>JAINUG010000010.1:1680042-2887542 GCA_029706075.1 Aldrovandia affinis
TAATTGAATTGGCACCATTTGCCTTTTCCATTGGAATGCTGAGAATGGGTTGATATTGGAGCACGGTACACAGAGCATAATATTAGCTTTTGTACTGATATCACGGTTCTTGTTGGAAATGCTGTTGGAAAATTGTGCTATTTTTTTAAGAGTCAGCTATCCCTTGCAATCTATGAAATGTCAAATGTAGGCATGTAGGTAAAACAACTTGCAATCGTTCAGTTGTTCATGTTAAACAAGGTGCAGGTAGTAAACAAAAAAATTGAGGGAGTGGGGAGAGGGGTGTTTTTCAAGATGACAACGCTCTTGTCCACATAGTATGAGTAGGTGCCCAGTGGTCTGAGGAGCAGGACGCTGACATTATACATACAGTATGTCATGCACTCCTCTGGAATAACACCTGAAACCGAATGCTCCACTTCTAAGCATGAGCTGATTGATGTTCTTGTGGAGAGATTTGCAAAGTTACATAAGCAGGTACATTCTATGCCACAGGCCATTCTGACCACAGGTGGTGGCCCAACACCCTGTTAACTGGCTTTACATTGGTGTTTCTTTTTTTTAAATGACCTAGAGCTAGCTGCCACCTTTCTCATAGGGTGGCCAGATGGTGGAAGGGGTACCGGATTCAATCAATATTTGTAATTTATTTATACTTACACATAAATGCAAAAGCAAAGATTGGCCAGTTGACTTCGATGATCACCAAACTCTCAAAAGACACCCATTGCTGAACGTCAAATCAATTAAATGTAAAACTTTTTTTAAACTTAAAATACTTAATAATAAATAAATAAACATAATAATTGATTATTATTATTATTATTATTATTTAAAAAAATAATTAAAGTTCAAGAAATTTCAAGTTCAATTCAATTCAAGAAATTCACTCCATATGTTGATTTATTCCTGATCCTCAGTCAGAAAAGATATTCACCATAGTACAGGCGGGGCCTATAGGCTAGACATCGTATAGGTAGGAGCATAGGCTATGTCATTAGCTATATGACCAAAATGTATGTCCCACCACTATGATCACAAGTGCATAGTGGTGGGACATAATTGGCTTCATCCCATGAACCCCACAGGCACTAGCTTTCCAGTACTTTTTGTCTTTTTAGTGTGGAAAATAGTCACTGGCTTGCAGACTGGCTAGCTTCAGCTGCAGTGCTCTGTGTGTAGGCGCATTTGGCACAGAGGTGGCTTGAGGCGTGTGACTGGCGATTCAAAATTGCCCAAATGCACCCGGAAAATATTCATTATAAGGGTCTCTAAGCGAGTGCTAATAACACACAGTGCTCATACGACGCCTTAACCGACAACACGTGCAATCGCAGATGTCTCCTTGCGTGGCTTACTGCTAAAACCATCTCGGACGACCAGCTGAGTGACATCATTAATGTTGTCACAGAGTGGCACCTGTCAGTAGATGTGTGGGCCCTGTGAGTAACGCAACAAGACAGTTAGATGCACAATTCGTCGATGTTCATTGTTAGACGTTCGTTGCGGTTTACCTTGAGGAACACTCCTACTCAATATTGTTTTCCCTTTTATCAGAAACAATTCTTATTCTTAACAGTAGATAAGATATCGAGATGCTTACCTTTAAATCAAATAAAGCGCCGGTTGATTAATAATGTGTACCGTTGAATATATATGAACCGAAAAAAGCTTGTATGCAATCTCTTGCTTTTATACAATTTCTGCTTCGTGCAATTAATTCGGCAAATATTTATTGATCCAATTTAGTTATATTGTTTGCGGTGGATACATTTCTATGTATCTACATTAGCATCAAACCAGCAGGGCTTGGAACTCGTCTGCAATCCTGTCCATGTTTGATGTGCAGTAGCCTGTAGCAAATGTTCATGTAAAAAATAAATCTGACAGCTATTGGTGGCAACACTCGTGTATATAAATAATGAATCCAAGCGCAAGGTGTGTCAGACGGAGTGTGTTTTGAACCCTCAAACAATGAATGTGTCAAGACATGTCGACGTCAAGTGTTGAGGTTTAAGGAGCACGTCATTTTTAATACAAATACCATTGCGCATCATTTGCATTTCTTTCAATATTTCTACATTTACTTTACTTATAAGTATGCCCTATGCAATTTATTTCAAGGTGGGTTCCTTGACTAGTTAATGCATTCAAGCGGTACATTACAGTTTTAAGTGATAATGCTGCTTGAGTAAGCACTGTCTTATACAATTATTATGAATATTATAATTCCCACTGTCCAGCTACGGCCAACCTATTACTGACATCTGACTGTTGGGTAATAAATCCATTTAATGGGGAGGAAGTGGGCAGTAGAATCATTCAGCTCAAGAAACCTCACCTCATTAATTGCATGAGATTTGAAAACAAAATATTAGTGATACAATTGTGCATGGCACCTTTGCTTTCTGACTATATGTATATACTCACAGTGGTCTCTAATTTATTCATATATTTTATAAACTGCAACAAAAAGGACAATTTGATCAAAGTAATTCAAGTATATGAGCACTGTTTTTGCACACATAAATGAAAGAGTGTTGCCTTAGACACAGGAGGCCTTTACAGTGAGCTGTGGGACTGTGGATTCGAAGGCAAACTCAAAGCCAAGGGCTATGACTGGAGACAGTTTCTTCACTCAGGAAAGAATCTTCAGGATACAGCATTTCAAATATTACCATTTGTCATAAACTACACGAGCATGGTGTTCAAAGCAGATTTGCAAGTAAGAAGCCCCTCAGATGCCAAAACACGAAACGGCGCAGATTTGTCACACTGAATCCTAATGGCATTTGAGACTCTGAGACCATTTGTCCTGGTCAGTCATGTGTTCAGGAGCAGGTAACTGGTTTTCAATACAATAAGAGTACCTCATTTGTGTTAAGGAGCCAGCCTCGCTCCACTGTCTACACAGGGCTGTCTATACAGTAAGCACCTTACAATAAAGACAAAACACCAAACACCATTTTTCATCTCCCTCACCCCAAGTTGCGTTCCCTCAGTGCACCGCGACGGAAAAGCACATGCAATGCATCAAGCGCTGATTTTTGACAGAAGTCGAAGTAATAACTTTAGGAAACCCGGTTCGACTGTTCCTTTTCCTTTTCAGAAACCCGGCATTATGTCAGCCATCGATCTGCGCGCAGACAACTCATTTCATTTTGGTGACACGCCATGATGGACCGGTGCTACAGCCCTGACTTATTTGAGACCTTGTATTTCTCGGGGCCCGAGAGCGGGAACGCCCCATGCTTGGGAAGTCTATTGATCTGTTGTGGACGGACAGCTCGAGACGCCTTTCCGCGTAGTCCTTCCTTTTCTCTGTCGAACCCCTCCCGATCTCGGCCTCCTTCACTCCGCTGCCCGGCACGCATTAGGAATTTCAATCCGCACCTTTGGGTTGTTATTCTTAGCGTTTGTCCCCTCAGTCGCACGGGTCATTCTGGCTCTGCGCAGCGTTCAATCTTACACCTGACCCCGCGGCCCTCGCCGCTCAGATGTAGATGCAAAGTGACAAACAGCCAAAGTGGACAGGGGAGCAAAGTGTCCCTTTATTTAATATTGGCCTTTCAGACGTAGGACCGAATTCTAGGCATCCTGGACCAAAAAGAAAAAAATCCAGGGGAATAAATTGAAATGAAACAATGGTAATGGCATTAAATTCATTAATGCGAGCAAGTGCGGCCGCACTCATTACGGGCTTCGGGACCGCGATGCAAATTGGCCTGTCACTTCATTTTACTCAGGGCCGGGGAGATGCGGGGAATTCAGGCCAGAGCCTCCGCACTTAAATTGTAAAAACCTCAGGCTAATCGGAGCTTCAACCTGAACGTAGAGTTCATGTGATTTTTGTGATCGCAGTGAAAGAAATAGCCCGGAGACATTTTTTTGTGTGTGTGTGTGTGTGCGTTTTCTCAGAAACCCAGAGTTAAGGGCAAAGAAAGGTAAGTCGGAACAGGAGAAGTTATTTTCTGCGCTTTCTCTTAATTGCACTGACAAGAGTTATCTTCTGCAACTCTCTAATGGCAGAAGAGTGGGGCAATACTGTCAGCAGGCCCGTGGATGAAAACTGGCTGAAGGTGCAGGTAACACAGATAGATATTATAATATAATAGAATCAGACAAGTGTGCTAATTTTGTCTATATTCTGTAAAATTAAAAGATGAATAAGCTCAGAACACCGTGAGTTTTTTCCTTTCACTTTTGTTTTTTTGTTATGATTTCTTCCTGTCTTTTTTTCAGGCACAACAATACCAGGCACAAAGTATATGACTCCATGTATTTCCATGACTACAGTGCCATGTTATTTACACTTCAAATAAGAATTAAATCAAACCTAATCTAATTAACTTTCTTTTTTAAATTTTCATTACAAGATGGTCATAATGAAGTGCTGTGTTACATGTAAATCCAACTTGAGAGAAATCATGAGATTATGAACTCTAAATTCTGATTATGAATTTTAAAGCCTTTGCAGTTTACTGTTCTTCTCGAGCAGCTTGGATTCTTTAAAGCTGAAATCACAAGCAGGGAGATTTACTCAATGCTGGTTTGAGCAGGGGTTAGGGGAAAAAAAGTTCATTAAAATACCTGAGGGATTAGTCTGCAGTATGAGAGCCTAAACTCAGGAGTCTGGCATCTGCGCTGGAAACGGTTAAACCTTTCACACCTGCTGCTGTTCCGCTCACAAGCCTCCAACATCTGAGCCGTGCCGCGGCAGAAAGCCGCTCTCGTCTGGAACTCAAAGGCCCTTCACCTGACTCTAATGAAAGCAGCCAATTTAGCTGAAACATAAGTTGGGCTTGTAGATAGCAGTGAGGCATTTATTTAAAGTGGAGTTCTACTTCAAAGGGTCTAAACCGTTCCACTGAAGCGGGGCAGAGCACCGGGGTGGGGGGAAAAGTGGTAAACTGACGGAGCCGAGAAGAGCTAGTCACCTCATCAGGAATAGATTTCATAGTCCCCGTTGCTCTAATCCTGACAAGCCGTCTAATATTAAGCGGCATGCGTTTCTCCAAAAAAATCCTCTCATTTTCATGTTGAAGACATCACATTCGGAATGTGGATGTATTCATTACTTGGGGAATCTGATAAGGCTGATGATAAGGCGCGTTGAAGGGGACTGTGCGTGTTGAGATAATTAGAACTCGGGCCCGCTCCAAAACATGCTTGTTCTGGTTTTCTAAGTGGGGTACAATCAATATCCCCAACTCCGGGAGTCTGCAAAACATCCAGAAGTAACCAAGAGAGCAGCTGAAGCACAGTCAGTTTCCCACTGCATCGCAGAATTGTGCCGATACCCAGGGGACGCGCAACAAAGTGGGCCGATTATTATCGCAATTGGAAAAATAAATATATTAAGATCATTGTCACCTCTTATTGAAATGCAAGTCCACACTGATACTCAACACACTACGGACACTTAAGAGGGGACTTTCCTCTGTATTGATCTCATTATTCCCGAAATGATTATTCAGCTCTCGGTTTCCCTCCACCCACTATCAACTGCGGAGTTAATTCTCCAGATTAACATTCGTAACATTTAAATATTGACCCTCCTCTCGCATTTGCTGCACCGCGCTCATCCGCTTAACTTTGAAACGCAACAAATAACTGCCCTCGAACAAACATGTGGAAGTCAAATTTTTTGTGTGTGCCTCTTTTATGTCGTGCTAGCAGGAGCCGTAGAAACATCTGTTTAATAAGAGCAAATGTCAGTTAATTATTTCACCAAAGCATGTTTTTAATTGATCGACAGGGGACCGGCAGTGGAAGCGGGTGTGCGGCTTCACACTCAGAGAGCGAGACGCGCGGATTCGGTGAGACAGAACCTCATCCGCCCGTCACTAAACGGCACCGGGCCCGGCCTGCTCTGTAATTACCGAATTCAACTGAAGCAACACAAACGCTGAAATCCCTGAAATTGCCAGGAAAACAGTGGCTTAACCATTACAATACGGGATGGGCTTTTACCAAGGTTCCACTGTCTTCCCGCATTTCAGCCGTCACATTTCAAATCCGCTGTTTATGTTGTTATTTTTTCCGCTTAGAAGAGAGAAAATTAATGAAATATCGAATCTATTAAATGGGCAGACGGTGTAACATGCATTCTTCCCTACATCCTCGACTCGAAACGTTCGTCCGTAATGGCAATCTGCTGATGGCTGGGTCTCAGCCAATCTCTACTGTGGAGCGACTGAGGGAAAATATGAGCCCCGATTCGCTGTGTATCAACCTCTTTGTGGTTAGAGCCCTTTTTATCCCAGTGACCATCCCAGCTGTCACTTCCAGGTAGGGATCAGAGGCTAGTTAAACCGGGGGACTGCAGGGAATCTGGGTTAATTTCCCGGGATCCCGTCCCTCGAGGGGAGCCGTGAACTCCTCAGCCCCCGAGAGGTGTCTCTTTGATACCCTCCGCAGTCCTACACGGCCATTGTGACTTTCACTCCAGTATATTCCGGCAGATCATTGTTTCCTATTATGAAAAAGGAACTAAAACATATTTGACATCAAGCTAAAGTAGGGCTCAACTGGGGACGATTGAGAAGGCATGAGGAGGAGAAGCTCTTTCAGACTAAAACATCAAAGCTCTCTTTTTTTCCCCCTCTCCCTCTCTCCTCGTTGCACCGCTCTCCCACACGGGTCTCCCGAGACAAGTCTTTACTCTTAAGTTTTTTTTCTCTTCCCCCCCTTCTTCTTCTTCTTCTTCTTCCTTCTTCCTTCTTCCATGGGTAAGTTTGAGTGCTTCTTCAAAATCCATTCCGCGATGTCTACCCGCCACGGACAGCGAGGGGGAGAAAAAGAGAAAGTGAGGGAGAGGGAGAAGGAGAGAGAGAGAGAGAGAGAGAGAACGAGAGAGAACTCTCCGCCTGCAGAATGGACTGGGAAAAACTCAAGCATGACTAAAAAGTACATTCACCGCTAGTCAGTGAATTTTGCTCCCTATTTGTCACTGCCACCTTGGAGAGCGGCGAGCATTAATAATGCATGGGAGCCGGAATGTATTAGCGGCTACCCTAGCGGAGAGAAGTCAGCCGGGACTGCGGAGGAGCTGTTAGGGGGAAGAGGGGGGAAAAGGGAAGGCTTTGGTGCTCCACAGCTCCCCCTCTTATTTATTGAAGAGATTTTGGGAGACGTGTCAGGTGCGGCGAGCGCGATGCATCATCCGCGGGAGCCGGGCGAAAAGTCCCCGGGAAGGGGCTGTAATTGAGTTCATTGATCAAATGCTGGGAGACGCTGGGGCCCCCCTCCTGAGCCCGGCTATCTCATCTGCTACCTTTGTCTAACATAAAGAAGAAACAGCTCTGGGGTTACACGTCCTTCCAGCTGCTAGGTAAATAAGGTAGCGCACGGCGTAAATAGTCTCATCATTCAATTTGCATACAAAAATATGTTTTTTTTGCTCCTCCTGCTGTTGGCTCCTTGATTTTCCGGGTTATGCCGTCGGAATGCCGCGGTTCGGAGATTGCAATTTGATGAAGGGGGGGGGGGACACTTTGAAACGGCGTCGAATCTTAGGCGGATGCAATTATGCATCCTGGACACAAGGCCAGGGAAAAAAATCCAAATTGCTGCTTATTTCTTTAATTGAGAAACGCACAACTTCACTCCCATGCCTCCCTGCTAGCCAGGTGGGTGATCATTCTTCCCACTCCCGAGTCCCTAGAATGCCCTTTGAGAGGTAATTGTCTATATTTGTATATAAAAATAACATCATAAAATAATTCGCCGATTCAACGAGGACTCTGCGGTGTGACTGTTTTGAAGATGGTTTATGACCCCACACTGTTTCAAAATGTTGAATGCAAATGAGGTGCTGGAATAGCTATGAAGTTGGGATTTTTTCACAAAAGAACGGAGATGTAAGGTGGGGGGGGGGGAACAGCACGTGAACGTGCACTCTCGTGTGTCAGAGCCATATTATTTTAGCTTTGTCGTGTCATTTAATGTCATTTTTGAAGGCTTCCCTCTGTTTCCTCTCACTGAAGTGCTCACAGATTTCAGAACATAAAAAATAAAGGTATAACAGTTGTGCTTTCAGATGGGTGCCTAATCCTTTGATCACATCACTTAGCTTTGTAACACTGCGATTGGGCCAAGTCAGTAATTAAATTCGGGGGCCCGTAGATAGGCCCCAAGCCTGAATGTGACACAGTCCATCTGCTGTTCAACCTCCTCAGCTGAGCAGCACACAGAGAAACGTTAACCTCTCTAAATGTTCCTCTCGGTGAAAAAAAAAGCGTGTATACGTTACAGTTATTAGCTGGGAATTTCATAAATGGCCAATTACGCATTTAGACCGGTGGAAGGTGCCGTATCATTTCTTTAAAGGTGCGTGTTTATTTGTTCCACGGTTGCTTTTGGAACAAAAAAACTTCAGCGTCAAAGGGGGTAGCGAGGCAGGGAACATTTAAATGCGGGAAATAAATACGGTTCAACATCTATGAATAGAGGGGGAAAAAAACAGAAAAAGCTTTCGGGGAGGTTTGAGGTTTTGCGATATCGGCGAGGCTGACATTTTTTCGTCAAGTGTTATTTTTCTGGAAGCGGACAAGAAGCACTTTTGATCAGGGAAGTAATCAGCGAGCCCTGTTCCCACTGTGGTTTGTGTGTGTGTGCTAATGTACACCTGGAAATAAATGGCTGTGTTATTATGCTTCCCCACAGCTGCTGGGCCATTTCTCACTACATACAGCTGTTAAGGTATTAATGGGGCAGTTCAGATATGTGGAGACTGAAAGGAGCAGATTACAGGGTCAGAAAACCAAATTTAACACGCTCCTCTGTGATCCCGAGATGCAAATCAGAATGTGCGGCTCGAACCGGTTTACCGCAAATGTTTATTCATTCGTTTACTCAATCATGTATGTTTTATATATATATTTATTAATATATTAATGAAAAATCACTCACCAGAGACAAAAGCGACCGACGGTAATTGGGAATAACGTATCGTATGTATCGTAACGTAGCAGGAGATACCGGGTTTGGAAAGGACACATTTTCGCCTTTTGAAAGGTAGTGTTTGTGGACCGCCCTTTGATCCCCACTACCCCAGGGTCTGAATAAAGAAGCCCCCCCCACCCCTACCCCCAGAATGCTTCTGAACATGACAACGGCAAACGATTGACTCTGGGTGCACACTTCACAAGTGTTCAGCACAGACGGTGTGTAATGCTAGAGAACAGGGGGAGCTCTCTTGCAGTGTTCAATAAAGCGGGGCTGGATTTAGTGCACGCCTCAGGCCTCTGCTTCAGGACATGTTTCAGGGCATTACATCCTGTAACATAAATATTTGAGATGTCCACCAGCAGCTTGGTCTGTGTACCCAGGGTCTGCTGATGGCTGCACGCCGCACACAAAGCCCCTGATACATGACAGTGCACCTAAACACAGCGATTTTGTTTGATTTAATATGAACCAAGCCTCCATAGATGTGATGTGATTGTGGCTGGACTCTTAGGTCCTGACATGTGGCACTCAGTCTTAATCTCTCGGGGAGAACGACACTCACAGAATACTTGGATGCGATTTGCATTTTATTACATTAAACATTTGATCTTTTTAATGACCGTGTCGCGGAGTTCAATTGGAGAGATCAGAGCTCCCGATGTTCGTACTCCTCATGTTTAAAAGTTGAAATTAATGTGTCAAATCCGTGTATTAAGGATTCAAAGAGGGACGCTCTTAATATTTAGTTTACAAGGGGGAGGGGGTGCAAATACCTAGGAAAGGATGTTCGGAAAAAGGGTGCTGGTTACTCAATTAAATATTGTGCAAATGATCGGGTAATGATTTCTGCAGTGTACAAGCCGGTGGCATCTCAAGTCTGGAAAGTGGAGACGATGATAGGTGTTCCCCATCAGGTTTGCGAAGGTGCCACACAAATGATACAGTAAATGGCTGCCGCCGTCTGCATTTGAGGATTTTACGCAGAGGTGTGAGCTCTCAGCTTAGGTAATCAGGTAGAAAGACGTTCAGGTGACAACCTGAAGATGAACTTCTGAAATGTCGCAGTAGCGGCAGCAGCCAACCTGAGAAACAGAAACGTGTTAACGCAGGCGACGAGGGAAGTTGCGGATTGTTAATTCGCCTTCTTAGCCAGGATCGAGGTGTGGTGGTGATCTGTCGTCGTCCCCCCACCCCGCCCCGCCCGAGAAAGGAAATTCCTCCCCTCCATTTCAAAATGCAGGCGACATACGTGAATATCCCGGCACGCAGCAAACACAGACTTCTGCTAGTTTTCTACTGCGGAGACACGTGTAGTATAAACGGGGAAAAAATTAATGATCCCGATTTTACAAAAGACAAAACAAAACATATACTACGGTGTGCTCTTATTAAGAGGAAGTGGTTTGGAAGGCTTTTGCAGGCTTAATTAAAAAGGGGAGGCAGTGATGGGTATTTGTGGACATGTCAATAGTGTGTGTGGAGCTCTTTGTGCAGGGACTGATTTGACTGGGAGGGGTGTCGGTGGTATAGATCGGCGGTGGTCAGTGCAGCGGAGCGTGTGTTGTCAGAGGTTGCTCACTCTTTGATTCTACCTCTGCAGAGTCAGCCGCGGATCACATCCTGCACTCTCCACTCATTTATCTTGTGACAGTCTGTGATTCTCCCCTTTCTGTCTGCATCAATCATTTTCAATCACGTCCGAGCCGGCTTCTGTGGACTGTGGACGGCTCTGTGCACGCGCGCACACCGGCTCACTCTCACACACACACGCGCGCGCGCGCACACGCAGACACGCGCTCGCAATGAACAATGGACGCGTCGCAGACCTTGTTTATTTAAAACCTGCAAAAATGCCCGGTTCCTTTTCGGAGACATCGCAAATAAACAAGGGTCGAGAAAAAGCTTGTTTGATGAAAGCGAAACTTCACGGACGCATCTAAACAATTCCCTTTACCAACTCACATTTTAGGAATATACACAGAGCATGCGAAACGATAGGTTGAAAAGCACATTTGCTCCAAGACAATATTTAATCGCCAGAGCAACAATGCAGCAAAGGCCCAGCAGGAGAGCGCCTCTCTACCCCCTTTCTCCTCCTGCCCGGAGTTGGCCGGGGCCCACTGGTTGTCCCAGGGCAGGGTTTTAATGAGGGGGTAACACTTGGGAGCCAGTCTGCGGAAGGTTCTGAGGCGAGGGAAGCCTATCTCTGGTTTATCGGAGGGAAATTTTCTGGAAGGAGACTGCTTTCGCAGGTCAGCCACACCGGGGGGCTCCGGGTTTGGACCACCTCAGACGGCTGGGAAACCCCAGCGCGGTGGGGGCCTACTTCACAGTGTCGCCAGGCTGAACCGCGGGGCTTTGTGTGCTGAGGGGGAACGAAGGAGATACACATCTGTCTGTTGTGTCTTCTCCAGATCTGGAAATGCACACACGTTTTCCCTGAGTGTGCACCTTTGAATGGTATAGCGTTAACAAACGAGCATTTTTTTATTAAAAACAATAACGTGGATTCCTTGTTTCTCACGGCGCACGCTCGCTTTGAAAATGACCAGATTTTCTTTTTCTTTCGTTGTTTGTTACGCGAGAGTGACCAACAACCTCGTCGAGAGTGAGAATTCAAATCGTCAGATTAACAAGTAATTGATTAGTCATCGATACTTGTTGAAGAGTTATGCCCGGCGAAGCCCTGGCCCGCGGTTTGATCCAGGTTGCAATCATGATGACTGTTCTTGTGTGCTTTTTTTTCCCCCCCAACATGCCTTTATGCAGGAGATTTATAGCAGTTGCGGTAGCACTCTTCTTAATGACTCTGTCATACAGGGGAAGAGTGTGGGGTGGGGTAGGGGGTAGGGGGTGGGGGGTGGGGGGTGGAATACAATTGAGCTATCTAGAGGATTTTTGTGTCCAACTTTGTGAAGGGTATCCAAATGAGATAACGGGGCAGGGCAGCATGCGGATCCATCTAATCAGACCCAGGTTATCACTGTGCGGCGCATTACCGAGACAGAGGCTCTCTGCCTATGCGGCGCGCGTGTGCTACGGTCCAGGGAGTCTGGAAATCGGTCCTGTTCCACGGAGTTTATTTGTTTATTTATCAGGGCCACGGACACAGGAAGATATATTCAATTTAATTCGTACTGATTTGTCATTATCCGACGGAGGGGAAAAAAAGAGGCTTCTCTCGAACTGTCAAGGGCACCAGTCTGACAGGTTAAATAATTCGGGGAACAAAGTAAATGTCAGCTTTCTATAATCATTTTCAGGATTATATTTAAATCTGAGAAGTGCTCATCTTATTCTAACCAACAAGCATGGCTGGGATTGCGCATTGGCAGAACAATTTGCAGCTTCTTGTTGAAGTTGACACACAAAGCGCAGCGCAAATTTAAATAGATTTTTTTTTTGCAATGCGATGTGCCATTACTTGCACCTCAAACATATTCATTTAATCACAAATCTGTGATATTTAGACAGAAAAAACAACGGCGTCTACAACCTCGCTGACCTGATAGGAGAGTTCTGAGTCAATACATCAAGTAAGGTCAAGATTTCTTACCGGATATATGTTTTGAGGAATCCCACTTTGTTTTTCATAAACGGAAGACCATTTGAATGTCATACACCTCACTCCATAATCACGTGACCCTTTCAACTGGAAACACTAACTTAATTAATATTGTGTATTTTAATCTGTTAACAGTTGCACAACCTTATTTGTGTTTAGCTCTAAAAAGCACATTTTGAGTAACATTTTTAAGTGCTTTCGATGTCCTTTCGATGCCTCCACACTGCACACACAGATGATTATATATTTTTCAGAATGCCTTTGATTCTCTCAACCGCCTATGCCCTTTGTATTTGTTATTGCTCTTCCCTTGCAAACACTGGGGCTGTAAAATCTTTTGAAAGCTCGGGGAATTTTTGTGGGCCAAATGTGTAGTTTAAGCATCAAATGAAAGCAAAGCTCAGCGGCAACGTTTTGGGGGAAGTGACAGATCTTCCACGGCGGTGCGACGAGTCAAACGTAAACTCCGAGGCGGGAGAGACCATGGGGGGTTATGGGGTACGGGGGGAAACGGCGCACACACAAAGGAAGGTAGCAGCGAAGATGTTTTTGAAATGAGATACAGGTCCGAGATAAAGCGAAAGGCCATAATCACAACAAATGACCCTGTGTTATTACAGATGCAGATAATAGAGTTAAACATGTGGGAGAGTGCCTGGGGGTAGGTGCAGCAGTGCTCCGCTCCGGTTTATTTACACCCCAGTGAATGTGTCCCCACCACACGTTTGGACGTGGGATTCCATACTGTGGGAAAGCGGGTTATGCTGAATTAGACATTGTCATGAACACTTTAAGACATTGTAACAGCCCTACAGAGATTTTTTTTTTTTTTTTTTTTTTTACAATTCCAATTTAGCTGTACTATTTCTGTTGCAGTGGTCTGCGTCACACTTTCTGCATCTTTTCTACCGTTTAGCAATTATTTTATCAAATTTCGGGGGGTGTGGGGGAGGTTGATGAACAAAATATTTATCATGTTAAGAACATGGAAATTGCTTGTAATTAAGTAGCACAGTAATTCCATGTTAAGTGGCGTGTAATCAAATACTCGGCACTGTTAAGTATTCACATCCGGGCTACATGTGAATGGCCCTCAGTGTACTTTCAGATGTCAGCGCAGGGCTGACTGCAGGGCCAAAAGTTCAGAGCCGGTGTGGGTTTCACGCTCACACCCCTCTCTCCGTTCGGAGTTGCGGTCTGACTAGCTCTTGCTAATATGAGCCCGGGGCTTTGTACTCAGGAACACGGAGCCTTAATCTAAAGGCTCGTAAAAATAAATGAAGGAGCGGAAGTGTTGGCTCCTCGCGATGGGAGTCGGGGAGTCGGCCGGGAGGGCGGGATGGCGCGATCAGGCACGGGAGGTTACTCGCGCCACCTACCCGTTTGGAATCCGCCCCGTTTTCACACCCGCCTCTGTCCGCTGCGACACCAGCCGCGGATCTCTGGGACGTAATGGAGCTTTCTGGATACGTTTGGCCTCCTCCTGAGCTTTGCACGGGCCTACTTAGCAGCCGAGAGCGGACTCTCGTGCTTTTAGAGAGAAGATGTCGCAGAGTCTCACTTTTAGGGAGATGTTGACCGTTGCGCCGTTGCAGATTCTCACTCTTAAGAGAGAGGATTTCGGCTGTCACCTGCACCATTGTGGGGTCTCTAGAGAGAGAGAGATGACCGTTGACAAGAACATGCAGACCAAAAACAGGCCGCTCCGCCCATCCGGGCTTGTTATTTCGCCGAACCGTCGCAGTTTCACACACTGAGAGAATATGTCAGCGGTTATTGTAACATTGCCAAACGTTGACAATCAGAAGTGTTTAGCATGAACGTTGCATCACTGGGACTTGCAGAGCAAGGCGTCCCCCAAGATGGTGGAGAAAGAAAAGAAAACCTTACCTGCACAAGTTAACCCCGTGTCCTCCGGGACGCATTCTTTTCACACGGTGTGAAGGTGCCAAAGGGGGCTCGGCCTGCTTGGGATTGGCTGGGGCCGGTTCTCACAGCGGCCGGGCCCGCCGCGTCGCTCCTCCAGGCGAGCCGGGCCCGTCAGCCAGGGTAAACAGCGCTGATGAATGGGACTCAAGGTGTTCAGTCACCTGAAGCAGCTGTTTGAAGTAAGTCTCCGCGCGGCCAGTGGCCGGTGTTTTCACAGCTGTGGGAAACCTTCAAAACCTTTTCGAAAGCGGGGTTCTTTTTTTTCTCTCTTTCTTTTCTTTTTTCCACCCACGCCTCTCCGCTTGCTCCCTTGACTTGTTGGACCAGCCGCTTCGCTGCAGGTTCGAAACCCTCGACGGCACAGCTCTGGACTATCTCAAAAGAACAGAGAGAAACTGGAGACACTCGTTCGGGAGGTTCAATGCCAGAAACGGCCTTAGACAAATAAATACAATATGTTTGAAAGTTCAGCGCCTAGGTGGGCCGTTCGTCCACCGATTATTCCCCCCTGTATCAGTGTGCACTCGCACTTTTCCAGCAGCACGATCACCACCTTACTGCTAATTAAGCAAAGAGGGAAATCTCGCTCTCTACCCTGCAGTAGGGAGGAACTCGTCTCTGGGAAACTGGTTGTCCTGCACCACTCACGCAGTCATTTTCAAAGCAAAGTAAGTTAAAATAAGAATAAAAAGATAATTGTTAATGTTAATTGATCACAATTAATCAAATTACTAATTATTATGATATATGTTATATTAATATGAATAATTTGAGCACTTAAATGTGCATCCGAGACGATCCGAATTGTCATTCGGAGCTGTGTGACCCTGTGATTGCAGCCATTCTCTGTTCCTACAGATGGAACAGACTGTACCTTGGGTGGTCTGTGTTCTTGGCTTCGCTGTAACATTGGATCAAGGAACAAGGATCTTACCATTCGTTCATTGACCCCTCATTGCTCCTATTTTACCTGACTAATGGCGATGATAATCTAATAATGGGCAGAACCTTGAGCTAACCCGGTCATCATTGTGTGGGAGGACCTACCCCGTAATCCCAGGGGCATTGTCCACCTTACGGGACACTGAGATCCACAAGGTTACAGGTGACTGGCTTCCCAGTTTGGTGCAACAGATATGGTTTAAGTTATATTTTTATTATTGAAAGGAGCCCGTTTGGCAATCTCCCAAATGTATTTTATCATGACTGAGATATTTCATGAGCTACAAGATTTTGCTGATAATTACTGTAGCTTAATAAGCAGAGGACAGAGGCGGAGTTTCCATTCTTTCTCCTCACAGATATCGAATCTCGTCAGTAGCCACTGTAGCTGGTTTGCCAGGTGACTGCGCAGACAGAAGGTTCTCAGGACTCCAGCTGATCTTCCGACAGGGGGCTGTCATCACAGAGGGAAGATACTAATTCATAAAAACTGGCACAATACCCAAAACCAAAGCTAAAATTAGAATGTACTCAAAAGCCAGATAAGACAAACAAAGGATTCTGCAGGGAAAGACAAAACAAAAGCGCTTACAGTGTTCCGCCAAGTTTGCGGAACAGTGTAACTGTGTGGGGTTTCAACAGTTGGACATGTTTTCCTTATAACGGTCGGCTCTACTTGCAGTGCTGCAACAGAGTCCCTCTAAACCCCCCCCCCGATCACCGGTGCTCAGGTTTATGTCGATCGGCTTTGAGATTCTTTTTCGTTTATTTATCTGTCTTAATCCGTGTTGCCGTGTTACAAGGACCACTTTTAGCACACACAGCATTGTGACAATTAAGTATATTTGTATGAACAAAAGCCACAGAAAAAAACGAGAAATGTTGTGATTTTGGAAGATGTGCTTCTCATGCTAATAGATCAAGCATTTGAAATATTATCTTGCGCAGCTTTGTTCCAGAGGAGCTGAAAGGGAAAAAAGCATGACAATAATTGACCTTTAGCTAATTCGCAATAATGAGAAACTCATGATAAATGCTACCTTTTCAAAGAGCCATCCCTAATTTGGGAATAATAGAGAGACCCTGTAATATTTCTTTATGTTTTCCGTGCGGTGATCAAGGGGAGGTGAATCGTTTATGACAACTCCTGATTTAGTTGAATAAACTTTCATAATAATAGGAGCTCCAAAATATCACATTATTTTAATTACTCACAAATAAAGCATTTCACAGTGGTCCTTGCCTTTGGAAGTGTTTGCATGCATCAGATGCCACAGAATGAGATTGGGGCAGTTTTTAAATGTTAAGAGATTTATGCAAATAAAGGAGAAAACATTTTATAATCAGATACATCGGAAGGCATTAGGCAGGATGCACTTCGGATGCATTCTCAGTCATTTGCATTACGCAATACAAATTACTGAGAATGAAAATGATCAAATCAACCGCAGCATCAGTTTTTATGCTTAACCTTATTCTACTGCGAAAAGAGTCTCCTGTACTTCAGCTCGACCTATAACGTGTGAGCAGACAGGTATTGTGTAAGCGCCCACCACCTGCTTATATATTTGCAGCGGGTGTTTGTTCAAGTTCCTGAAACTGGTGTACGTGTGCTTGTTCTTCAAGGAAAGAGGAAACAGCACTGCAATAAAGAATGAAACCAGGATAGATGTTTTGACCTCTACAGTGCTTACTCAGGCATACTCAAAATACGTGGACAAAAAAAAAACCAAAACATTTTTTTCCGAAATTACCACATGCAAATCAATAGCACATTAGGCGATTAATTCATTTTTGATTCTAGCGCTGCGTCTCCTCATCCCTTCAGGAACGCGCGCGCACGTACGCTTGCACGCACACGTGCACACATGCACATAACCCCAGCTGCAGCACAATAAGGTCTCACCGTACGTACATCTGTGTGGGAAATGAATGCATGAACACAGGTCGGGCTTGTCAGCCTGATCAAAACGGTTCTTTACATTAGATCCTCGCGATTGTGATACCATCGGCAATGTGTAACATGGTGATTAAATAAACGGGCCCTGGACCATATGGAGTAAAATACAACCTGACTTCCTCGGGTTTACAACACCAGCCCTTGGGCAGCATACTACTGCTGCTTATATGTAAAGGATGTGATTAAGTGAAAGCAGGGGCCTAAACAAGTCACCGTGCCCTGAGAATTCAATGAAAACACAGCAGCGAGGAAGCATGTTTTCAGTAATAGCTCAATTTAAGCAAAAAAAAATTACACCAAATTTCCCATTTGTCCCCTTGGAATAAAACAAAAAAAAAGTCCTCCTCTTTTCTACCTTTCCCAAAAAGAAAATCGTACATTATATCCGTGCACTCAAAGTGAGGTCGGCGACTGATCTCAGATGTAACAATCACAAGCGCTGGGGCAGGGGATAATGAGGAACAGCTGTTAGGAAATTACAGGTTGAACGGAAAAGCGAAAAGGCTCTTTTTCTTCCGGCCACCCACAGTCGTCCCCTGAAAGGTGCTCCCCACATTTTGTGAAAGTAGGTGTCAGTTGGAGTTCCTGCTCAAGCTCAGGCGCAGGGACTTCCTGGCCTCCACAAGCTCGTTTTAGGGGATGACCTAACTGGGCTCGCAAGCACATGAACCTTTTTTATTTAGTCTTCCTGATGTGGTTGATTTATAATTGTTCCTGGCTTATGCTCTTCATGCCATTGGGTCTCTGAGTATTATATTCACGATGGCTAGTCTGCCAGCAAAAGTGATCCCAGCTAGCCAAATAACATTTAAAAAACATTTTTTTCAAAATATTATCAATATTATTTTGCTCATTTTTCATACATTATTTATAGTTATACAGGTATGAACCATGGTGCTAACACATGAACATATTTATCAGTTCAAAGTCAGATCCATTTTGATGATAAGGCATGATTGCAAATGCTAATACTGGGTTCATACCGTGCTCAATGGAACTCTGAGGTTCAGATCTCTGGGGTTCAAATGTTACTGTATATTGTTTTATTACTAAAATGTTCTCTATATAATTCATTTTTTTGAGGGGTCGGGTGTCTATTCTGACGAGGTTTGGCGCAAATGTGCTCGGCAGCCAACGGTCTATCTATCATACAGTCAATTTTTGGCATAGATGTATTTACAGTATGTATTCAGCCATAGCTAACATTAGTTAGCCTCTTCCCAGGTATCCATGGCTATGTCAAGCTGATTAATGAATGTGTCATGCATCAAATATATAATAACCTGCAATGGTATATACAGCAGTAAATAAACTTCTCACTAAATTTGTTTTAGAGGATTGTTCAGGGACAGAACACAGTTGCAACTACAGTATCAGATGGTGTTCTACAAGAAATGAGCTATCCAAACGCCGACTAACAATCCGTTGACAAATCTTTAGCTCATCTAGTGTTACTTCATAACACCCTGTCATATGACAGGGCATTCCATAACAGCTGAAGCAGTCAAGGTGAGCACAGCCAGTCAGTCTGCTTTTTTTCTGCCCGAGACCCACAGACCAGGGATGTCAATCACCAACTGGACCGTGAGAAGCCAAGGTTTAGGCCTCACTCCTGTGAAACTGCACACCCTCTGTGGCAGGTCCCTGGAACCCAGCTAAAACCATCAGGAACAAGACGGCTCATTTGTCAGCATACAGTCAATGGACAAATTAAATAAAACACCGGCAAACTGTATCAAATACAAATGCATTTACTTTGCCGTGCTGAGCTGCAGCACGAGTTGAGCATTCAAATTTGGTGGGAAGAAAGTCAGAGCTCTCTAATGACAGTAAAGAAATATACCGTCTGCTTAGGAATATCAAAGAGGTGTGTACATTTCAAGTTGATGAATGTTTTCACCGAGGGATATTTTGAAGGGCTGTCAGCCCAGGTTTATTCTCTCTATCAGCAGAAGTATACTTTTAACATTCTTCTGCTTCCTCTCTGATCCGCCACTGCTCTTTCTTGCCGTCGCCTGACGCTCGCAGCTCACAGCAAATAGTCCATGGAAAGAAAAACAAATTGTTTGAATCACAAATAAGTCAATTAAATATATGTACTGAGGAAAAAAATAATAATTAAAAAACGCTTATGTGGAAGATATGGATTTTGCTGATGCAGTTTTAATATGTACATGAATAATTACGTTTAAAATTTTTATTACAGATCTTTTGAATTTGGCAGATGAAACAGCATAGTTTGCCTTTGCCTTCTCTGTGCCCTAGATTTCTATACAATTAAGTTTTACATCTCCACTCCAAAAAACATATTTTTGTACAACAAGAAACTAATACCAGTCCTCATATGGGTGGATGGTATGAAACCAAATCTATTTTGATAATACTAGATTTTACTGTAATATAGGCTTTTTCTTTGGCTGTTTCCCAAAAAAGAATAATAAAAATGCCGTTTTCATCATAACGATATTGGCAAATAATATTTTTGAAAACCTGTTTATATGTCCCTCTACAACAATTTACGTTTGACTCAGCACTCTGGAAAGTGTTGCACCACATAGCAATGACATTTAAAAAAAACAAAAAATCCCAAAAGGTACTTCCGAGGCAGCGTTGTTCACATTTGCGCGAACTCATGAAACCTATTCCGAACAATGCTGTAGAACACTGCACAGTTATTAACACAAAACATAGAATGAATACATAAATACAATGGCTAATAATACAAAATTATATTATTTACTGATTAAATGAATGGACAGGTACACAGGCCTTATGCATTATGGTGTGATACCTTTGCCCAATGTCCTGCCGTAGAAAAGAGCTTGTGGCTGGATTACATTTATCGGTGTCTGCAATAAGCAGTTTGGTTTCCAGAGACTGCACAAGTTGCCTCCTTTTGTTTGTGCTGACTGGAGGTGAAAAGGGATGTGGCAATGGGCAGTAAGCTTCCACCACGTGCATTTCCGAACATTGAGGTGCGCAAATGGAGAAACATTACCTTGGGAACCTTCAATTCTGAGAGAAAATTGTGCACTGTTATCAAAATTTCACAAAGCAATGGTGCAACCTTCCATCTCCCTGACCAGAGAGTGCCAGGTATAGATTAAGCCCCAGAAACATTAAACAGTCAAGTTACTGTATGTCGAAATGCGGTACACCCAAGCAACTGTGAACCTGAAGTTCCCCTCTGTGACAGTTATCAGAAACAGAAAAGGGAAGAAGTGAATCTGAGCACTGGACACGGTCACATATTTTTGGACTTCTTGGTAAATGTTTCGGTAAAAAGTGCTGGGGCAATAGAAAATAAAGATGAGTCAATGGTTTCCTCCTTTTGTAGGGGCGAATGTGTCTTCCAGTTTTGAGGAAGGTGAGACTTTACTGAAAGAGTCACCTCAGCCTTAATAAGCGTTGAGCTTTGAGATTGCACTGTAGGAACTGTAAAAGGCAAGGTGAACTCAGATAAATTAAATGTACATTATCTTAGCTGCACGGACCGAGATCACAGTAGTCTCTTTGCATGCAACTGTCTATTAGAAAATATAGTTCTATTATTAAACTCATTTCACTATAAGAAGCGATTATACACAAAGGATTAGGGCTTTAATGAGTTGATCTGGTTATAATCGTTTTAAAGACAAATAACTGCTTAATTTAAAAATGTTTAAAAAAAAAAAAAAGAAAGAAAAAAGAGAGAAAGCTTAGGCTTTGAGTTCATTTAGGCCTAACAGGTAATTTCCAAACCCTGATGAAAAACGGAAGAGCGCTGGCTAATGCTTTCATTTGTTATTAGGAATAATTATAGCATGGCCAGGGGCTACCTCTACTTGCTCCAGCAAGAAAACGTTTAGCCAGTATTTATCTTTGCTAATTGTCCTGAATAATCAACAAATAGCTACATTTTCTGTGCAAAACACTTTAAATAAATATTTAACATGTGACCTCTCACTTGAAATGGGAGACATATTCCTTGTTGTTATTTGTATTGATTGATTGATTTACTTTTATTTTTATATTATACATTTTTTTGCATTTTGGCCAGGAGTGGTGTTAATTATGAATTATTTGCATGGTTTGGGGATACTTGTGATTAGATTGATTTGACAGAGCAATGAGCTTTCTGTCCCATTGCTTTACTTTGTTATTAAGGCATGTTGGGGAATATTGTGGTCAGAATGGCCAGTGCAAAGAAGCTGGAAAAAGAACAATGGACCCTGCCTTCACTTACAGCAGTTTTTTGGCCGACAATAAAGTCTGATTTAAAATCTGACATACTATTCGATGGTTATTACACACACACAACACATTTATACTGAACAAAGGGACCACCCGTCAACGTTATCTGCCCCAGATGCAATGTAGGGGCTTATTCGGTGTAAAATCTTTTTTTCCCAGTGTATTATTCTGTCCTTTCTGTACTTGTAATTCAAACAAAGTACAGAGAAACATATGTTGAATTGTCTGGTACATTACTACACCACACGTTAAAATGATTGTGTGTGACTTGGGTATTCCACGTACATCATTTCACTTATACACTTAGCATTTGGATGTATAACACCTTTATAAAGATTCACGTTAAATGAGCAGGAGTAACCTTCTATTCAGGGACAAGGATTCGAAAATGTTAATGACAGGACACGTAGAAATGTGATGCTGTGCTTTTAATAGATCAAATAATCAGCTTAGCACACATCCCTTCAGTTTGAGCATAACTGACAGATGACAAAGACCCATGAATATAATTTATTTTCCTCTTTTAACAGGATAATATAGTATTTTAGTCCATGGTTATGTTCCTCGTGTGCGACCGTTAAAAGAATACAGAGTTTGTAAAGGACACCTGAGGATTTGTTTTACCTCTAATGTTATGGCTTTAATAATCAGTGGACATTTCAAAGTCTAAAATAAACTATGCCGTAGTATGTGCAATGACTGAAATCGAAACTAGTTATAAACCAGTAATGCAGGTAGACTTTCTTTGACTCCTATTGTGACAGAGCTGACGTTCATTTACAGCACCTTGTTGGGAAAAGCAAGGGGGGAAAGGCTGCTGTACAGGGCAAAGCAAACTTCTGCTTGGGGAGGACTCGCTTACTCTTCTGATCTGAACTGGATCTCTGCCCAAATCGACCCTGACAATACCACGATTATGGCATTACCGCAAGCAGAACTGCTTAACAAATTGAGCCCAAAAGTATGCAATATGACAACAATGGATCAAATGCACATCAAATCAGAGATGAAAAAAAAACACACAAACAGGAAGAATGAGGAACTAGTGAGGGGGGGACAAAATGGCAAGCGTTTTTTTGGGGTCTAATTCCTGAACTCTCGTGAGGGTTTAATCCAAGAGCACACAAGCCCGCATGCTGCGTGTGTGTTGGATTAATGCAGATGAGTGCAACTGGATTTCTTCCTCATTAGAGGTCATGGATTAGACCTGGAACCGTTCTGATACTGTCATTGTTTATTTCACAATTTCATCCTTGCTGTTGCTTTTTTTCATTTATCGAGAATAAGAAGAGTGCCCTCATCGCACTGGCTATTCGAGACTGTGGTGTTCAGTGTAATGAATTCTCCTGATTAAAATGATACAGCGAGATCAGCAGTCGGACGCCAGTAAATTCCGAAAAGGTCACTTGCATAGGCGGCAATGGCAGCGAAACAGTGGGAAAGTGTGTTGGAAGGAAATGCTTGATGGCTCACTGGGACATTGCTCAAAACATCAGTCTCTTCATCGCTTTAACTACACCGCTCGCTGACATGTTCCCAGAACTCTATGGTAGCGGCGAGTTAGCAATTATGTTCCTGAAGATATCACTTAAATGGCCTGAACGTCGATGCACAAAAAGGCCTCAAATAAATCTGAATGGAAAATTGTGCAAAATGTGGAAGCGTGTCATGTTAATCTGATGAGAAATATTTGAGACACGTGGGCGTTCGAAGTACGGTATTACGCGTGGTATGAAACACACACATGCGCACGCACGTCAATTTATCGCTGCCGATGAATACACAAACGCGCCATCATGCCACCACATATGAAAACACACACACACACAACATCATATGCAAAAGGTTTCAAGCTGAGAATATACCTTCGCATGGCAGTGTCTTTCTCACTGTGTTACTGATGGTGTGTTTTCGTTGTGAAAGGCCATTATCCCCTCTCTGCTCGGCCGCATGCAGAGTGCTGACATGTTAATCTGAGAGTCGGACCTGCGCTAGAACTGCTCCGGCACGAGTCAGTGAATAAAGAACTGTGCCATAATGGGCGCGGACACTTGTCAGGTTCTCTTTCCCTACAGAAGACTGACTCGGGAAATGACCCTTAGTTTACACAACAGGAACGCCGGCACGGTTAGCACTCGCGCGTCTTCTCTAAGTGACTAATGGCTACAGTAATGGTTGTCGTGGCAAAGGCATTTCTTGCTGCCATCCTTCCTCATTCGTTAGGACGGACAGAAACCCAGCCCTTTGCCCTATGCCAATGAGGTCAGACGTTGGCAGGACAACGGTTCAATCAAGGTCCACGCTAGATGGAAGTCTCACCAGTCGGCTTCGTGGGGTCTCACTGGTAACTGGTAAGAGGCTGAAGTCACAGTCTGGGCAGGGCCGAGTCAAAACATTCAACCACCCACATTTCAATCCAATACCTTTAGTGGTTCAGCTGGTTTGTTCTATAGATGGCAGGAACACAGACACATACAGTGAAGCAATACCGTGTTACCTTTTTACCATTTTTCAACTGTGGGTGGTTGACTGTTTTGATTATATCCTACTCCCTGTTTGATCACAAGCTAAATCTATTCAAGAGTGAGTAAACCCCTCCTCATCTGCCATGTGAGATGGGGTTATGTTTATATGTATATCCGCTGTCCCCGTCGCAGGTAAGTTGAGCCTCTCTAGCCCTCTCTGTCCCTCTGTAACCCTTTGCTCCCTACACATCCCCATCCTCCTCCCTTGTCCCCCCCTGCACCCCCACCCCACTTCAATGTTTGACCTCACTACCTTCTGACAATTTACTAATAGGAACAGATGGGTGGGAGGGAAAATAAAACACAATTTACAAAATCTAGGGACATTAGGAAATGGCTTTATTCAGGGGCACAGGCGTCACGTTAAACCCACCAATTACACAGTCATGTTTTGATTTTTCACGTTATCAGTTTTGTGTGATATAGTAGACCTGCCCCCACCTTTTGTCAGCATTCTCTTTGGTTTTGCTTTGCCCTCCTAAAATTACTGTGTTGTCACAGTTCGGCTGACTCTATTTTCCATTTTTTTAATAAATAGCCACAAGAAAAGTATTAATTATCCCTGTACAATTTAATGCACCGAACGCTTTAACCTTTCAGGTTCCCGTTAAACGCCAACATAGCAAGGCATATCCATGGCAGCAAATGTGATTTATGACAAGAATCTTTAATTTCTGTTTTTAAATAGGTTAGACAGCAATCTGCATACATTTAAATGCGCCCGAAAACACTTTTTTCCCCTTGTCTCCGGGCCCTTGTTTAATATTCAAGGATGATTTTTGTCCACATACATTTTGGTCTGTGTCACCTTAGATTAAATTATTACCGTTCTGCTGGCTTTGCGGAGCAGGCCTGGGGCCCTTATTTACCAGAATCAATGAAACAGTAATGAAAATCCATTTTTCATACTATCAGCTCCTGCTGGCTTTTATTTAGTTAGCTGTGTCTAAGCAAGCAATTCATTTTGCGTAAATGCCACCCCAAGAAAGACATTAGCAATGAAAGGGTTAACCCGGAATTAAGACCCTCAGCTACCCCTCCCTGCGCAGCCAAGCATAGGTGGACTTATTTAATGGCAACTTCGGGATTTAAAGTCATGTTTATGACACGGCCTTTGCATGCTGAAGCATGTATATCCAGCTTGAAATAGGTGACCTGGATATAGCGTTCGCACATTATCTGCTGGTGTGGATCTATGATGTTTCCTCATTTTGTTTTCAGTGTTATGAAAAACAGTCTGTTTAATGGAAATTCATACACCACACACTCACATACAATCACTCTTTTTTTGATCGTTTTCAAAGTTTTAAAAAGGGGACATCAATTGGCTATGCGTTATATGTATATATACATATGTATACACATATTTTTTCATATTTTTTCTATTGTCCTTTAACACACTGTAATACATTAATATACAACTTGTGTGCATGTGTTTGTGTGTCTGAATGGTTTACATATTTAGTATTGACAGTGCATGTATCTATTTGTACCCTCTGAAGAAACTATTCCATATTGAATTTGTTTGTTTTACTTGTATATACAGTACCAGTAAACAGTTTGAATACACCTGCTGGAAACTAGGTTTATCTCGTAATTGACAATGTTTTACACCATATAAATACTTGAAAATGACAAAACAACACATGTAACAATAAACAAAGGGAACATCAAACCAATTTTCAAGAAAATTGAATTGAAAATTGAATCTTGGATTCCTCAAAATAGCCACCCTTTGCCATTATATATATATATATACAATAACTAATATAAATGTGGAAATTTAAAAACAGACCCAAAAGTCAAGAAGGACCAAATAAACCTTGTAGAAGTGATTATATTGATAAGCCATATTGATAAGACAGCAGTCTCTGGGGACCTTGGAATGCAGAATGTGCATTTATAGTCATATTCCCCAAGGGATTGATTTTCCTGCTCCCTGTAGATTACAGAATGTTTCTCTTAGCTGTTTTTCACCTTACTTACAGTGAACCGACGACTAGCACGGTGTTTAAAAGTTACTGGCTTGATGCTCAAAATAATTAATTACGCCAAGACCTTCCAATCAGTTCTGATTACTGTCACTGTAACAAGTGCTAACTTGAATGCGATTATTTGATTGTTTGATTGGATACCGTAACCTTAGGATATTACTATTTGTCTTACATCTCTTCTGGCCTCAGCCCTTACTAGGAGCAAATGATAACAAAATAATTGGAAATTAATTTTGTTTCAGGCCTGCACAGTTAGGAAACCAGACCCTTTGTGGTTAACACTTTCCACAAGAGTAGCTCTGCATCTACTGAAGAGATGAAGTGAAACAGGAGTTCTACCCTGCGCATATTATTGGAATTCACTATGCGATTCAATCAAAATGTGTCTTTTAGTTCAATTACGTGCAGTTAAATTATGTAATTAAATTGTTACACCTTTCCTTTAAAAATAAAGTTTGTCATGTCCAGTGGCCACAAGAAGGATTTTTATTTTTGTATTTTTAAAGTTAAGGATAAATGATTGAATCAAGGGGTTTAAAACCCCTGCTTCACGTGAAGGTTGAAAAAACGTGAGAAAAGGTTTATGATTATTTGTGTTGATGCTTTGTATAAATGCGAGCAATGAATTGATGAAACTAAACAGAAACATCAGTAGGTGTGGATGTTTAAAGCAACCAGCCTCGAAAACTAGAAAACCAGCCATCCAAATAACATTAGCGGTAGGGGCATCTATCAGCATATATCCATGCTAAACTAAACCATTACATATTCAATATTTTTACAGGCGAAAAGGACAGCCCAAAAGCAGACAGTGGACCAGCCTCTCTACGCAAATTAGGTTGCGGGGAAATGTATAAATCGTGGAGAGTGAAGTATCAAATGGCTAATAAATGCATTGTAAAATCTGATGGCTTTATTTGTTAGTGGCCTACTATCTAGCTGTCTATATCCTCAACAAGAGATCAAGGTCTGTATTGTCACCAGCTTTAGATCCTCCATTCACATTTAGTACCAGCCGAGATGACTTCATAAGCAAATATGGGAACGGGGGGTTGGGGGAGGCTTTGCCTATGTGTGATGAAATAAAATTTAATAACTGAATAAAAATGTAAATAAAGATTTGCTTAAAATGACTTGTCTATGAAATAATTCTCCCTCCCCCTTAAGCTAATACTCTGATAGGCTATATCCGGGCTGGCCTGATTTGGTGTGTGACCTTTGAAAACGTTCTCCAGCTTGATTAAAGACGTATTAAATTTGTTTAAATAAACCTCGTTGTAATGGCACATCATTTGTAAGAAGCTATTAGGGGGCTGGAAATTGTGGCACTGTATTTGCATGAAAATGTGCCCCGCTCAAATTGAGGATCACTCCTGAATGAGCAGCGACGAGCAAGTGACACTTTCATAATTTTCCCGTGACAAAAAGCCGATGAAACTTTCGGCTAAGCCCCACGAGAGAGGCGGAGATAATGTCAAATAAAACCTGTCTGCTCGACAAAGCCCCCAGCCCCCCACGCCCCCCACCTCGTCTTCCTTACACCTTGAACTCCCGGGAAACACGTGTAAGGTAATGAGAAGGGGGATGAAGGACTCTGCCGTTTCGACTGCCGTTTTCCAAGAAATTTCCCAACGTGCGTGTGCCTTGTATGGGTTCACTTTAAATACAAAGGCCGTTAATGGCCCGCCACTGTTGAAGATCGCTCACGATTATAATCGGAAGTAAGCGATGACTGAGGTCAGTTGAGTGACGGTGTTTCCGTAACGAGTATCAAGCGTTTTTGGGGAGTGACTACAGTAAGGATCTTAGTTTAGTTTACATTTTGCAGGTGAAATGGACATACAAGGATTTGTTATAATGTGCATCAAGGCTCACCTTACCTGCTAAATGCTCAATGTACAATCTTGCTTTTTTTTTTTTTTTTTTGACGGAGGTAATTCAGGGAAATCAATGACACCACCCCTCCAAGTATCAGATACAGGGCAGTGAGTGGGTTCAGTATTGTGTGTGTGTGTGTGTGTGTGTGTTGTGGGGGGGCTGAGGGGGAGGGGTTAAAACAAAAACCTGTCACGCTTTCAGAAGCGTTTGAGGCCTTGACCAAGTCGCACGTATCTGTAAAGAGATATGTGTGCACCGAAGCATGGTGGAGTACATCTCTGACAGATGGAAGAAAGAGAAAGAATATTTAGAGCTTCAAATAAAAAAGCCGGACCTGGAAAACTTTACCCTGAAGCGCAGAGCAGACCAGAAGCGAAGATCACTATTCCTCACGCACAAACAAGGCCACAAGCCAGGGTTGAGAACCATTTCAGGGTCGTTTCCCAACGGCAGTCAGCAAAGAAACATTCAGTCCAAGCCGCTTGCACCTAGCATATGCAACTTTGTCAATGGCAGCCAAGCATTGTTTTCGTTGTTCTATCCTTAATGAACAATGCACAGCTGTTTTGCTGTCTAGTGCAGTGAAACATTTGCTTAACTACAGCTCGGTTCAAAGGCTTTTATCAGATAGGCAATGGCATGATCAGTCTTCCTCTTTCACATAGGAGAAAGAAAATGCTATTATCTAGGAAGCCAGATCTCTCATAACCGAAGAGTTTCAAAACGTAGGAACCGTCATATCGGTTATTCGCCAAAAAAATACAATAAATTACAAAACCGCTTTTGTGGTGCATTACCTCCAACAGTGCAACATGATGTATTGGAAGCACGTTGTTTCACATCCCCACACCGTAATTCTCCTTCTTGAAAACTCACAACAAGGGGAACAATGTTATTACATAATCAAAATGGCAGTGTCCAACTTCTGCACAAAGGGTAAAAAAAACAAAAGACTCACAAACTTTGTATGTGTGATTGTATTGTACGGCTGAATACAAATGAGAAAATTCATCGAGTCTGTATTGCCGTTGCCTCGTATGAAATACCTTTGGAATGCCTTTTTCTGAGGTGTAATTCTGTGGACACATGAATAAATAATGTGAATAATAAAACAAAACACAATGAGAATATTCCTGGGGCAAAGCAAACTGTGCTTGTAGAAGCTTGGGGTTAGGTGGATTTTTTAATTTTGGAAACCTGCTCGTATGGTGGCAGTCGTTCTGTGTAAAGCTAAGGTAAGCAGACAGATAGAGCAGGAAAAATAAATCTTGTACACGGGGCTTCTGTCCAGCTCCTAATCCTCAAATTGTGATTTACAGTACTTTAAGGATTATTGCATTGTGGGTAAAATGGTTGTTTTGCAGAAAAGTGACATCAAGACGAATGTGAAGGGACTTCTCTTGTTGCACAAACTACAGGAAGGAAACAGTTTTTTATTACTATTATTCAGGATAGAATGAGAAGAAATAGAATATGATTTGGTTACCATGACACACTAATGTGGACATTTGGACCGTCATAAATCCAATTATATATTCATTTAAAAACAGTTCATTGTATATTTTATATAGAGTCAAGTGACATCAGCTGAAGATTTACATCACTTTCGAGATTCAGATTGCATTGGTTTGTTGGATTTCAGTGAGTAAAAATACATTATTATTTCCTTTCGAACATCATATTTTAATAGTTTCACTTTAGTGTTGTTTGAATCGGCTCACATTTGTTTGCACACAGTATTTATTTGTTGCTTTATATTTCCTTTTTTTTAATTTTCCGTATTTCAAATGTTTCGGAAAACGTTCGCATTGGAAATGGCACCAAACTCGTTCAATTCCGAAAACGGTTTCAAAATAGCGATCCGGTCTTAAACCTAAAGTGACAATTTATGCAATTCAGCTTGTGGAAAAAAACAAACAAATAAATAATCCCTGCTCCACCCGACCCCAAACAAGGCCACCATTTAAAATAAGGCTGCAGTTCAACCATGTACAATTTTTATTTGTTCATTATGACTCCTTATTGAATTTTGTTTCCCGTAAATTGGATGGCGGGGTCAGTCGGCGGTAGAGGAGCGAGGCCTCGCTGCCTCCCTCTCACGGCCCGCGCCCTTGCACCTGTTTGACAGCGTAGGTATCTGGCGCTCTAATTCGAAGCGTCTGGTCAGTGCATAACGGTTGAAGTGAGCAATCAGGTCTGTGGCTGATTACCTATTCGGTGACGGTTGCGGGAGCAGGCGCTGATGTAACAGCACCTGACACTTTGGCCCCAGTGCGCTGTGTGTCAGTTGGTGATTCACCGAGTTCTGCAGGAAGGGCGGCGCGGAGCGGCTCTCTCTCCCGCCGAGGATACCATGTGCTCACAGCGGCTGTGACAAGTCCGCCTGCCCTCGGCCGCCTGACTCACTGCGCAGGAAGCACCTTTGTGTTGAGAAACACAGGGCGGGGTGGGCTCGCGCGCAGGAAGACGCCCTGACAGCCGTGATTCTGATGGAGCATGTGCGCAGCACGCGCGTTTGGAAAGAGCGTTGGGTGGAGAGGGTTGTTTTTATTTTTTTATTATTCATTATTTTTAAATCTCCATGCAAAAAATAAAGTATACAGTTTTGTTTGGTTGCTTTAAATCTCCATGCAAAAAATAAAGTATACTGGGAGCTTAGGTCTGATAAGATGTTATGTCTAACAAGACTGTTGTTATCCTGTTTATATGGGAGAACATCACAAGAGACCTTCACGTAATCACGTGCAAATAAATAAATGTATAAGAGTACACAGATTCATTGAATCTGTGTGTGTGTGTGTGTGTGTGTGTGTGTGTGTTTACACTTCATGCCACATGTACGTGAATGTGTTTATTTGGTCAAAGATTTTAGTTTTTCTTGACCAAGACGGTAGTATTTTCTTAATGTAACACTGCAACTGCATTCATCTAAAAATGTCATCCCTTAAGAAATAAAATATCTCATACAATGTATTTGTATGAGATATTGTATGAGACATTATGTATCTGTCTGGATCACCACTCTAAATACCAAGTTTGAGATTATTATCAAGGTGACATCTAAGGAAAGTGGTCTTGACTCTTTCACATAAATAACAAGAATTTTAATGTCAAGGACTATTCAGACTGCACAGGAAATGGAACGTGTGCATCACACGGCTTGAACACTTCCTGTGGCAGTGATTGAGAAAGCGCACAAGGATGCTTTTAATCGCGCCGTGCTCGTGAACAGAAACCAAACAGAACATTTGAAACCACCAAAAAACAACATCAGATCACTTCAAACAACTAGATTAAAGGAAAACAAACAGAAAACAAAAGAGGTCATCGGTGAAATATCACCCAAGCCATAATCCAAGGTTATTCTGCCTTACCTCTGAATTTAGGAAAGTGTGGGCCTGGGCCACGCTTAACCAAAGACCAAGGAGCAGTGGCGAGACAGAAGCCTCGTGAAATAAGGCCTGAACGCCGCAACACACAAAGGATGTTATGCTATTTCATGTCTTCATAAGACGTGATCTCTCTTGATCTGAAGCACCGCATGTCTACATGTCACACAAACATACTCCCCGGGGGGTGGAGATGTATGGAGAGCAACATTTGGACAACAAGCAACTGGCCGGTAGACCTCTGAAGGTGTAGCAACACGAGACACCGCGAGCCCGGAACAGACCCTAGAACAGCTGCTACATCCCCTGTGACGCTTTGACCATGAGCCCACCGATTCTGCCGTATCCCGTATCTGATACGGGGCATCATGTGGTGCTCCAGAGCCCTTTCATACTAAATCATTGTTCAGAGACCACAGTAAAGCTGAACTGTTTAGCCTGGCACAGAAGCGAAGGAGTCCTGCTGAATACAAACAGGTTACTGGCTCCACCGGCTCTCTGGTGGAAACGCACAGAGCGGATCAGAAACATGACTGCCGTTCACTGGCAGGACGAGACTTTTCAAACTTTTTTACAGCCACAGCAGAGACCTGCTCAGTGTGACGCTCTCTTTTTCTTGTCGTGAAGAAGAACAAAGATGACTGCTCGCCAAATGCTGATTCAAAAAGATGGAATGGCGTGATAATCTGGTTGCATTAGAGTTCCACGGAAAGAATAACGGACAGGAATTTCTGCGCGCGCGCGTGTGTGTGTGTGTGTGTGTGTGTGTGTGTGTGTGTGTGTGTGTGTGTGTGTGTGTGTGTGTGTGTGTGTGTGTGTGTGTGTGTGTGTGTGTGTGCGTGTGTGTGAATGAGTGAGAGAGAAAGAGCAATCAGAATACATTTATTTGTTACACAAACTGGTTTTGTATCATTTCTTTTTTTTCATTCAAGATGAAAATGTATTCACATCATCAGCAGCAACACAATTATCATAAATACCTAAATCGACACACAAAAAGTACATTCTCACTACATTTTCAAATCAGCACATTAGGAGTGTTTATTTGTACTATGCAATGATTATATATGACAATATATATATCACAAATGATGAAATAATATATGATTTAAGTTCAATTCCAGGTCATTCCTGATGATTAGTTTCATTTAAAGAGGCATATATGGGAAATTACATATTTCGGTGTTGCATGTTAATGGAAGCATCAATCTGATGTCACAAACTGTCCTGTTCTGTTAAAAAGTATGATGGCCTTGAGCTACTGATCTTCTGCAGCCTTGCTGTTAATTTATGCATAAATGTGAACTAATTTTTGGCAACTGTGAACTGGAAATATTAATGCAATGTGTTTTCTTGTCAATAAGAGTACCATGCTTTTAATTTCCATGGGCTGTGTCGTTGCATCTGGAAAAAAAATGCCCCTACCAATATTTGTTTAAGTGTCAGATGTAGAGCAGAGCATTTCTCATTCCAAACAATTATGTCACACAACACACACCAAACAAAGCTTTAACCATGTATGATAATGTTTGTCCTTAAACCTCGTGGTGTAGTGAATATTTTAGAAACTATTTACCGATAAAGAAACAACCCAAACATATTGATACAGTGTGAATTCATTTTTCAAGATAGTATTCTTCTCACCGCAATGGGTGTGCGCAAAATGGCAGAGAGGGACAAAGTATAATACCTCAAATGAAAATTAATTTTCAGCTAGTCCCCACTCACATTACATAGGCTAACATTCAACTTGCAAATTGAGGATTAATCACCCTCCCTTCCCTGATTCAAAATGCCCCCATCCTTGTGAAATGATAACTACCTTATCAGAGCCCAGACTACAGGAAAATGGTGGTCCAATAGTGATGTACCTCTTTAACCACTTCTTTACCAATCAAAGCATAACATTTTTGTCGATATCACATTTCAGTGTCTCATTTCTTCTTTTGCGACCTTGCATACTTATATTTATATGTATACATTTATAAGTAAACATGTATCATATTCTCACCATTGGCCCATTCAGATGTTTAATATCCTTTGACTATTAAGCTTATACCATTAAAAGAAATGTGGCAATTTAAAAAGGAAAGATTTTTTAAAAATCAGTTTTTAAGTGATGTTGACCTTTGGAGGGGCAAAGGTAACAACCTGTCTTTCCTGTTTTCCCTCACAGTATCCTGGTTGGTCTTTAGTTTACATGATGTTAAATGAGAGGGAAGTGTAGCGTTTACGCTGTGTAAACCATCGGCACATACAGGATACTGCAGCTGTTTAAAGTTTACCTGCTGAATGTAAACCCGGCTTACAGCGCGCCCTTTATTCACTCTCCAGCAGACTTGCCAGCTGTAAACTCCCAATCACGGCCGTACCTGTTAAATCTCAATCCGGCTGTTTGTCACCCGCCAGAGAATCACGTTAAAGACCTGGATGTAAACTATTTATCCCCCGCGTGCGTTGCCTTGCGTTCCGACATCCGCTTTTTTTTCTTGCTTTTTTTCTCACCCTTTACATTTGTAAACTTTCTGCTGCACTTAATCGGTGGGGATAAACAAGCTCTAATTTAATAGTTGAAACAAGTCATTTTGCAGCATTGAAATTTGCAAATGAAAAGAGGCTTTGGCGAATTAGAAAGGGCAAGATTATACATGGTTAAATGATTAAATCACTGAGGTACAATTATAAAGTCTGGGGAAAAAAAAAAACAGGTCAATGTGAACCGAAGTGCTTTGGGGAACCCGAGGAGAGATAAGAGTTATCGGAAGCGTATAACTAGATACTGCTAATCCTTTGGTTAAGAGTTGTGGGCGCTGTATATGAAATTAATATGTGATTCACAAAATGGAAAGATACCATTGTTTTCCATACTCTGTGACAACGGAGCAACTTCGGTAAAAAAAGAAGGCATGGCAAAGTGACAGGCAAAGGGCACATGTAGGAGTAATTCACCGCCATTGGCTGCTACCTTGCAGTACGTGCAGTCTGCAGTTATATATTTTTAACACGTAAAATGCAATCAAAATGGGGAGAGCATTTGAAACTCCGATGATACCAGCTGCAAGATCACACATGGGCACTGCATAGCACATTTCAAAAAGCAATACAAATGAAAAAAGGCATTGATTTTTACATCAACCGATTGCAAAACATTGAGACCGATAGCAGAATGACCTACCTAGGTTTTCCGAGAGCATGGAATCCTATTAGTACACCTTCACAATGATATTTGTCTCCTCGAAGCCACAAGTTAAGTGAAGCCTATTAATGTGTTCCCTTTTTCCTGATGCACAATTTGAGAATTTAAAGATTATAGAATTATTCAAAAATAGTTAAATTAGGGGATTTTTAAATTGTATTATCGTGGCATTGATTTATATGTTAAGATGACACAAAGCTGTAGCATTCTGTGGGGGAACTGTGAGAATAATGTGAATCCACTACAATGCAGGACATAGGATGTTTAATAGGTCGAATTAAGCCTATAGTCGGGCCATGCATGTTTCTCCTGAGAGGGGAAAGGGTAGGCTTTTCTTTTTTATTTAAAAAAAGGCAACCCCCAAAACACAGAACACAATGAGTTAAGCCCGCAGAATTCTTCAAATACGCAATAGAATACCTTATAATTGCCTCAAATTGTAGCCCACATAATTTATTTTCTTTGGTCTCTTTGCCCTTGCCTCATGCTTGGCTGTGGTCAAGCTCAGAGAGAGACACACCTAAAGCTCTTAAGTGTCCCCAGTGGCCCATGTCAGTTGTGCTTAGAGATTGTGGTACTTGGCCCGAGCCCAAGGATTAGGTGTTCCTGAGAAGAAAGTTTTCTTGGCTCTACAAAGCTGGAGAATGTCATGGGAATAGCGCCGTGCCCCCCAAAACCCCCCCCACCCCTGTCCCAGGCCACATATCAACAGGGCATCTAACCACTTGGAGACAGGAGTTCCACAGAGGTATACATTAACATAAATAGAACATGCGAGAGAGAGAGAGAGAGAGTGAGAGAGGGAGAGAGAAGAGAGAGACCGTAGGAGGAGAGGAGGGGACTCGGTGAAGAGAGGGGTCAGGGAACAATGGGCTCATTGTGGAGCCGAAGATCGGAGGAAAGAACCGCAGGTGGCAGCGCCATCTACAGGCCATCGGGCGACATGCAAACGCCGGCTCTGCACACGCTCCGCCTGGGCACTCTATGAGCCTGCCTCAGAGTGCTTCCTACAATTACTTTACTAGTCAGATTCAGCTTCAAACACAGATCATATTTTTTTACCATGCTGAATGATACAATGTTCCATATATTGCATGAGAAAGTTCATTTCCTACCATCATTATTCTGCCCTGGAATTAAACTTAAATTTTAATTATGTTTACTGCTGGACTCTGATATTGTATATATATATATATTTGTGCAGCTCAGATTATAAATCTTATCCATTTTGTGGCTTTTTTTCTTTGAATTGTTCTTTTACAATTAGATTTGTGCTCGCCCTATCCTATATGAAGCTATGAATTCAACTCTGAGCTACAAAGTGAACAGAAATGTCATATCCCAAAAACAAACAAACCAACCAAAAAAACATAATGCAACAATAATGGCTAAACAACAGCAACAAATCGTCGGGGTATATTACAGTTTCGAGAGCGCGAGTCTGTGAAGCAAGGCCAAAGGAACAAAAAGTGAATGTCAGAGAGTTCTGTATTGTAATACAGTATCATTCACACCGTCATTGTGTACCGTTTCACACATTTAAGCTTGTCGTTTCCTCTCTGCGCAGTGTGCATTTGAGGCGCGCCGTTTCCCCTCATAACCTGTCCGCACACGACAGAGAGCGCCGACCCCCCGTCGTGGGTCTCCTCTGTTCTGGGAATTCCATTGTTACTGCGTTAAGTCCACGCTGTCATCACTCCATTGATGGGCACTCTATGCATTTTCATAAATTAACTCCATTACAGTGAAGTCTACAACAATCTCCTGCTCATAATGCCGGTGTTCTGTGGCTCCTCTTACATGATTTACCCGGTCAGGAAATTCACCATGATGGCCCTGCTAAAAGCCTTGTAGTAAAGTCAACATTCCCACAAGCCTAGACGAGCCTAGTTTCTTACCCCTTCTCTTTTCTTGTAACTCCCCCCCCCCCTCCACACAAAACATACTTCACATTGTTCGAGCACATAGCTTTTTTATTTATTTGTTGGGCATTTTCCAAATATTTTATCGGTGACCAGTCTAAATAGCGATACATTTCCCTGCACAGGCTGGATCTTAGTTATACTGTTATGCGTGCTATGAAATGCACACTTAATAAGCTTCTTTTTTTAAATTGTTTGTGTCATTATCTGCATTTACCTTGAGAGGAATTTATTTCGCAGTCTTTTTTGTCTACCTCACACACAGCTATTGGTCAGTTTGTGCTGGTGTAATTGAAGGGGAGGATGCATTGGATGTGTACCGGGCCTAGACACATGCTGAAACCAAACTTGACATTGCAGAACTGAAAAGTAATTAAGGTTGAGGTAGTGTTCTCTTATGGCTGACACCAGATCAATGCAGCTTTTCCACGTTATCAATTAATGACTTGTAATTACAAGCGTGGAGAATTGCCTCTCAAAAACAGTCATGCCGAAAAAGAACTGGCCCCCTTTGACATATCCTAGCCATCAAACAACAAAATATTGGAAGGCATCCAATATAATGGCCAGTTCTCTTCTAAAGTGGGTTTTCCATCACCCAAACAGTAAAACTATACTTCTAGGCTTGTTTATTAGGTTAGTAGTCATGCTTTAGCTAAACCGCATTGTTCATGGCTGCGGGTTTATTTTAGAACGGCTGGGTTTGTGCCACTAAATAAGGCGAGCTGCCAATCTGGTGAACGAGGAGTGGATTCAAGGTACATTAAAGTAAGGGCTTTACCCCACGGGTTCCCATCAGCACCTGAGAAAATGCATTTAAATTAGGGCACCTCCCCCTTAGAGCAGCTGGGATCATCCGGACCTATTAAAAGCACAATACCTGCCAGTTTGTTTACAAACAGGAACAATTCAGACAGTGTTAATAACCTGCAATTAAACATGACAATTAATAACACTTAAAATTGCCCTAATTTGCATTCCTGTAAAAAAAAAAAAATAGGGGGGAAAAAATCTATGATGCCACGCTACACTGGAATTGATTTAAAAATGATTTTCAGTGCATTTATGGGTATTAGGAAACACGCATCTCAATGTGTTTTCGTTTCTATGAGACAAAATCTTGGGCCACCGTCTGTTCTTGTGCGAATCTAGGTGTGCATATTTCCGAAGTTTCACACTTCTGTTGGGTTGTGAGTTCAGCCCGTTTTCCTTCGGGGAGCCATTCGCTCCTTCGTACCTCTCTCGCCAAAACCCAACTGTAACAACAAAGGTTTATAAACAATGAAGGCTTCCAGACGCCTGACCTCAGTGATGCAAGTCTACCACTGAGATACAAATATTTACCCTTGCGTGTTTGGCACTGTGCTCAGCAGCCCGGGCCACCCCTCCATGCGCATACTTCACTTATTGGGTTATGCTTTCCCCAACACGGCGTCGTGGCCGCTCCGTTAAACGCTCCCCGTGGCATTCTGAAAATCTACCCGGCGACACATCGGCCTATCCAGTGACAGTGACAGTGAAAAACTGGAAAGGGTCCTGCTTCAATATTAGTCACAAATGGTCTAAAACACAATCCCCACCTTCACCCCCACCCCTTCCGTAAGCCAAAATTTCAAAGCTATTCGAAAGCTGGGTAATGGTCGTAAAAACGTCAGAGCGATTGCGCTGCTGAAAACGTAATATACGGCACCCGTTGGCCTAGGAAATATTTTAAATGGAATAAGCTGGATGACTATGTCATGTAATTGTGGGTGTGAAGTTTTCTAATTCTTGGATTTTCGAGATGCCAGAGAGAAGTCATGTTTGAAAATGATCAAGGGTCCTGCATCATCCGATTTGGATCTGAACCACACTCCAAACAGAGCGTATCCCTCTTGCACTGGAGCAAATAGTTCTAACCACTCAGGGGGACTGGAGAGCGAATCGATGAATATATACATGTGCGTAAACCCAGATGTACATATGCATTTGATGGGATACCATACACAGATGGCCCTCGATCTCAGCGATAGGAAGGAGACAGGTCTTCTGAGACTTGTGCTCAGTTCAGGATCAGCGGTCCTGACAGTATGACTCCGTGAGATGGAAAGGGCTCCCAAACAAAATCCCCTCTCTGTTTTATACGTGTGTGTGTGTGTGCGCGCGTGTGTGTGTGCGTTCTCCGAGAGTCTGATTTTCAAAAACCGTTTCGTTAAAGGAGAGAGTTGCAAATTCACGTCAGTGGTAATGCAGAACATCAATCACGTTGCTTCTTTGACGGCTTAGGGTACGGTCCTCGCTGTTTCCTGATGGCTCCAGTGTTCAGGATCAGAGATCAGTGCTGGGTGTCACTGACCCAAGGCAATCTCAAACATTGCAAAAAATACAAAGATGGATAGATGAGCTGAGGATCCAGAAAATAAGGTTTCGAACTGCTATACTTTTAGATTAAAAAAAATAAAAATCTAAGTTTGAAAAACCCAGCTTGTTCGCAACTTCACATACGTGATGTGTATTTTTTTAAATATTTACTACAGTTCTACAGTTCTATTACCACAGTTAAAAAATCCTCTAAGTTGCAAGCCAGACACATTAAGTTAACTTTCTCCCCAGCTGTTTAGTAAATTACACTATTACAGTATAGGAATTTCAAAATCAATGGTATCTCATTTTCAGAAAGTAGGTCATGAACAGAGAATACACTTTATTTGACATTTGTATAGGTATATATAATAACTACACATTGTAGTTACATGTAAAGCTAAGATAAAGAGGAGGTAGCCTCACTGGGAGTGCGTGGTGTGAGAGAAAGCCTCTGTTTCAGATCTTAAGACATTCAGAGTTTGTTCGCCACCTTGATTCGCCAGCCCTGTGCAACGAGCTGGCAAGGCATCACTGCAACCAAGCAACACTGGCATTCCTGTGCGAGGAGGCACGCAGGTCTCTCCCCCCCCCCCCATCAGATTATCATAATGTCCACTTAAAGAAATGTGCCAACAAATCCACATCAGATTGGAAAAAAAACACAACAAATCACGGAGACTGTTCTGCATGATCCTGAAAACCGGGGGTCATTCCCGGCAATTGAATTGAAGCAGAAATGCCTACTGTATATTGCTTTGGATCAGAGGCTCACTGACACTACCAGCAAAGCTGAAAAAATCCATTTAATCTGATAAAAGGGCCAGATTATGGAGAAAATTGAGATACTTTACAATGATAAATTTCAGATGGCAGAGTGGATTAGCACATTGTCCTTTTATCTGAGGGCACTTGGTGCAATGCCAGGCCAGATCAAAGCCCCATATCTGAGGCCTGTAGAGGAAGTGAGATGAGTGATGTGGTAGCGGTTCCCCTCCTGTAGGAGTATTTAATCAACCCCCCCATATCTCTCTCTCTCTCCCTCCCTCCCTCTCTCTTTCTCTCTCCCTCCCTCTCTATCTCTTTGTCTCTCTCTCTCCCTCCCTCTCTATCTCTCTTTCTCCTCCTCTCTATCTCTCTGTATCTCTCTCTCCCCCTCTCTCACTCTTTCTCTCACTCTGTCTCTCTCCCACCCTCTCTCTCTTTCTCCTCCTCTCTATCTCTCTGTCTCTCTCTCCCCCCTCTCTCTCTCTCTCTCCCCTCCCTCTCTCTCTCTCCCCCTCTCTCTCTCTCTGTGGAAGTGGGTACACTCGGGCACCGCACGCTCATGAACACGCTATTTGTGTTGCTTTGGTGAGTTATTGCACTGGGTACTGGTGTTATAGAGAACAGAAGGTAACAAAGGCACTGAAATACACCCCTCATTGATCTCAGCATTCAGAACATCTGCCAAAAGTCTCGCGCAAATGGAAACTGCACAAGTTGCTTATTAACTGCAGGAGTTGCTTGTGTAAAAAGCAGCGAGCTGTAGTGCGGGAACGCAGGTAGACGCGTGCGTTTTTTTAAGAGTGCGTCGAACCGTGCAGAGATGTCAAAAGACCATCGCACGTGACCAGGCTTATACTTCTCTCCCCTTTACTTTCTCTCCACCTTGAGGTGTGCTTCTCTTTCTTTGATGCAACCCTAAGTGTGAAAGCAGTCCTGCTTAAAATCACAGTCAGCTGCCTTGAGCGCAGACGCACTGTTGAGACCACCCTGAGCAATGAATAATTGCTTCAAACTGTTTTATTTGAAGAAACCTCTGGAATCACAGACTTCCAGCATCAGTAAATCAGTAAGGTTCAGTAAAGCAGACTTGAAGCCACGGACGCACCACCAGTATCGGTATTAACAGGGCTTTTCTTGATTTTCAAGAGGTGCATTTGTTCATTCCTTTTGCCACTTTGCCAGAGTAACAGGCCCGAGACGTGCCGGGGTTCAAACGTGAGCTGTCCAGCCTTGCCACGGTGTGTGCCGTGTTAAATTCGTCTCGATCCCCCATAAACACTTTACTCGTAATTGTCCACACGTGTAGCCACATTTGAGCCGCGTGTGTCGGTAACGAGCACCGGTATGTATAGGAAACTGTCAGCCTGATCAAAACTTTGTCTCGAAGCAGCCCAAGTACGAAACCGATACAGAGTCAGGTTTACTTTATAATAAATATTTGAATCTGAACTGTATTTTTATTATAATTGGTACCGAGTTCATACGCCCTGGTCTTTGATCTTCATTCCTTCCTGTTATGAAGTTTAAAATTGGAAATTTATTTATTAGAGTTCTACCACATCCACACCACCTGGCAGGGCGATATGAAGCCCTCCTAACAACTTTGTGTGCGGGAAACACAGGCCTGCCCCTCCTCTACCGCACTGGTGCGTCAAAAATAACACGTGAAATCAGGACTATGCGAAAGCCTAGAAATATAGTTCTATCTGCAGATGATATCGTTCTCAGAAGATATATAAGTCCCACATCATCGCATGTATTGCATCCCTCGTCATTGATAATAGGTCATTTCAGGTGTTTAGTTTGTTGTATAGCAAAAAGACTAGTTATTGAAAATAGTTGTTGACTCATTCATTCATTCATTATCTAACCTGTTTATTCCTGGTCAGGGTCACAGGGGACGGCTGGAGCCTATCCCAGCATGCACTGGGGGCGAGAGGCAGGAATACATCCTGGACAGGCCGCCAATCCATCGCAGGGCGTTACGAACTTATTTTTGATGAAATTTGACTCCTATAATTATTATGCTCTCAAATAGTCCTGGCACACATGTTTAGAGAACGTGTGCAGTCTTAAATGTAGGTGCCACAAGAATCCCATACTTGAATATTTAAGCGAGTATATTCAGAACCCTTAGCCATGTCAAGATTTCACAACCATCCAAATCATCCACTAGGAAATGCACTCAAAACATCTATTAGTCATTCGCCACCTCTTATGTTTCACTCTCTATTGGCTGTAGCCCGTGTCCGTTAAGGGCTGGAAAACCAAGGGTTACGGCCGTAGAGACTGCGACAATTTCTCCTTGCACATTGGGGTGATGTTATTTTAAAAGGATAAATATACAGGATGAAATAGGTTATGCAGTAAATCGAGTCCAGGACAGGATTGAAGTGGTCTGTCTCTTCACACTGTCACTGGATCATTCAAACAGGACTTTTACTGGAAAACACTTGTGCTCGGGGATTTCATCCCCTATCCCCGAAGCCTCCAGGAATGCTTGGGAGGTCTTGTCCACTTCTTGGCGGCGTTATTTTCATCACACACTGAAACAAAGCATGACGGCAGAAGACGGACCAGCTATTCCAGACCATATGCACACAGAGGCACCCGGCAGGGTAAAACACCTGCATGCAAACAAGGCTTCATGCTTCACGTCTGTTACTATTAAACCAGTTTAACTAACCCAGTTAAGCTTTTACTCAAATCCAGCACTAATCCTGAAGGGGGAGTTCAAAGTCAGTTGTAAAGCATGGTAACGGACCATAAAATGTGCATACAAATGCACTTAAGCACTTTCAAGTGGGCTTTAACCCTTAGCTACGCTACAACCTGTCTCCACAGACTGCATGCAGGACTGTGGCATGAGCCCCCGCAGCTCTAGAATGCATGAGATACATTTACCAATGAACTCCAGGGTACGCATTTCAAATGAAGGTGTGCAGTGGGGGGGGGGGGGGGGCATGGTCACATGGTCTCCGTCAGTGTCAAAGGTTGTCTCAGCAGTGATACTGTAACATTTTGCCCGAGTTTACACCGTGTACATAGCATTTCCAAGAGTCAGCTTGCAGTGGTGCGCCTAACTGGAAATATGCTATCTTGCTTCCGTAGCTGCATTTGGAGTTCCTTTAAACCCGGCCCCTCTCGTGAAGCAAGCAGGCCTCGATTTTTGAAATTCGGGAGTACTAAAACACCGCCGGTGACAGTTGTAAATGCTACAGGATAATCTAGTGATCAGTGGAGGCTCAGCGAGGGATTAAGGGCACAGTGGTTCACATGCGGCGGGCCTAACCTGGACGCTGTTACTCATCCGTTAAGAGGGAATGTTAATGGAAGGGAGATTGTCATATATTATGGCTCAAACTCACACCACAGTCTGACTGATACACCCCCCACCCCCACCAACCCTCCACTTGCACTCCAGTTACTACGCTGAAGCAGGTGTCAAAGCTTTAAAAGTGCGTGAATGACCTTCTTTCGGCGTACAAAGAAAACGACTATTGTCGTAACAAAAACGAACAAATAAAATCCACTCTACAAGCCGTCAAAGGTGTTTCCCCCTCCCCCCCTTTCTTTTTCTTTTTCTTTTCCAGTTTGGCTTATAAAATTCTTAGTGCACTCTCCATTATGTGATTCCTCTCTAGTCCCTTGGAATTTCAGTGTACCCATTATAATTACAGCACCAACTGCTGCCTGACAAGGTTCATTTGCTTTAGCTTGGAGAGGTTTTCTTTCCTGAGGTACCGTTGTTGTGTTGATGCCTTCCCTGTCACTGCATGTTCTCATCTTTACCTATGTAGCCAGTGGCGTCTTCAAAAATGGATACCCAGTTTGTTGGAGGGAGATGGAAAAAAAAGACGAAATTATACTTTACATAATGGTAAAGACGGCCAAAGGGGTGAATATTGATGTAATTGTATTGTTTCGTTTGAATCAATAATGAGTGCGTGCAAGTGAACAAACTATATGCAGCATTACTTGCCCTGTTAATTGGGTTGAACTGTTTAAGGAGCTGAGCTTGTACAGTTGCAGGCTTGATTTCCATGTACGGTATTGCTGGTATATTTTTGGACCAGGTGCTTAATGTATTTATTCAGTACATATGCAGATATATTAATGGGCACTGTAATATTAAAAATGAATGCTCTGTAAATGTATGTACAATGTATGTATTTGCAAAATAAACTGGCCTTGATAAGAAAATCTGTGATCTATCCACTAAACAAATAATAATATTTAGTGGTAATTGTAGCATTTGCCTAGAATCTGGAGTCTGTAATTCTTTGGGGATGCGTTGGGATGCACCCAATTCTGAGACAATGGGATTGCTACTGTGGCACACTGCAATGTCAGAACCACCGGCGAAATTTCATAAACACATGTTTTCCAGTGGCTCAATGGCTACGATATATTAAACAATATATTGTAACCATTGAACAACTTCTTGAACGGCACCGGAAAACAGTGAAAACCCACAATGCCCTGTCCTTCCACTTTCTCTCAATCGTTCTTAACCATCTAAGAGGATCAGCTCCTTTTCATCATCTGTCTTCTTTGATAGTGTTGCCTGTCTGTCTCGGTATAGCAATACATAGCTCATGCATTAATCAGGAGGATGCTGATCTCAGGTTGGCTCAAATGCGATGCCTCCAGTGCCTATAACTCTGCCATTATGCAGGCACAGAAGCCAGTCGATGCTAAACAAATTTGAAATGCTACCACTTTGTGTCACAAAATTTTATATCGTACAGGTCAGGCGCAAGCATTGTAACCTCGCCATATGTGAAGCTTTCATGGTGAAGTAAAAAAATATTATACGTGGGCTTAAAGAAGAAAACAATGTCTGCTGGAAAGATACAAGAACGTTGTGAAATGCCAAAGCTAAAAGATTAGACTTTTTCTAAAAAAATCTTTGGCAAATACACGGTATGAATTTCTGTGTGAAGCACCTACAAATCAATACATCAAGCACTCTATTTCAAGCCAGGTTGAACAGAGTTTTGGGGACAAGCTGTTGTGGCCTTTTGTTGCCCTGCAATGTATTTCAGATAAAGACATGATGAAGGGAAAACACTTGCTTTTCTCTTGACAGATTCGTTTGTTCTTCCCCCAAAGCATCTGTCAATTACTAAACACCTTTCAAGTGAAGGTGTCTAAGAAACAACCTGTCAAAAAAATGCTTTCAGCCGACTGTGAACAGGCCCTCCCAGGTCTGCAAATATCTCCAGTGTCAGTTACTGCTCATCCATTAAAGCGATCGCTTTCACATACACCTGACATCGCTGTTAAAACGTTAATTCAATAGTTTCCCCATCAGGAAAGGCTCAGAAAGTAATAACCGGCTTGTACGTCCAATTCTGTTACACTTCTTCCTGTACCCCACCAACCGTCTCAATAAAAACAAATAAGTCAAACATGCTTACTCACAATGACATTCACATCTCTGACATGAGCAGCATATATGCTAAATGTTATGCTTTAAAAACGGATCCTGCTGACTTTATAGCAGTTATTCACGAGCGCCGGTGTCCATCATGGTGCTGGCTTGTGTCATGTCCGTTGAAAAAAAAAAAGAAAGAAAAAAAAAATGGTCCAGGCTCCAGGTTCCTCTCCCACTTAGAAATTCAGAGCCACTGGCAGAAACGGCAGAAAGCCTCTGCTCCCCGTTACTCCCTATTGGGAAATACAAGGCTGATTAATGTAAAATTGTTTCCAAGCATGCCTTGTGATTATCCAAACCTGGGCCCGGCCTGATGTATTCGGCCTCACGCCTCGATCAGTATACACTTCCTGTCTCTGTATCACTACATCACACGCTAATTGATTTATTTTTCTTTAAAAGGGAAAAAAAAACTTTCTGAAAAAGAGGAAAAATCACATTTGATGGTGTGATATTTTATTTCTTTCAGTAAATATCACGACACTTCCCCCAGGGCAAGCCCTGGCAGCCCGGCTTTGATTAAATGTGGCAGTAGGTGTATAGGTACGCATGACTGTGAGGCTGACATTCCTCAGTCACAGGGGAATGCCCGTTCTTTCATCTTGTTAATGGACATTCCTTTACAAACGTCAGCCGTCTACCTGACTGCAATCCTTTAAAGTTTAATTCACTCTACATTTAGCTGGGTCATAAATACCATATTAGGTAGCAGCCGCATGTTTTATATGGTCCCTGTGGTGGTGCTTTTGTTTTAATGAAGCCATTTGCAACTTATGAGCAAAAAAGAGTCGCATATTTGATGGGATAGATCCGTCAAACCTATTCCCACATTGTGTTTTATACATGGGAAGGAATGAAATGAGGGAAGTGATGCCCATCTACGGAGAGAAGAGGAACAACACGCGAGTTCTCCAGTTTTTCAGCCAGAAAAGCCTCGTTGATTCAAGATGGAATGCACCGTTATCTTTAGGAGGAATGGAAACAGCTTTATGAAAATAAGCACAGGATTGATATAAATTTAAACGTGGCGAACAATCTTTTTCCACTTAAACTCACTGCTGTCTTGCACGGTGAGACACAAAGATAAAATGTAAAATGTTTCATTCATTACAACATTTAAGAGCAAAAAAAGGCTCAGTAAAATTATATTAAATTAGAAATAAATGAAATATCTGAGCGCATGATCAGCACAATGAAATTATCCTATGATGGCTACTCATGCCCTCTTTCTATACAGCTCATTTTGCACCTAATTCTGTAACATTGTGTTCTACATTTAAATGAATTGTTTACTGTTGACTTGTTTGCATGTTTTCTGCACAAAGGACAACTTGTCAGTCTCCCCCCTCTCATAAATTGTCTTCCAGACTGTCCTGTGGAGATTGACTGCAGGCGATGTCAATAAGGCACCCTACAGATGACAGTCAGATGTCCGGGGTGAAACAATGGATAGTGAATGGGTAATGTTGGGCAGCAGTTAAGTGATGTGTCCAGACTCTGGAGATGTGAGGAGTGCGTGGATTGCTGACCGTGGCCTCGTTCTGAGCTCACCCCGAGATGGGCTTGTCAGAATGGCCATCAAAGCCAGATGTCAGGGAGCCATTACCCCTGGCCAACCCACACGAGAGCCATCCGGCGGCCATGGAAAGAGACAGACTGCAGCCAGAGGGCATGAGAGGGCGGAGTCTGATAGCCACGCTCACAGTAGTCCACCTCTGGACCTTTCCACTTACTATGGAGAGAATCATTTATTCTGCTGTGGCCATTTCCTGTAGAGACAGCATGAGGACTGGTACAGTGCTACATCGGCTTCCCATTTTGTATCTCTACTCATGTTGACAGATCTAGGTATGAAGCTGTTGTCATGCCTCAAACATAGTCTCCTGGAGGACGTCATACACAAAACACGAAATGGTCTTTACATTATTGGATATATGAGGCCACATGATCTCTGATGGCTCTGTATCTATCATTTGAAGGGGTTCTCTTCAACCATGTCTTTCCTAGCAAATCTTGTGCTGGACGATACAGTGTGATAAATCCTTAGATGAAACGCTACTCCATAGAACCCTACACAGTTTATAAAATGTGAGAGATCATGTATGATAGCCTAAAGGGTCTACAGACCCCTAAATGTGCCCAGATGAAGTACTGAATAGGCACTGTCCATACAAGGCATGATTGTGATGGTATTGCGGGCCCTAATGACATCGCCGTTTAAAAAAAAAAAGTATTATAATTTTTGCTGGGTTTTTTTTACCCCTGCCATAGTCTGGCTAGTAGCCAGTGCTGCATCACCTCCTTCGAGCCAGAGCCAGTGCCAGTCTAGACTGAAGCCTGTCACCGACGCACGATCACTCATATATGCAGCAAGTCTTTCCTTCGGCTTTTATCCCTCCTCTGAGGGGCGGACAGCCAATTGCCACCCCCGAGTGGCACTCCCGGCCAGAGCCAAAACTGGCGTGACTGGTATAATCAAATCGCCGTGGCTAGCGTTAAACGCTCTTACCACTAGGCCACGCGGGAGGCCCGTGTCATTGCCTTTTTGACAAATCCGCCAAATATTTTGTAATATTTACTTTAATTTATTTTATTGAGCTGTATATGGTGCTAGCTAGTTAGCAAGCCAGCTAATAGCAATGATAGCTAGATATTTGTTATAATAACGTTAGCAAGATTCACTGATTAAGTAGTATGTTTTCAGTGAGCTCTTTAACATTTTGACAGAAGCTTCCTACAGCTACCTACTTAGCAAGCTATCAAGAAAATAATTGCTAGCAAGTTAACTATGCAACCTAGGCTTGTTAACTAGAGAAAAACAGACAGCAAGAAGTGAGCACAGGATGCAGGTTGGTACTACAGTTGATAAACTAATAATAATATTCCAGATTACTACTGCATATATTTATTTAGAAACTAGAAAAGTATTCACTTCAGTTTTCTCGTCACTTCTACGGAAGTCCAGTGTTTACTTTTGTTTTTGTTTGATCTGTTTTCTGGGTTACTTACCGGCAGACTCTTTTTCCTAAGCTGCGTTTTAGGCGTCTGGGTTCGTTCCAACTCTGTTTTAGGTCTGTGCTGCGTCACAAGTTTATTTTCTTTCTTTTCCCTCTGCATGGGTCGTTGGCTGGTTTCTCTGTGGCTCAGTTGGTAGAGCACAGCGTTGGCAACGCTTAGGTTGTGGGTTCAATCCCCACTGGGGCCACATATACTGAAAATGTATGCATTCACTACTGTAAGTCGCTTTGGATAAAAGCGTCTGCTAAATGACGTATATTATTATATTATTCTCCTCCTTTTGATGTGATCGGTTATGGGAGCTAAACACGTAGCACTCCGAGATAATCTTTTAGGATGTAGATTATCAGTTCTCTGTTCCCCGTAGCGGTCCTTTTATTTTCGCCGGCAGCTTTGCATTTATTTCATGATTTCTGAGAGTCACCCTATTTTCTGGGTCGTGGTGTGTTTGGCTACACGCCAGAGTTTTTTGTTCAGTTTTACTACCGTTCGTGGACCGCGTTTCTTCGCCCTCTGTTGTGGGTAGTTATTATTTCGCTATATGCGGGGGGTTTCGTTTTCCCATTTATTTACTGTAACTTTTCTCGCGGGGTACCCCTACACCCCTACAAGCCCTCACAATATTCCATAGCTCCTGGGCCAGTGTATTTGCCTGAAATAACAAGCTAGATACACTGGCTAAATACTATTTCATTGAGGTCTTTAACATATTGGCAGAAACTTGGTACTACCAGCTAGCTACCAGTAAATCTGAAAAGTAGTTGAGTCATCATGGTTATCTAATTTATTAAGCTATATATTTTTTACACAATATTTTTCACTTTTATTTTTTGTGTTACATTTGTGTTATCCTTTATTGTCGCACAATTATTTATTGTATATTATAAAACGGATTGATCCAACTGAGCATTGTGATTGGCTGAGAGGTGTTCGAAGCCGTTCGAAGACTTTTTCATAATATCGCTCCACTAGTTCCACTATTATTAAAACACCAACATAAAACAGGCAACAATATCAGCAATACAGCAATTTAATTGCTTCATGATCAGCTAGTCATGATCAGCTGTTAAGAGAAGGCAAATAGTTGGTGAAAGGTCTTTTGGCTGTCCGCCCCAGGGGATGGGGCACGAGTAGGCACGAGCTCGCCGAGGAGCAGTAGGGCAATCATAAAAAGCAAGTGGGCGAAGTTCCGTCTCAGAGGAGGCAGATCATTGCTGGCCTCAGGATATTAGCTTGACCCAGAAGACAGGCGGCGGGGTCGTGAGTGGAGGGCGAATCAAAATAAATTGCATTGAATAGACTACTAAATTGGGAGAAAAACAAGGAATAATTTAGAAACAAATTAAAAATTAAAAAAATGAAGTAAGCCTGCTAGCTGCTAGCCTTTTAGCAATTTCTGCAATAAATCTATAGATAGCCAAACAACTTTGTTTTAATCTATCAGCATTATATGCAAGTTATGGATATATTAACATAGCAAGCTCCATTTAAATGCTACTTAGTTCTCTCCACTGGAGACCAAAGGTGTCTAATAATACCTGTCAAGCGACAGTTAGCTATTTAGTTACCTATAAATTGGTATCAGCTAACTGGTACTCTAAAAGTGTTACAGTGTTGTAGTAAATAATGTAGCTAGCTAGATGGCCAGACTACTACTAGCAAAGCACTGTGTGATATTAGCTCATGTTAGCCAGCTCCACATTCAACTGTCAGTATGGTGCTCTCTTTTTGTTACAATATTGTATTATAACAAATCAGTTCATCTTTATTTTGAAATAAATATTACTTTCTCTGAACAACGAGAAAGTAATATTGTTGTTCAGAGAAAGTAATATTTATTTCAAAATAAAGATGAACTGATTTGTTATAATACAATATTGTAACAAAAAGAGAGCACCATACTGACCTCCAACAGCACTGTCCTGTACCCCTCATTTGAAACCAAGACACCCCCCAAACAAAAGGGCCCCTAAGCCATTTGCCCTTGGGTTGGGACCCCCAAAAGGCTACAACCGGCACTGCCCCCTGGCATTGAAAAACTATTGGTAACAATTATTTTAGTGCCTTATAATGCACTATAAACACTGCTATAAGCACTCATAACAACTCATAGGTAATTATAACAGCCTTTATAATGCTATATAAATCATTGCTATGACAAACTATAAGACCAAAGGGTATAACGTATTATACCCTTACTTGCTAGCAAACTGTATGTTACAGGTGATATAATGTATTATAACTGCTTATAAGGCTCTATGTTACAACAGGCAAATTGTTGCCAATTACTAACTCCCATACTGAGGGGTTCAGTCTAGTTGGTTATCATGTGGTACGTTGAGGCTATTCAAGTTTAAGATGCACTTGGTAACTCTTTATCATTGTTGCTTCTTTGGCTACGTGTGAATGAATTTAGCTTTATTGAATAGAAAGGTAGCACACATTTAGACACTTGGGAACAATAACTAGAAGTTTTGGTAATTTGTTTACTAGTAGGATAGGATGTGTGTGTGTGTATGTGACTGTGCATGTGTGTTTAACCCTTTCCAGCCCAACCGACCGGAAACATGATGGTTGCAACGTCAATATCTCTTTTTTTTTTTTTTTTCATGAAACCACTCTTTTTATAGGTTAGAATGTGTATTCTCATTATATATTATTGGTTTATGACTAGAGGGTGGAAACTAGCTACTTTCTCAAAAAGAAAATCTAGTGGGAAAAATGGTGATTTGAAGCTGGTGCCTCTCTGCTCCTTGCCATCCATCAGGTTTCTGACACCTTCAGAATATTGAGGTAAGGAACAGTATACAATACTTTTTAAATACTGGTAATGTATTATTTACCTTTAGGATAGTTTTATTGTTTTGAAAAGACGTCTGTGAGATGAACTTTTGACTCCTGTAGAGCAAGCTCAGTTAGACAATGAGATTTGAAGGCAAAGCCAGACCTAGCTTTCCCTGAGGTGAAAATTATATACATTTTCTTTATTCTTTAACTTTTTAACTTTATTAATGACATCAACATATTTCAGGAATATGAATAGATTTTTGTAGTGAATCAGAAATGTACAGAAATTCTCCTCAGACAATGTTGGATAACTAGCTTGCATTAGCTAACGTTAGCTTGCTAGCAAACAGTTGCATTAAAGGTGCACTCGATGTCACCCAAAAATAAGTGCTGCAAGGTATTTTTTTATGTTATCATATTTGATAACTGATGAGAATATTTGTTATTGGGTATCAGAGTAAAAACGAACTAAAAAGCTAGCTGTAGATTAGCTGTTACATAGATAGGCTAGCTATCTGTGGCAGCTACAGGGAACATGTAGGTTGTAATGTAAGCCAAAAGAGCAATCCATCTGTAAATGTATCCTAGCTAGCTACATTTAGGTGTCTGTTTATATATTATATTGTAACGAGCATGCGCGAGGTGATGTATCAAGAAAGAGACGGAGTCCAGTAGTGATGCAAAAATGACCACGCTAGTAGCCAATTTATTAAAAGAAGCGATAATTACCCATGCTCCATACACCACACAGCTATGGATAATATTGGTGGCAAACCTCCATGTTCTCTACACAGCACAACTACGGAGGATGCCCAAAAACCCTGACTGGAACAAACGTGTCCTTAGAAGGACACGATTGACCATTAAAACGCCTTCCGTAGATGTTGTAACTATCAGGAAGTAACAGTCTTCTTCACACTTGGTTTACTGTACACTTTTGCCCTGCAGCTCGGGAGACTGCATCAAACACACTGGGCGTACCGGTGTAACACAAGCACATAATAACATTATCACACGCATAAAAGTTTAACAGAACATTTGAACATTTAACACAGGGGGGAGCACACAAACACAGAACTGTGTGCTCCCCTGATGCTCTGCGCACACATTTAAATGGGCGACCCTCCCAGGATCGCTACATAGCCCCCTTGCAAGGGGTCAGCCGTCCCCGGTGACCCCACTGTCCAGCACAAAGTCTTTTGAATGTGGCGGCACGCACCGCTCCGGCCTCCCCCATGCGCACTGAGAGAGTCTCTGGGGGAAAGGGGTCTGGGTGACTCACCTGCCGCCTCGGTGGCGGCCTGTGCCAGGGGTCGATACGGGGCCAGCCGATCTTGGTGTAAGACCACCTCCCGCCCCCAGCTGGGCATGCGCACCCGATACACGACGTCACCGAGCCGATACAGGACCTCACCAGGCCCGCGCCAATGGCTCCGCAGCTTGGGGGACACCCCTTTTGTTCGGGATGGGCAGAAGATCCACACCCGGTCACCGGGTGTGAACGCTTGGCCCCGGGTGTCGTAGGCCCACTTCTGTTTCACCCCCGACCCGGCCTGGGCCTGGCGGGTCAAATCATGGACCACTTTCAAGCACTCCTGCAGCCGGCAGAGGTAATAAACCTCGGGTCTGCCCTCCACCTCAGGCTCGTGGGGGGGGGGGGGAGGGGCGAACACCAGGTCCACCGGGGTCCTGAGTTCCCGACCGAAGAGGAGGCTGGCCGGCGTGCAGTGGCTCGACTCCTGCACAGCGGTGCGGTACACCCACAGGACCAGGGGCAGATGGTGGTCCCAGTCCCGCTGGTGCTGGCTGTTCAATATGGCGAGTTGTGTGGCCAATGTTCTATTGAATCCTTCGAGCAGGCCGTCGCTCTGGGGGTGAAGGGGCGTGGTACTGGTTTTGTGCACCCCCAGGCGCTTACACACCTCACTAAAGACCCGGGACTCGAAGTTCCCCCGCTGGTCGCTGACGTTGGTGGGGGGCGGCCAGTCGCGGACAGCAGCGATCTTAGCCGGGTCGGTAGCCACACCGTCGGCGTTCACTACCTGCCCCAGGAATGCGGTTTCCCTCCGGAACAACTGGCATTTCTTCAGGTTCCGGCGCAGCCCGACTTGGCGGATGGCGGCAAAGACTTCCCGCAGGTGGCGAAGGGCCCCCTCGAAGTCGCCGGCGTGGACGAGAAGGTTGTCCAGATAGACGATGCAGTGCTGCTTGGGAACGTGGTACAACACCCGCTCAATCAGCCGCTCGAATGTGGCCAGCGCATTGCAGAGCCCAACCGGCATAATGCGGAATTGCCATAGCCCCTGCCCAATGGTGAAGGCGGTTTTGGGCCGGGCGTCTGGAGCCAGCTCAACTTGCCAGTAGCCACTCCGCAGGTCGAGCGAGCTGAACCATCTGGAGCCGCTGATGTGGTCCAACACGTCGTCGATGCGCAGCAGCATCCACACAGAAGCGCCAGCTGTTGTCCTTTTTTTTACAAGGATGGCGGGGGCCGCCCACAGGCTGTCCGACGGCTCGATGACCCCGGCAACCGCCATGTTCCGGATCTGCTCCTCAGTGGCCTGGTGCTTAGCGAGCGCGAGCCGATGGGGCGCAAATGATATCAAATCAAATATCAGCGGCGAGAGCACTCACCGTTTCTCGTCCCTCATGAGTGCGTTCAGCTAGCTGTTTTTGGCTGTGACTTTTGAAGACCCGTTGACCGAAACGTCGGTCCAAGGCTGTAGTCAACGCTGAATAACTGCTTTGCTCCGTTGGGGAAAGGTCCAGCAGCATCTGCAGGGCCCTACCCTCCAGGGCCAGGGCTAGGTGGACAGCTGTGATGGTGTCGCTCCATCCATTGTATTCCGCTGCGAGTTGTACCTGGGCGAGGTACGATGTCAGCTCCGCTGTTCCGTCATATTTCGGCAGCTTGGCGAGGGGTTGGGAGGCAGCGGGGTTGGTGGGAGCACACCTGGGGTCCGACGTGGAGTGGCGTGGATGACTAGCGATAGCCCCGTCCGGGCGCGCTAACACTTCTCCAATCTCAATCTTTGGTCTTATAGTTTTTCATAGCAATGATTTATATAACATTATAAAGGCTGTTATAATTACCTATGAGTTGTTATGAGTGCTTATAGGAGTGTTAATAGTGCATTATAAGTCATCATAAGTCGCTATAAATACAGCTATAAGGCATTATATGTGCTTGCTTCATAGAAAGTGTTACCAAACTATTTTATTCACTGGTTCTTTAGGGGAAAACAATTGTAAAAAATCACCCTAATCTACTATGTTGAGTTTAGGATCATGTGAGCTGTGTTGTGCCTGGGTGGCGAACTGTGACGTGTGGTTTGAGGACCTCGACTGTGAGCTCTAGTCATCACCAGACTTGAACCGCACACGGCCTCTGGGCAGCGAAAAGTACAAAGAGGGTCACAGTCAGCCATCACCTCCAAGATGCCTCCAGGAACGGAGCCTTGTCTGACGTCTTCAAGGCTGTTGAATAACTTCCTTCACGGCCCAAGAGTACACCATGAAGCACGCACTGCCGGGAGGGGTGGTCACATGCTCTATTAAGTGGCATTTTACTGATTAAATTACATGCTTATTTTTTAGGATGATTCCAAATTTCACGGAGTTACTGGAAAACAAAGCTATAAATTTCTCTTTTCTGTGTATTTTCTAGCCTTACAACAAATGTATTCAAAACTGATTTCCACTGCATTGCTTTACACCAGGGACACAAACCCAATGGCCTCTCATTCAAGATATGTATGTATAGTGTAAAGTTGCTTTATATTATATTATATATAGTTAACAAATGATCAATTTTCAAATTCTGATTTCCAATATATTTAACTGAGAAATGTGCACTTTTACTGCCTAAGAAGTTGAGGCAGCACAATGCTGAAACATAGTATGCCAGAATAAACTACACCTACTTATGAATTAAATGTCTTTATGTTGAGCCCTAAATCTATCCGTGACAGTATGAAAAATGCAGATGGAATTAATTATACATGTCTACTAATGGAAATAGTTTGCAGAGATATATACAGAAAATCAAGAGATTGTGCAAAATGTCTGCTTGATGAAAAGATTGTTAATTGGATCCCCCTGAGTCTTAATGTACATTCCGGAGTCCCTGGCATTCCGGATGGCCTGATGAAGAGTTTGCGTGCGTGCTGCCGATAAACGAGCCCCAAAGGAAAGTGGTCGGGATGTCAATACATATCCTCCCTGATAATGCGCTACTTGCAGCACAAAAACGTGTTTTTTAGTGTTGTGACAAAGAGGACATATGATCATGATGTCTGATCACCCATTTATGGGACAATATATAGGTAGATACCCTACAGTGAGACAATGTACCCATTATTAGGTTATAGTTGGATGAGAAAAATGCTATCATGGCTAATTTTGGTTTGCTGTCAAAATTAGTAATGACATTGATTGAAAAAATATACAGTACATATGATACTTTTGATAAGAGTGACTGAAACACTGACGTTAGTCAAAATGTACCCAAAATAATGTAAACAAATGCAAATATGTGGATCAAACGTGATGTTTGATCCACAGACATAAGTCTGAGATATATAAATCCATCTGAATCTCTGGGTTCCAGACACATCTTGCATCAAAGTGTTAAAGTTTTCTGAACAGTATGACACCGGGGTGTGTCCCCTCATGCCTTTTTCCTCAAGATCCCAGGAAAACCTGGGAGAGACAGTGTTGTGCTGTTCCTTCTGTCAGGCTTGGAGTGACTCCACACTGCTTTCACAGCTGTTCCAGACATAGAACGGGGGGTACAGTGAGAAAAAAAGCAAAAAAAGCTGCTGTGATCAACTCGTGTGTAAACATGAGATGGGGAACTCAAAGGAATAACAAAATGCATTCCATATTTTTGATATTAAAAACATCATTTGAAACTTGTGGGATGCCACAGACATGCATTCGAATAAAAGTTCTGCCACCATTGTTAGCCTCAGAGTGCTTTGCCGGATGCCTCGTTGCAAACGCTGCTTGCTAAACAACCACATTGCAAAGGCCTGAAATATCCGTGAACTGTCCACAATCTGACCAGCTCAGAATTAGATGCCTTCCTTCGCGACTTGGGCACGGTTCTCTTTCACGTAGACATCCTTTCCACAGTAAGATATTACTACGAAGGCCCTCCCTGTCTAAACGGGAGTGCTAGAATGGTTGAGCGCAAGAGCGCAGATCAAACCAATGCCCCACGCGGTCTTTGAGTTCAAACGATCAACGCGAGAGCAGCATGTGATCAGGGGACATCTGCTCCCAGGTAGAGTCCTGCAGGCAGTTCTGCCTGTGATATTAGTCCTGGTGAACAGCCAACCACGCCAGCTGTCTCCTCACCACAATCTATAAAAATCCCAAACACATAAACAATAACATGAAAGCAAATGGTGAGCAAATAAGCACATGCCCACACGCGTAACCTCAGAGGTCGTGGCCCACAATCCCCCGCGCTACGCCGCATGGGGTAACAGTCACCGGTTTGAGGTCCCTCCCCACGAAAGCCTCTGAAAAGAGATGGGGGCGGCGCCGTGTGCGGGGCCACTACAGTACGTGCGACAGCGATACCTTTTTGCCTGGGCTCGTCTGGGTGAGGCCTAACGTGATGTGACGGTCGTCGCAGGTTTTTAATAAATGATTCACATGCCTCGCCGTGGGATTTAAGAGGTAATGCCATTCCGGTAGCCTTGCTTCTCAAACTTTGACTTTTCTTTGGCTACATCCTCCAGGGAGGTACAAATGGACAGAGTTCCACAGCAATGCTCCCGTCTCCATTATCGTTCCAGAGAAATACATCAGAGACTATAATAATACAGTGATGAAATACAAAATGCTGCATTGCCATTTTTCCAGAGAGGGAGTTGAGATTTTGTTATGCCATTTTAGGTGCACTAATAGCTTCTTAAACCCCTCAGAGTATCCTAATGTGAATTTAATGAGCTGATAGTGTACAAATGACAAGAATGCAAGGTGAAGGTGACAACCTTTTTTATCCTTTTATGTGCTTTTTTTGTTGTTGTTTTTGTTTTTCTGAAAACCAAAGCCCAAGTGTTATTCATCTAGAATGCATTATGCAGTAGGGAGAGGAGGACAGAGACCTGTCTCTGGATGACTGGAAGACTTTTAAAAGAGTGCCCGATATGTGGGACACCCTCTCCCGAGACAGACTGTGAATTACAAATCTGTTGTCATCCTTGGTTCATGCTGTAAATGAATCGCTAGATCCTCCCCATGTATAGTCATGTACAAGCTTGGACTCGAACAACGTTTGTACTTAACTTTGACCACAAATAAATTGAAGCGTTACTTGTTTTTCTTCACAAAGAGAGCATGGCTAGTTCATTCATTACTCAAGAGTCACAGTTAAGACAACGTGTTGACGGAATTGAATTCAGGGCACAAAAAATGAAATAACAACGTCCGTGTAAACAATAATAAACAAGGTGTGATTTAAAAAGAAAGCAATAGTCACGGGAGAGGAGAGCCGTGGCCACTCTGCTCTCAATCTGTGCCATGAAATGTTTAGCGATGGATCGCAGATTATGCCAGCGAGCGCAGTCAAAGCGTGAGTTTAATTCAAAACACGGCAAAGTTAATAAGCCCAGGGAAAATGGAGCATTCAGACCGGCGCAACGGCCCAACGGCTCCCAGCTGACCCAGGGCCGCCCCTGACTCTCCTCCCCATAAATCTCTGAGGGCGTTATTGGTAGCCTCCTGATCCATCAAGTCAGAATCCAAGAATGCAGGAGTTTCAGTGTGCGCCAAGTTACAGAGAGAGTGTGGGTGTCAGAACGGTGACACCTGAACAAGGAAACGTCCTCGTTACTGCAGCCTGGAACTTGTTTGGTAAAGGATTGTACATGTTGTACCCTTGGAAGAAGAAAAAAAATGTTTCAATGTCATGAGACTTGGGTAGAATCCCAGTCATGGAGTTCATTTGCTGTTGTTAATTATGAAGAGCTTTTGTGATTGTTTTTGTATATTAGCTTTACAAATGCACGAACTTAAATATTCTGTACTAGAGTGCCTTTATTTTTAGAGCTTGATATTCAAACCTTTTAGCCTCCAGTAACTGTGTATAGATCAGATGTATTCATTTTCATGTCTTCACAACAATGAATCATTGCTGTTTATTAAGTCACGCATTGGGTGTGGCTACTTTAAAAAAAATGATTTTGCTGGGTTTAAAAAAATCATTCAATACACAACTTTGCTAAAAAAATATATATATTTATAGATTGTTGTACTTCAGATGCCGAATCTTCTTTGAACTATGAATACCACAGTGGTACAAAATGCCAAAGGTCAAATTCCTCTTATCAGTTGCAAATGAACCAAAAGTGTTGCAAAATCCAAAAGGAAGCAACTGAAATGTGTGTAGAAAGCCATTCCATTTCTGACAAGCTGTAAAACTACCTTAGAAAGCCCAGGCCATTGCCAGGCAACCAGGCAAAGCACATCACTTGTGCTTAAGAACCAGCAAGTACATATTACATTCATTGTAGGTTGGTCAGTTATAATGATATATTACAGTTCAAGACGCTTCCAAAGGGGACAAACACTTATTTATTGCCAACGAAAACTCTTTTCACGCTAAAAAATGAACACTCACTGAGGCATGATGCTTTCTTTCTTTTTCCTGTTGTTATTTTTTTTCCTTTTTTTAAGTTGAGATTTAATCAATGTTTAAACCAATTGCAATTTACTCAATTAAAAAATATCACTGGGTTAAAAGCCTAATTTATCTGGTTTGCGATTTCAATGTGAAGTATCTATGTGTGCCTCTAAGCTGATTTACTGAGCTCCATCACCATATCTGGAGAGGGCCAGTCAAGGCAGGGCCTTAGATCCAGTGTAGTATTTTATTTTGGTCCCTGGGCATACACAGGCTGTGATCCTAATTAAGAATTACTGAGCACTCAAGCTAGACCCATAAGGCTGAAGTGTTTGAGGACATGGACATTTTTTCCTAATATGTGTTTTACTGTAATGTCTTTTGTGATTTAAAAGGGTGTTTTAATGATATATACGTAATGCAATAATAGCATTATTGCAGCAAACAATATATTTGTAAAGCTGTAATTGACCTGGGGTCATTAAAGATTCCACATACCGACTAATCTGGATGTATTGTCTATTATAGGGCACAGGAAGTCAATCTTATGTTTTATTTGATTGTGGCAAAATGAACATGGATATAAATATGTGCAGCAAAAAAAAAGTTCAATTGGAAATTATGTTGTAAATACATTGCGGTATCTGCCCTGGGGACGAAAACATCAATCAGTGAACATTACAAGCTGCTCCATGGTCCGGCCAACTTCCAAAGCGTTGGTACAAATGTGATGCAATAAATGATGCTTTTAGCCAACGCTACATATGTTATGGTCTGTAACCATTACACAGAACAGCTTTGTTCCTTGCCTGGTTTTCCTCTTCTAATCGAAGTACCGGGAGGCCCAGCGACACACTGCAGTGAAAGTCGCGTCGTTCCCAATTCAAACTCGACCCTCAAAAGGCCGTGACCCCAGCATGCCCCTTTCTTGTCCCACAGCCCCATCCATCGAGCGGTGACGATTGCGCCGCGTGTCACGCCCTTGAACCCGGTTAATTTCAGCTACTCTTTACCACTCTTATCACTTCTTTCCCTTTGGTCACTGCAGCACGCTTTGGAAACGCTACGGCCTTAACAGGGCAGCTGTCCGTCGGCGCGTCGGAGACACCTGCTTGGTCCAGGCTTGAGAGAGAGTGTCCTTCTCGGAGAGTGCGTCGTTGGCCCGCTCCCCAGCATGCTACAGAAATGCTAATGAACTCACAGCGGTCCAGGCTAGAATGGTTATTTCAGGCTTAATTCAGTCATTAACATTTCATTAATGCACCGGCCCACTGCTAGCCTGCATGGCTGCCTGGTGCTCCTGATGAATGTTGCAGCAGAACAAACCGATAGTTAAGGTGAAGTCTTTGGGAGGATTTATGTCAGGGCATTAAACGACAAGCTAGCTCCCTTGATGTGCGTCTGCGGGTGTGTGTGTGTGTGCGTGTGCGTGTGTGTGTGTGCGTTTGTGTGTGTGGGTGCGTGTGCATATGTGCGTGCATGAGTATTCATCATGTAGGCATTTGCTCGTATTGGGGCATCTGGTTTGAATCTGAAGCTATGTAGTGCTGGATGTATTATACTATTCGGAAGATATGAAATACTGAAATATTGATTTGGAGGGGCCCATGGTAACTTAATGTATTATATCAACATCTTGTCCAACACAGGGTATACACATTTACAGTATATGGTTTGGATCAATGTTCTTCAATGTTTCAGGCATTTTGGAGATTGCTCAGCCCAGCATGACTGTGAACTAATATGACAAACTCGAAAAATATGAAAAATATGTAAAAGTAGTAGTTAATGTACGGCATGGGTCACATTATAGTGTCTATGCCATGTGCAATTTATATGATAGTGTTTATAAACACATTGTAATTATCAATATTACAAACAGTTGGGCTGTGTACGGTGTACAAAGGATCTGACAAGGACCGTTTTTACCACATTTTATAATTAGCAAAATATGCTAATTAAAGATGCTTTGAATAAATTAGGTAAATTATCTGTGTTAAATTATGACTAATTAAATGCTGCCTAAGTGATCATTACTTTGCACAAACCTTTGCAGTATGATCAATTAAATTAGGTATAAATATCTTTTAACATTGAATTCCTGTTTAATATTTCTAATTATAGCTTATTTTACAATGTTAATGAATAATTAAGCACAATTAATTATGCAATCTAAAGACTACTGACAAGAGACAACGTTGTTGCATCATATTATGCAACGCGATATAACGAACGTGAATTAAATGTAATATAAAGCACGTTTTAAATGTATTTTTATTAGGGAATCCCTGAAATATTTCACATATATTTGAAATTAAATTTAAAATTCCATTGTACAATCCACTGTAATAACCACTTTGAGCAAAATGCTCCATTATGTATCTTTGAATACCTTTACAAAAAGAGATCAACTTTCATTTGAGTTACAGAAACACAAAACATACAGATGAAGCCTCGAGGGAACTCAGAGTGGGTAAAGTTAATGGATCAGGCAAACTTTGCTGAGGGATAAATGTATTTAAGTCAAGGACAAACCTCGAAAACTATTGGCAATCAAACATTTTTCCACACAGGCATATCTAATTGGGTTTACTGGATTTGACCATAAACGTAGGTAGGAATCATATGGAACCACTTAGCAGAGAATAAAAAGCATAACTTTTATCTGGACCACGTGAGTGATAAATGTCTTCACTTATCAAATGTGCCTGTGATATATGAGATCAGATAATAATCAACATTTAGTTGCACCATATGTTTGGACAGGCCTGCCAAGTGCTTAGGTACTCATTGCATCGAGGTAGCCTTCCAAACGCAGGAAAACGGCGCGGTGCACCAACCAATGTTCCAGGCATAGTCAATAGGCCAAACAATGGCCGGTGGACATTTTAATGGATTTTGTCATTGTCAAATCCATGTAGGTGCTGAACACTTTTGGTCAAACAGATGCTTGAATGAATTATGATTCACAGAGACACTTTTGTCAGGTCATCAATGGTGATTAAAGCAAATCTCGCCATCGAGATATCTTTTTTGTCTATTTGACATCAATAACTTTCAAGGGAAAGTGTGATATAAAAAAAACAGACGATGCACAGGAAGCCTACTGTACTTTGGTTGCTGAACAATTCTTCAGACAAAAGGCGCATTTACATTGAGTAGAATAATATGAACGCAATGTGATAATCGAACATGTCAGAGTTAATACAAAACAGCAAGTCACATCCTAAATCTCGTTGCCAACACAAGGCAATTGCATAATTTGGTGAAATATAATGCAAATCAACTGTTTTATTCAGGATATCTCTGGTATGATATTTTAAGTTGAGTGAAAATACTGTTTGAACTCCTGTTTGAGTCCTGGGAAATAGAATACATGACGTCCCTATGAGTAAAGAGATTTATTGCATTTTTGTTGTTCACAGAAATGTGGACATGTGAGCACTCTGAACTATTTATGTGGTAAATTATGTTCAGGTCAAGGTTATTCTCCTCTCTCACTCGTGTTTGGGAGGGAGTTTATCAACTCATGATTAAATCTGTTAAAAAATATCAATATGAACAAAAATACAATAAAACAAATAGAAATACACATATATATCTACCTATGTAATGTTGATATGCATATAAAAGGAGTATATATTTTGTACATTTATGCTGTGGAGAAAAACATCAGCCACCCTCTTGGTCAGGTAGTGATACACAAAAGTTGAACGAATGAATTAAATCAATAAAAAGACAAATAATATTCAATTGGACCTTAAGCTCTTGAATATCCCAGCCTTTTAATATTTCTTAATAGAAAAACAGATGAAGTATATATTTATATATATGTACATAACATCATAACATTTCAAATTCCTCTGGCTGAAATTGAAACAAACTTAGCTTGACATGTTGCTAACAATTAGAATTGCACTGGATCAAGACAAGATTAGTTAAACCACAGTACCCACAACATAATCTCATGATGATCCCATTCTTTTAGGAAACTTTCTACAGTCTTTTGAGAGTTTAGCTTGTTGTGGTTTAGTCAAATCCCTGCTAATACAGTAATAGTTTGAAAACAAATGTGACATCTGTTTTTTGCTCAATTAAAGGAGAATTGTCTGAGTTTAATTGACCTTACCTACTGTACCTCTGAAATTCACCTACATCTTGCAAGGTGAGCTAGATTTGTAGCGATAAACGTTTAAAGTGAATAAGGAACATGAAAGCATTCAAAAAGTAATCACCTACTGCCTGTTTTTAAATTAAAAAACACTGCAGCCACGGAATTGCGAGGTACTTTTTCTGAAATAAAATGTAAAAATTTCATAGCGAGCTATAGTTGTGATACATGCAATATTAAAACCTGTGCAAAACACATGCAGCCACCCTCCACTCCTTTTCACCATTCAATTAACCCGCTGAGCTGCAAAACTGGTACAGCTGGCGCAGGCAACATAATAGACCAGAGGAGTCACCATTGAGCGACTGGGGAATATCCTGCCGATTGAAACCCTCGCTTCCTGGTGAATTCATGGCCAGTGATGCATCCCACGGTTCTGCCGGCCACAAGCAGCACTGGCATGGTAAGGATTTGGTCTCGACAATGGTGTGCGTCATTCCACTAAGAACAAGTGCCTCAGCTGAATATTCCACTCAGGAGTCTAAATGAACACCAATGTTTCATGTTCGTAGGGATAAAGCCTACAAATGTAAATAGAGATTAAGCTGCGGATGATCACATACTGAACCACAACAAGCAAAGATCTAAGGTTTTTTATTATTATTACAATTATTATAATATATTTTTTTGATGATAAACATCCAATATCGTTAGGTGTCCTTATCACCTGTCCAGGGACTACAAATTAAATTGCTAAGTCTGGGGCAATTAATGTATTTGCCCACTGTCCCTGTTAAATAAACAATTACAATAAAATAAAACAAATATGGTAATTGGCACATGATAATTGATTGATCTTCTGTTTCACCCCTTGATATCCATTGTTATCAGTTATCTGGTGTTCATGACCATAGTGCCCGATACTAATGGACATTGGCAAGCTCTGGTAGATGAACCGATGAACCGGTATGCCTTCCCTTTGGTAGTTTACATTTAAAACATGCATACATTTTAGCTTGTAAGGATTCATTATTTTATTCAATTGTATACATAATCAACAACAATTATAAACCTCCAACATCTTATTATTCTAAATTATCAGCACAAGCATGCATGCATGTATCACTTTGTTTCATGGTTTTATAAATGCTTTAATAAGTGCTCTCCATGTTTTTGTTCGTGTGTCTGTTTGTTTATTTAGTTGACTATGAAGTAGGAAACACTGTTATTGACAAAATGGTATCATTCACAGAAACGCACACTGACAGACAGATCCGGTTACGTAATCCCCCACGCCCATGTGAATGCGGGATATAAAATACAGGAAAACAAAGTCACTATGATCTGGACTTTCAACTTCAAAGAAAATGGCGGCCCCCCATTTCATTGTCAAATGAAGCGTGGCTGTGATTACAAAAGCACCACGGGCCCCGGCAATCTCACGACTTCACAACTCAACGCTTCTCCTCCTAACAGGTCGAACTTGTGTATCATATTCTCCCCCGGCAGACCCAAATACTGTAATAATCTTATCAACGTTGCTTGAAAATCATATGCTTTCAGTGTCGGTTGCAAAACATAACTCATGCCCTTCAAACGTTCTGACTGTCTGGAGTTATTTAGATACAGTCCCAACTGCAATACACATGCCAAAACTGAAGCACCAGTAGCATTAGAAGATTGGTTCTGTAAACCGCTGACAAAATGTCTCTTGGACATTTGTGTGGAAGGTAAACAAAACAGCTAGTTGCCTTTGCCAAGCCAGGGCCCAAAGCAGGCATCTTCATTTGTCTATTGCCAACAGTTAGGAAATTTCAAACAGTTTAGGCGGACGTGTTGTTCATGGATACTGGCACAAATGCACATTGTCAAGGAGGATTTTAGCATCATGGTTTCAAAGTTGCATATTCTATCAAGTACAATTCTCCTAAATGCTGTATGAAATAGTTTCTGCTGGCATTGATATGAACAATCAAAGGGAAGCACTAAATAATGTGTTTCCCCGACTGCTTCATATTGCTGTATGGAGGGTAAACATGATTGTAATCACAACCACCTATAGTATATGTAGCAGGCAAGCCTATATCAAGAAAATGCATGGGTTGGAGTAAATTATTCAGCTCAAAAATAAATGGCAACAATCAAAATGTTCAAATTAAAACACTTAAAAATAATCTCATTATATGTGATTATCTACTACATTATATAGTTATTGTCTGTCTAGAAGTTACTTCTACCAGACTTCTACCAGCACAGTAGGTAGCAGTAATGCTGTAAAATGATTTGGACAAACAATAAAGAGAAACAATTCAGAAAACAATTTGTAAAACTGCATTTTATTGGAGTCTTACATTTGCTTTTAGAAAAAGGTGGAAGGGTGCGCTGCCTGGGTATTCTGTCAAAATGGCTACAATGTATATCCAATCCTTTTTTATATATATTTGTTGTTAAGAGCTTAAGAGTAGCTGAAAGATATCGTTGTTTCCTTTTTTAAATTACTTTGTATTGAACTTTGCCTTCCAGTGTAGATTTTGAAATTGCCATTCGAAAATATGTTATAATAGCTGTATAATATGTTATAGTATAATAACTAGCTAGCTAGTGTGACATTGGCTGTGGATGTATATTCATCTTTCAAGCATCACCTGCTTTGTAAACCTGTTAGCTAGCTATAAATGATAGAGCATCAAGCTAAGGCTAGCAAGCTAGATTGCGTTTATGCGTGTACATTATCACAACTTTAGGTGAATAGTAAAATTAATGAATGTTCTTTATTCATTATTAAATTAACTAACATATTATTTACCCAAGTAACACAGCTTTAGGTGATGTCGTTTTGGAGGAGTCCATATAGGATGACAAGTAAAGCCTTATAGGTCTGATTGAACAGCAGCACTTCAGATGATGTCTTTTTGGCTAAGGTGACCTCTAATACCTGAATATGTGCTGGAATAGATACTGTACGCATCAGTGGTCCACCAGTATCCAAGGATGGCAGCTTATTTGTTTCGTGTAAATCCATTGGAACATTTCCGTGTCCTCTTTTGAACTACCTGAGATGCTTGATAGGACTTTGCAGTAGCACCTCAGCATGGTTCTCTTTGACTTAGCTGCTGCACCACAAGTGTTTTATTGGCTCTCACTTTTCACATGTGCGGGGCCTCCAACAATTATCATTAACTTCCAATCAAAGAGCACATAATCAGAATCCTATCAAAGAGCTAGTACATTTTTTAACTGAATAAATATCTTGCAGGCTCCTCCATTTGATCTCCTTTGGGGGTTTCCAATACCTACAATGAATCGCAGATGGACAGGAAGTGGAGATGTTGTAAGGGCTGTAATTTCAGGCAGGTCCCGTTCTGGCTCTTTCAACCTGTACGGAGCAATGGATAAGCAGTGAGCGTTAGAGAGGAAGGAGTGTTAATCATTTGGTAAGGTGAACATGTGTGACATAGGAAACAGGAAGTAATGGCAAACACATGTTCCATTTCCCACATTATTTACCTTTCATTAAAGAGTCTCGCCAAACAAAAGGGAGAAAAGGATTCCAAAGGAGGGGGAGTCTCAAAATGTTGAGCCTTTTTAAAGCTTGTCAACATTTTTTGTTGTAAGGTTTTAGAATTTAATATATTGCACACGCATTGTCAAACCTGTGCACGGAAGCACATTGCCTTAGATTGGCTAAGGTTCTGGATCAAAAGTTTGACCCATTCACCTGTCCAAGAGTTTCGAGTTCCTGTCCGTCAGTCATAGACTGGGACATGTTGTTGGCAGGTGTTGTCTAGGCTGCAGTACCCACGCAGGCATATATAGTTATTAGTACTAGGTGGCGGTTTGCGCTGATGAAAGCAATTTGTTTTTATTAAAACATGCCCCATTTAAGACCAGCAAAATAAGAAGCTTCACAGAGACACTATTCCTTTCTGCTCACTGCTAGATGATGCTTCACAGGCCATCCTAGGTGATGCCGGTTTGTTTTTAAGACGGTTTCTATTGCACAATTTAGCCTGATAAAGCATTTTGACGAGGAATAAAAGTGTCCTTTGTAGACCACATTAAAAGCGGTATCTTTATTCTGAGAAGTTGAAAAGTTAAGTTTGTATCTGAAAACATGTCAGTTTAAGATAAGTGCAACTTATTTCACTTGCCAGACTGTCACATGGTTATTGCTTTGAAGCGGCAAATTAATGACGGGCGAGAACAGTAGCCATTTTACAGAAAGAGAATGACCTCTCTCTAATGGCACATTGAGAATGTCATCTGTCTGCTACATCTAATTATGTGAATCGTGCAGTTTGAAAAGTGTCTTAAGGCTGTTTAGGAATAAAAGAGACATTTAAATGCAGAGCTCTTTGAAAATTACAGATCTTTCGAAATACCTTCCATAGACACATTTCTTTCTGTCTGGCTTATGCCATCCGTTCGATACAACTCATTATGTTAATTTCATGCTATGAATGCAACTCAAGCCTGTTGAGTCTTATCTTTAAAAAAAAAAAGAGTGCCCTCATTTTGGTCATAAACAGCCCCTTTTATACCGGGCACATTAAGTAATATTCAGATCTGAAACAGAACCGCTCTTGTACTAAAAATGTTACAAAGGCTCTGGGCTTATGGCACTGTTTCCACTTTATTAGGTCAATTTGCCCGAAAAATAAATAAATGAAAGAGTATGAAGGCCAGTCATTCAGCGAACACCATTTGCATAAAGCTGGTGTCAACACTGAGGAGATGGCTTCCTGCCTTTTGTGGCGCACAATATGGGAATGGAGACTTAAGACATGTTATTCCCGGTCTCTTCCACAACCTGCTGTGCTGGTCAATAGAGCGACAGTGAGCACCATTTTAGCGAAAGTGCACACCAAAAAATATGCTTTGCATGTGTACAGTATGCCAAAGGTCATCGCATTGTTTTACAAGGAAGTTGACTCGTTTGAGTGGTGTGCATTTTACTACTGGGACATTGAGAAAGGATACAAATGAAGGTGAACATGTGGGAAGTCCTTCAGATAACCTGACGAGCCCTAAAATGCCCTTGTATGTGTGTGATTGAGGTCTGTGAAATATCCCCCAAATGTACCTTCAATCTCATTGTCCCTCCACTTTACTTCTCTGAAGTGCTCCTGTGGTTCTCCCCATTGAACGGACCTGAGTGATTAGCATTCAGAGACTTTCTCTTTCTCACTCTCCTTTTGCTTTCAAAGTATTAATCGATTTCTCATTAGGGTTTGTGTTTGCTACATTGTCATTCTGTAAACGAGACATTTGTACATCTGGTCCTGAAACCTTTTTGATTTTCATATTTGAGGAAACAGTCAGTTCACAGTAATTACAAATGTCACCTAACTCCTCTCACTCTCACAGTCCTGTAGGAATGACAGTATTAAGACTCAAACATGTGTAACGTCACGTGCTCAGAGTCTGTATAATCTGTAGAACAAACATATTTATATTATGCAATCAGAAAAAGTTAGTTAATTAAAATGTTTAAAAATGAGATGCCTGTAAAGGGATCAGATAGTAATAATACCATTTTGGTGGTAGGCCTACTTCAGTTTCAATAAAATGTGGATTTTCTGAATTTTATTTAGATGAAGATTGAATCATGACACTTTTGTTTTCATTTTTGAGCACTTGAAGGTTTTTGAGCACACTATAATTGTGTCAACCATGTAAACATTCACTGTGTAATATGCAAATTCATATTATGTTACATAATCATATTAAATCACAAGAGCTCCATTCTGGGGCAAAGCTTTAAAATGAACAAGTATTAAGAGTATTACAATCATGTCGGCTGGCGTACATGGAACACATTCAGCAATTAATAACGATCAAATTAGTTCTTGAAGTTAATGTGTCGTCATATGGCATGCGATTGAAAATATGTATACTAAACCAATATTTTTACATTTTACATTTGACATTTGCAGCAAAATCCTCAACCGCTTACTCTAAAAGCTAAGCAACAAAGTTTGCAAATACGGACTAAAAATTTGCATTCTGTCACCACAACAAACACATTCATACGGCTGCACTGAAGAAGGAAAAAAAATAGTTTGTTTTCATTCCCTCCCCCATTCCCCCCCCTTCCCCTAGATACACACCCTCCTTTCCGTCTGTTACGAGTTATGATGTGTGGATGAAGGCTCTTTCCCATGCAGTAATGACTGTATACCAAGATTTCAAGGGCCCGTTCATGACAATCCCATTTTCTGTGTAATTTCATGGTTGTCTTCTTGAATGAAGATATTGGCTGCTCTGAAGCAGGAGGTCAGCCTCTCCTGCTCCATTTCAGTATTGTTCCGGAGTATGTTTCCTTTCAGTTGATGAAAAGTAATTCATCATTTACACCCCTGAATTCTGCCAGCTTTTTTTTTTTTTCTTAACTTTTTTTTCCTTTCTTTCTTTCCCTGTGGTACCTTGGGCTGGTGAAAGAGATAAATAGGTTCAATACAACACCAGGCCACGGATCCTGGGAGCAAACTCTGCCTCGCATGCTGCACGCCGGCCCTCTCTCATGATAGAGTTTGTCACCTTTCTACCTCTGGAAGTCAAATCCTGTCGACTCAGGCATTGCGCGAGATCCCTGAAGTGGCTTTGGCACCCAGTGGGCCATACGAGCTCAAAATTGATTTTTTTCTTCTTTTTTCCCCCCCTTCTAGATCTGTCAAGTTTCCTTAAGGGACGCAGTTGACAGCCAACAGGCCCTCAACCTATCACAGCGCAGTGGCTGTGAAAGACACCTAGGGAACTTCCTTTGCTTTCAAAGGCCGGAGGGGCCGAGGGCTTCCGACACGTTGAGAGAGGGGTGCTGTTGCTAAGATACTGGCCTTTACCGCTGGAACCCTTTCCTACTGCTCTCTGCCTCTTGACTGATCTGCCAGACGAAAATTAATTGACTCAAGGGCCCCCAAACTCACTTTTAATTGTGTTTCATTTCATCATCGTTTCCTGTGTGAAAGTCCAAACACCAGGGGGATGCCTCCCTTTGCCTTTTCCTTGTGTTTTTTAGAAACATTCTATTTCCATGTAATCTGATTGCATGCCATTCGCCGAGAATGTTTGGTTTCTTTTAATCACTGAGTATTTAGCAAGTTGGCGAGGGAGGGGGGAGAAGTTGTAACAAAAAACGATGTGATTTGTGTTTTAACATGATATAAAACCGTTGGCTAGGGTCTGGACCTCACGCTATTCTGTTCTTCACCAGCTGGCCTCGGTAGGTGTCCAGTGTCCAATCAAGAGGGCTTTAATAACGTGAAGAGGGAAATTTTGTGAGACTCAAACAGGCTCATAAAGGCGCTGGGTTTTCTGTAACCCCACTGGAACATTTCTCTGTAATTTTCCCATATAGAAGGCCATTCATGTATTCCAAATCACTTTGTGATAAAAGGGTGTTAGCACCGAATTAACAAGAACAGGCACACTTTCCTCCAGAGTTAATAAAAACCCTACCACCTAGCATGAGGGTCTGATCCTCATGTTGAGGGAATATCACACCTACTCTTTGTGTTTGTACAAATGCAAGAACGTGAGAGAAACCTAAAACGCCACACAAACTTTTGGATTTGGGTTTCAAAGGCTAAATAGCTGTACTATACAGTAACAGCATTTCTTGATTCCATATTAGATTGCAATGCTGGCTATTGGAACAGCCTGATGGACAATATTTTGTCAGAAGTATAGTCCTGACTATACAAGATATAACATATAAACCACTAAATAATAAATACATTGTATATACATATATACATATACTGTATATATATATATATATATAGTTTTTTTTAACTTTGTAATCTTTTAATTTGAATCAGGAATTGATGACCAATACAGACCACCAAAAAAATCTGTATGGAATTGAATTGACTTTTTTTTCTCCATTTAGATCTTCAACTGAGAAAGCATGTTCCTGACCTCATCAAGCACACACACACATTGCACATTCTTGCCTTGCACACACACACATTGCACATTCTTGCCTTGGAGCCAGAAAGCACCCAGGTGGCACTGAAATGGCAGTGAATCAGGAAGGGCACTACTGTAGCTCCAGAAGTTGCCATGTGTTAACAAGTCATGTGTGCTTGGGCATTAGGGGAAAAATCATGTGCAGATGGGTTTGGGGTTTGGGGGGGCAGTGCTACAAAAAGCAGTGCAATTGAATGTACATTTGGCTAAATATCAAAGGTGGTTAGACTATGACCATTACAGTGAAACTATAAAGCTCAATCTTAGGGGCAGACCAACATTTTGGCAATTATTGGGATTAAGCAGTTCAGGTTTATGTATTCTTTGCGCAGATATTCAGGAGAGATGATGCCTTCTGTATAATATAAGGAAGTGCTGAACAACTTACAAATCAGTGCAACCTTACTAATATATGATTCACACAGGCTCATATATTAACATGAGAGAAAGGCAACCAACTATTCTGTAGAATAGAAAAATGTATGAGCAGTTTGCGTTTGCGTTGCATTCCAAATGGTGGAAAGACAGGTATTGGCCAAAAAGGTGGAAATGCTTGAGTAAATGAGGGAATACTAAGTATATTGAAAGCAGAAGCTTCCACAACTGTGGTCGGAAGCACACATTCCTGGATTGTGAGGTCTGTGCATTATTTTAAAGTGCAATGTTAAACAGGCGAACAGCTGACTACAAATTTCAGTCTAGGGTGTGAGCATGCAGTTTCCTCAAGAGTGGGCTGTCAAAACCTCTACAGAGCAGGATACCATAGTTGTACAATTTGTGTTATGATACCTTTTTGGCTAATACCTGTATGTAGTTATTTACTTATAGTACTGCTGATAAAATATATCTATCAACGTGCAAACCACCAAATCAAAAAAGTAGGCTACCATGTTACTTTGGGAACAAAAGGCATCAAAAGGGTACATGGTAAATGTATGCCAGACATTAACTCATGAAAGTACAACAGAAATCAATAACCTATTCATATGCAGCAGACTCTCAACAGACCATCAATACCACTAGTCAATCACTAGGACTTTTACAGCTCAACAGAACTAAAACTATTAGATTCAAATGGCAATTCAATTATTAAAACATCATAAATCATAAATTTGACTGGATAATTAATAAAAAATGAGTAAAATAAATATTGAACTAAGTTTATAAGTAAAATATGTATGGGAGGATTAAAGGTAGATGTTATGATGGAATCATAACATCAGTTCCGTGCAAAACTAAATCATAAAAATAAAAGTGTATATAATACAATAAATAAAGACTCCCTTCTAGAAAAATAGCATACATTCAATCTCTTGGTTGTTAACAGCTTAACTGTCTTAAACTTAATCTTGGATATTTTCATTTTGCAACAAAAATCTGCACAGCGCAACTCTAAAAAGATGTTTGGTGTGCAAAACACACAGAGTTTATTTGTCTGGTATATGTCTGTGGGTGCCTGCAGATCAAGACCTTAAAATGCCCCTGGAAATGCATTACCCTGTATGCTAAAGCCGGGCCGAGGGGGGAGTGCTGCCTGGGTGCCTCTTCCCCCTATAAATAGAAAGTCTCTCTGGAGGCCCAATCCCAATCCACAGCTGTGGGGTGCAGATTTGTTTTAGGGGAAGCTGTGCTACCTGTTATATCGGTTGCGGAGATGAGCAGCAGCAGGTAAATGATTTTCTGCTGCGCACGAGGGATGCGGCAGGGCATTAGGGAGCCAGCGCTCCGGAGACTGGCTTCTCCGGAAGAGACTTTCAAATGATGTGATGCCCATTTGCGAGCGGCGCTAGGTTAGCCTTTTCTGCATTACTGACTCATTTCATACATTAAGTGCTTTACCTCCTGGACCATACTGTGAAAGCTACTTGGAATTTACTCTCTCACCTCCACTCAACTGTCCTTTCATCAGAATGGGCAGGGTCCAGAGTCCACCAACACACAAGTATAAACTCTTTAGAGAGGATCCATCACGAAGGGCTATAAGGCCAAGAAGCTTTTATGTCTCGATGCACCTTTGGGATTGTTTGTGGAGACATGTCTTCTGCAGCAAAATGACCACTGCTAATTCAACTTGGAGAGATTTCAAATAAGTCTCTGAGACATGCCTTTAACTCTTGAAGTGCAGAGTTAGTGCTAGTCATTTTGTTGAGTGTGAATTATGAATATTTATCAAAAACAATCAATAAGCTTAACACAAGCAGGTGTACAGCGTATTGCTGTTGATTTTGATGATGTTCTCTGCTCTATACTATAGCTCAAACTGCATGAAAAGACGTAGCAAGTGCTAGGGAAAAGTGCTGACAATTGTAATTTGTCTTGGCCTGCCTAGGAATGGGCCTATGTCCATTACTCTCTCAAAGTAAACTGGAAATTTAGCCAAAGAATTACTCGTTTCACAGCCATGAATACACCTCAGCCTATATACCTAAGTATTTTTGGAACATTTAAGAATAAGGCCAAATGTTTCTATATTAAGAGATCAGAATAAAATGTCAATAACTCCCATATCAACAACATGTGCTCTGACGAATGCTTTATTTTACAAATGATTTAATTTACTTATTTTGTGAATTGCAAAATGTTTGGGGACTGTTTCCCCCGATCCCACCTTCAAGGTGGATTGGCAGAGTATGTGTGTACCTTTTTCTTTATATAAAAAGATCCATCCTTCCTTGCCTCATGTTTGACTGCACCTGAATTCAGCCTGCCATATGCAGAGAACCATCTGTGTATTAGTTATTTCTGATAATGCAGAACTTGCTTTAGTAATGTAGTGTCCCGCAGCAAGTGATGAGCCTGATATGTTTAATTGGGGTGTCCTGCAGTCTCCACCCCCCTTTGGATCCCCTCCCTGTCATTCTCACCCAAGCACTGGCTTTAGGGAGGAAAGCATCCCCCCAAAAACAGAGATATAGAAAAAACGTATTACTTACCAATTTCACAGTTCCTTTCATCATTATTCAAAAATTAGTTTTTAATGCAAATAGTAGTTCCAATCATGTTAAGGTCTGCATGATTCAGATAGTATCATAATTACAATTAGATTACATTACTGCAATCAGAGAAAGGGGATCGTTAAGAGAAAGAATATAAATTGCTTTAGTTTTACAAGTACTGAGCTTGCAGAAATGTGAATTAATCTCCATTTAAAAAATCTTCTCTCTTGTAGAACTGCAAAGCATGCTAGTTTCCAGGCCATCAATACAAATTAGGGGAAAAAATGAATTTTCCCATGTCTAACCTTTAAGATTTTGATGTAACTTACATTCATTTTGCAGAGAACCCAGATATTTTTGATATGAACTTGTTTTTGGAGAATCCGTTACTCCAAGTACTGTTCTGGGCCTGTGCACGTGTGTGCGTGTGTGCGTGTGTGTGTGTGTGTGTGTGTGTGTGTTCTCCATGAACATTTGCCACTGTGTCCCTCTCTGTCCTCCAACAGCTCACACCAAAGTGTATGAAGAAAACATGCTTCAGTTGTCACACTGAAGCATGGGTTATCCCAATTCACAGTGTATGAAAATATAACCGTTACTGGAGAAAAAAATTATAATAATAAAAAAATTAAAAATAAATTGGCTATACATGTGGCAAACAAGGCATCTCATACACAAACTACAACTAGACAGTTCATATAATGCCTACTTCCAAAGCCTCAATCCTTGTTTGATCTGGCAGAATTTTTGCCAATAAAATAGTTTTTTCATTTTCCCATTCAATGCCCGTTGTTCAGAAAAACATATTTTGTTTTATTAATGATATTTTTTTACCAGAAAACATCTGGATCACAATTATTCACACCCCTAACTATTCTTTTAAATGTAATCCAACAAAAACAAATCTTCATAAATATACAACTTATTTGAAGTTCATTGGAAGGTTATGGAACGATACAGTGGCCTACAATGGTTTCCTGTTTCCCTAGGGTATAAGAAGGAGGGAACACACATTTGAAATACTGTGGACAGACATTGTTGTGTCAATTAAGATTAAGTTAGAGGCCAGGTAGAGGACGCAAGTCTATCTTGTCCCCACATGTAGTGAGACGGATGGTTTGAGAGGCAAAAATAAGTCCAAGGGGCACAGTTCTAGATCTCCAAAACAACCTGGCATCTTGGGGTTACAAGGTGTCTAAAGCTACCATTCGACGACGCCTACAATGACCTTTATGGTAGAGTTGTAAGAAGAAAGCCTCTTTTGAAGACAATTCACTGAAAAAGGCATCTTGAATTCACCAAACTATATCTGAACTACAATTGGAGCCATGTCTTGTGGTCAGATGAAACAAAAATCAAGCTTTTTGGACATGCACATCAACGTTATGTTTGGCGTCCAAAGAATGCAAGTAATGTTGAAAAGCACCTCATGCCTACAGTGAAGCATGGCGATGGATGCTTTGGGGTTGTTTTGCATCCACAGGCCCTGGGACCTGGGACCCTTATTAGAACAGATGGAGCCATGATGGAGCCATGAACTCCAGCATGTACCAAGACATTTTGTCCAAAAACCTTGCTCCCTCTGCCAGGAAGCTACACCTTAGCCGCAGATGGACCTTCCAACAAGACAACGATCCCAAACATACGTCCAAAGTAACTAAGAAATGGTTAAAGACCAATGTTCTGACGTGTCCATCTCAGTCTCTAGACCTGATTCCAATTGAACATTTGTGGTTTGAACAAAAAAAAACTGTCCACAAACGTCAACCCAAGAATCTGAAGGAACCCAAGAATCTGAAGGAACTCCAAGAAGTTCCATCACCTCATACGACACCACAGAAGGCGACTACTTGCTGTTATAATGGTCAAGGGAGGAACCACAGAGTACTGATAACAGGTGTGTGAATATTTGTGATTCTCGATTTTTCTGGGGAAAAAAATATAATTTGTGAACAGTTCGATTGTAGTTTGTGCCAATTCATTATTATTAAAGAATATAATTTTCTGAATTTTGTGAGCATAAAATAAAACTCATTACTTATATAATTTATTTGATACAATCTCCTTTGTTCATCTTTATCAAGGGTGTGATTACGTGTACTGTATAACACTTTACTGTATAACTGTTATCAGTTCAACAGACAGTCCTTTTGGACAATTCAAGAAATTAAAAATTAAAAAGTCAAATTTTTCTATGAATAAAAAAAAATATAGATATTGCGCAATCAATTTACATATTACATAAACAATTTACATATTTAACACTAGAACCGCCACGGGGTAAAATTTACCCGTTTCCGTTTTTCAATCGTATGTAACTCTGTTTCAATAAAAAAATCTAGTTTCCCAGTCCTTGAATTTTCCTAAAATTGTGTTATTAAGCACCTCCTAATGTAAGAGGCATTTATACCTAGAACCGCCACAGGGTAAAAGTTACCCACCATAGAAGGCAATGTACCAATGTAAGGGCATTTCTTTTCGCACAGTTTTTGTTTGTGCATTTTAGTTGTCACGCAATGCATGTTATTTTCATTTGATTGTTCTATTTTCGGTATTCCATTTTTATATCCCATTCCACTGTTCTCGTACCTTTGAATGGTAGAACAAAGCCATCTTTACGAGTGTGTTCTGTGATAGCCCTCTATTGTTGCCTAGTTAACTCATTATAAAATAAAATAGAATATTACGAAATGAATAATACGAATATGAATAGAAGAAAAAGATGCATGAATAGCCAGGAGGCATTAGCATTGCTGCATGCTATGAGTAATGGGGAGTCTGATGGTGGGGAGGTCTCCGGGTTGAGAAATGTACCGTGGGTCGTCGAGGAAGATGCATCGAATGGATCATCTGACCACGAGCCAGAGCAGGGGTGGGCAATCTTACCCTGTGTGGGCCGGTGTGGGTGCAGGCTTTTGTTCCAGCCGAGCAGTAGCTCACCTGATTTGACTAATCAGCGAATCAAAGTCTTCAATCAGGGCTTTGATTAGTGGAATCAGGTGTGTCACTGTTCAGTTGGAACAAAAGCCTGCACCCACACCGGCCCACACAGGGTAAGATTGCTCACCCCTGAGTCAGAGCCTCGGAGGAAAGTATCGAGACGATCGGATCCTGTCCCTGTTAAGCCTGCAGTGTCAGCACTTGCGCAAGGTAGGCATTCACTCTCATTGTGCCTATAGCTAGCTAGTTATCGATAAGGTAACGTATCTCAATAACTCAATTATATTTATGTCTGCACTAGCTAGCTAGTGGCATCTCCTTGTCATCAAAGATTATGAAATGCAGTATGTGGAAAGTGTACAGTCATGGTTTTAAGTGTTTGCGCTAACTGTGAATAGGCCAATGATTTAGAGCATAAAAGGTCAATTCATATTTTTCGTTCAGTTTGGTACAGTTTGGTGCCTATTTTACTGAGGTTATTTCTATTCTGTCGATTGGCAGTGCGTTATGTCGTAAATGTTTATTAATAAATGTAAAACTTTGTTGAATGGATGGAACTCTTATTTATTTGTGATTTTCATTTATTCACACATGACTTTGTTCCGTTTGTTGTTTTATTCTTTTGTATGTATTATATTGTAGGCTATTGAGCCTATTTTGCCTGATGCCTATATATATATATTTTTTAAGATTTTGTTTCTGATTTTATCGCATTTTCTCCCAATTTAGTAGCCAATTACACCCGCTATTTTATGTCAATCCCGCCTAGTAACGTGAGTTTGTTGCCGTCGTCCTGTGACCGGTAGTGACGAAGGCGAATCATCGTCTCCTCAGAGATGGCACTTGCCAGGCCGTCGACCGTAACCCGGTACTACAGGGCCACTCCTTTGCGCAGCGAACGTCCTGTTGGCTTCCCTCCCCCCTCCCTGGGCCGGACAGCCAATCGCCGCCCCTGGTGGCACTCCCAGCCAGAGTCGACTCTGGCGCGACTGGGAAATGAACCCCGGTCGCCGTAGCCAGTGTCGAACGTTGTAACCACTGGACCACGCGGGAGGCTCCTGATGCCTATATATTGCCTATGTTCGGCTATTTCATTTAGTTTGCTAGCCTACATGAACGTTGTATCGATAGTGTTTTATCGTTGTAACCATCGATTTATGAATGAATACAACTTTGTTGAACTAGTATTTCTTCGTGATTTTCGTTTATTCACACATGACTTTGTTCAAATGCACTTTGTTAATGGACAAATGGACTTTGTTAAAACACAACGGATGATTAAGCGTTGTTATTTCGTGATTTTAGACATTCCCTTGTGAAACAAATGTGTTATTGCAGTGATAGTATAAATTTTTTTGGAATATCAATGCAAAATAGATGTGCGGTTCTGGGTATACAACGAATCCTGGCGGTTCTACTGTTATGAAGGAAATTGCACAATATAATTTTTATAATTCAGTCATTTATACAGCAGATGGTTATTTATGATGAATAATCCTGCATCATCACTACAATGTCTTCAATAATAGTACTTGTTCCTCACATACGTAAATAAATATCATTACACTTGCACAACGGGCTGATGCACGCAAAATATCATGTATGCGCTATTTATCTTTACACAGTTTTGAGCATATACTAACATATGTGCATGCCATTTTGTTTAATTTGTAAGCTGTGACGTGTTGGCTTCCGCACATTCCCGACTAGCTCGCGTATAGGGTAATGACTGATGCACGCAAAGTTTACACTGCTTACAAAATGAGTTTCTGAATCAGTCCGGAGAGAGGAAGAACAACGTGAGGTGGCACTCTGGCTTGTGCATGCATGTTCAATACCCCTCTTAATCAGCCATTAGGAAGGAGTGAAGATGTTATGAAAATGCGCTCTGCCCTTTGTTCTGGGTCTGTCATGGCATTGACTTCCCTGACACAATGTTACAATGCATGACGGATCAAAGTAATTAAAGTTCCAATCATTTACCTTTCTGTGTTCCGTGTCAAGTCTGCTAGACCCCGGCTTTCTGGCCATTATTGATTTCCTCACAACTATCAGAGCATGATCCTTAAAGAGAGAGTGGAAGAGAGAGGGAGAGAGTGAGAAGAAACATTTTTCTTTAATAACTTTGCACAGTGCATTAATGTGAAAGTCTCAAATGCTTAACCCATTGTGAGCTGCACTGCAAGCCCAGAAGAGGTTGTTTTTGTCATTGTTGTTCTCTTCACTGTTGTTTTCCTTACTTTTAGCCATAGTTGGTGGCAATTTGTACATACTGTATATTAACAGACATTAAAAAATGAAGTTTGGTCCCAACTTTCACTAAACCCCAGCAACATACAGATGTATGCATGGATATATTGAGGCCCATTGTCCAATCAAAAGAGGTGAGGTACAGGGCTCTTTTTTCACATGCATCTTCCGGTTGCTGCTAAGAATACTGGTACGCAGCATTGGAATCACTAGTGTGCATTTTTCCTGTGGAAAAACCATATTCCACTCAACAAGAAGTGCTGAATGCAACTCAGGAAGCATAGATGATCACTCATCCCAAGGACATAGACATGTGTCCAGGGCATCCCAGAGGTCCTCTTTTGGGTTCAGGTTGGTTGAATTGTACCCGTTCCATCACATCAATGTTTTTTATCATGCCAGAAATGGCAAATGCATGTGACATGTGATCTGGAGGGCAATATTTGACACAAAATAAGGTGCAATATGTAGGGCAAGAACATTTTCATAACTTTGATCCCAGAGCATGCTGCTACAGCCCATTCCATCGCATTGCCCCATCTGAACCAGTCCGCTCGCAGAGTGGAAGATGGATCGTGCCTCTTTTCAGGGTCAACCAGGGGGGTGCTTCGTTATGCTTTTACAAAGGCAGCCAATCCACCTTCAACTGTGTAAGATTATACATTTGCAAAGGAAGACAATCCACCTTCAAATGTGTAAGATTATCAGTTCTGGGCTTGAGAGTGTGAGGTCCAAATCTGGGAGACTTGAAGTGTCTGTGTTACGGCGGAACAGAATGAAGCGTGAACACCGCATTGCAACAATTTGTGTTTGGCCGGCCTGTATTGGAATGCCCTTGTGCTCAGGCACGACGTGCTGCCCCTATGCCAATTATTCACTGCCAAGCCTGCATGTGTATGGTGGCTCTGATGCCTCCATTCTGGTGCCACTGTCTCACTGGAAGGGAGATGATCTGGCCATGCTTCTCGCTGTCAAATTTTACCCTATGAATGTATATCACCATCACATCCAGCTTTGCATATTTTCAAACCATTCTACTATTTGTGGTGTGTTACAAATAAGCACACAAGTTTTGTTTTTGCTTTGGTTAATATATATATACACTGTATATGTATGTATTATATATAGAGTGGGCATAAAAAGTATTCACCCCCTTTGGCATTTTTCACATTTTATTACTTCATGGAATGAAAATTGATTGAATTGGATTTAAATGGATTCAATTAAAAACTGACAATAATTGATTACATAAGTTTTCACCCCCCCTTGACTTGGTAGAAGCACCTTTAGCTGCAATTACAGGTGTATTCCTTTTCCGGATTTGCTTTGAATATTCTTTGGTCTCTATGATGAAAATTGGTTGGAAATGTACTAACCAACTGTGGGACCTCTTGCAAACAGGTGTATTTAATTTGAAATAATTTGAAACACGTTAATTGTACATGGGTGGACTCCAATCAAATAATTATGCGACCTCTGAAGACAATTGATTGCAGTTTATTTAGGTGTGTCTTAGCAAAATGGGTGAATACTTACACAATCAATTATTGTATGTTTTTTATTTGTATTTAATGAATAAAAAGCTTTAGAGTTGTTTTATTATTATTTCACATTGTAGACTATGTTGTGTTGATCAGTGGCAAGAAATCCCAAATAAATCTATTTTGATTCCAAAATAAAATGTGAAAAATGCCAAAGGGGGTGAATACTTGTTAGACCCACTGTGTATACATACATATATGGAGAAGGCAAGAGAAATAAATTATCACTATACTTATGCATATGTTTTCTTTAATATATATTGTGACATCATGAGAGGTTTCCCAGGGCAGGCTAGTGTGGGGCAGTGCAATACCACTGAAAAAACAGGCACAACGCAGACAGTTCAAAAATAAAGTCAAGGTTTATTTAGCCCGCAGGGTATTAACGGGTAACTCTTCTTCAAAACCACAATCCAAAATCCGACTTAAACATCCCAAAAGGAAAAAAGGTTCTTCCAAAACTCAAAACATTCAAAATTGTCTCAACGTAAAATGTCAATGTTCATCCTGCAAAAGTCTTCTTTCATTCACAACACGTTCAACCTTGAAGTGGATGGGCTACAGCAGCAGAAGACCACATCGGGATTCACTCCTGTCAGCTAAAAACAGGAAAGTGAGGCTACAGTGGGCACAGGCTCACCAAAACTGGACAGTTTACGAAGATTGGAAAAACGTCGCCTGGTCTGACGAATCTCAATTTCTTCTGCGACATGCAGATGGTGGGGTCAGAATTTGGCGTAAACAACATGAATCCATGCATCCATCTTGCCTTGTGTTAACGGTTCAGACTGGTGGTGTAATGGTGTTGGGAATGTTTTCTTGGCACACATTAGGCACCTTAATACCAATTTAGCATTGTTTAAATGCCACAGCCTACCTGAGTCTTGTTGCTTACATTGACATTTTACATTTTAAGCATTTAGCAGACACTCTTATCCAGAGCGACTTACAAGATGTGCATAAATACATGGTAGGAACAATCATAGTTAGTGCAAGAGATCAGTGCAGTAATACAGTGATAGACATCATTGCAGGCAGCTGCGTACCATACCTGTAACACTGGGAAGGAAAAGGTTAGTAATTATTTTTTTAATATATTTTTTAAATATTAAATTGAGTAAGCAGGGGTATATAGTGTTGAACAAGTAGGCAGTGGTGATGACAATTAGCTAGATGTACAGAATTCAGTGGTAGTGGAGTCTGAAAAGGTGGGGTTTGAGTCTCTTGCGGAAGATTGCAAGTGATTCCGTGGTCCTGACCGATTGCAGAAGGTCGTTCCACCAGCGAGGGGTCAGGACAGAGAAGAGATGAGACCGTGAGGAGCGGCTGCCAGGCGCCTGGAGGGATGGGGCAGTCAGTTTGCCAGAGGAGGCGGAGCGGAGGGGTCTGGCTGGGGTGTAGGGAGTGATGAGTGACTGGAGGTATCAGGGAGCAGTACCTCTAGCTGCTTGAAAAGCAAGCACCAGTGATTTGAATCTGATGCGTGCTGCGATGAGGAGCCAGTGCAGAGAGGAGAGTAGAGGGGTGACGTGGGTGAACTTCGACTGGTTTAACACCAGACGAGTGGCAGCATTCTGGACTAGTTGCAGTGGCTTGATGGCACAGGCCAGTAGGCCTGCCAGCAAGGAATTGCAGTAGTCCAGACGTGTGATCACAAGGGCCTGGACCAGGAGTTGTGTGGCCTCTTGGGTGAGGAACGGTCAGATCCTCCGGATGTTGTGGAGGGAGTGATCCGAGTGGTCCGAGTGATCGCTGCAATGTGGCTCGAGAAGCACAGCTGGTTGTCCTGGGTCACTCCAAGACTCCTGGCAGACTGGGACAGAGACACTATGGAGCCTCCCCGGTGATTGATGCATCAATCATTGGGGAGCCCTTCGCTGGGACGAAGAGCAGCTCTGTCTTCCCCAGGTTCAGCTTCAGGTGGTGGGTGGACATCCATGCAGAGATGTCAGCCAGGCATGCAGAGATCCGTGCCGGGACCTGGGTCTCAGATGGAGAGAAGGAGAGAAAGAGTTGAGTGTCATCGGCATAACAGTGATAAGAAAAACCATGAGCAGAAATAACAGAACCAAGTGACTTGGTGTACAGGGAGAATAGGATGGGGCCTAGCACCGAGCCCTGCGGGACTCCAGTAGAGACGGTGTGGGGAGAGGAGAGGGATCCTCTCCAGGCCACCTGGTAGGACCGGTCAGCCAGGTAGGACTCGAACCATGTCAATGCAGATCCAGAGATTCCCATCTTGACGAGAGATGAGAGCAGGATCTGGTGGTCCACGGTGTCGAATGCAGCCAACAGGTCGAGGAGGAAGAGGACGGAGCTAAGGGATTGGGACTTAGCCACATGAAGAGTCTCAGTGAGCACAAGGAGAGCAGTCTCTGCGGAGTGGCCTGCCTTGAACCCAGATTGGTTAGGATCAAGCAGGTCGCTCTGTAGGAGATGAGCAGACAGTTAGTTATAGACAGCCCGCTCTAATGTTTTGTAGAGGAATGGGAAGAGAGAGACAGGTCAATAGTTTGAAATGACAGCAGGATTCAGAGAGGATTTTTTGAGGAGGGGGACAACATGAGCTCATTTGAGGGAAGAGGGGACAGAGCCAGAGGAAAGAGAGGAGTTAATAACATTGGAGACAAAGGGGAGGATGTCCATAGCAATGGATTGGAAGAGGGGGGAAGGAATGGGATTGAGAGGGCAGGTGGTGGGACGGTAGGAGTGAACAAGTTGAAGGATGTCTGAGTCAGGGAGGGGTGAGAATGAGGACAGAGGGGTGAGAGGTTTAGGTAGCGAGATGGGTGAAGGAGAATTAGGTGAGCGAGAGGATGGGGAGTTGCAAATGTCATGGACCTTCTCGCGAAAGAAGGATGCAAAGTCATCTGCGGTTAAAGAGGAGGGGGGTGGGGGAGGAGGAGGGGTGAGCAGAGAGGAAAACGTAGAGTAGAGTTTTCGAGGGTTTGAAACAGAAGATTGAATCTTGGAAAGGAAAAATGCAGACTTAGCAGAGGAGAGGTTAGAGGAAAAGATAGCCAGGAGTGTGTGGAAGTCAGTCAGAGCCACAGGGGATTTGGATTTTCTCCATTTCCTTTCTGCTGCTCGCAGTTTCAGTCGGTCAGCCCGAATGGAGTCAGATAGCCAGGGGGTGGGGGGTCGAAGACGAGCAGGTTTAGTGGAAAGAGGACAGAGTGAATCAAAGGAGGAGGAGAGAGAGGAAAGTAGGGTGGATGATGTTTCCTCAGCAGGTAGCTGAGAGAAGGCATCGGTAGGGGGAAGGGAAGATAGAACAGTCCAATGGCCTCCACAGTCATCAGATCTCAGTCCAATAGAGCACCTTTTAGATGTGGTGGAAAGGGAGATTCGCAACATGAATGTGCAGCCGACAAATCTGCAGCAAGTGTGTGATGCTATCATGTGAACATGGACCAGAATCTCTGAGAAATGTTTCCAGCACCTTGCCACAAAGAATTCAGGCTGTTCTGGGGACAAAGGGGGGGTCCTGCCCAGTACTAGAAAGGTGTACCTAATAAAGTGGCCACTGAGTGTATATATATATACGTATATATATATATATATGGTATATGATTTTGAATATAGATTTGTTTTGCCATCAGTTTCACTCGTCAATCATTTACAACTATCCTTGATGTCCATTACATTTACATTTATATTTTGGCATTTAGCAGATGCTTTTATCCAGAGCAACTTACAAGATGTGCATTAATACATGGTAAGATCATGATGGCATTATCAGGTCTCTGTGAGTCATACAGTCAGTAGGAGACATACGGTAGCTATATGTAAAATAAAGTACTAAGAAGCCCAGCCCATCACACCTTCCTGCCTCCAACTCCTTGTTTAACATTGGAACAGCAGAAGAACATATGTTTTCCCCAAAGCTGTGTGGTGGTTTCTGGAGGGCCTTTCGGGAAAGCACAGATTGACACATATGTCTGTTTTCGATCATTATCAGCTGGAAGAACTTTTGCTTTCGTGTCCAAGCGTTGGTGAAGTGTGACGGAGGCTGTCCGCAAGAGTCCTCGGACGTCGGCGTGTGTCGTGGCCCCCGTGTGGAATCCTCTCCTCTCCCTGCAGCGTTCCCTCCGCTCCGACCGCCCTCTTTCAGTCATGACAAAGCGGCATTGTCGTTAACAATTCAGCAGGTTTCACTCATACGGGGGGTAAGCTGCCCACTCTCTCCTCCATGTGAAAGTTAAATGGTAAAGTATCCCTGTTCTTTCTTGTGATTAGTGTGTCACACATTAAAAATGCCATCCTAACTAATCCCATCCTTCAAGCTTTACATCCTCCGCAGGTTTTAACTTAGGAAATAATCCTAAGCTATTTGGAACTGGGGAAGAAAACATATAGAGATGTGGCACTTCATGTTTAATATTCGATCTGCCTGGTAGGTGTGATATTCTGCTGTTGAAAGACTTAAACAGACTGTAGCTATAGCCAGTTCAACCAAGGCGCTGATGAGTAAAAAAACTTGTATCCTCCAATTAATGCCACAGAATTATCACCATTTGAACAACGTATTGCTTGATGTGCATCTTTCCGTATATAGCAGAGAAATTCATTTTTTTTAAAGTGGTCAGACAAAAATGTTATGACTGAAAATAGTTCAGTATCAATTTCAAGGGGTCAACTCAGTCACATTCAAAGTGTTTTGGCCTTGACTTCCATTGCTGAAATTAAAAAGGATGTGCTACATTTTTTTCCAGCAGATTTCGTTATCGTTAAGTGAGGGTTAACGAGAGAACAAGCACAAGTGACACTTATGTCAGGCCTAAAGGTGAATTCTTCACCCACTTCTTAACAAATCGCCAAACGCCTCTTCCTCCCCCTTATTTACATAACACAAGACTTTTGTTCATTTCAGCTTGAAAATACATGAAATTGTGCATGCTAGAAAAAGATAAAATACAACCTTTAGTGTAGCATAGTGGGAGGTAGCATATCTGCATTTTTTGATTTTTTTGATTGAAGCTCTAGGAAATGTTGCACGAATGTGTCATGTTAGTGATTTTTTAAATGAATATTTTCTCACATGTTGTCTAGACAGAAGCATGCATGAACTCCTGTTTTGACCCGTACCACAGTGCATTCATTGACAAATATGCCCTTTTGCTCGATTAGCCTTAGGCCTTTGTCTCAAACCCTGGCAACAACAAAAAACTGCCACAAGCTATTTTTAAGGATTGTCATTCATAAAGAAAAATCACATGTAGTAAACATTAGTCTGAATTGCCAGGGGCCTGTTTGGATTTTTAAATCCAAAATAACCACGATGAGTCAGTACAAGCAAGTTTTGTTTAATTAATATGATTAAGATTGTTTGTTTTCATCAAAACAGTCATTCTTTATGGCTAAGTTCAACATTGTGCCATTGGTAGTCCCAGTTAGGGTACAGTAGATGTATTGATTATGAAAGAATCACTTAGTTGGTTTGCCAAATAACCCACTCGTAAACTCCCCCTTTCACCTTTTCAGTTTAATGAACAGCCACAAGTCGGCCGACAGTAAATTTACTCTTGAGTAAACTGCCATGCTTTTCAGGAAAGAACGGTCAACTTTATGTACATGTCCAAATGTACAGTTATTAAAAACAGGTGTCCCTGAAGAAAGACCTTGTTGAAACCGGCGTTCTCGGCCTAGTCAAACAGAAAAACCACAGACAAATGGAAGTGTAAATAGTTCTAAAACCTCCTGCAACTGGCATTTGAAAGCCGTGATGATGGAGTGAGTCCATCGTGTGACGAGTGTCTGTGCTATGGGTACCACAGCGGTGTGTGTACGTGTGTTGGCAGGTCATTGTTCTGCCTCTATTTTCTGTTCTCTTTTCCTTTCAACCCCTAAACACAAGTACATAGACAGACTGTTTCTGCAGTGTACTTCGATGAGAGATTGCTTGCTACAATGCAGACAGGACTGAAAATAACAGTCAGTGTTTTAATCTATTCAAAATTGCGCTGAAATGCGGGTCAGTGTCAGTGTACTTGGTATCCTGAATCAGAATTTTATATCGTTACCTGGGACAATTAAAGGAACTGAAAACACCACTGTGTCAGCGACTTTAAAAATGATTGTAAAGGCAAATAGAACAGTAATATCAGCAACATTAAAGAACACTGTTGATCTTTAATGATCCAGATTTCTGAAAATTTGTTATGTATGTGTTAGCTATACATTTTAGAAGGACACTTTCTTGACTTTATGCATTTCTAACAACGGTGAAAATGTTGAACCCTTATGACAGTGAGTGATATTGCAAAAACACTTACAAAGTGTGATTGTTCAAAATGAGTATGGGTATAATGGCAAAACAATTCAATTCTGTTGTTCAACACAGTAGCATTAGCAAAGGTATCCATATCACTTTCAAAAGGCCACAAAAGATCTGTAATCCAGCAGGATTATAAAGCACTTCCACAGAATCCGAAGACAAACTCTATTTTTCACAAGTCAAAGGTGACTTCTAAATTTTGATTAACCTCAACTGAAATACGAACCGTGCTATTTTGCATCTGTCTACGACACGAAAAAAGGAAGTGAATCCCTTACAGAAGCATTTCTGCGCTTTATTCAATTTCTTCCTCCGCGAGCTTAGCTCAAATTCATTATTATGAGCACCTCTGCTCGATTGGATAATTCAAACCTCTATCAAAGCTTACACCTGCTTGGGGGAATTAGGTTGAAGCCTTAATAAACGTTTAAACCTGTCAAACAAACGCAGATAAACGCATTCAGAACCTGCTCTGCTGTTCGCCGGCTTAATTCCGGCTGGGGAGTCCTTCCCTCACACCTGCGTATAGGTTAGTCCCAGCGTACCGGCTAGAGGAAGATTTCAACGCAGATCACCGAAGCACAGTTATAGGCAATTAAAAATCAGACGCAAGGTCAAAAGGATCAACCCATACACCCACAACTGATACTATTAAGGAGCCAAATTCCACCCGTACCCCCTACCGCCCCCATCCATTATTAAAGCAGTTTCCTCTGTTCATGGGTGTCAGATGGAGGACTGATGAGCTCGCTCTGCTAAAGACAGTAAGCGGATGTTAACTTCCCACTGAGAGAATTTCTCCAGGTCGAATGGAAAAGGTTCTACTAATCATCCGCACCATGAAAGTGCCAGCTGTGGCCCGTGGTAGGATTATCATTCTCATAGACCTCTTACCGAGCTTTTAGCTAAATGAAAAATCTGCAGTAGCCTAGGGAGAAGGCAGCGAGCAGATAAGAAGGAAGAGTGTTTACTAAGAAGCTGTGCTGGTGCAAATAGAACAGGTTTTTTTTTTTTTTTCTTCCCCCTGTGATGTAAAAATCATAAAGAAACCATTTGGTTCACGAGAAAGAAAGAGAGAGAGAGAGAGATTTTTTATTTTTTCGTAAATAAGACGAAAAATAAAAAAGATCAATGTATTTACACGTGTCATTTGCAGCAAATTTTTATAGGCTCATTAATTTGACATTTTTCTTTACCTTCTGTCCTGGGGGCGTCGTGTGATTTGTTATTCGATTGCACCGTGTCTATTCACCCCCCCGCCCCATTCCCCATCCCCCCTTCCGCTCTCTGTCTCATTGTGGCATTACTTGGCTAAATAGTCGAGATTCTAATCTCGAGCAGGAACGGTATTGCGTTGAAACTTTTTTGCCCATGCGATGTTTCGATGTCAGTGGCGATGCTGGCGGAATAATCAATTTTGAGAAAAGGCACAATGCTTTTTCAATGAGTGTTGGGGTGAGGGGTCCGGGGTGGGTCGGGGAAGGATAATCTTAGGAGACACTTTGCTGCAGCATTGTGTTCCTAACCTAAGGGTAATGGATCTCTATTAAAGCCCTATTACTGACATCTGTAAAAACTGCGCTTTGAGCCAGACATGGCTAACAAGGGCAATGAATTTGGAAGTCACCATTCGGTCCCCTTGGACCAGGGTCCTCATTACAGGCCTATCAAGCTATTCTGTTTGTCTGGACACAGAGGGGAATACTGAAATAAGAATTAAAGAGTTATGCGGTCACCCTAGGGTGTCCCTGGGGTGTCTCTGGTGGACCAGTTGCTCTTGACCCGAGCTCTCCTGCGATCGCCGAAAACAATGATGCAAGGAATCTTTAGAGAGAAAGACTGTCGGTTTTACCCAAAGCTAATTCAGTCACAGCTGTGGGTTAGCAGGAGGGAAGGAAATCAAATCGGGTGTTGAGGAAAAATACAAATCACATTCAAATGAAAGACTTGGAATATAAAAAAGTGTACTCAAAATATCCTTGGGGTTTTTTGTGGGGGTTTTTTTTTTGAGGCTTTAATTTCTTTCTATTGATCAAATGTACCCCAGAGTTTCGCCACTGTGCCAATGAAGGTTCCATTCGAATGCAGTTCAAAAAAACAACAAAAAGCTCACACTTAAACGCAGCAGATGGGTCAGAGTGCTACGCAGTTCAAAGTAATTACTCTGATTATCGTTGCAATGCAGTATAGCAGGCTTGTTGTTGAGTCATTTAGGTGGACTTGGTTTCTTGACATGTCTGTTCCTCTTCCTGTGGGGGGAAAAGCAAGCCGCTGCCAGTTGGAGGGTCCAGGAAACACCAGATAAAAAATACAAATAAAAACATTCATACATTTTGGGGGTGAAATTGTATCGTCCAAATAAAACCGAAATGTAGAAACAAATCAAAATGGCCCATATGAGAACGCCTATGAAATGAGCCCATATTTGTTTAAAAAGTGACTCAACACATTTTGAATCACTAACACATATCAAATCATTTCTTTTGTGATATTTTTAAACATTTTTTTGCATGAAGTAACACACAAGGGGGTGTGTCACAGAGCCACAAGCCCTTCTGACTAAACCAAACTTTTGGAGTTTCAAATGCTCACAGTACATTTTCCCAGAAATCCACTGTACAATATTGGTGTTTTTTGGAAAATAAACCATTAATGCTGCAAATTAAATAAATCTATTCAAGTATGCATTGGTTCAAAAGTAATGGTTCTGGTACTCTTAGGGCTCCATGGAATGTCTTCAGGTGGCACTGGTGCTATGCTGCATGTTTTAGGATAATGTGTTCTAGTTGTAGAATGGAGGGAGATCTGGAGAGAGGTACACAGAAAAAAAAGTTTGGAACCACTGCTTAAGAGTTTTACTCCTGAAAACAGTCAATATTTGACCTTGACTCCAACAAATAAATCAAAATGTTGCTTGTGCACGGTTTGGCGAGTTCAGTTATTACCAGCCTAAATGTGAAAAAATCATATTTTTACAGTGTCACTTGCATTTATTTTTAAATCAAAGTACATATGTTGACTGAATCCGGGGGTAAGATCAAAAAGAGACAGATTTTGAATAAGTCCATCACGCCCTTTAGCTTTCCTCGACGCTGACCGTCCATAGGCTGTCAAACAATGTGGCAGAGGCCTATGTGATGGTGTTAATCCAATTGGCAGTGGAGCCAAACTTGTAAAATAATCTATGCATTAGCCCAGCTGGCACCACCAGCTCCACAGCTCCTCTGAAACCTGGGTTAAGTGCTGTTTCTCAGCCGACGATAAGCACGCAAGCCCTTTGGGAGCAGGTTTAATCGCTATTCTTCTCCAGCGCAATCATTTTAGTACATTTATAATTTCACCTGTCTCAGGGACCTATGAAAGATTAAGGTCACCCAAAAAAAGAATCTTCTCAGTGCTTTAAATACTTTTAAAATTCAGAAGGCAAGAAGCTTATGCTTTCTTAGCACAAGTCCTCATAACAATACGAATTCTAATATTTAATATACGAGTCGCTGACAGCAGATTTTTTTTTTTTTGTTGCTATGTTTCCCCCTATCAAAGTAAAATACCCTTGCAATTTGACAAGTGCAAGTAACTTGCACCGTATCGCCGCCAGATTGGCCAGACACAAATCCTGCCCAATCACATCACATGCACATTTCCCAGCTGAAATAGGCAGGCTCCCATCAATTCTATTTTCGACTTAATATTGTAGAAAATAAATCTTTGGAATAATATCTTTGGAGAACTATGGAGATGTTTCATGAAGTTTCAATGAAGGCCATTTTTAGTCTTTTATGCCAAGGAACAGAAGTCCCAAAGGTACTCAATCTACTGGCATATCTCTAAAGTTATGTAGCTCCAGTCCCTTCACTTGCATCTCTGTATTCATAATATATATGTTCTTAAACCCACGGGCAAAAGGGATCAAACCCTGATATTGCCAGTAAAGGCTAATGAAAAATAAGTTATTTTTCTTGGTTTTAGTTTTATCGGATCACGGAATGCTGGAATGCTGGCAAATTTGACTCAAATTACAAACCAAAGTCTGTTTTGTACAAGGAGAAATAGTTTATATTATACAATGTATTAAATGTTCCTGTGGAGTGGAGGGTGGATTTGTTTTAGGCCTCATTTTTAAATTATTATATTTTTTTTAAAGTTAAGAGGAAACAAAGAAATAAAAATGTGTTATTTATCTGGATTTCGAGAACTGAAAAAGTAATATATGAATAAATAATATTTCTCCTCAAACCTTTGATATAATCTTTTTAATGGTAACATTAATTAATATTAGGGACTGAATGGAAATGAATTTATGTAATTTGTTTGACATGTACAGATGGAGTGTATATAGAATACACACTGATCCTTGAAGAGCTTATATATCATTTATATGCAATACATAACTGCTACTTGAAAAGAATATATGTTTTTGCATAGATTAGCCAAGCAGATTCCATTAAACAGAAAAATTATGATTTGTGAAGACAAATCTCTTTTACCTTTATAAATGTCAGTGCCTAGATTTAAAAATCATAGTAATCTTTGGGAATGTGTACTGTCACTGCGTGTAACAGTGGAATTGCAAGAATTCAGTGATATGAAATCAGTTATGAATATTTAATACTCCATTTATTCCCACATCTTTGTGAAATATTAAATTAATATTTTGAATGATTTTTCTTGAATGGGAATTGTATAATCTGTGTCACTTTTCAAATGCATGTTAAATGAGGGAAGCCAATAATCATCTTTGCATATTGCTGCTGTTGATCACGGTTGATCAATTCAAAACCTGTCAATTCAGAAAATGAACAGAAAAATTATTAATTATGTTTTACAAATCCCTCAGTTGGCCTCAACCATGTTGTTCATGTCATATTATTTTCTGGGGAGCAGCTATAGGGTTGAGAGGGTAGAATTCCTTTCTAGCACACAAAAAAAAAACTTATCAGGAGTTTAGAGTGAATAGGTACTTGAACAGGCGTTTGTAGAAAAAAAAGCTCTTGTTTTCATGAAAAAAACAATGTTCCAAGAGTTTAGACTTCTCAGAGATTGCCAAAATAAACAGCACAACAGCACTGAGAGTGCCAGTAAACAGTGGGGACGGGTTCCTGCTCTCCAGCTGCAACATCTCTGACCCACTCAGTGAATTTCACACATCAGCCTTTTTCTCGTTAGTATCAGACCCTACACTTTGCTGGACTGTATTTAATTTTTTTTTACATAGAATGTCCTTGCTTTGAAAAAAACCAATAAGTACTATAAATGACTCTACACAGTTTGTTACTTAATGCCTTAATATTTAAAAATTGTAAACAATGAACAGATACTATTGAAATATTCATATAAAACATGGTAAACATTGCTCCAAACGCCCTCCAACCCTCCACACACACACACACACACACACACAAACCCACACACACACACGCACGCACAATGCCACAATGCGCTCTGAAGAAACACTTGAGAGAAACAAAGAGCGGCTGCAAATCGTTGAGCACTTCCATTTCCACAATACCCCACAATGCATCTTCATTCCTCTGCGGCAGGCTGCGTTTGGAAAGAATAAAGGCTGTCGCCTGGTCGCTACCCAAGCAGAACCCATGCTCCTTTTACTGTCTCAGAGCATCACGTGGCCCGAGAAAGGCACATTTCGGGGAAAAAAGAGCGAACATATGTAAACTTAATCGCTTGTAATGGAACATTTAGTCGGGGAGCACCTTAGGTTAAATTAAAGCTGGGCATTAGGATTTATCAGGGCCCACGCTGGCTTCATTATGCAGCACATCTGGATATCTCCTTCAAAGTCCTAATATAAACTGATTGGGTTCTACTGGCAACTGTACCGTACAATTCCTAATGACCTCATAATTTGAAGGGGCTGGAATGCCTATATCACCTTTTTATATATTGTCTCGGGTACTTTACTGAAATGAACCAGTATCTATTTGTCACACTGACACAGATTTGTTAAAAAGTATTCGAAAAATAGCTTTTGTGGACCCTGATGCTCATTTCATTTGTGTGTGTGTGTGTGTGTGTGTGTGTGTGTGTGTGTGTGTTTGGGCATTTTTCACACAAACCTGTATGTGTGTTGGCATGTCTCTACAAAGCTAAATATAACAGAAGAGGTGGAAAATCATAATGCCTTTGTCTGAGTTTCAATGCACAGATGGTTTGGGAAGGGCAAGAATGCAGTCCATTTGCAGCGCGTTATTGTGTGAAGTGTGCACATCATTCTAATCTTGAAAACACAAGCGCTTCAGGGAGCCGGACAAGCAGCAAATACGATTTGGAGTAGTTCATCTATACAATGAAGATCCCCGGTTGTACGAAACGAAGACTGCGGTACCATTTCACAGAGAGCGATGCCTTGAAGCCTTGGCTGAACTCCATCTGTGCAAGAAGAGCACTTGGTAAAAATGGAATCTTTTACACAGCTTTGTGGGACTTTTTTTTTGGATGCGTGTCAGAGCATTCCATTGAATTTGGGTATTTCATATTTGTGTATATATATGACACACGTAGAAATATATAACATATACACGTATAAAACCTGCACATACATAATAACTTTACGAATGATATACAATCCACTTGAGTGTAAAATAATGCAAGTTCTGCACTTTTTTCCCCCTCTGAGCCACAGCTCTCAACCTTCTGCAGTATAAACTTAAATATAGATAACTTATTCACAGGGTGCAGGGAAATATTTTCCTTCGCATCTATCTTTTCAGAAATGCACGAATGTGCTGCACCCTCGGCTAGAAAAACGATACGATATGAAACAAAAGCCTGTAATAGCTTGTTCACAGCGCTGCTGTTATTGTATATGATGCAGCCATTGCGCCAGTATATCATATTTAGCCAAAGGAATTTTATCATCTCCAAGACTGGCTCACCATCACAAGAATAGATGATTGAATAGATACTATATTTAATACCCATTGAATACAGAAAATCGTCTGAACCTTGCAACAGTCAGATGTGGTAGTCATATACCGTGGGGTGTTTAATTTTTACAATGTGCTTGGTAAAGGAAAATAGAATTAATTCAAATGGGGTGTTTATTAATATTTACCTTTTGCGGCTATTCTGGGATTTCCTTAATCTATTTCATCCACCGTATGCACTCCATTTTTCATTGTGACCTGAAGCATGCCCCAAGAACTGTGCTCAGGGAAGCATTTTTCCCTGAATTGCCTTGGCCGCATGTCATGTTAAGAAAAACACCATAAAGGTATTTGTCAAATAAATAGCAGGCATGTTTATTAAACGAGCCAAATGCACAATGGTGTCTATTATTTAATCAGGATGAACCCAGAGAGTTCAGTTATGTAGCAGCTGTGTCTGTTTGGCCTATTCTTCAGAAAATCATTCCAGGTCCTTCAGACCTGATATTTAGGCCATTGTATTTGTGTAAGGGATCAAGGGGACTATCTATCTTTCAAGAGAAATGGGAAATGCTAAACGCAGTTCACCTATAAATATGCCAAGCTGCTTTTTTTTTAAGAAGAAAAGAAAGATTTACATTTGCAATAAAATATTGGAACCTTTTTTTGTCCTTTTCCATGGGAGGAGAGTTTATACTCAGCAAATAAAATTAATACTATCAACCATTGTACTGAGTATGTATGCAAAAATGCCGAATTCATTTCTGCATTCAGGCTGACTATGTGGGGAAAAATAGTGTTTCTGCAATGCGTGTTTAGTAGTCACTAAACCGATTCTTACATCTTTGTTATTTTATGCATTTGATAACTCATTTTTTCATTCAATAAGCAACCAGAAATCTTGAGATATAACTATTAAACAATAATGGCAACACTGAACACCACAAAACATAATGGGCCCAACGAAGCAGCCTCTGAATAGAAGTGAGGAAACAGAAATGAATGCCCTGCAGGTTTATCAGAGGTTCAGTTGATTTTGATTCTGTTCGAATCGTGCAAATATTAATTTCTCAATTTTGGTGTTAAAATCCTAAGACCTCCAAACAGCATATAAACAGAGCCAAACCAAGATTTGGTAAGTTTGCTCAAAGCATCAAAAGAGGTGTGATGACTGAAAGAGATGGTGTACTTCTTTTTCACTCAGACTTAGAGGTACTGCAACTGTCGGTCTTGCAATAAAATTATATTTTTTTCTGGGCGAGCAAGAGACTTGAATCAGAAACACACTTCTTGATCATGTGATGGGGAGTCGCTGGGGAGCCAGGCCTGTGACATATTCAGAATGACTGTTTGACAAGGCATCACACAGAGAACAAACTACCTGTGTGCTGTATGTCTCTAATACAGCGCAGGAAAATCCCCCAAAGCTCAGGGTCAATATAACTGTTAACAAAGAACCCTTCAGCCAACCGCTTTTATAATTATCATTCAATATAATTGAGCATTAATTTAAATTGCAGGCAAAGGCAAGAGCACAAGAAAATGATTATTTCTGAATAAACAGAAGTGTTTTCAGTGGAAGGAATTAAGCATATTTAAATACTATAAGCAATACGTCCGGTAAGTTACACCTTGACATTGGATTTAACATGGGCATATCATCATGCATTGCACTTCAATTATTGCATGAAATACAAAAAGAAATACTGTACACCAAATAAGAGTGTTATCTTGTCTGTTAGAATTTTATTCAAGTTCCTTTACAGGACAGTACCCCAACAATGCTTACAATCACCTTGAGGCCATATTCAAATTTCTATTGAAACGGAAACCTTTTTTTCCACAGTTACCACAATCAAATGAAACCTAGCCTCTCACTAATTAAGTGTGTGAATGTCTGGACTCTAATTAACATATTTGTGAGACAGGCAGACAGGGCTTTATAGCACTACTGTATGTTCACAGCTTGAACAGTGTCTCTCAGACCTGGTTGAAAGAAAAATCCAGTGCATTCAAGCACAGGTCTTCCAGCTATTCAAAGACCAGAAAGCGCTGTAATTGGCTGACCGTCTTGTTAGCCTTTTGTTGGTTGCAATTCCCTTGATTAGCATTTTAGAATATTTTAAATTATAATCCAGAATTAGGTTTTATATTTTCAAATTAGTTGATACATTCAAAGGCAAGGGGAAGGACTGAAGTTTTTGATAGTTTTGCGGAATACATAAATTGGTGTTGCATTTTATATTGTATTGTAAATTGTGCGTTTTGTCTTTATATATATATATAATATATATATATATATATATATGTATATATGGCTTTTATAACAATTCCTGACAGAAACAGAGATCAAGTGATGAATCAACTGTGTAACTGCTTTGGGTCAAAATGTGTTTAAAGTTCTGCATTCTAAATGATCTTCTTGATTCACACTTAATAAGTAATGGGTAAATGGCTCTTTTTCAGTTTGATGGGCGAAATAGAAATTATTCAGATATATGTATTGCACTTCACATAAAATATTTACACATTACAATGTAGGCTGCACAGAGAAGTGACTGTGATTGGATGCCAAGATTACCAAAATTCTGATTTAATTGTTAGTATTTTAGGGTTTTCCTGTTTATTTTCGCAAATAGTGAAGCATAAATACTGCCAGTACAAAGTAAACTCCCCATTCAGCATTTGCTCTTTTTTGAGATTATTGTTTTACAAAGACTGAGCATTGTTGAAAGTGTAGACGGCAGTTTGGGGTTTTCGGCCAAGGTTATGCGGTTGAACCACCATGTGTGCAGAATGGCGCAGTGGCCCATGTCCTCATAGAACTAAGTCTGTTAATTGGAAACGTGCATTGTCGACTCAGCTAATGTGAAGAACTAATCAGGGGGACTTTCTGAAATGAAATAGATTTTATTGAAGCAAATTTAAATCATGGGCTACCCCTAAATTGTTGCCGTTTATTAAGATCATGTATACGAGTGTACACAAACCCTGGCTTTGACACATGTTTTTTGGGACGATATTCAGAGGGGTTCAAGCACAACAGGAAAAGAAACAAATGGAGCAGGAGGAATGTTTACGTTACAAACCCATATTTCATTTTTTTCGGCAGATGTCAATTACATCTGGAAGGAGGGAGACATCAGCAAGCAGTGAAAACAGACTGCAATGTGGGAACGATAGAGACGTGCTCAGTAGTGAGTAGTAGTACCGCCACTGGTGTAGGAGTGCCAGCAGCAAAACAGCATCTAGAAAGCCGATCTGGTCTAATCTTCCCCGTCAGTCCAGATGAGTCCCACGCAGTGAATGGCTGAGAAGGAATAATCTAGCTGTGGCGTACTGCTAATACCCCTCTTCCACTATAGACCAGTAACCAGGCTGGGCTTGCTTGGTTCTGGATGGCTTTCCGCTAACGTTTTGTCATGTCGGTGCATATCATGCTAGCATTCCTGGTGCTGGCCTACTTACGAATGTGCTGTGGGCAGAGTAGGTAAGCTGCATAACCATGTTGGTTCCATGGTTTCAGCACTAAAAACTGAGAAGAAAACATGTAGAAGGGGGGAAGGTCATTTTAAAGGTGCAACAGTACAGATTAGGCCCTGTAATCACATATCATTAGCCAACTATTACGGCACACATTTTAGTACTAAAATCTTTGTCCACCTTTCAAACTCCCTCCTTGTACCTTCAAAACTCCAAGCTTCCTCCTCCTTTTTTTATATTTCTCTGCCCACTTTGTATTCATTTCCTGGACTACATAAGAACCAGGAAGTGGCCATTGAGATCAATTCAAACACAACATAAATAATAAATTCTGCACATAATTATCAACAAAAATCTATATTACAAACAACATGATTAAATATAGGTATAAACATACAGGGAATTCCTGGATGTTCATTAGAAATGAATATGACCAGTGAGTATAACGATTTGGCACGGTGGCTAGCATTAGAAATGAATGTCACCAGTGTGTACAAGTAATTTAGAAGCAATTTAGCATGATGGCTAGCTAGCACTACTTTTTGAAATATGTAGGCTTGCTAGCAAGTTGGTTAGATAGCTAGCAAATTACTTGATGATTCCAATTTATATTAATATGTTAATTCTACTAAATACCATAGCTAGCCAACTAGTTAATGAGCACCACTGATCTAGAACTAGATCACCATCTTTGTGTTTCTATTGTTCTGGTTACATGAACGGAGTGAGCAGCTATTTATGGCAATCTTCAAGAGCAGTTTGGGTCATACCTTTTTCTCATAATACTAATTAAGAAAATCAATGCAATTGTGGAATGTAACGTTAGCTTAATTTAGCTGAACCGCATGTATGTAACGATGCACCAGGCACTCACAGGCAACCAATTGTCCTCAGTGCACAGATGCAGATAGTGAACAAAAAAATTAAAATACAACAATGCATAAAGCCAAATCTACACCACATGCGTAGTAAACCACACTAATTAAAACAGCAGTGGAAATATATGGTTATATAATGGTAATCTACACCAGAAGCAAATGAAACATGTCATGGGTGTGTTGCTGCTGTAGCATAGTGTTGCCTTGCTACACAGAAAAATGTTTACAGACATAAATTGTCTTTAAAATGCTGGGTATACATGATTTGATGTATATTGTATCATGTGTGTCCCCTCCTGCCCTTGTGGAGAACTACCAAAAGTTGATATTTTAAGTCACTGAAAATACAACAGCTAAAAGTATTTTCATTTTATGAGACGAGAAAATAAGACAAGCAAAAAAGACCACGGAAAACATGTATCTGAAAGATGTACACGCTAAAAATAACACATTTGCCACTTGCTAGATTAGCTCTATTAGATTTATATCAGCTAACAGTAATGTTAATGTCCCTCGTTGGTGGAACGACCTCCCGCAATCGGTCAGGACTTCCAATCTTCCGCAAGAGACTCAAAACCCACCTCTTCAGACTCCACTACCCCTGATCTCTGTCCATCTAGCTAAATTGTCTTCACCACTGTTTACTTGTTCAACACTATACTCTTTATTTAAAAAAAAAAAAAAAAATTAAATTTAAAATACCTTTTCCTTCCCGGTGTTACAGGTATGGTACGCAGATGCCTGCAATGATGTCTATTGCTGTATTCCTGCACTGATCTCGTGCGCTAACTATGATTGTTCCTACCATGTATTGATGCACATCTTGTAAGTCGCTCTGGATAAGAGCGTCTGCTAAATGCTTAAAATGTAAAAATGTAAATGTAATGTTACCTACCTAGCTAGATTGTTTGCTAGCTAGCAAGCTAACACTGACAAGGGGAGAGGGAGGAGGGAATTGTGCAGGAAAATTAAACGTGATGGACGAGATGGACGAGATTATGCATAATTTGAGGAACAAGCAACAGTAAAGTTCACATTTACATGAGTTAACATGTAGATTAAATGAAAGGAGAAATACTTGGCCGTAGGAAAATACATGTGTACTTTTCAAAAAAGCAACATTTAAACCACCACTTGCCCTCAGGTGATAAAGTAAATATATAATTCCCTTCGAGCGAGTGTTGCTCCTTTAATTAAATTCACACGCAGTGTTATTTTGCTTGCACCTCGGCTCGGTTGCTTGAGCACAACTTTCCCACATACATCACATGAGTTAACAGAATATTATCCAATTAACTAACTAGAAAAAAGTATCTCATGAAGCATTCACTTATTCATAACCAAAAGTAATCTACAAATGTGAAATTATCAATGCTTGCCCACTGCTAAGGCCACTAGGCTTTAACTCTAGCAGCACTGGGTTTCCAGGCATACAATAAGATGCCAACCAACACCTTTCGGGCATTGACATTTTAAACTAGTAATAATTTGATGTAGTACATACCATTTTAACAATAATAATTTGGTTTTGTTCAGGCAGGTCTTAAGAAACAAGAGAATACCTAAACGTATAATTTCCAGGAGTAGAATAATATATTCACGACTTTACAGCAGAAAAGTCCATCTTAGACTATGTATTAGTATGTAATACATTTTCAACTATATGTAAACTACAAGTTCTCCCAAACACAGTTGGCTCTCTTGCTGATCGGTATCATATCACCACGCTTCCTGTATGGTTACTTATTTTTCGTTAAAAAATATTGTTTATTTCATGCAGCCACCTTTGATAGTTTTTATCAAGGGTGTGAATAACTTTGGAGGGTACTGTAACTACTTTTCTGCACATATTATCCTGTGTCAACTTTCAGTGCCCTATAATTTGAAGGCACGGCACTTCTCTCTAGAAAAAAATAGTGTAGCATTCATTCTGAATCCAGAATATTAAAATTATACCCAGAAGCCTCCAACTGTTTTATACTTGCTTGAATTGCTGGGCCGGTTTCCAGACATTGCATTTGTTCCAAGTGTCATATTAATGTAAAGAGGTAAAGATGTCACACGTAATCTGACAGCAAGGTTTTAGTTAAAGCAAACGTGTCATACTTTAGTTCTATTAGCAGGTCGGCACAGTGCTATTAGTGACACTCGAGTCACTGATGTGTCACCTTCATTTAAAGTTAAGCGCTGTGACAGTTTAATATGGTAGAGGATGAAAGCCTTATGTTTGGATGACACGTCAAACCTTTTTCAAATGGCCAATAAATACAGCTTATTGTTCTCTTCGCACAGTGAGAGCGACAGTCTTCTTCCCTTTTGTAATGCTTATATATTTCAAAGTCACCTCAACTCTTCAGTCAGTGAATCATAGTCCTGGACACCCTTACCTTTTAATGTTATTTTTGACTGTTCAAGTATTACATCAAGTATTACCAAACAGGTTTCACTGTGTAATGGGGAAAACAATTCAATACTCCCTTGATATTACATACAGTAATCTTGACAGGCAAGAAAGTTGCCCATTGCTGGAATAGACAGATTTTTGATTCTGTGTAAAACACTCAATGGGCTGTATTTAACACTGATGTTTGTTACATGTCTCCGCAGGATGTGATTCCTGTCCACATTCACCTACATAAACACAAAATGTATATGATATGCACCACAGCAAAGACGATCAGAATATTTACTTCTACCATATGACTTCCAATGTATTTTTAACCACGTAAGCCAGGGCTGTTCAATTGGCGGGGCTTGGGGGCAAATTTGGCCCATCATAGACATACTCTTGACCCTTTGATCACTGAGGAGAAGAAAAAAAAGTATTATTCAGGTGTATCAAATTGTGACAGTGTCTGCACTGTCAGCATGCCTCCCACTTGTAACACAGAGCCTAATAGCTACGTATTTACTTTGTATACACATATACAATTACACCTCAAGCATACATCGTTTAGCAAAATGTATCTGGAATATGCTGGCCCCGAATGCATCATTTTGAAAAAGAATCTGGCACCCATGAAGAAATAGTTGAAGACCCCTGACCTACACTATAGCACTGTATGTCAGCCAAATCAAAAGAGATTGTGAAGTAAAAACTTCTCTTAACATGACTATTCCCAGGTCAGACCAGGCCTGCTCAAAAAGCTACAGTTCAGTAGGTGAGCACGAAGCTCCTCTAACAATGCCACACGTTCTGAAGGATGAGTCTCCCAGGCGGCCATCTCTAGCATGCAGCGGCGAGAACCGTACACTGTACACAAATGGTGTCTATAATGTTTTAGAGGTGGTGGATACCCACCGAAATGTAAATGGTCCATTGTAAATATCACTGACATGTCATTAAGAGGAAGTAACACAGGTTGCTCGCTCAACAGAGACCGACTTTGCAAACATGGCAAAGCCTTTGCAGCTACAGGTGGGCAATTTTGGAGCCTGTAAGAAGGCTTGAGGGACCCTTCCGTCAAGATAAGCAGGTCTATTAGACCGGGGCTCAGTGCGAGGCAGTCCGTTTGTTTTGTTCTTTTATGTGAGCGCAGAACGAGGTGCCGCGAAGCTTGAAAGAGTGTCTGACATCTGAAGTGCTCCGATAGCTCCCTGCAATGCTCGAAAAATTAACTCCGGCACAGGGATCAACCCTCAGGAGCTTAATTACATCAAAGAGCAGGAATCTTGTTAAATTCAATCCAAACAAAAAAAAAAAAAAAACGATCAGTAGTTTTCAGAGCTTTGTTTGACATTGAGCAGACACGAATGAAGAAGAATAAGAAAGGGAGAAAAAAATCGCACCCCATACATGCGCCTGCATAGAGGCGAGAAAAAAAAAGAAGAACCAGTCAAGGACGGCCTGTCAGAATTTTTTGGGTTATACATGATGCTGTTATCACGACACATCAAGTTGAAATAAAGTGACCTAGCTGACATGGGGCCTACAAATGTCTTGAGAAGAAGAGAGGGAACAGTGGGTACAAAGGTAGCTTTGCATAGGCTCCCCCTGGCCATTTTATTGACAAAGATGACAACGGTCCCATGATGCACCATTATCCTTGACCGTCGAGCAGACATCAAATGGGCACGGAGCTGTCTCTGTCAGAGCAGAGAAAGGGGCTCAAAAATACGCAACGCGGAGTGAGCTTGTTACATTTTGTTCCACCTAGGTTTGTCAAAACACAGGGTTATTCAGTGTGTACATAGGCCTTCGGGGATGTGCCTTTCAAAAAAGAAAGAGCGAAAGAATAGAAAAGAAGGGCAGAGAAACAGACATGCTCTTGAATCCTAAAAGACTTTCTCTCTTTTCATGGAGCTGATACTCTGCATATGTTTACGAAAACCTTTACTTTTTGCGCCAGAATCAAAAAGAAAGTGCTTTGAAGACAGATGAAACAAACCTCTCTCCTAAGCTCCACGAGCCTTGTCTCTGTGAGGTTGAAATAATTGATAAACAAGACCCCTTTTTGGGACTGTCACAAACCCAGGGTCAGTAATTCTTTAATCACTTAGGCAGTTCCACGAGGGTCCAGCGCTGCCATAACGATTTACTCATTTCCCCCTCCTCATAATAAGGCATGCTGTATCAAATTAAAAGGGCTTGGCTCCGGGCATTCGCTGTATTGCTGTAACCAATTGCCTTACAAAATATTTACAGTGAGTTTGGAAAGCAAGTAATTGAATGCCTTTTGAAAAATAAGAACCTTTGTGTATACAAAGCCCTAACTTTTAGCGGCTTCTGTAAACTCATTGCAGTTTCAGTACAATTTCTTCCTTTCTCCTTTTGTGGGCGGGGGTTGGGGAGTTTATACACTCAACCATGACATATTAATCATGAAGGTGTGCAAATCAAACATGCAAATAACATTCTACATTTTCTGTTTCAACGCAACCAGGAATTTGCTTAATGAAAAAAGCATGCGTATTCTGAAACGTCCCACTAGGCTGAACAAGGTTTCAAAATATTGAACATTGATCAATTAAATACATGAATGAGTCTATATGTACTGTGAAAATGGCACTGTACTCTCCACTTCAATTCGAAAGGTCTCAGAGACAATAACTGCCTTTACACTACAAAACACAGAGCCCACTTTCCATTAAACAAATTGACTAACCCACATGCGTGCCATAAACTTTAAAGAGGCGCATTGTGACAGCAAATATTTTATTCTAATAAGTGTGTGTTTGTGCATATATTTCCAGCGAAGGTAGGCCACTGAGATTGAACAAAATGTTTTGTACGTCCTTTTTTGGGGAAAATGGTTCTCTGCTGCAAGCGGTCATTCACTTTGCTATTAAAGCTTGCCCGGTCTCTCCAAAATGTCTACCATTTTCCCAAACGTGCACTTGCACCATTCATCAGAATTCAGGGTTCCATTTTATCTACTCTAATTCAATGAGGTCAGAAATGGGCTGATACGGCCTGCCTGAACAAAGGTTTATATGTATATCAAAGGTAATAAAATATGCACATTTTAAATCTTTAATCTATGCTAAATGTCACATTTACTTTATTTAAGCCTTTGGTGAATCAGTGGAGCTTATTTCAACTGTCTGTTGCATAATTTGAATGAAACTGAAACAAACTGGCAGAGCTGCAGTCTGCCAGGCTGAAGGTAGCTTCATTTCCATTCACCCCCTCAGGCACACAGGCAAACTCCCTCAGCTGGGGCAGGGTTTTAATTTATGACATTGTGCAATACTCTTTAACTCCTCTAATGAAAGATTATCCTTTCCGGAAAGGTATGAATCAATCAAGGTGTAATATTAGTGTGAAAAAAAACCTGAGGTAGCATACCTACATTTCCACGGTTATTGAAGCACTTGTAGCTGCTGGATTGCCTCTGTGGCGTGTGAGCTGACTGAAGCTTCCATAGGTGTAAAGAACTGTCCATTCACCCCGGATCTGACTGGAGCTGTTAGTTGAACACAGCTTGAATAATTATATCTAAAAAATACATTTTAAATACAACACTCTTCTATTTCTGTGCAAGTTGTATGGACAGAGGTGGATGGATCAGAAATTACTATTACGGAACTTTTTATCAGTGTTCTAAAATATGGCCGGGTTCTCGTCTTGATCACACAGCTATTCGGCCAACCATTCACACGTAAACAACGACAACAAAAATGACACAAATGACCTCATCACGAAAGCACAAGATGAGATGGTTGCAATGAACCGCCCTAGATTATTTGAGCTTTTTCCAGGGAATTTTTGTTCTGGCCATCAGAAAACTGTTAAAATCATACTCATGATCATGAGGTAATCATCATAAGACTCGGCTTAGACTTAATCATGCTAATTGAAAGACCCAAACTAATTAAACTTTGCATACATGGACTATGGGCACCTTATTGATGAAAGTAATTTATTCATCCATGCTTGCACAAGAGGGAAAAAAACGAAACAACAACAACAATCTATGGTAATTAAATCAGTTTTACACCAGATACTATGAGCTTCAGTAAACTGAATTTATGTTACGTCCTGCACAAACACTGAATTGAAAAAGGGAGGATGTAAACGAAAGAACACAGAAATCCATGGATTAGTGTGTATGGGGGGGTGGGGTGTGGGGGGGTTGGGGGGGGACTAGAAAGATAAATAAACATAATGAGAACCTTGGCTCATGAACAGTGGGGATGAACGTTAGATGACTCAAGGCTGGCCTTCAGATATATCTGGGCATGCCAACTGGCTGCCATCACTTAGTTCAGCAAACTCTGGAAGGAGGCAAGAGATGCAGGATAAAGCAAGGTAAATCAACAAACACTACACTGAGCTCATTACCATGAGTAAGAGATGATGATTTAGGGAGGGGCCACACAGGAAATGGTTAAGATTTAAAGAGTTTAGGAAATGTCTCAGAGCGCCTCACCCAGTCTGGTTTCTCCGGTGCGACAGATGAGCGCATCCCCCACGGGAAGTGACAACATGGTAGTTCCCAGTCCTGGATCATTAAGAAGCATATGCCATAACCAAAGGGAGTCACTGTAAGCTATGTGGTATGTCGGTCTGTCACCAGGGAAATATGGATCGACTAAAACATCTCGGGTTTGCCGGATGTCCAATGTTACATTGAGTTTTTTCATTCTTTCTTCGTAATAGAACCCAAGGATTTGCTGTCGCGCTTTACCTCGGAATGTTTGTTCACACCCTCGCTTTCCCAGCTAAAAAGAGTGACTGTGTGGCATCTGCAACAATGTTTTGTCAAATTAAGCCTTTTGTAATGCAATGAGATGTCAATTTTTTGATGTAATGGGATGTCATATTAGTGTGTCTCTACAGGATTTGTGGAGTGTTCTACTCTGTGAGTGAGGGCATGAGTTATAGCAGGTGTGGTGTTTCTTAGCTTTATCCAGTGTGATTTAGACATAGTTGTGAGACGGCCCTGACTGAGGTAGGTGTAGTGTTGTTTTGATGTGGTGATGAGTGGCTATGACTGCAGTAAATTAGGTGTCATGTGGTTTACACTGAGATTTTAGTGGGCTCTGTGTGACTTAGGTATAGTGTGGTTCAGACAAAGGATAACTGCCAATTGTTAAAAGTGTGTCCAAAACTAAACTTTGAAATCTTTGATCACATTCAGTGTCAATCATTCCCCTGGTTAAAGAACATTTCTGAAATTTCAAAAATGACTTGTCGTGTATTGTTGGGAGGTGTGGCTTCTACTATTTGACTTTGCTGAAGTCAAGCTAAGTGAAGTTACATTAATATGAACAAGTGTTTCAATCAAATTTTGTGTACACATTTTAAAATAATCAGTAACAAAAAATAAATCTGTAATGCATTTAGATTGCAAGTAAGCTGTGATTAGTTAGGCATGGTGTGGTTTAAACTTGGTTGTGACAGGCAAAATTATTTGTGGTTGGTTCAATCATGGCTGTGATATAGCTTTGCGTTTCTGGTTGCTATGATGTGCTAGGATGTGTTCCACAGAGTCAGTAAATTCATAAAACGCAAACAAAAAAACTGTTATCCCTTACCCTCAATGCTGTTGCTTAACATTATTTTATGTTTCATTTCCCGAGGAGATATGCACTCTAAAAAGACTGTGTTGGAATAACTGGAGGTTTGGCCCATTTTTGGAGTTGCAGTTGAGGAAGTGCTTGGTGGAGCTGATTTCTAAATGGCCTAAATGGGTCTGCAGAGTCCCTCTGCTTGTGGAAATGGGGAGTCTCTCTGAGTGGCTCATCTTCAGCCAAAACCCAGAGTGGAAATGAAAAGTGTGGTTTTAAAGTAGGCATTAAAAAGACTCTAAATGACCAAACATCAAATGTAGATCTTTTTATGTCGTAATACCCATTGTAGGCTCCCCACCTTCACTATTACATGGATTGTCAGAGATGAATGTTTATAAAAAGAGCTTTTCTGTTTTACATAGTTGCACTCTGTTTTTGCTAATCTCCTTATTAACTATATTGGTAGTTGAAGATTACAAGGAATTTTTACCCACAATTTCTCAAAAACTGTTCATTTATTTATTTATTTATCTATCTATTCATTTGTGAAAAATATGTTGCACTGTTGAACTGAAATGTAATTTCATAAAGAAAGAATCATCACTCCGTCATGCATTTACATTTAGGAATCAATTCAATATCATTTTTGTTTAGAGTACAGTTTCTGTCTTTGGCAGTCCAAATTCAAAGTTTTGTTTGATGTTTTAAACAGTGCTATTAGGACCCCAAATTAGGATGTCATTTTACATTTACATTTTAGGCATTTAGCAGACACTCTTATCCAGAGCGACTTACACAGTTTACATTTCTCTACATACAATCCATTTATACAGCTGGATATTTTACTGAAGCAATTCAGGTTAAGTACCTTGCTCAAGGGTACAACAGCAGTGCCCCACCTGGGAATTGAACCTGCAGCCTCTGAGTTACAAGCCCAGCTCCCTAACCATTACACTACACTGCCAGCCATAATGTTGGACAGTTGGTTAACATTATGTTGGTCACTACATACCGAACTGGTATTTAACTGAACCAGTAGGAACTTTAACTGCATCAGGGAGTCGTATAAGGGAACCACACAGGGCTATATGGTATAATCCGGTAAAGCACTGACCGTGCCAGTGCCGGCTATAGCTGGAGGACCCAGAGAAGGAGGTTTGCAGAAATGACCTGCCTCATTACACAATAGTGCCTCCTCTGGTTGATTGGGCTCCTGCAGGGAATGTAAATAACAAGTTCCTATAATTAAAATATAAATACAATAAATTAATTATGCCTCCTTAAAGAGAGGTAGTATTTTCCATTTACGCAAATCTCGGAAAAACTGGCGGATAGTGTAGCGGTCAAATGCACCCATATTTTGGCTGGTTCGAGTGTGAGCTGCCTATCATGGACGCGGTTTGAAACCCGTCTGTGCCCTGGCTTTTATCTCCGATCGGGGGCGACATTTGGCTGTCCGCCCCAGGGGGAAGGGGGAGGGTGAGCCGGCACGAGTTCGTCGAGGAGCGGAAGGGCGTCCCTGTAAAAAGAGCAGGTGGGCGGGTTCTTCCGTCTCGGAGGAGGCAGATCTGCCGGCCTCTGGAAATTGGCTCAAACCAGAGAACGGGTGACAGATTCGTGGGGGAGGGTGAACTGAAATAAATAGGGTATAATTGGCAACCAACTTGGGAGGAAAAAAACTGGAAAAATCTGAAACAACTAAAATTTGAGATTTGAGATTAAGGCAATGGCCTGGTTTCTGTGTGAGGTTCAATTTTCCACATGAGGAGAAGAAGCTTCATGAAGCCACTTCAATAACATAGTTTTTATTGAATACGATATTGAGCGTGTCATTTTCTTGCGTGCATATTCATTTATAAGAAACATTGGCTATAATGCGATATCAACAATGTCATACACTCAATACAGTGCATTGTGTGAAGTGTCTACACCAAGTTATATTGGGAATGCATTTAGCTTACTGCATAAAAAAATATCTTCTTTGACCTCTAGAGTCTACTGCAACTTAATGGTGCCACATTACTAAGTTACCAAAATGAGGTATGCATTCAAGACAGTACTTAAATGTAACTAGTGTGATACACTACAGTAACTATGAGGATCAGGTCATTTTTCTTCTGTACTGTGTTCAAGTAACATGTGAAGAAAGGTAAAAATGTATCTGTTTAAGTTGTCATAGCACAAGTTTACATTTACGTATTAAATGTATTATATACTTAATGCACAGCTGTTCTCTGAACCTAGTGTGATTCTTGTTTATTTTTCAAATACTGCAAGAGTCTGTAGTTTTAAAAATATTTTATCATACATCATCAAAGGAAGACAATGACCCGGATGAGTCATTTCGGTCATTGTGATTTGTAATATATTTTTATTATATTCGAATTTCAGCATATTCCATGTGCCATGAATATGTTTAATGACCTTGATCTAAATTTCATAGTTCAAATTCAAGGGATGGTAACAGCTGTCAAAGCCCCCATTATAAGCCAGCACATACAAATTACATATATACAGCAATTTGTAGAGTCAAGTAGATCTTTTTTTCTGCAGGTAAAACAGAAGCCCGATGGAGCAATTATTTCAGAGACAGCTTCATCCAAGCTGTCTGCCAACCCACAGTAGAGCATGAACATGCAAATTCAGCAGAGGCCATCATATTAAACTGTGTTCAAATTTTTGTATATGTTATTAGCTTGTATAATGTCAACTGTCTCAAGACAGTGCACGTTTGGACAGCAGCAAAAGTTAAGCCCCATGTAAAATTAATTAGAAAATGCCCCAAACAAGAAGACCATAATTTGGTGAACAGTGTGTATTGTTTTATCTCTATATTTGCTATTAAAATGTCAAATCCATTGTGCATAAATGGGTTAAACCATTATTAAATGTGTGTGTGTGTGCTTTGCCAGTGACCCTGACCCCTTTAAAATCGAATATTTTCCTGTTAAATATGTTACGTAAAGGCAATGTCCCATATGCAGTTAATCACAATAGTTAATGCAGTTTGAAATGTATGCAAAATATGTGTGATACACCAAGGAAGAAAACGGTTATAAAAATAACATGAATCATATTTCATAATTCCATACCATAATTATCTGGTTGACATGTGGAACAGGAGATGGAAATTTCACACTTTACACAGTGGACACTACATTTTTAAATTGTAAAAAATGCATAACAGCCATTAATTATGTAATTGATGGAATGTAAAATGTGTGAAATTCTATGACAGAATGTGAGGAAGGCTCTGATGCACTGAAGGAATACATTCTGGATCACCTGCCCACATTTCTTTCTGTGGAGCCATTTTGCATTTGTAAAAGAGGTCAAGATATTTCTATTTTTCAGGAGACAAACGTAATAATTATACAAGGTGTGTAAGTGGTTTCCTTTTACAAATGCATGCACATCTACATGCACGTTGATATAAAATACAGCCTTTTCTAAAAATATCTAGAAATTGTATATTAATAGGATATTATCATGATCATACCAGATAGTTTGCACACACAGAAAGTGGAAGAAAAATGTTTTGCTTCAGCTTATTGTTATCATTGCCAAATTCTGATTCTGTCCCATCTTTTCTAAAGCCAACAGCTCAACCTTGAAGCACTTACACCCCAAAACGTAATGCCATTGAACTCTCTGAAAGTTCATACTTCCTCCTTGTTCACCATAATTATTCATGTTATCCTTCAGGTTATCCCGGAGTTCATGTCCTTCCTGATCCAGGGCTGTTTTTCCTCCACTTATCCTTGACAAGGTAACCTTTCGAAAATAACTGTAAATCATAGTTTTGCAAAGACAACATCAAAAAACATGACAAACTAAGCGTTAACAGTTTTACACCTAGTCTGTTCGACACGTGAACATTCGTAAACATATTTGGGAAGAAATCACAAACATTTCAAGACAAACTTTGTTTGAAAATATGATATTTTAAAAAACACTCACAGTTGTGTGCATCTTACATCTTACGTCTTGTGCGTACGTGCTTATGTTTGTTGCGTTTGCTTGTCTTTCTTTTTTTTTGCTATGGCGAATGACTGCATGAATCATGCAATATATGCTCTGGGTGAGAGCATCTGCCAAATAAATAAATAATAAAATAATTGTGTGTGGCCATGGTTTTTTAGGTCACATCTCAGCCCACGTGCGCTGCCCTGCGCCTCCTGACGGCCCTGGCCCGCGCTTGCTCGGGCCGGGGAATTCGAGAGCAGTTTTAGTGGAGCATTTCGCAAAGCCCTGACAAAAAGCTGGCTACCTAATTGGTTTTGTTCCAGGTTACCTGGCCCAGCAGCCAGGGTGGCTGAGATCAGTGGGGATGAGGGATCGCTCTCACTCCTCCACTCCCACTCACCAGGCCCTTTTAAGCCCCGCGATGCACTGCCCTTGATGTTTGCCTTGTGCCCACATGCAAAGCTATCATTATCCATGCCTCTTGACAATCCTGCCTGCCATCTATGTTACATCCTCGGCTCTAGCCTAAGGCTAGAACATGACTGCACGGTTGATCTTTCCTCTACTACATATTGCTCCGTCTTGCTCTTTAAGAGTATTCTCCAACAGGAACTCTCTGCACCAAGGAATGTGGTTACACGCTTACGTTCCCCCCAAAATTATTTCTCATTGCAGGTCGAATATAATTGAACGCAATTGGAAAAGTCCGTCACGTATCGGAAATGAAAATGGTGGATTCGGATCCTTGTGTGCTCTGTTTTAACTTACATGAAGAGCAAGTGACACATCTTACAATGAAAAAGGAACTGTCTCAACAAATATTGGCAACTATCTGTGTGAGATAGTGTGAGAACAGCATGAAAAAAATGTCAATATGTATCTTGTTAGGTAAATTTAGAAATTTGGTTAGCTAGGCGAATTTCTTTTGTTGATATTTTACATGTATACAGTATATATTTTGAACCAATGTTTTATCCCAGTTTGTAATGCAACTTGAGTCTGTAGGTCCATCCCATCATTGCAGAGTTCTGCTAGCCACTACTTCCTTTCACTCTGCAGGCTGCCAGCTGAGCTGTGTAGTCATTGGATAAGAATACACTTCATGTGCACTTGGGTCAGGCAGACTGCCGGCACCCTATTGGTCAGAGAGGTCGCTCTTGTGCAAGGAGGTAGGGGAAATCCTGCTGACTGCAAACGTCCCTCCCTGGGTGACACTATGACCAATTTTGTGTCACCTTGGGGCACTCCCGGCCACAGTCAGCACTGCCATGATCAGGATTCCATTGAAAACCATGAGTCTGATCACTATAGCAAGGATTTTAGCTGGATATGCCAATAGTTTAAATATTTTAATTGCAAATCACAGAATTTCAAGCCGTACAACTTGACAGAATATATTTGCATGCAAGTCAAATAGATAGAGAAACTGGAAAGGTGCCAGGTGTGTAGCACAGAGACCCTGGCGGTGATACTTCTGATTCTCTAATTTACCAAAATATTGAAATAGCAGCTTCCGTGTACTTGATAAATAACAATGCATGTGGCAATTAACTCTAATAAGGAAAAAAGCTTAATAGTTTTACTCTTTGGATAGGGGAGAAAATGTCCCTCTATTGGGAGTGGAGGTTAACCATGCTTTGTCTTTTCAACTTTAAGCCCTTGCAGCACATATTACACATTATCACAAACACTGAACTGTAAGCCTAAGTTCAGGAGCAACATCAAATGGTGGTGTCCATTGTGTGTTCCAGGAAGAACGCATCTCAAAGATGTTTTTTTTCCCCTTTTATAGACTTGTGACATCAAAACAGAGCTCGGGATGTCAGCTCCTCCTTTTCAGCTTGCAAATGGCTGCCACCAGCTGTGCCAAACGGGGGTCTGATCTCCGGGTGAACCAGCACAGGTGCTCTGTGCCTTCAATTGAAGAATGCTTCCTCTGTGCCAGTTGATGCCATACTGTGGGAAATGTGTATGAGCCACAAAGGGGCTGCAAGTTAGTTTTAAACGACATACCCATATCGTTGATGAAGATGAGAAGAAAAAAGTCTGTATGAAATACGGGAAATGAGCTACAGGTAACTGCCAAAATAAATTAAACACTTGAGTAACTGAAGGGTTCTGGCAGCTCTTTTGTGGTGGGTGCATTTTCCTGGCATGTTTCAGTTGTACTCAACCCCTTAGAGGGCAAGGTAAATGGCAATAAATACAAAGCCATTATGAGTGATCATCTTTTGTGAAGCATTTTTATCCTGATGGAAGTGGTTTCTTCCAGGATCATAATGCCCCATCCGCAGGGCACGAGTGGTCACTAAATGGTTTGATGAGCATGAAAACGATATAAACCATATGCCATGGCCGTTTCAGTCACCAGATCTACCAACTGAACACTTATGGAAGATTCTGGAGCGGTACCTGAGGCAAAACATCAAATGATGGAATGTCTCATGGAAGAAAGGTGTTGCATCCCTTCAAGAATTCCATACACTTGCAGAATCTATGCCAAGGTGCATTGAAGCTGTTCTGGTGGCTTGTGGTGGCCACATGTCCTGTTAAGACACTTCATGTTGGTGTTTCCTTTGTTTTGGCAGTTACCTGTATATTGTATGCTCAAATAATTGAAAATTATATTCTTTTATACTAATACTATTTCTCAGAAAATAATATTTTTCTCCAATAAGTAATATTGTAAAAAGTAATATCACTCACCCCTATAATTATTAGGGTTGTGAATAATTGTGACACATCTTTTTGTGCAAAAAATTACACAAATATAGGTTTTTCTGTGAGCAATTGTTTTAGCATAAAGTAATAAAATGTTCAAATTGTCTGAGCATACAATATAGTGCATTACCTCTTTGTTTATTTTACACAGCCTATTTTGCTCATCTTTATCAAGCATGTGAATACTTTTGAAGTTGACTGTATATATATATATATGTACTGTATATACATACTGTATATATATATATAGTATATATATGCTGAGAGAGACAAATCTGCCAATCAAAATGTTATTTTCTTATGAATACAGTAAGTGTGGTCAAATGTAAACATGCATCACAACATCAATTCATTACTTAGTCTATGAGCCGTAAAAAAAAGTAGCATTCAAAACAGTTCCATAAACACTCATTATTTTGATTGATTCCTTCTAGTTATATTTCCAGACATCTGGCAGCATTATATTTCCACTAGTGATGTACTATACTGTAAATAAGTTAGCCGAATGCAGTCTAACAGCCATTGATAGAGTTGTTATGTCACATAAATACACATTACAGACACAGCATACAGCTATGTGTTGTATAGACAGAATTATAAGGGAGTGGCCTTGATGGATGTGTCCTGTCTCCTACTGCATAGAGAGTCTTGATGACCTCTGGCTAACCTGATTAACCGGATGTTTCCCTCTTGTAGGCAGGAAGCTGGAATTCAATTCAGTAAAGGACCCACGTTTCCTGTTTCTGGTAGAAAAATGGCGACGCAGGTTAAAGCAAATATATATATATATGTGGATATTATGACACTTAAGAGACCAATATCTCAAGGTTGAAGCCTTTATTTGGCATGAAACCAGTATATATGACTGTTTTATAACTGATTATATAAGCTCAAACACTTTGCTTAAAATGACATTAAGAGTATAATAAATGTCCCATACCCTGCTGCCACTTTTCTATTCGCTGTTACATCACTTATTACCACACCAGACCCCTTAAAATGTAAGCTTTTGATGCAGTATTGAACATGTCTTTTCCAATTCTATTATTGCATGCCTAAACTTTAATGACCACATGGAATTTATATTCTAAAGCAATTCCCCAAGTTTAGTTTTTTGTCTTGTTTGTTTCATACAAAGTCCTGGCATATGCAGGGGAAACATGAATGCTATTCTATTATCAGGAATGGGAATTGCAGTGGGAAAAAAAGGTATGGATAGAGCTAATGAAATCCAGGCTACCATGATATCCTAGGAGAGCCTGAAACCCCCTGCATCCAATACTGGCAACCTTGGAGATGACATAATAATCCTTGCAGGTAATTCATTTCAGAAGCAAAGAATTCATAATTCATTTGGAATGTGAAATGTCTGAAAAGCTTAGGCCTTGTAGCAAAGCTTTCACAGAATTACTTTTTACAGAGTTATTTAACAATTTGTCATGTTAAAATATGTAATTTGTTCCATCTTATGTGTATCCAGAAATGCATGTCTTTTATATACCCAGATGTCATTTAGTTAAAAATATAGCTTCAGGAACTGTAGGGTGCCAGACCCCACACATGAATATGGAGCTCCCCCAGCATAAATCTGGGGCAATTATCGTCAAGGTGTTTCACATCATTAAATCCGTAGTGGGTTGAGATCAACTGATCAAGGATTTATTTGTCAGGCTTGTGAGCAATTTACTAAATTAAAGTTTACTGGGGGAAAGCATGGTCCTTGACACTGGTTTTGTCTGACACGTCGTAGAAATAAAGCAGGAGGAACCAGAGGAAAATAAATATGAAATATAATAATATATAATTTGGTAGTCGGCATAGTATATCGCACCTGAGTAACTACTCATTCATCCAAGACAAAAGTGAACCTAGCCAAGTTTGTGCAGGATACTGTGTTGAGTGAAGGTCATTTTAAAGGTCATTTCCCTTGTAACTCTAGGGTATATCATTTATCGCTAGTGATATTGCATGGTTAGTCACAAATGTTTAAACTTTCACTTTATTATTGTTCATTTCAGACTGAGAAGCTAGCTAGCTGTAGGGAACAAGTCATTTATTTTATAGTTTTATATCCGATTCACAGGAGACTGCATTATGGAAGCTTGCCTTACGAATAGCATTTATGTGTGTATGGTAAACATTATCAGGTGTACTCAGGGCTTGGCTTACGTGCAAATGCTATTGCCTCCATCTTTGAACTGTCGCTTATTGGTGTTAAAATTCCTCGCTCTAGTGTTCCTACTGTAGTAGTGCTGGGGGCTGGAGTATAGGAGCAGGTGTATCGCTGCCGTATGAGGTAAATCTATCTTTATGGAAAATAAGGTTACTAAGATAGTTGTACTTTAAATGCTTTATACTCAGGATGTTAAAACATATAAAACTATATAAAACTATAAATGTATCTTTTGTATTTTATATTAATTTGTAGCAGGGCTTGCTGTGACTAGGTTGCTGAACTGTGTGGTTAATAGAAGCTATTACGAAGATGCACTACTGTTCAGTATTCTAAGATTTCTCAGTATTCCCTACAGTGTACCTAACCCCCCCCCTGAAATGTTTTATGACAGTTCCAAACTGTTAATCCATTGCTGAACAATTTGTTCACGTTCACTTTTTTTGTATTTACATTGCCGAAATACATCATTACTATTTCTCATCCACTGTGCTTCTCATATAAAATTACTTCATCCCAAAATTCCTCACACGTCAGCCTACTAGACTTAATTTCATGTCACATGCTCCTAAATGGCCTCATCCCGTGAGGACTTTTAAACGGCGTCATCCAAACCTTTCATATCCAATGTGGCCACATCCTAAATTGACTCATCATAAATGCCATTATATACAGCCTTCTTTGCTCATCTTTATCAAGGGTGTGAATAATTTTGAAGGGTAAGCTTTATAACATAATGCTTTGCCGGAGTATCCAGCCAGGGCTGGGTGAGATGGCTTTCTAGTTATGGCCACATTTGACATCCTGACCAAAGAACCGTAAAGCTGTGTTTTTGTGTGTTGACCAATTAAAGACTGTAGTCAACAGGAAGTGAGAGTCTCCCATTTATATGTTTATAAGCAGTTATATATTGAATGGCACCCAAATCATCGATATCAGCAAGAAATGCCCAATTCCCCCTCCAAGTTGTGTTCCCTGCATATTTCAAGATAGTTTTTTAATTGTAATTTTATTTTTAATTAATAAATAATTGGAGTAGTCCAATTTAATATGGAACTCCAGTAATTAGGTCAGGAAACTCTGAGAGCTAATATAATAATTATATATATATGTATATGCCATTTAGCAGACGCTTTTTTCCAAAGCGACTTACAGTAGTGAATGCATTCATGTTTCAGTATATGTGGCCCCAATGGCGTTGTCAGCGCCGTGCTCTACCTACTGAGGCACACAGAACCACTAAAGGTGCATCCAGGTCACTCAGTGATCTCAGTGGGCAGTCCACTTTCATGTGCTGGAAGTTGAGAGAAAAACCGAGGGGCCCGGGGCCCGGGGCAGGGGAGCCAGCAGGACCAGCGCAGGGAGAAAGGGCCAAGGCTGTGGACAGAGATAATAAAATTGAGCGGGAGCCTTATAAAGCCACTGAATAAATTCTTCTGGGAAATATTAACCATGGGCCCTCACCAAAAGCGTTTTGTTTGTTTGTACTGGAACCACAGAGAAATAATTGTTCCATTTTAATTACTGTTTGGAAAAGTACTGTGTGTATGGCTTAGGATGCTGATAGCTTCCTTTCTCTTTCCCTACTTTGCAATACTTTTCTTTGGTGCTCTGAAGTCTGTGGCACTGTGCAACCTTTAATATGCACTGGAAGTAATTATTTAGTTCTAATTAAATATTAAATATGTATGCTGATATATCCTGGGTTACATACATTGAAGTACAGTAATGTTAATACAGTATGGACATTAACATTTGTTCATTTGGCATTTGGACTGAATTCCACAAGAATCCTCAATACATTGATATTCATTTGTGTTTGATTCTTTCACTACACTTTGCACTTATGAGTGGAACCCCCTTGAGAAAATAACAGGGTTATTATAAAAATGTTATTGAAAAGTGTTGTAAAGTAATTGGAAGGTATTACAATTTCATATCACCACCGGTATTCACATGCACATGCACCATTGTGTCCATGTAGTTAATGAACATTTGCTGAAATAGAAAAACTGTGTAGCTGAACTGTTCTGTGTCTCTCTGTATGATAATTGTAACATTTTGGATTAATCATACTATATTATACAAAACTGATTTGTACTTCTGTGGTCAGATCTCAATTGATGAGGTATTGGAAAAATATTACTAAGTAATCATCATTAAATCCTGTTTTTTATACATTTAATATTTCATCTTCATGTTACTGGCACAGATATCAAACAGATTTCAAACTAAATCCAGAGAGACACCTCTCAGAGCCTAAAACATTTACAAATGTAGAGAACAAATGAAGAATTTTAATTAGTTTCATCTTGCTGGATATTCTGCCAGATTCTAAAGTGCTAAACTTTGTTTTGCTATCCATTTCAGGGATATGTGCAAATGTTTGGAAACCTCTCCTTCTGCCAGCCAAACACACATTGTTTACAAATGTTGTAAAAAAAAAAAAGTCTAAAGTGGACAAGGTAATCAACACTGCGCACATCTGACATTTCCAGTTGACTTTCAAACAGAAAGAAAATCTAATTTTCCATATGCTCAGCAGATTTTTTGAAAGGTTTTATATAAAACATAAACCAAATACTAAAACATGTGGAACTTCAAAGTGTCTTAAAAGTAATAATGGAATAAAGGATTATTTTGGAGCCCAGATGACTATCCTTGACTAAAATAGACATTTATATCATGAGTTGGACGATTGGTTCATCTTTGCTTCCCCTACGCTTTACTAAAAAAGTGACATAATCAAGGTGTGAACTCACAGGTAAAGAACATAGCATGACCCGATGTAAATCAAAATCATTCACATACTGTGTTCCGTGTGGAGGGGACACAGTTCTGGCAAACTGTGATGACACACAGGGCCCTCTTTATGAGCACACAAACACAGTCACCAAATGCTAGCACAGATAGCACATGGCAAATGGTACACTCTTGTAAATGTCTTTGGGTGTGCTTTTTTGTTCATTAAAGTCCTTAAAATGCATTTGTACGCATCATGATCACATGCAGCTAATCATAAAGGTTTACATTTTAATATATAACCTGAACTGTCCAGACATCTGAAAGGCATATTAAGCATTTGCAATTTGTTAAATAACTCAACGCACCACAGACAGCCGATGATTGAACATTTTGAAGCGGTCTTGAAGTTGTGTGCTTACGCCATCTGCCAAGAAACAACGCACCGCGTCTTGAACGGATCACAATCGTGATCCATTGTGGTCACGTGTGAAATGCAAGAATTGGTGAGAATGAAGTTACGCAGGCCATGGATAATAATAATAATAATAATAATAATAATAATAATCACAAACATCATTACTGTCCTCATAAATGACCCGTCAGGAAAGTAAAAGCGGCAAGGAGAAGCAACATATCTCCGAAACCAGTGGTTTTGGGACTTGGAGCTTTCAAGGGCTCAGTTATGATGACATGGGACGATGTCATGAACACTGGTAAATTACACCTGGCTCTTGGAGGTCGTCTAACATCTTTGGTTAATTTTTGACCAGAGCTTATTGCGTAGTACTGGGTTTGTAGAGATTACTGAACTATTTGCTCTTGTCACCATATATACAGAACATTTTGAACTGGGTTTACGTCTCTGTGAGGTGGCATTGCTGTTGACGTGATTGAATGACTGATTTCTGAGGAACGTGAATTACTTTGCGTGATTGACACAACCTATTTTTGATTATTAATCATTCAGTGTTGGTTGTGTGCTCTACTTTCAATCACATGTTTTCAATCGATACACTTTTTCTTTGCTAATACAACATGAAACATGGTTGTAGAATAAATATATGATAATTATTTCTTTTGGTATGATGGATGTAAATATTATATTGTTACTGGAGTAATAACTATTTATAGATGCCATTCTCATAATCCACCATAGTCTGGGATTCTGATATTTCTGTGCACGTTTATGTTTGGGCAAAGACCATGTTTCTGCAGATTATTCCCCTTCAATATCACTTTGCTGCGTGTTTGTGCCAATCCACACCACCCAAAACCAACCCAGAGCCCATTCCGCCCAGCCAACGCAAGCGCTAAAAAAGAACTACCAAACGTAATTTTATGTTCTTGCACTGCTCTGCCTGGCTCCAACATATCAATAGGCACTTGTGGCGGCTGCGTTCACACTACCGCCAGTCTTTCTCCGGCTTCAAAATAGGGTCCTCGTCATATAATATATATACACATAACCTCTAAAGTGCATTCGGCAGAAAGGGGCATTTTCCGACGAGCAGCCTTGTACCAGCACAGCCATAAAAAATGGGGGAAAAGGGAGAAAAAAAACATATTTGCAACCTTGGTGTCTCCTTTAAGATTTACTGTTATTGCGGCTTCCCTTTTTAGCAAATTAAACTTTGTGTCAAGGTTGGAAATTAAGCCTGTGACTCTGTGCCCTGTACATGGGAGGAACAAATTGGCAGCACATGCTGGCAAGGGGCGGGGTGGGAGATGTGATTCTGGGATCAGTGGGAGCGTCCCAACAGGAGGAGGCCCACTGATTAGAGCCCATAGAGGGCATGTGCTCCACTCCATGTGAACTCGCACAGTTGCATGCCTATGTTGTTATTTTAGGGGAGGAGGATTGTTCTTTTTTCTAATAGGAGCAATAGGGGTGGCAAAAAAAAAATGGATACGCCAATACATAAATTACATTTATTCCAATTCAGAATCGATTCTTTAAATCCAGGTACCGATCTCTACGCTATAAAACAAGAGCAGATTTTGTTTTTCTTTTATCAAGAAATCGCGCCTGTAGGTGTCACTCCAGCGATCTTTTCACAGCTACTTCGAGTAGTACGGAAGGCCCATTGAACCATCCGGCGGATGCCTGCTAGCAGAGGCGCGGGGAGATGTTTTGACTTAGGGGTGCTGAAATCCGAAACGAACAAATATAATGATATAAAAACGCAGCAGGGATGGAATAGTATTGTTTTGTATCATTTTGATGCATAATTCAGTTCCCTGACATGTCATTTGTAATGTATTTAGTGTTTCAAGTTATTAAATACATATTTAAATTGTAGTGACGAGTAGGACACGGCCAGAACATGAAAACAAGATAACACAGTAACAGAACATTAGTGCTGGCTGCCAAAGAGCTGTAGCTCAGTCTTGGAACCTGGCTAGGTTGTCATGGCAGAGCGATACATAAACAAACATGGAGGCACGCATAGAAACAGTCATTTCATGGCGAACTAGCTGCCACTGCTCACTAAAATAGCTACAGTGTCCTTTAAAATTGCATTAACATAACTTGTGATGGACAGCGGCAACTTTGTTTTAAATCAGGTTTTACCTTATAATCACGACAGTCACAAAGCTGTGCTGTGCTGTTGCAGCTGTTCAGTACTCAAGATACACTGTGTAACATGTATTCATTATTTGTGAATTTCAGTCATATAATGTATATAATATTGATATATTGATATTATGTGAAGTATTGAATCGTATCGACATCGAATCATATCGTGACCCATAGTATTGAAATCGAATCACATCGTGAGGTTCTTGCCAATACCCAGCCCTGTGAAGCAATATGTTATAAGATTCCTTTATTTGATGCGCTCTCCCGACATATTGTGTCAAATTTCCAAAAAAGATGTATTTTTTCATATTTTTTCTCCTCTGAATGCTCTGTATTGCACCCCCCCTCCCCTTTCAGAAACTGTCCGATATGCCAAACATTCCCTCTTTCTTAAAATGTCTCTTTAGTGCCATGGGCGTCATGTGTAAACTGTACACTGTACTGTCCTCCCACAGTACTTCAAGAGGTAATTACTGTTTTATTACACACATAAAATATGTCATTAGCTAATAGTCTCGCTGGACACTATTTATAGTTTTCCAGGTAAAGTTGCCCAAGATTATGAACGTTTTTTGCCTCTTTTTAATGTAGTTAATAGAGGCGCTGCGGTCTGCAAAGAAGTGCAAATCTCCCCCACTTTAATTTGCGGAATGTTTGAAGCTTCAACTAAAATAAATCTTCCCTACAAAAAAAAAGAAACAAAAGAAACAAAAATATTTATTCCAGGAATTTTTTGTGTAGTTTTCTGTTTATTTGCCAGATTTGAGGTTTGGATGATTTGGGCTACAGACTCAGCTTGTTATTTGTGTCCTTCGTTGTCTGAGAAAATAAACAGGGTGCACCACAGATACTCACGCAGCACTGTTCCCAATCCCGGCCACATGTGTGGCTTTTCATTAACTTTGAGCAAATTTAACAACAAAAAAATACAATGTTTACAGCGAGTGACAAGGTAAAGCAAGTGCTAAGTTCGAGTAATGCTTTAAAAGCCACTTAAATACATTGGGATTACTTTGTGACGCAGGACCAGGAATGTGAATGTTAACATTTTTTGACCTAGGGAAACATTGCATCAGATCAGTGTGTCACGTTTAAACAATAGAACACTACAGAGGATTTGACAGGATATGAACATAACACGTTTGCACACAAACCTTTTTGGTTATTCTGACCATAAACATTCCGTCCTTGCTGCTTCACCCGACACTCAATTAAATGTATTTTAGTTGAGAAAAAAGCGCAGGAAAAACAGCCAAAAAGAAAACGACACCTGAGTTTCCCATACAGCTGTTGGCATGCTGACCATACAGCCATGCAGAGAACAAGGAGAAAAGGAATAAGACCAGCTGCAATCTTCATCCCTGTGGAAAATGTGAGCTGAAACCTGCAGTCGATTACACACATACTGTAAATTATAATTCTGTTTATATGATAAGACCTTATTTCATTCTGGTTTTTTTTTGCATTATTCATAGTGGAGTATTTCATTTGTGTTTCACTCCATTTTATGCTTGTAGCCCAGGTTAAATGCACTTAATTCATGTATATAAATAACAACAAAAATGTTTTCATTTTCACAGAGAAATGTATCTTAACTCGCCTTCGTTTGACTTCTGATTCGGTATTTAGATAGCCGGCTCAAAAGGCCTTGCATATATCACGTCACTGCACTTCCCTGCAATGTACCATTTTGTAAACAGTATCATCGCATAGCGCACATTTTTCAAACAGGCTCAAAATGAGACAGCAAAGTTGTTTCATTTAAATAGCCGCTTCAGCGCATTATTAATCCAGGGGAAAAAAAACTCCTCCACGTTATGTTTCTGCCACCCACCTATCGAGCTTTACTAGAGTTACGAGAACTTCTATTTGACCCTTTTCTTGTTTGTTTGTTTCTTCCATAGCCAATCCAGTTTAGCCTCTGATCTCATACCGAAAACTGATTATTTGTCCAGGGTTATAACACTTGAGGAGACTGGATAGTTTTAATTAAAGTTAGGCCTTCATGTTTGCACATGATTACCGCTCATTTCGTTTTGGAGCCATTGTTTTACAGCATCTCACACCCAAACTTTGTGTTTACATGAGTCCAGGTTGAGTCCGGCTCTTTGTCGAGAGGAGGATGACCGAAATCTTCGAGGATTTCTCACGGGTCTTAATTGGTACGTGCTCCACTCGTGGGTATTATCTGTCCGCAACATTTAGTCTAATCAGCTTTCATTGTATTTAAACTCTGTTTTATTCCCTATTAACTGCCACTGTTAGCACACTTTTAATTACATTTCGAAGAAGACCTTCACCAGGGCTGTTTTCAGAGGGAAGTGAATCAGAACTCTTAATCAGAAATGGAAATCCTAATCAGGAAATGCGCAAGGGCAGTTTGAGAATAATCCTGCTCATCTCATCGACTCTCAAAAAAAGAAGAAAAAAAAACCTGGGACACCACGGGGTTTGCGACACATTCACCCCCATGTCGATTATTTCACAAAAATGACAGCAGAAATATAACAGACAGGTATCTGGTAGAGGCTGGAGCCATTTCCCATTTGCTTATATAATCCATTTAAAAGAAATGTTGTACAAAAGGTGCAAAAGAAATCAACATTGGAAAAAAGACAAGATTAAAAATTAAAATCCCACAGACTGGGATGAGTGCGTTTCGTGAAATTGTGAAATTATGTTCTCTTTGGTTTGTTTGCTTTTTTTTCTTGTCGCGAACAGGAGCAACATTGTTTGTGGGGGGGAAAAAAACGCTGTCACCGTGTAGTGGAGTAGGTGTGAATTATGCAAATGCTCTGACACATACTTGGACAGGATTGGATAAAGGAATATTTTCCAATCGTACAGCGTGCCCAACAAAACGAAGGCCTACCTTGAGGCATGAGCTTATCTTATTTGGTGCGTTTTTAAAGTGAGGATTAACATAAGCACCTCTGCCTTTGTGTCGCCTCTCAAAATAATTTTATCTGCAGCGCTCTCAGCAACATTCTGCCTTTATCAGGTAACCAAATATCCTCTACAGCAGATGAAACGTGCCTTTGAGGATCCTGTCTATTAGCCAGGTTATATTTAGAAATATGCCACTTCATTGTGGAAACCGAGAGAAAAAGCGATTGGCGGAGAGGAACCAAGAGCTGCTCAGTGAATAAAACCCGAGGTTGGGGGAGCAAGAGTCGAAAAGCGAAGAGGTCACTCCGTGGTGCGGTCTCAACCTTCTCACAGTTAACAATGGACATGCTCTTTCAAACCGACATTGTCTCATAATGCGTTCTTGTGCAGGACCGCTTGTACTCTGGCAGTGCATGCAGTTAGCTGTTACACGAACCAAGTGAAAGGATATGATCAGCCCAAGCATGGGAAATGACTTTTTTTTCTTCATCACCAAGCTTATGAAATCCAATGTTAATCCTGCCCTCTTTAGTCCAATTCCCATAACTGCATTTTTTTTTTCCTGCACAGAGTACATTTTACCACTACCTCTCCCTCTTGGTCTCTGCCTTTGCCCTCTGGAAATTGCCCATTAAAAGGGATTTTTTGGCAGCCAAAGCTGACAGGAAACAGAACAGGAAATGATATAATGGCTCCAGAATTGAGCGTTGCTCCCATGCCCAGCTGCTCTGAGTATGACCTTACAGTTGACTGGGAACTGTGAGGTGGCATGTTTGGCCTCTTTTCTGCGATTTGAAAATCCCAAAGTTTTCAGGGGGAGAGTTCCTGTTCTGTGACATGTGGAAAAGGCTTTCTACTAGACTGGGTTAAAAATAGTGTGCCAGGAAGTCCACTCTGTCATTTTTGAAAGAAAGTTGAAGCGTCTCAAATAGACTGACAGTTTCCACAGCTTGCTATAATCCTGGATCGTCTGTCTTTTTTTCACTCATTCACTTTTTACGGCCCTAATTATCATTGATCATAATTCCTATTGTCTGTTTAAAAATATAAATGCAAGTAGTTGAGAATATTTTTTCAATAAATTGGCCAGTATTTGTTTTTATTTTATTAATGTTTTTATTGGTATATCGTGTCTATGATTAGAAATATCCCACATGCATATCCCATATTCTTATATATATATATATATATATATATATATATATATATACAGGGACTACAGAACGGGTTCTAAAGTGTTTGAGCAGAATTTTGTATTTGTCTAGCCAGCAGATATGTCTGTGATTCATGTTTAGGTTGCATTGAGCACTGGTATTTGCAGCCAGACTGCATGAACAGAAAATGTCATTTAAAACTCTTATATTTTTTAAGTAATTTAACTAATTAAATTTCAAGTCATAGGAACACTCTCCAAACAGATTCTGTTGAAAATAAATAAGGGACCAAAAGAGTAAAAACAAACAGCAGTACCAACCCTTACCTTCCCAAACCTTATTGGAATTTGCTTGTAGGTTAATTTAGTAATTCATTTTACCAAGTAAGTAAGCATTGACAATAAGGAAAATATATAATTCATTATTATCAAATAAGTGTTTATATATATATATATATATATACATAGTACAGTATAATAAAAAAACTGTATTCCAAAAATGATGGTTTGTTTCCCATCTCCCCTGCTTCATCAGTGAAAGTGCAAAGAACACTGCATGTCTTGTTCATCACTTCTACCTGATGCAACTGAATGAAGAAAGGTCAATGTGAGTATACGGACAGCTCCACAAGCAGTGTCCCCTGTAAGCCATGTGGCTCTGGCTGCGGCGAGCTGCCTCATGTGCAACGTGGGGCCATGCCATAGCGCCACGCTATACGCTGTCTATGTTTCTCACAATCTGCCCCCCTCCAAGGGTTAACTGCCTCAGTGTAGTACTTGCAGCTCATCAAGATAGTGGCATTTTAATGGAGATCCTGGGCTAAACATGCATTTGGACAGCCACATTTCATCCAATGGCTGCCTTAACCAATACACTTGTGTATCAGCCAGTATACCTTTATTATTATTATTATTATTATTATTATTAATAATAATAGTAATAATAATAATATGATGATGATGATGATGACAACAATGATTATTATTATTGTTATTATTAAGACGATGATGAGCTGTAGAGGATTTCACTTGATTGATTTTGAACTGTACATTCATTCACAACATCATCCTCATATTTATGGCGTGAGTGATTGAAGATGGGCCATCTGATTGTAAAATTTAATTAAGGGGGACACAATGGCCTACAATTCTGTTTTCTATTCTTCCCTTCTTCTGAAGCGATGGCACACACCACACACTCTTGTGCGCAAGGCCCCCGGAAGCCCTCACACTCCCAAAGAGCTGCGCTTGCAGAAGAATTTAATTTGATCTGCTTCCATAATTGTACGCCAAAAAAAAAAAAAAAAAAAAAAAAAAAAATGGGACGGTACAACTTTAAATGTAATATGCATAAAAAAGTAAATGAACTGAAGAGAGCCCTCGTGATGTGTTGACACTTGCTCTGTGCTCTTACAAAAAAATTGTGATGATAAAACACCACAAAGAAAAGCGTTATGAATTTTATTAATGACTGCAAGACAGTATGCAAAACATCAAAGGTCCACAGAAAAGATTAATGACCCCGTGTGAGACTGTTTAATTACCTCCAGCTAATTAGATTCTTGACCAAATTTTTAATATCTGCATTCCTTCTAAAGCCTAATTGAGATTCCACCATATTTATCAATCTTTCAAAAAAAGCCTTAGTACGCTGATTTTTTCCCTTTTACCCTCTGGTCTTTGCCTCATTTTATGGACAATTATTAAATAAATATCACAAAAGCTATGCTTACCAAACAGTGGAAGGGAGAAGGCAATATCCTTGCTTACTTTGACTGTGGTGGGCTATCATAGCAATCTCCTGTTTATAATGAAGTACTCAAGCTAATAAACAGACTAGCAGCGCTGTAAACTCTCCTTGTCATAATTCTCTTATCTGGACGGGGTTCAAAAAACCCTTGTGTGCTTTCTCAAAATTATACTCCATTGCTTTTCTCTTTTTTTCCCGTTTTCCTTGGTGTCGTCAGATAATCCCGAGTCTGCTTACCTTGGTGCAGACCCAGGCGAGCCGAAACAATGCATTTTGAGGAATGTTATTTTATTCTGCCTGTGTTCATACATCACTCTCTCGTTCTTTCTCTCTCTCCCTCTTGCCCTATGTCTCTTTTCCCTCTTCGCTTCTACACTTTTTTTCTTTCTTTCACCGTGATAATGTTCGTGCCGTATCAGACTTAAGGGTCTGTTTGTAGACAAAAAGCAACAGTGCACCCTTTAATTCACATGATTAATAATGTCGCCGTCGTATAGGGAGCTCTCTGTTCTCCACAGCCATAGTGTTGATGTGATGGTGCCTGGCATTGAAGAGACTGGAGGAAGCTGTTGTTGAAATGCTGCCTGCTGGTTGTGAGTGGGCTCACACAGCTCCATCTGGTGTCTCTTCATTACTATTACAAAATTCACACATTTCTTCATTTAAATCAAACACACAGTGCTTACGCACACACACAGACACTCGCAAAAACTGCCCACAACATCAGTTTCCCAATTGAATATGTTATCAGCTGACTTTAAGACATCGCATTGTATGTGTTTGCGAAACTCTGTCGTAATGATCACTGTAATTTTAGGTACTCTAACGGTCTGTTCTGGTCTAACACAACACACCAAATGCCGCTGGTGTGGCCTCCATGTCTTGTAAAGTTTCAAGCGCATCTGATGGAAACAGGTCACAACCCCACACTAATATTTTGTGTGAGAACCATGACACTTCTGTGCATATTCTCCTCATTTTAAAACTGTGAAAGAAAACGGACCTATAATTTATGATTTATGTTGCACTATTACTCGATAAATGACAGCTTCAAGGATGCAAAAAGATGCCTATTTACTTCAGTTAAGTAACAACTAATGATAAAAATTGTCAAAATAAACCAATAAACATTTTAAAGTGGGAGTGTTAATTAAATCAATCAAAGAATTTTCAGAAACGTGCTTTCCGCCAAACTGCTACATATTGCCAATATCACATAAGGCTACTGTTACAAAAATAGCAGACATCTGCTGTAGTATTTATACTACCCTTAGGTTCCTACCTTCAAGCAATACCCACTGCTCCTCTGTTACATGCATAAAGGATGTGTTTTGTTTCCCTTTAAACTGTGAAAATATTTAACTATCTAAAGCATGTGTGTATACCAGCAATACTGAATCAATATATTTATGTTTGAAGTTATGAAGAGTGTCTGATTTATCACATTTTCTTTGTGCTGCCAGGGGTTGGAAAGGGGGCTCTGTAATTTTCTCGAGAAACCGCTCTGCAGAGATCCACAGGTATTTCCCTCCGAGAGTTTTACAATGTAGAATTCAAGTGAGTTACTACATACAGTACACTTCAGAGGAAACCATTCCACCCCTCAAGTTCTGTCTTAAATAATGCACTCGGTCAGAGATTACCACTTCAGCTTCTTTAAAAACCTGTAGGAACATGGCCGTAACTACTATTGAGCACAACGAGGTCATGACCTCTCTATTTTGTCTTTGACTGACATTTTTAGACGTGTTGTTTAAAATGAGTACCATTGTAAAAATCAATAAAATCTTTTGAAAGATGGGCCTCCCGCGTGGTCCAGTGGTTACAACGTTCGACACTGGCCATGGAGACCGGGGTTCGATTCCCACCAGGGCGGCGATTGGCTGTCCACCCCAGGGAGGGAAGCCGACAGGACATTCGCTGTGCATAAGAGTGGCCCTGTAGTACCGGGTTACGGTCAACGGCCTGGTGAGTGCCGTCTCAGAGGAGACGATGCTTCGCCTTCGTCACTACCAGTCGCAGGACTACAGCAGCGAACTCACATTACTAGGGGGGGATTGACATAAAATAGCAGGTCTAATGGGCTACTAAATTGGGAGAAAATGGGATAAAATCAGAAACAAGTCTTTAAAAAATATATATTTTGAAAGAGGAACATCTCTCTCAACATCACTTGAAAGAGCAGTGATGAGCACCTAATGCACATTTTGTATGATATCACACAATTAATAAGATAGGAAAAGGAAGAGAAAATCATTGATATAATGTTAATGCGATTTTGTAATAATAGCAGAGAATTTTGCATCTCCATCTTGGGGGGGGGGGTTCACTGGTGGCACGCATGGCTATATTTACATAGTATTATAAGATTTGAATATTTCATGGATTTGATGTAGGGGTTTATTCTCTTGAACCATGACATCATATAGACTTAACATAAAGTTAACATAACCTTCATGAACACTTTTTCAGTCTTCAGTCCCCAGACTTTTTCAGTCCCTAGAACGGGACTCCTGGCCAGTGTCGGGATCAGGCCCCGACTCCGGGTGAGTGCCTTTACTGTTGCACCAGCCGGGGGCCCTGGTCCTAGTGTTAACTGCCACTACTACCAAAGCTACTACTGGCCCCCTCAACTGCCTTCTTCCAGTTAGTCTGCTTTCTGATGGACTCTCCACTAGGCTTTCCATTAGCCTCTCTGCTAACCTCTCTGCTACCCTCTCTGTTAGCCTATCCCCTAGCTTATCAACTAGATTCTCCACTAGCCTCTCCGCTATCCTCTCCTCTAGCCTATCCACTTGCCTCTCCACTAGCTTCTCCATTAGCTTCTCTGTAAATCTGTCCTTATTTTTGACCCTATCCACTCACCATAGTATGTGTGGTGGGAGTGTCATCAGTATTTTCCCATTTCCCCTTGCACCAGGCAAAGTAGCTCTTTCAACCAGATGACAGGATACAACAGGAATTCTTCTCTCAGTAGGAGATGTACATTCAGAGAAGTCCCAACTGAAGCATTTTCATCGTTGCATGTGTAGGCAGTGTGCATAGATAAAACATGAAAAAAGTATATGGATAAGAAGATAACATGAAGCATGCGCACATGATAGGCGATCTCGCAATTGCCTTGTCAAAATAACAGAGAAGGTCCAGTCCCTGAGGTCAAAAAAAAAGGAAGAAAAAAAGAAAACAGCCCCAAATCCCCCTCCCACAAATTTAACCTTGTTTATGAATATCTTAAGAAGCCTCATTACATGAATATCTTAAGAGGCCTTTTCTTTGGAAGAGTGAAATGAAGAATGTTTTTTTACATTTTGTTATGCACCTTTATGGCACCTTTAGACATTGTTCACAATTCAACCTAAGACAGTATGCCTTATACTGTATAGTACATGACACAAACAAGGTGCGTTTTTATTCTAAAATAAGGCTCAGTAGATTCAAACTCCAAATCAGGGTGCTATATTAAAGCAGATTGCACTGTGTGTTGTAGGTCATTTGTATTGCACGTGTATGCAAGAGGTGTACACATCGTAATAGTACCTGGCCAGATTATATTGTCTATCAATTCATCTGAACCACAGGCTAGTTCCGCTTGTTAAAATATGAATGCAAGAGGAAAGAGAGCCTCCTCACTCTACTAAATATGTAAAAACGTCCATCTGTAGAGGGGCTCCGGGGGAAAACGGTTTGCTTTGTGTTACATACGCGATACTACAATTACGTAATCTCCAGGGAATCCTCGCTGTCACATTGCATTTACCTTGGTCTCGATGAACTTTTTGCTCCTTTTTGCTCTTCGGCTGATGGCTAGCTTTAACCAATTGATGATTAAACGTGGCCCACCCATGGGGTAGGACACAGGGAGAACTGCTGTTTTTATATAAAGGGCACACAGGATTCTTTGGAGAAATGAAATAATCGCATAGCCTTAAAGCTTGCCTATTGCTTCCATTAGCTGCTCCAATTGGGAAAAGGTTTATGGGTAGATGGTCGCATCTGGATAACATAAACCTAGTTGTTCGGTGGTGGTAGTTGCATTGCTGTAGCACGGGCCTGATGTCAATTGCATGGACGGCCAATCTCTCTGGAGCTTGGTGAGGATCCATCCAACTGTCAGCGTTGTATTTGTAAGTCCTCATTAGCAGGTTTACCTCCCGGCACTGATAGACAAGGCCTGAGAGGACCGGACCGGGGTGAGGTCAGGCAGAACGTTGACCTCTCGGTAGCCCAAAGGCCGGTGAGTGGCATCGTCATCAATGCCAATTCCAGTCTTTGCGCCGTGGCCTTCATGCCCACGCGGGCAGTGAGCATGCCAGGGATAACACGCTCACCCGTCCTCTCTTGTTTCAGGTCAGTGAAGGGCCAGCGGTTGATTGGGCTCAACGGCAATTACCATTTTCCGAACCGAAGCGGAAAAGTGGGGGAAATAATTGATGATGCTCATTTTAAACTGTTTTGTCAACGGCTGAGATGACAATGGCCAATCGGAAGCTTATAACAATTATTATTGTTTTTTTGACAAAAGAGTTTACTCATAAGTGAAACAAATATCAACACTCTTTCCATGGCCGTGACCCAGTTACAAGTGATTTAACGCTTCTGGAGTGAGAGAGAGAGTAAATAATGAATATCTGTACATCAACGACCATAAGCTGAAACACAAAAAACAAGATTTTCCAGTTATTTGCTTATTTTTAAAAATCCACTTGTTTCTGCTTTCAAAGTCTCATCTTAGTTACAGCTATATGGACTGGCTGGTGAGCCAATTCAATGCATAACACAAGATCAGAAAGCACTCAGCCTGTTCTTCTTCCTCATGTCTAAATACTGTAGCTAACACCAATATGCATTGTTACTATCTGAATGCAAACACCTTACAACAGAACAGTCACCTTACAGTACATTAAAATCATACAATACTAATCCTATACTATGCTTACTATTCAATTTTTTTTTATTTTTTTACTGCAAGGGGAAGAGACTTCCTTTTTTCCCATTACTTCAATGGTCAACACCAGTGATGTCTGCCGTAATATTCTGGGAATGACAGGGCTAAAAACTTACTTCATAGTCACTTAGCAGACATTTCTATAGAACCTCATAACATATGAATAAAATCATTTAAACTTCAAATTGAGGAAGGATAGCGCAAATCTCCGGTAGATCTCCCTTCAAAAGGAAGCCCATGCATCAAGATGTCTCAGATTAAGCTGGAAGCTCCTCACGAAAGAGGCCCAGTATTAATAATTGTGTACTGAATCATCTTGAGTGCTGTTTATTTTATTTCTGCGCGGCGAAATGCCAGTTTTTATTTTTTAAACGCAGACCTTGAGGAAATGAACTGATTGGAGCTCACGTCACTGAGCCAACATACAGTGATTTTATCGGAATAAATCCAATTCTGCTCTCCCTTTATGATATACAACTTCATCCTTATTACATTTTGAGCAGTGATGGTAAAAGCGGAGAACTTGAAGTGAAACAATGACCTGTCTTTCCTGTCAAAGCTGATCAGTAGATGACATCATACGGCTACAGAAGTATCATTTCTAATTACAAGTTGCTCTTAGTTCCAAGAGAGAAACTCATTTGAGTCCCCTCTCTTCTCTCTCCCCTCTTGTCTTCGCTCATCTTCTCCTAAAACACTGCTGTGGGTGTTGTTATCATTGGCCTTGTATGTAGGGCATGGTGAATTGCAGAACCAGTTTCCCATGACCATTAATTCACCATGTAGTCAGCAGTGTGCAACATTGGATCCCCTTTAACTAACAAAGACACATTTGTTTGTTATTTTGAGGATTTGGCAAGAAACAGTACCTAAGAGTACTGAGAGGATCATTCCTTTACCCAGAGACTTACTGCAATGCATTCCTTTTGAAATATTAGTAAAAGTTTGTCCAAACCCTTCATATACGACCAACCTTTGTTGCGAAAGTAAGGAAGAAGCACATTGAGGTTGGATTGAGAGGGGCATTCAATATTATCACTTGTTGGTATTGTTCTATCTAATACATTGTAATTAATTTCAATGGCTGCTGAACGTCTGTAATAACAAAAAACAACAGAGCCTTGTGGCCGGACTTACAGCGGCAAGCAATTAAACCACTAAGTCGCTTTTTCTTTAAATCATAGAATGTTTCAGTAGCCAGCAAACTCTACATTTTGAAGCATATGCTCTAAGCCTCTAAGACCTTTGGTATCTGTCATCAGAACAAGTTCTCAAGTGAATGCAAAGAATTTTGAATTAAAGTGGTTCCACCTAGGGTTAATTGGTCCCTTGTTGTCTCAAAAATGCTTGTGCTTACAGCTCAGTCCAGAGAAGTCCACAAGGTCTATTATCAGAGGGGTTTCTAGAAATGGGAATTATTTTCCTGTCTCATTGTGCTCTAGGTTAACAGATGATGTTTTGGTTACTCTTAGACTAAACACATTACAATGTGCAAGACACACCTGCTCTTTATCTGATATGGGGCCCAACCTAGCAATGAGAACCAAATAAAATCTCCCCGAATCGCTTCCTGTCTCTGCATACAAATTGGCTGGTGGGTTTATTTTTCGAGAACCAGTGACCGAGCATAATTATATCGCTGAGAAGGAGAACAACATATTTTTAATGAGCGAGTTACGGATAAATTGTTTATAGTGCTTTTACGGACTTTGTATTCCAACTACTCTGCATATTCAGTAAATAATTCACATAAAAGCCGTTTGTTTCAGGACAGGAGAGAGGCGGTTGCATCTAAAACATATGGGGGTGGGGTGGGGGGGGGAAATCACATTGAAAGCAGTGAGCAGTAAATTAATAGTAACAGATGCCAGGATGTCTGGCTACTGTTTATTCTGAGGAGTCTTGCATTCTTTATGTTTTGAAATAATTCTATTGTGACAATCTAAGAGTTTGGTTCAGTTTTACTTGGCAGTAGTTGCTTATTTCCAAGGTTCTGGGTGCTGTTTAGCCTGTAGGAAATAATGCATTGTTTCCCCTTAGGCCTGTTTAGCCTCGTTACCTTATTTTTGTGTAAGGTTTAAGTGTAAGGTCAGCGCTCGTCTTCTTCATATGTTTAGTGGACTGAAATCCTCTAACCAGCAACAGCATTCTAATTTTAGATTTAGGTCCTCTTTTTTTTGCCATTTATTCTTTATTATTTAACAAAAGCAGTCAGGTCTAGTGGGTGTCTACATTACAGTACGTGGGTTAGGCAAGGGACACGGTCAGGCCCAGAACTCATCAAAAACTAGTTCTTGCCTTTCATCTCTGACTGCATGCGCTTGAATGGAATTACTGTGCTTACTGTCAAGATAGAGAATATAATGCATTAGCCAGTGGACATTTTCATTTGCTTTTTGTCCGTATCACACATTGGGAGTACTGGGACATGAAAGTGTTCCGTATTCTTTAAGCAGAATGTTTGCTTTTGCACCGAGACCATTTCTGTATTCAGCGTGTTTCCCCATCTCCCCCGCATCTATGTGTGCATGACATTTGTGGGCTTTTAATATGACACAAACCCAGTTTACCCACTCATTTCTGTCCGAATCATTACACAAGCAGATTTTAATAACACACGTTTTTATATTCAATTACCTGAGTTTTCTCGCAATACTTTGTGCAAAAGAAAAATGTTTGAGAAAAAACATTGAGATCACAAGTAAGTAAAGTACCAAAAAAGTGCTTTAAAGGAATGGTGGTTTCAAGAAGTGGTTGCGTTGAAAGCTAAATTAACAATTGAGTTCATTGGGGGGGGGGAGCTATCGCATTAAACGTAGCAAACATACAGACGATGCGTCTAATTTATTGTACTTTGGCGTCGCCGCACATCCGCGCTTTGTAGCCATCGTTTCAGCTATTTCCGGAATGAGAACATGAATAGGAATGATCTGAAGGGGAGATATCCGTGCGCCTCTGAACACGCTGTTTGCTTTATCGCCCCATCCCGCTCGTTGTCTGCGCATCGCTCCCGCTCCACTTCATTAGCTTTCCTTGTAAGACAACTCCCGAATCCGTGTCTCAGGAAGCACAGTGTGTCGCTGGGCCCCTGGTACAGCTCCCCCGTCTGACGGCGAGTCCCCCCGCTTTTCCCCCCGCGAGTCCCCGCACACTGGGGCCTGATTCGCTTGGATCTACGCAGCGATCACAGGTATTTCCATCGCATGCGGGAAGACTGCCGAAGCATGAATTCAAGGGAAGGCTTCCACTGATTTCTCAGCCTATTATTTCAGCAAACATCTATTTTACCTTTCAATTAAATATTAGGTGTGGGGAAAATACCCTATACTGAAGACGTCAGGATGCAACCTTATTTGTTTACTTACGGTGTTTGTCTGTGTGTGCGTGCATGTGCGTGTGTCCACACGTGTGCACAAAATACTCCTGAAAAGTCATGTTGGTGATATCTGAATTGCTGACATTTACTCCTGGGGAAGCAAAGCACTGGGTGATTTAAACATTCCTGATCAAGGTACTCAGTGGTAAAATAAAAATGATTCCTTATCTTTTAAGCATTTCAATATGACCAAGAGCCAAGGAAAAACAAAATAAAGTGTTTTTCAGGGTAAGATTTAATAGTATCAGCATACCAGATTAATCTATATCCAAAGCAGGTAGGGGATTAAACTGAGGAGCAATGGTCAAAAGGCAGTCTGCATTATAATGCATGCTGGGCTATTGTGATGGGGAGAAACAATGGGCAATTAAAAGCTAAGGCATACAGTTTATGTTCTGTCATCCGTGACAGTGTAAGGTGTCTTCTATCTCAACCTTAATGGAAAATAAGTCAGGTAATTGTCATTGTGCATTGCGTGTCACTATTTATTAAATGTGTAATTCATCTTCATGCAAAAGTGACTAGAACAGGTACTGTAATTTATAATAAATAGCACGGTGATGCGCAGGGTATGCATACTTGTTAATATAGGTCACAGTTTATTTCGGAGCATTTATATAAAATCTCTGTGCAGCACGCACGCACGCACGCACCGCAGTGCTTTGTTCGTGCACCTTTCTGCGCCGAAGAGGAGATTAACAGCATAAAGGGAAAAATATATTTTGTGAATAACGTACGTAAGCCTTTACCCTTGTAGTCTGCGCTGTTTATTGTTTTCTTTATGGGCTGACAAAAACAAAGCGTTTTGTGTTTTCTTCCCCCGTTGCATCGAAGCAAACACAAAGTTAGATTGCTGTCTCCCGTGGGGTTACGTTTGAAACAGCACCTGTCAAAGCAGATGGAGCATTTAAATACGATTATTTTGGAGGTTTTTGTAACTATGCTGCTCGGGCGCACCTGCTGTGCCCCGTAATTCCTCCCCTGTTGTTGTTGTTCTCTGGGTTTCTCTTGTAAAAACACGCTATTCTCATTAAACCACCTCACCTCAAACGAAGAAGCGGCGCGCTACATCTTTGGCACCCATCATCATTGCTATTTATTCCCTGACCAGAGGCAGGTAATGCACAGGCCACTCCATTGTCCATTGTGGCAAAGGTATTATTTAACACGATCTCAGTTATGCTCCCGTTTTCGACGTTCTTATGAGTTGTCAAGGGCAAGAATCACATTAAGGCCCTGGCCTGAAATCAAAGGCGATGCAAAAAAGAAATCACCACTGTGACCGAAGCGCTGAAGCAGTCTTCGGGCATCAATTAGGAACACCTTGCTGACAAACAATGCCGCCCATCATGCGCAGTTCACTCAACTTTTTTCGAATAACTCGCAAACCCCCGCCCCGGTTGGCCGTTAGACGGGAAAATAAACGACAAGTTCAAGGAGGCGCCGCGACTGACAGGCGCGCGAAGGGCCCGAGGAGAGGAGCCGTCCGCCTCCCGAGATGACTCGGCTGTCACTTTGGCGGCTTCCGTGTTTCACCGCTTCTTTCCCATTTCCCCCCACTGTGACCACCAGGGACCCCGGCGTGAGCCGGAGGTCACCGTAGATGTGTCCTCCACCGGCGCTCCCTGCTCCAGTCGGAGCTTTCTGATGACAGAATGAGAATTCCTTAATGCACTGGTGGGTTCAGCGACCAACGCTGGACTGTCATTTATATCTCTTTTTTTCGACCCTTCCGCGAAGAAAAAGGATGCCCTCTTGTTCTTAGCATGCTAAACTTCATTCAGATTGTCAGACACTTAAGAACTGACAAAATGCTTCTCGGGCTCGCTCTCCTGGAAGAAATAAATAAATAAAAAGTGCCCCGCCGTGGACGGAACAAGTAAATGGAATATCAACGAAGGGAACCAAACAATCGCGAAGCCTCCGGGACGCAGATTTTATGCACACTCAGGACACATGGCTCTCCCGTAAGGCCCATAATGGGAATAGGCAATGTGACAAGAGTTAAAGCTGTGGCAAGCCAATGTCCCAGATAATAAGACGTACAACGCAAAGCTGTCCAGAGTTCCTGGTTCCTGTCTGGGCTCGGTCATACAGGTCTAATTCGGCGAGTGCGCCGCCATTTGGGGTTTGCGCGGGCGCTTCCGGGGGCCAGTGGGGGCGGGGGAAGGGGATAGATAACCTCTCCCCCAATTCCTCTTTGGAGAGCCAATGCCAGACTTGATGTCCCAACGCACGCTGCAAAAACCTTCACGCCGGCACAGAGCGGGGGTACAGCCATCGGGGCGGCAAGGAACAAAGGCCCAGTGCGAAATAAAAGGACGAATGAATAAATAATGGAATGAGTTGAATGAGTTGAATCTGCGATAATGCAAAAAAATCATAATAATTCTGCACGGGTTGACAAAGGACTAAATAAAAGACAGAAAAACAAATCTCAAGATGCATTAGTGGCCTCAGACATTGAACGTCCTTGATTTGTGGGGTTTGCTATAGCTTGCTCATGAATGAAGGACAATTGGTCCTTCGTGTAAAGTAAATGCCTGGCTTTTAACAGGGCTCCGCATGCCAAGTCCTCGGCAGGCTGGAAATTCTACCTTCGCTGTCATTCAAGCCCATCTAGACACTAATCTTCTTGGTGCAATGAAGGAGCTTAACAGCTTTGCAACTGTATCCCTTCCCAAATGTCATTATCACAATGCACTGTATAACTGACTCAGTGCCTACATTTCTAATTTCTTCATGGAAAGTTAACGGCCCTCCTATTGACATTCAAAAAGCCTTCACCATCTCTCCCCCTTCTTGATAAATTGCCACTGTGAATTTTCTTTAAATAATTGATTCTGTTTTGAATAAACATGCGCTTGATGTAATTTGATGCAATGTGTAGATGTGCAGACGTCTTTAGCACTTTAATCAGCTCATTAGTGGGGTGTTAGTGTTGTGCTTTATGAAAAAGTGATGAAAGGAACATTCATTTTAATGTTCCCGCGGTTCATACGCAGGTTGGGAGGGATTCTCTGCATGTCGAGCAGCTCCAGGTGATGGTGTAGCTGTGCCAATAGCCAATCTGACGGTAAGGCGCGATGAGTGATTGCGTTCTGAGAAAATTCACAGGTCGATCAACATTTGTCGTTAAATTCGACTCCCAAATAAATTGAAGTGTTTGTTTTTTTCCCCCCCTTTTACAAGCAGTTTGGCGAATTCTGTGATCTATGAAACGAACTTGCCAAGCTGTGTTTGTGGAGAAGACACACTTGCATTTATTTGTAGGTCAAAGCTAAGAACAAATGTTGATTGAATCCTGGCCACAATTAAGGTAATGGCCTGGATTCAATCAAGATATGTCCTTAAATTTGACTCACGGTTACATGTGGAGAAAAAATAAAAGTTTCAAACACAGTTTGGTAAACACAAAAATAACTTGCTAAACTGTTTTTTTTTTAAGAAAAAGAATTAACACTTGCATTTATTTTTCATTCAAAGTAAAGGAGAAAGCTTGATTGGATCATGGCCATTGTCATTTCAGTGTGTGCTGGGCAACCACTCAAAATCAGGTGATCTGTAAACCAATTCAACTTTGTGTTCAGCCATCAAGAATAGGGTGCTCACTGCCATGGGATGCAGTTTCTATGTCCCAATGTAAAAAGGTTCAAGCATAATAGTGACCATACTTTACCTATTTTGGCATCATATGAATAAAAGATAAAGGTCATGATGTGCACGAGGAACTATGACTACCCGCGAATCAAAGTTTCCTCACATGTGTACACTGTGCATGTGTTATTATTATGCCATCATATTTTATGGTGACAACTATCTATTTGAATTGCATTTGTGTCATGCATCAAGAGCCATTACGTGGACATACTGACGATGAGCATCAGACAAAATAACAGTACAAGAGGCATACTGCCACTAAAACTATGACAACTAATAATAACAATTATAATTAGTATCGTCATCATCACCAGCACCGCAATCAAAACAAAAAATAACCAAACTTCTTATCAACACTTGTAAACTCAGACTAATAGCCTTGGCTGACATAAGATAGACAGCAGCAAAAGCCCTTTAGTCAATACAGATGATATGAAAGGGCTAATTTGAAGCAAGATTGGATCAACTTTAAAATATGCTGTGAATCAGAGTGAGCATAGTAATTTCATCATAGCTGAAATATATGAATGCATTCGCTTTAACAAGATGATGAACCTCAACACATGGAGAAATAATTGAGTTAGTCATGGCATTTTACTCTTTTTCAGTTTGGCACTGTAATTCCTGTTATGGTTTTTAGTATTTCACAACACTCAGTTTGTGAATCCAAATATCCAAAATGCTGTGCAGAAATAAGATATGGGAGTATTAAGGTAGTTTTGTTATTCGCATGACAAGTCTTTAAAACAAATGACAAAGGTATTAGGAATTGTTGTATTTTAGGAGTTCATCCATTTGTGCAAATTACATTGTGTGGTATGACTAGTCACTAGTGTATTCCCATGGGCCAAACTCAAATACAATTGCCTGGCTTGTTTTGATTCAATACTGTACTCAAATACATTGATGTAGAATTGAATTTGTGTGGCATCTTTGTGCCAAAACCTAACCAAAATCGTGTAACCACACAATAAAGGCCTTTCTGTGTTATGTCCATTACGGCAGTGGTTCTCAAACTTGGTCCGGGGGTCCCCTGTGTATGCTGGTTTTCATTCTAATCATAAGTGCAACCTCTGACTTGTAACTAGCTGTTAATTGTTCTTAATTAGACACTTTTAATTTCTACTAAAGCATGATTTACTCTGTTATGGCCATAATATGTCAGAAATAGCTATGCATGCCATGAACTGTAAACCTCCCGTATTCACATTCCAGGACTTTAAATCAGTCAGATCAACTAATGCTCTCATTTTCTGTAATTTGCTATATGACACAGGCCTCCTTTAGAAAGAGGTTACCTTTTTTAATTGATTCAATTATAGACTGGCAGGTGAAATCAGTGGGGACCTTATTGTTGAAAGTGTGGACACCTGGTCACTGAAACTAAACTGTTTGTGGAAAATGAAGAGATCAGTGGCAGAGAAAATTGCAATGAGTCAAACCTGCATTGTGCCAAATACATTTAAGGGAGAAAATGATGGTAGAACTTACACACGTTTTCAACAACTTTAATTGATCAAGAGATCAACATACACAGTGGGGGCCCCTAGGACCGAGTTTGAGAACCACTGCATTACGGGCTAGTTAATGGACTATGGTTTCAGAACTAAGAGTAGGTGAGGTTCAAGGTCAAATGGGGCCAGACATATACAATATACGAGGAGAAGCCTTTTCAATCCCCAAATTGTCGCTGCATGGTTTCAAGAGCATTTTGTCATGAACGAAACCAAATGCAATCTGAACATGACAAATAAAGTGTGAATTCTGACAATTCTAATTCTAATAATAACTTATGCATTTGTAAACAAACCAAATTAACAATGTATTTATCAAACTAACACCTGCAACAGAAACATAAATATCAGATGCATGTACTGTATGGATGTCAATGAGTGAATAGATGTATTCATCTGCACCGACTCATGCCAATAAAGAGGGTATATAAACTTGGAACTTGCAGCTGTGACTGTCACCTAAACACATGGCTACAGTAAATCCAGGGCTCATTAATGTTGTCACCATTATTGACACTTAATTCCTCACATAATTTTTAAAGGCAAGTTGTATTTTTAACCAACAGTTGTATTTAATTCAAACATATTACTTTTAACATATTTTATTTCTGACAACTGATTCCCTTTTCTCGGCTGTGAAATTCAGAAATGTTTACAAAATAGCATTTCTGGGATCAGAATGAATGAATTGATTTGATTTGAACCTTGTTCAAGTTCTTGATTTAATTAACATTCATGGTTACGCAGTGTGTGTAAAAATTCTAAAATGTATTAAAGTGCTAGTCATATTATCCCATCCCCCAGTGCTGAGGATATGGTCAGGATGGGCTACAGAAGAAAGTTATTTCAGGTTCCAATCACACTTTATAGACTCCAAGGTGTGATACCTGAAAGTACAGTATATAGAAAGGCTTGATGACTTTATGAGGATTTTATATCAGATTTTAGTGAACACCTTTTTGTACCTTTCCAGTGATGCATATCCAGATAATGGCAATATAATTTACGTGCAAATGTTCAATTTTATTCCCTGTATGAGCCCTTGCTCATAACTTTCCTCATCAGCCCAGTTCAGTGGGTTAAGCAGAACAGTATGTTGAATTGGTGTGAAAATGGGGGATAACATTAGAGTTTGCAATACTAATAACTGTAGTTGCCTAATCATTTTTACCATTAGTACCAGGGCCTACCAGGCAAAATGTTGGGTGACCACCGTTGTACAAACTAATCAAATATTAGGTGAATTAATGAGGACAGTGCTTGGCACCTTGATAGACATGACTAGAATTTTGTGTCATATGAGAAAATGTTGAAAATCTAAAAGCGGTATTAAGCTCCATTATAGATTGATCTTAAATTTTGTAATTATTATATTGTATAATTTTGTCAGCTTACAACTTTTTCATCTGTTTATTATTCTCTCCTTTAATGTCATAAATCCTGTATCCTCATACAAAACTGCATAGTGGGGACAAAAATAGACTAGGTGAGAATTTGAGAACATTGTGCTTTGTGGCACCACAACACTGTCTAAATATCTCAGAATGAGGTGTACTATGATGTAGAACATTGTATTAATTCAATTACTTTCACCATTGCTCTAACGACAAAAAATGTTGATACATATTTTAGCTTGAAACACAGCCTGAGGCAGTTATTAATTTCTGTATTCTTTTTTTTTGTAGGACAAAGTTATGAGAGAAAACTCAGGCTGGATTGTGAGGAAGCAGCTCTCTGAGTTCAGAATTCTTGAGATTGCGATAGGATATTCGGATGACTCCAGTGGAAGAGTGCACAAAGCCTGGCCCTTCATCACCCGTGATACCTGATGATGGAGTCTCTCTTTTCTTATTTATTTTATTTTTTACAAGACTTGGCGGGTTGCTGTTTTCATATAGCCTGTGAAACATGATTATTACCCCTTAATGCTAAAATTACTGAGGGTTTTTTTCTCCCTTAACGCTAAATTTTTTCCTGCATTGCACCCCATGGCATTAACATCTTTATCTCCCCATGTGTTTTCTGGTTTTAAACCCTTTCCCCCTGCTGTTTGAAAAATATTTCTCATTTTCCTCCCCCATGGTGTAGAGAAATCCCCAAAGGCAAACCATTAGTGATCTCTCTGCCTTTCCCCAAACACTTATAACCATCACCCGCACTCCGCGTGCTGCCTCATTGGCTTTTGGTAAATTATGCAAATAAGGTGATGTTCAACATATAGTTTTCTTTTTCTGCAACTGCGCAAGTTTACACCGATTTCAGGGACAGGCAAGGCCATTAAAGTGACTGAAACTGTCAGCAAGATTTATGCATCGATGACAAATTAGATGTTTTGTTCTTAATTTCCCGGGCACTTTCCACAGGTTAAGTTATGTATTTGCCTTTTGGGGTATGACATGTTTTATAGTAAGGTTCTTTTTTTTTACTTGGGAAAAATGTTTTACTTCCCAAAACTTCTTGCTGATGACTATTTATTTACTTATGTATGCAAAAGAGATTGTATTACTTATGAAGACTTATGAATGCCATTTCATTTCTTATCAATCAGCAAATCATGTTCAAACTTTTCAAAAGATTTGATTTAAGGGTGAACACCAATATTTGAATGATGACATATGCATTTATCACACTGCAAGTTTTATCGATGCTCAGAAGGTGAAATATTGAATGCCTTTTCCTGTCCTTGTGTTCCAAATAAATATAAATACCAGGGGGTGAAGGGTATTAAGTTGAACTATTATGACACTTTGTATTAAACTTGAACTAATGTATTGAACAAACACTTTTTTATTTATGCATTATGTTTTATTCATTACAAAACCCAAAACTTGTGATGATGATTAATTATTGAAAAGAACATTTGTATACTTTTGCTACTCAAAGGCAAGGAAAACGTAGTCATAGTGTTAGTTGTGTGATTTAACCAGTAGATGGTAATCCACAGAACGGAATGCTTTCAAAACCTCTCTTCTCTTTCACACCTCGTCTTTATCACAATTGTGTACTTCCTAGGCCCAATTTCCCGTTGCCACTTTAGCTTAAACTACGGCAACTGCTATGTGGGATGGTACTTTTTTAAAATGGTAATGACCAAAACCGTAATAATAGTATACATCAAATTAATACAGAACTGTCATTAAATGTGTTTCGTATCAGTAAAATGCATGCTTTACCATTGACTAAATAACGAGATGTGCTTGAGAAAGTTACAGGAAATGGAGAAATGTTGACAGAGCAAAGCCGGAGAACGTGAGCATATTTCACGAAGCCGCCGTGACTGCTTCTCACCATATAATTGTTTTTCATTTGCTTTAACGTGGCTCGTTGGAAAAAAACAGGCCGCTCCAATGAATAGATTAGACCCTGTGAGTGCAAACAAATGACAAATCCCTCTTAACCCCGTGAGCTGCTCCCGCGACGTTCGACCATCAAATATCACTCTCACCATCGTTATTAAACACAACTTTGTAGATTTACTTCCCCCAAAGTGCCATTTAAAAGAACCAAGGCAGGAAGGAAGAGCCGGGAGGGAATTACAGGTTGCCAGTGGTTCTCTTTGCCAGGGGAATGACAAGGGATCATTTCGCTCAGAGGCCCACCTCCCGTGTGTTGTGACAACCAGTCATTACACCTCCGAAAGCCTCTCTCAGCTGCAGGTTCCCACACGACGCAAATGGACACAAATGGGCTCTGACTATGGAGAAGCTAATAATGCCTGTTCCATTTCTTTGCCCTCTTTCCCTCTCTCTTGCCCTCTCTATACCTTTCCCTCTCTCTGTTATAAGGTGGAAGGGTTTAGCAGAATGTCCCTGTGTATAGGCAAGCTTGCTTGTTTTTTTTGGCGGCCACTTCAGGGCCTTTGTCCTGTTAAAAATGTTCTACAGGTCTGGCCCATTTTCTATAGATCCTATAGATTTGTCAAGTCTAAATAATGTATTTATCTTTATTTTACTTGCATGTCACATTGGCTTCTTTTGCGAGCAAGACCTAGTCGAGACACGGCAAGCGCAGCAGAATGGACGAGCTCAAGTGCCAACATCAATGCTAAGCAAGACAATCATATACAACGCAAACAATATAAGGGGACATACAATAAAAGAGGGAGATTCTAAAAGTAATTCTAAAAAGTGCTAAGGAAATACCTCTGAACCCATAGAATGTATAGGCAAGATAATCTAAGGAATGCAGGGACATGTTAAACTTGAAGTAATATTTTTGTATAAGCACAATTTTTATCTGGAAAATCGAATGCAACAAGGAGACGTTTTCCAAGCACTTCCATATTCTGATAACCCCACACCCTTTATTTCGTTAGCACGTTTACCTGTAAACCTCTGCATACACAGCACAATGTACACTTTGTCATTTTCCTGAGAGACAAGTGGAGGAAGAATAGCTTCTTCTCCCGGTTGTTGCAGAGGAAGATCATCTCTGTGAAGAAGTGCATCCAAGGAGATTCCAGCCCCAGTGAAAGTTGAAAAGTTTATTCCAAAAAGAAAAAAGATTTGGAGTGTACAAAATGTTCTAAAATCCTCATATTCCCTCCTCAAATACGAAATGAATTTGAGGAGGCTGCCATCATCAGCACCCCATTACAAGGCAATTATCTCTGATTAGATATGACATGCTGTACATGCTACTATGCAGTACCTATGCATATGTGTTTATCGCACATTTCAAGCATGGAAACATGGTATATACTGTAATTAGTTACAGTGAAATATTAACTACACAAGACCCTGCAATAGTTGATGCATCTAATGTCTTACAAATGCAAAATATTGATTGAAATAGTTGGCTGCAAACCCAAGGGTTGGATGAATCTCAAATGATCTGTCATTTGTGTGAGGGCTAAAGGGTAGCTTATATGATAGCCACTGTAGCTGTTGCAGGCTATGACCTGTTTGATACATGTATAGGTAGCTAGGTATTTGATAAATGTGAGGGTGTCCATTTTAGGACGGTATTGTGTCTTGTTCGGTTTTATTAGGTGTAACTCATTTGCTCTCATTAATTGCAGCTATTGTATATGGCCCAGAAACATGATCGGCGTTATTGTATAACGTGAGGGCACATACTGGCAGTGTGTTTGACCGGGTTGATCTCGACATTGCTTTGATTTCTTCCTCTGCTAATTTTAAAGTTGATTCTATACCTGGGTAGATATTTTCACATATGTAATTATTAATGTAGGAAGAATTCCATCATTGACACAGGGACGCTTATTACAGTAGGATGATCCGTGAAATATTTGTGGTCCACCCATGCCCATAGTATAAACATTAGTGAACAGTAATTAAGTAGTATACATTTCACTGTACATACATTTGATTCAGTCTGGTTATCAAGCGTTACATATTTACACAACATTTTCACAATGGCTTTCACCAGTAATCTCAGTGACTGTTTTTAATTTGATGATAAACTGTAAATTCCCAGTCCGGTCAGTGAATATATAGTATGGCCTCCTCCAGCTGTGTTTGAGTACAGCATACGGTAATACAGATATTCATGACTTCCTTCAATATGGCAAGTGCGGGCAAGTGATGTTTCAAAAGGACTACCCAAGTGTTTCCTGCCAGCATTATTAATGTGTTACGTGTATTATTATTATTATTATTATTATTATTATTATTATTATTATTATTATTATTATTATTATTATTGTTATTATTGTTATTATTATTATGTATTTAGGCTGGCAGTGTAGTGTAATGGTTAGGGATCTGGGCTTGTAACTCAGAGGTTGCTGGTTCAATTCCCAGGTGGGGCACTGCTGTTGTACCCTTGAGCAAGGTACTTAACCTGAATTGCTTCAGTAAAAATATCCAGCTGTATAAATGGATTGTATGTAAAAAATGTAAACTGTGTAAGCCGCTCTGGATAAGAACATCTGCTAAATGCCTAAAAATGTAAATGTAAAAAAAATATTATTATTTATTCATTTGTTAATCCCAACCATGTATTAACCTATTAGCCAGCATATTGTGAGTGTATCCCTTACATCATAAGTACTCAATTCGTAGTGGCTGCAAGTATTTGTTCCAGCCAGAGGTGATCTAATTGATATCATCTGGTTCAGGTGAATGGTCAGAGCAAATACCTGCAGCCACTGTGACCTATAAGACAGGTTACTATGTTGGCTTTTAATTAATGTAAGGATGAAGCCATGCAAATGTGGAATATCCAGAAAAGTCATAATTATTCATTTCAAAATGGCATTATTTTTACAAGTCATTACAAATATTAATGAGAAAAGGCCACGACAGGCAGAGCCACAGCACTGCTGTGTCCCACAAGGCCTTGTCAGTATCACCTAAATCATCGCCTATTTCATTGCTGCCTCCATGTGTTTTCTTGCTATGTGAATTTGGTATCCCTCCATTTTGCAGCCTCTCGGTTTTTTTGAATGAATATATTTATCCTGCTTTTTTGTCCGGGTGAATGAATATATTCGTCCAAGCAGACTCCTCAAGTTCAGTTTATTTATCCAGCACACTTCTGCCTCATTATGTGAGCAGGCGCTAGTGGTACAATTAATGTTTTTGGGCGAAAGAGGACGTGTTCAGTTGCTGTTTGTGTTTCTTAAATAGTCCCTTGAGGAGCAAGTAACATGACTATATTTATTTATGTGTGGTTGAGTAATGGTAAAAGCCCACTTACTATCTGCCAAAGGCAGAGAAGTCTTTCCATTAATTGGATAATAGCATGACTATTCACCAATCCATACCAGAGAATACATAAATTGAGGTTAGGTGTCAAGGCAAAATAGGCCATAGATTTAGGGAATTACAGTTTAGCGCTCACATTTGTGTGATCTAACTCTGTGCTACAAATAACATAACTATACTTGCAAATAAAGGCCCCTAAATGTTCCTCTCAAATTATCCTTAGCCCTTGATTCCAAATATTTATATTAATAATAAAAAAATACTTATGTCCCATACCAACATCCAACTGGGACACCGTAAACGGGAACGTAGCATTCGGCCTCATTTTTGCCTCTGCGTTCTGAATTAATCCACCTTAAACCATGCAAGCCTCATCCACACCGAAGAACAAAAACCTCTATCATTTTAATAACCCCTTTTATGTTGGCCTTACACTCATTTGCTTTATCTAAAAGACTGTAGCCAACGGAAGCACACTTTTTTTATTGCCATTTTGTCAGCTAAATGAATAATTTTATTGTTTTGATAATGTCTGCTTTCATTCTGAGGGTCAGATTTTATTTAAATATCTGTCCATTACGAGCTGTAAAACACTTGGTTTTTTGATAAACAGAACCAGCAGGGGAGGACTTATGCAGACAGGAAATGTTCTTTCATTCTCCCGCAGTCTTTGTATTAAATGTGAACCAAGTGACAGGTATACAGAGCCCTCCGTCTGCTTACTTGGGAGATTTATAACAAACAGAGCGTGCTTACAGTCCGCATGAGAGCGGAAAAAATCGAGAGAGATGTCAAGATGTAAGGGCCAGATGTATCCAGAACACAGTGTCCTTTTCATCTCCGAGACCTCCAAAGTAGACCGACGACTAATAATTAGGGGAACAGCTTCCCTTTTTTTTCTTTTTTTTTGCTTCAGGTGTTGGTTTTCGTGCCTGGCTAGGAATACGAAGGCCTTTATTCCTAAGATACTTTACAAACTGGCAAATAATTATTGATGAGAATTATAAATAAATAAGTCAGATATTACATGCATCTAAATTACCCGTGATGTGTTTAAGAAATGAATGTCAGGAACTATTTAAGAAATATAATACGAAGGCTATAAACTGGAACAGTTAATAATTACAGATCGACAGTATGGTTGTGTCAAAGGCTCCCCCAATTCCCATTTGTAGGGCAAAAGGCCTCATTCAGTCTAGACACAATGCTTTCAGCCATATCTTTATCAATGCACTTTGCTGTAAGCTGTGTGCTTTTTGAAGGATCGCCACAATACATTTTGTTCCCAGCTATGGTTACAACGCTTTCCTCTGCATCAGAATCTCAGCGTTTGTATCATGAAGGGATCCCCCACGAGCGTAATTGTTTCTCACTGGAAGTCCCTCCCGTGGCCCAACCTGGAGTATTACAGTTTACCGCGCGCTACTGGAAACTCCGCAGGGGAACACGTCCCAAGGAGCATGGGTTTTCTCAGTGTCTCACTCCCAGGTCCTGACTTTATATGACATTTGACATACAAAACGGCAACAGTTCTACGAGCGACGATTGAAGCACGAAGGCAGGTCCAGTTATTTGAGTTAGTGCAGCCAATAGTGTAGCTAACCAGCTAATAAGTCTGTTTAGTGTTGAACAGCAATAGCTGCCGTGCTGATTGACTGTCTGAGGATGAAAAGAGTCTAACTGTAGATATTACAAGTAGGATGTATCAAATTTGACCCCATCCCATGCCGTATAAGAACAAGGGCTACAGGTGACACACACTAAGTCTCACACTGAAAATATAATGTTTCAGCCTAATTAAATAAAGGACTGGTCTTGAATGAATTTGCACAAACACTGCAGAACTGACCGTCACCCCTCCACCTCTCAGTTGTTATGAATGTTGAATAAACTATTGCTCCACGATTCCGTGTATTTCAATACAAGTCTATATAATATGGCTTATGTACTTTAGGAAGAAAGCATGAATATTTTGAGATTTAGTTATTTGATGTGTAACTTTCAGCTTAGCACTGCTACCCATGTAAAAAATAAAATATGAAGTGTACAGGTAACAAGCTTCAAACTAACAGCTGGCCTGTTATGTCAGGGCAAAGTTTACATATTCATATTTGTTGAGTTCTGTTTATTTAATTGATTTAATTTCTCTATAAATAAAATCAGCTACTTCACCTTTCTCAAGTGCCATCACGTCAACACGGTATCGCAGATTGTTTGCAAATAGGCGGTGCTGCAGTTCTTTGCTTTTCCTGCTTTCTAAGGGCTGAGTGTTGACTGTGGTCTCTCGAATGCTGACCACAGAATCACATATTTGCGGGCAGTCACAACACTCTCCAGATCCATTTCACACAAAAGAAAGGGTTCTATGGTGGATTTTCTTCTCAGTACAGTTCATTTGGTCCCTTTTTTCTTTCTCTCTGCCTTGCCCTTTAGTTCTTAGCACTATCTCCAAGAAAATATTATATTTCGCACATGTCATATGCATATAACATAACTTAATGTAAAAAATAATTAAATAAATATTGAAAAATGAAACTCAGAATTCAAACATATAGCATTCACATCAGTTACGCATTGTGTATTACCCCAAAAAGTACTACATGCACTTAAAAATAAATCATTATGTTGTTTGTTGCAGAGCAAGGACACTGTTGTTTCTTGTTGTTTTGGTATGAAAGGCTTTGTTTCTGGTAGCTTGTCATGAATATATAAAGCTCTTTGGGCTGAATAATGGGCACTGTAACTATATGCCTCTTCAGACGATTTCCGCTACTGTTTAGGAGAGATTAATTTCCTTTGCTGTGCTTAATTTAAACAATCGTGTATTTTATAGTAAAATCAAAACCTACCCAGTTCAATTTGACTTTTTGTAACATTCAATCGTGAGACAAATATCTGCCGGTGCATTGTGCCATTGATCTTATTATACCCAATAGGAAACTCTCCGCAAAACGAATTGTTAAGACATTTGTTATTTACCGTTGCACTACAAATATTACAATACTATAATAAACTATAATAACAAGTGGGGGAATTTATCCTATTACAAAAAATGTTTAAGAAAATTATTGTAGAGCTGTGCTTTCCTCCTTCTGTTAAATGCGACCGAGAATCTATTTGTAAAAAGTGTGTGCTATTAAGATTTGTGTTTTAATACTTGGCAGGTCGTGATTCAGTGCAGAGCCGCGCTCCACCCTCATTGTGACCCAGTCCATGAAAAGCTGAAGAAATGCCACAATGAAGCTCATGTCACGATGAAAGGAGTGGAAATAGGATTTAAAATGGCTGGGCCAGAATTTAGACTTCTTCGTTCTGCAATTAAAGTGGTACATAATCTGTAAATGCATTTTTTTTTATATTAGGTTTATAAAAAAACAGAGCTCAAAGCAGACTTCTTAATCTAATAAATTGATTTGCGGTATCCTCTAAAGTATGAACTGACAAATGTAGATTCCCAGTAGTTTGTCCTCAACTTCCATTTCCTGCTTAATGCGTTGCATCACATTAAAAGACTGAAGGACGCCCCAGTAGTTCCTCAACTATTTTCAGCCTGTACAGTAACTATTCATCTGGGCCTTGCCAATGGTCACCTAAGGATTAAGGGCTATGCTCGTAAGCTCTGTTTTTACCATTTTTATTCTTTGACAAAAAGCCTCAATTCACTGGAGACAAGGCATTAACATTGCTAGCAAATGAAAAACAGATTATCCTTGGATATGAACTCCCATGGTCTTCAATTGCTGGACAGCTGTACCAAAATGAACAATAAGCGGTTGACTTGGAGTCCATAGCTTGTATCATCTGCACCAGCAGATTGTGAGGAAAGGAAATAAGATCCAGTGACTTCATAGGCCCATTATAACACCATGCGGGCTGAGTGTAAAAAATAGACTTAATCTCAGGCTCAACAGACCAGCGGCTCATTTCTAAGTAGCATGTTTTCTGTATGGGAGAAAGATTACCACCCATGGCTCCATTCGGTGCATGTGAAATGTGTGACCCGCATTTACAAAAACAAAAAAAAAGAAAGAATTGATTTTAATCCAATTTCCATCAAGACTTCTAAGTCTAGCATGAAACGAGTGAAGACCACAGTATGCATTGAAATGGTTGATTAAGACTCAGCCAGAGGAATTTGTGGAATTCACGTTTTTATGCTGTTGTTTTTTTGTACGCATTAGAACAGGTGTAAATCAAAAGCGTTTTTAGCCGAGTGCCATTTTCTATTGTTGAATGGAATGAATAATTGGATCTGGACGGAGGTCTACAAAGCTGAAAAATAAGATGTGTGAAAATGCACAGTGCTGGCACTCCTTCTTGGACGGAGGGGGCTCACCGGGGACATTCTTGCTGAAACGATTTTCTCTCGCCGTGTTTGATGGATGCCACTTGACATTGGTAGGCTTTGCCGATGTCTCTGTTTTGGACAGGGACCGGAGGATGAGTTCCCCTGGATTTGGCCAGTTGGCTGAGCCTATCTCTACCCCAGCAGAAGGCTCGGGGGACAGCATGGCTATTTGCCTGTCCTGGTACTTTCTTCTGGCTCTGCCCCACTTACGTAGTATGCTCCCTGTGCCTGAGTCAGTCTCTGACGCACACCAGGCAGCCATGACATCTTTGTCTGCGTCCAATACGGGGCAGTCGCGTTCTCCACCCGCGGTGACAAAGAGAGAGAGCGCTCGAGTCATAAATATCAACAAACGTGTGGTCTGTCAGGACGCGCCTTCGCACAGAGTAGTATTACAAATGGCTTCTAAGGTGAATAAAGCACAATGTACACATTGCATTTTTAAAACTAGACTGAGGAAAGAAGCCATGAGCTGATTGCAATTTCTCGGTTCATTATTACAGGGATGACCCGCCTTGACAAAAGTCAGCGTGGAAAATTAAACAAATGTAATGTTTGCGAAAAAAACTGCTTGATTTTGTATTCCAGAACATCTGCTTTTATCAAAAACTACTTAGCCCTGAAATTGCACAACAGGCAAAGCCCTCAAGCCATGTGTTCAACACACCTGCAGCTTTCTGGGAAGAAAGAAGAGCCATTTCCTTTGTGCTGAAACTGCAATGTGGAATCGAACACTTAATTGTGGGTCAGGGAACTGAAATTTTAGTTTAAGTACTTGGCTTGGAAAGATTGATTGTTTTAAAGTGGCCAATGTATATCTCCATCTGTCCAGTTAAACCACTATCAGTATTGCTGTAACCCATGTCCCCCTGCCCCGGTACAGTACAGTCAAGTATCTGTCTGTAGCTTGTGGCCATTTTGTTGTTCGTCACATCTTCATCCCTTTTGTGAACCGACAACCGAAAGATTTCTGGAGAATTATAAAAATAACTCTAGCTCGCTTGTGAGTCTGTGATTATGTCCCCAGCACACCGCAGAGTGAATGGAAGAAATCAACAGAAATAGTTGCAACCTGTGTTCTCACAGGCAATGCGGCCAGGGTGTGTCAAACCCCATGGCACCACGAATACGCCGTTTGACTGCCAAACCAGCACTGTGAGAAAGGAATGTTTTCTCCGATCTCTTTCTTGAATGGCAGATTATATTATCTACTTTTGATACCTTTTCATCGAATCACTGACCAATATCTATTATCATTTGCTTGCTTAGCAGAGATGTCATTCTATGTATCTTTTGAGAATTTGCAATGTCAATGCAAAGTCCTAGTATGCTTCATATGTGCTTCATATGATTCAAAAAAGATTTCAACTATAGTGATGCCAGGATAGCAGGAAAGAACCAAAACAAGAGAAATAAGCTGCTGCTCCACAGTTATCCCACAATTCATTGGTAAATATGAAACAGTCCAGTCCCATCAGCGACTATGTACAAGGGCCTCAGCCACAGTCGGAGGGATCAAAGCAGTTGTGCTAAAATCAAAATCACATATAGCATTTAAATTTGTATACTGTCCATTAAAATTAATACAAGTGGCTGAACTTTCATTAAGCAACAACATTGTGCAAACTAGTATCAACAACGCTCTACAGTTGTACAAATACTAAATATGTCATTAAAATGGCCACACAAATACAACAAATAACAACAGCTGGCGCATCGTACAAAGTGGCCTCCAGTTAGAGGCATTTTTCCTGAACCACCAATAACAAGTTACAAACTTTCTCTCGCGATTGATGAAAACTGATCCGGAGCTGCCTGCTGTTAAGAAAGCTACATGGTTTTCTACATGGCCAAGAGGCTGTTTTAAGGCTGTTTTAAGTGCGGACAGTGCAACCACCGCGTTAGCGTACAGCAGAGACAGATTTTCAGTGATGTCAATACCAAAAAAATGAGCACAATCACTGGTTTCATGAACTGCAATACCACACACGTAACCTATTGCCTTGATTGCACACGTGGGTGCCTTTTGTGGTAGAACAAAACAGAAACTTAAGGAAATGATAGCAGAGTGTAAGTATGCGATTAAAATCCAAAATGAAGACTACCCTTTGGTTGAACATTATAAGGAGGCACACTCAAACTTGGTATTGAGGTAGTTAATGCATCCACTAGGGGTGGGGATAAAGTAAAACGACCGTGTTTTACCTCAAATGTATCTGTTACCCCAACATACCCGGCCATAATCAATTCAAGCACCACCATGTATGCCATTGCCTTGCTAACTTATGTCATTAACCTCCTAAATAACCAATACATGAATTCCTCTCTCTTAATTATTGGGTTTGTGAGGCTTTCTATTGATATTTTCAGATTTTCCCTAATTTCTAGTGTTTTTTGTTTTTTTGTACTTTATTGACAATTCATGATTTTTTTTATACTATGCATTATCTTGTTATATGGATTGCCAATGTGTTCATGGATTGCCAATATATTATTGATACAAATTAGCTTTACTCTGAAAATAAACAAATAAAATAAACAAAACCAATAAACTAAAATAATTGTTTAAAAGCTGCTCGTTAATATAATAAGGCACAGCTGCCGTTTGTCATGTGAAAATGATGTTACACATATGTATTGTGGAGTGATCTTATTTTAACTACGCCTGATGAAAGCATATGTTTGCTATATATATATATATATATATATATATATATATATATATATATATATATATATATATATATATATATATATATACTGTATACTCTATATATGTTTTCCATATTTCATAAATTACATATTTAGACTAATAATATACATATTAAAATAAATCCTATCTGGTTTACACATTATTGGTACTAATATTGCATTTCCTATACGGTTTTATGATATAATGACATCACAATTTAGACATACTTCCATGTACTAATGTATTAAATAGCCACTGTATTGTAGTTCGTGGTGGATGTTGGATAAAGCTGTTTTACTGAAATGGGGGTCCTCAGCTACAGGAGGTTGTTATTGAATGGCCCTTGAGAAAGTTCCGGAACACTTGGCCTATATCATGTAACATCTCTGCTTTTTGTCTACGAGCCATCTCTGACCAAGTCGCTCGGATAACACAACAGGATATTTCACCACAATACCTTTGTAGCATATAAACTATGTTAGTGTGCAGAAAATTGGAGCTGTTGAAATGAGAAATTGCCCACTATTCACAAATCATCCAAAAGTGGTTTCAAGCTGGAACACAGACAAAATAAAACAATATAATAAAAGCCTTGAAATGTGCCAAACTCTCTACTGTATAGATATGGGGTATGCCCCCCCACCACACACACACACACACACACACACACACACACACACACACACACACACACACACACACACACACACACACACACACAGACACCCAATAACTTGGTGGATGTCATACCTGCCATCCCAATAATAATTTCCAAGAAAATTACAGCATGCGTAACCAAACTCTGAGATGGTATTGTGACACATGACACATGTTCTGCTTCTGAGTGAGGCTACTGCAGTGAATCCGATACCACCATTAACACGGTTTTAAAGATAGGCTATTACTGAATTATTGTGATGGTGAAATTAGTTGTTTGCCAATATTTTGTAAAGGGAAAGGGTGGAAGCAATGCTTAAAAAGTACATAATTTGCAACGGGTCCCGAATTATATTTAATTAAAAAATATAAAAACAGATTATTATTCCATTTCATTAACCTTCTTTTAAGTTGTCATCCATCTCTTTGGAAAAAAGGGAGCAATTGATAGACATAAATCAAGTGGCATAATGCTTTAAAGGGATGCCAGCCACAACCAAAGCATTATAATTAACAATTTACTGCACGTGCAGCAAAATGGAATGCCAAAATGCTTCTCAGAGCAGTCAAATAAAATGAGCAACACGTATGCAACGCTGGACAAATTGTGGCGCCATATAAGTGTTGATTCAGAGAATGTGAGATTCACAAGAGGAGAAAAGCCTGTTCTGTTTTTGCTATTTTCTCTGACCATTCTGTCCCATCCATGATGTGTTCCAGTTGCGGTCTCAACTGTGTCAAAATTTTCCCTCCATTCTCAGGGAAATTGTCAAACTTGGGATGTTGACATTGTGATTATCACGGTGAAGCATCATTAGAACAACAATAAATACGTTCATAACACAGCGGAGTGTGCTTTTTCTTTTGTTTGACTAATGGGATGCTGCATTAAAAAGGGTGTACATTTAGCATCTTCATATCGATTTAATGGGCCCTATTCAGAGTTGACCGACTTAAGCACCTGCTTAAGTTTCTCCACTTAATGCAACAGTTGCACAGAAAAAGTTGTTCATGTTCAGAATTATGTTACACATGTGCTTAACTAAGAAATTAGTGGCCAAAAAATGTGAATTAATCGTTTCCACATATCTGCCCTCTGAGTTTTGTTTAAATGGTGTTTTCCATTCAAGAGCCTCAATTCATCCCTTTATGGAGCGTGTGCCTTTAATAAAAAAAATGTCAGGCAGATTTTACTAGTTGTCCACTATTGCATGGAAATAGCTGGAAACTATGAATTGACATAGTATATAGGACATACAGTGCATATATCCAATTTTCAAAACCATTTTGCTTCGTGGTGTGTTTTTTTAGGAGTACAAAATTGATAATGCCCATTGTAGCGCACCACTGGGCCATTGTGCTTAATTCTACAAATAAGTTCAGAGTCTGAATATGAACAGACAGCTAATGTGCGTGATTTTTGACTTATCAAAGGTACGTTTTCAAATTGTCTGAATAGGACCCAATTTGAATGTGTGAATTTTCATTTCGTTAAACAGCAGTCAACAGGACCCATGTTGTATAATCATAGAATAACATATAATCAGTAAAAAAAATTACTTTAGTACTCTCATATTGCATTATAGACCATTTCCCAAAACCAATCAGAAATGCTAGTTTATCACAGGAAAAGGCAGCTGTATCATTTCACTCCCATGTCATGGACAAACATTCCTCTCACTGCCTACCCTACCTTCTCACTCTCTGAAAAATAGCTCACTTAGAAACCCTTAATCAAAAGAAAGGAAATGTGGGGGGAAAACATAGCCATGAACTGTGATTGGCTAATAGAAGTTTACACAGGCTACAACACAAGCCATTACAGTAGTGCATTGGCGAGCGGGAACAATGCTCGGTCCGCACGCCAGAAGACTCATTGGGATATCGCTGAGACTGTACAATCAGGCCTTTCTGCCAGGCCACTTTACCTTAAAAGAGTATGATTTGCCTAGACATTAATCATTTATCCTTTAGTGCGATGTCTCGTGTTTTGATAGCGCGGGGCGAAACGTAACCCTTGATATGGTATGACTAAACGCAGAATCAACCTGAAGTGCTCCGGCGTGATTCACCGTGGCGAGGGAGAGGGAAGGTTTTCTAAATCGCGACTGACAGATGTGCTGCTACCTGGCCCTTATTGGCCACGTCAATGTTGCCATTGTCTGAGCCTGACGCGTAATGGCTTCCGGCAGACGTCTAGGGCCGGGCGCTTCGTGTCTCCCCCCCCCCTCCGTTGTCAGACGGAGGATTCGCTGCGTGGGGAGGTCATCGGCGCCTCACCTGGTTAGGAGACGCTAAACGCATTTGGCAGGGCTGTCCAGCAGAGAGAGGAGCTTCTGATTTTGCCCGGGGACTAGGGTAGAGGAGCGATGGAGGAGGTTGGGGGTTAAGCTGCGGTAGACTGAGAGCAGATTGGACAGGATGCGAAGGGGTGGGGGGCTCTCTCCCACCTTTACAACAGGGGGAAGCAGAGAGGAATAAAATCCCCTTCTCTCCTAAGAGAGTTTAATGAAGGGAGATGATGGTTGAAAGATTATACGAATCCTTCTGTGGCATTGTTCAACTGGAGCAAATAGACACATTTTTAAACAATACGTTCAGGGAAAGAATGCACCTTTCATGTTTCTGCTGATCCTTCCGTTGTTCCATTATGTGTGATTTTGTGAGCCATTTGAGACGTTTCAGAAGTTTACAACGGAAATGGAATTTGCTTCAAAGCTCAGCTTGTGCAGTACATCTGTGTGTCATCTGGCCCACCCCTTCATTTCAGATCATTCCCTCTTTAACATCCTGGCACGCGAGTGCTGCAGGCCTCCTCCATTCTTGTGGCCAAAGGTACTTTAGCTCAAAAGGCACAGAAACGTTCCACTACCTGAAGAACACCAATGCTCCGAAACACTTTGAAATAGTCCACTCCCCAGGAGGCTAAACAGAAAGAGTAATAACAGAAGTAGTAAATATTAATATATGCTCTTTGATGTCTGCTTCTCAGACTGCTGTATTGCCATTAACATTTTTAACTGAAACATCAGATTCATGAAAATTAAATCTTGTATCTGAGGAAGACGCCACTTCTTTGTGTCCGTCATACAGAAAAGCTTTGCCAAAGCAAAAAGCCCAATTATAAATGTTTTTTGAAGAGGGTGAACTGCTACATGTGCTACAGAGTCAGAGCAACTAGATGACAATTACTTAGCTCCCTCTAGTGTTCGATTCCCGTAACACAAACCGGCCAGATTCCTTTCACTAAAGTGAAGTTAAAGATGCTATCAAAATACTAAATCTGCTATCAAATATGATATTTAAGAATATTGATAATTCCCAATAAAATATTTAATGTGAGCCTGACTGAAGCTGCATCACTGAGACAGATGCATAGCTGTTTCTGATTTAGCTCTACTGCATAAATTGAAGACTAAGAACTAGCAGATGAATTACATAGATTTTATCTTTGCTCACTTCTAATTCAGCCCTGGTTTGCAAATCAGTGCATAACCAAATACCGCACAATGCACCTTTTGAGAAATGTAATGTCCAATAAAGAGCGAGTGAATACAATACAACATTTCTTTCAGCTTAATTGAACTCATTTTATAGATCCATGCACAAAACTCATGGCAGGCACTGGAGATAATATCAGCGAGACTATGCTTCTGACGTATTCTATTTTTATGGCCTGACAGAGAAAATAATCCTCCAATTAGAGGTGGGAATGTTTGCATTTGTAGTCTTATTGAGCAGTGGTCAGTGGCCAGGAAAGGCCCGCGCTCATATTATTTGTTCCTGACCGCAACATCATCCCATCATTTTACCCGAGAAAAATGTCTGTGCATTGTACCGATCAGATGTCTTTGCACATAATTACAAATGCATTGAATGATTTCTGTTTTTAAAAGCCTTCTCGTTCAGTCTCTATGCATCCAGACACCAAAAGCAATACAATAGTCATTGTATCTAATCTCACATAGTAACCACACACTGTCACAGAATGCCGACGCAACTTGACTATGGCCTTTATTTAAGAGTCATCCTGAACACTTTATTCACAATGGAATTCACATACAAGTTGTAAAAAAAAATACTAGAAAACCCAAGGAGGACAGATTGAGGTTATAACGAGTGAAATGAAGGAGCTCTTGAAAGTATTCACACGACACATGGATATGATACATCACCAACTGAAAAGAACTGATGAGCAAATTAATACACTTCGCTTTACGGTGAGATCAAAGCTACTTGTCGTTGACATGTGCAGAAATAAGTACGCAACCCTGGCCTCCGAGGTGAATACAAACTGTGGCAACAAAAATTGTGATCGTTTTAGAGTCATGGCAAAAGCCTTTGTTATAAAGAAAAGTACATTTTGACTACTATGAGTAATATGTTGTAATTAATCAGTTGATTAATACGGTTTTAAACACACAACCAGACAGTGACAAATTCTGTTAAGACGTTTGTGATGTCGAAGAAGATAATTGTCCTCTGAATATCTAATTTGTCAAAGAGAGTGGGGAACGTGGCATGTATTTTACGACCGTTCAATTCTTACAAAAATATTATGATAAAAATAGCAATAAGACTTTTAAAGTTTTCAAGAAGTGACTAAGTGTTTTTCATTATTTAATAAAGACATAATTTTTCAGTGGCGTAACCCTAATTAAAAAGTGATGAACTCCACTTTGAAAATAAAAAAATTGTGTTTCCCTCTGAAAAGTTATTCAGAGGGAAACACAATAGGGCTGTTGCAAATCTAAATGTTTTTTTGCTTTTGTGTTTATTATGTTTGATCTTTTTACAATGTTTGTATCATGCAGTGCCTTGATACCATTCAAATGCATTCCAGTGTGGCATGTAGCATTAGCATGTAGACGATGACATTGAGGGAAACCCATTTTGACGTTATACAGAAAGAGGCCGTAGTTATGTAGTGGTTTTACAAACAGTGTTAAAATGTGGTAAATAAAAGCACATATTTATGTTTGGTGTGTAGCATATTATAGAGAAGGAGGCACATGAAGCTTAAGGTTTAACCCAATATTCATGCAAAACAAGTTTCAAGCAGTTTGCAGTACAAATAAAAGTTGAATTATCTGCATAATTGCATTTGGTAAATGTCTCTTTCCCACCTGGTTAAAGAAGAACCAATGAGAGCTCAATTAAAACCTGGGAGAGAGGAGAGGGGTGTTCATAACTGTTGGAAATTGCTTACATGAGAGGGTCCACACTGAAAAATGACAGAAGCTGTCCTGTGGCCCTCCCTTACGCTTTGAGACAGAAACCCGGTATTGGTCTAAGGTCCCCCTGACACTGAGCTAATGAGATATCCCACAGGTTCCTCTACATTTCCTATAAGCTCTCTGAAGCACTATCCAGGCACACAGTAAATATCTATCAAGCGCTGCTCTGCACCACGTTAACATGCGTGAGAGACCGACGCCCTGCAATACTCTATACGCACCCGTGTATGTGCAATCTTCATTTGGCTTTGGGTTATCCACAAGAGTGCTGTAAATAAGATTTTCCACAATTACAAACACTTACACTACAATGGCCAATGATGTCTTCCTGAGAAAGCAACAAATTGATTTTCATTTTATTATTCCAGTTCTAGAAATCATCTTCCCATAATTGCCCCAAGAAAAATGTGCAAACTATCATTTTTTTGGCCATTTTGACTAATGATATTGAAATAAGATGCCTAGCAATAGACTTCAAATGGAAAATATAATTACATGCATTAGTTTGTCTAAGCATTTATAAGATCACAAATCCATCAGTTTTTCAGAGCTAATCTTAAAATCCATACATCACTGTCAGGACTAGTTTGATGATAGAAAATGTGTTCATTTGTTAGCTTAGTTTAAGAGATGAGGCTCAGAATCATTTAGCCTATGACAGAGAAGAGTAGTTATGACAGCACCATTATAAAATGCAAAGGTTTCAGACGATGTACTTTGTCTAGCCAACTTCATTAGAAATATTACTGTTGGGCTATTACAAGCAATTTAAAACTCATGACTGGAAAGCTGTATGTAATTTCTGCCTTGCCTAAACAAAAATAATGCTGCCGCGACCACAACAACGACCACCGCTACCAAGAAGGACACAAAATGCAAAATAGCGCCAAATTAATGTTTTAATTTAATGAATTGATTTTGGGTTGTCTGGAATCTGTTCTCATTTTCAATACATGAAACCATGCTGCCTGCTTACACACTGTGTGTGGAGCAGAGACGGGTGACGTCAGTTTATACGTTACTAAGACGTTACCTGTGAAATCATACAAAACGTTCGATGTTGTCTAATCTGAAATGAATATTACAAAACACACTGCTTTCTAGGTGATATTCGGAGGCCATTAAAGCTTTTCACAGCACATTTCTAAACAGGAGCCCCACCCTGACATCCTGTTTACCTTCCCCCCCACAAACACAGGCTTCCTGTCACAGCATCACAGCACATGCTCTTCATTCAATGGACACAGAATACCCAACCTCCTGTGAAAGATACATATATTACTGCGTGTATGAATAGGATTCCCATGGGCTTTAGTACACTCATCAAAACTAGGCCCTTATTTATTTACTTTAAATGTATATAAAAATGCTGAATCAAACTTTAAGCTGCTGAGAGCAAACTTTGTCTTGTTTGTTTGAAGTTTAAAGCGTTTTTTTTGTTTTTTTTTACATTTCCTTCAACGCTTATAATGAACGAGTTCACGTTTCTCAGTCATCATCGCCAAATATGATCGCTTTCATGTTGCCTGTAACACTTAACACAGCTCGACTCTGATAACTTTTAGGACAAGTCCTCAATGGAAATGTATTTAAACCTTGAAAATGTAATTTTCAGAACCAAAGATCTTTTTATCCTTTTAAGTCCTTTTTTCCCCCGCTTAATTGATTATAAGAATGAGACAAGAAAAATGCACTTAAAAAGTAGACATTCGCTGTAATTGCTCTTAAGTAGCCAGTGAAAAACTGGTGCCATTGTACATTGTATCACACTCCATTATAGATTTCGACCAAGGCTTCTCAAACTCTTAATGCACATTAAACACGAACAGGAGAAATACATGTAAGTGGAATTGAGTTAGAAGGCACTTACTGGGATAATGCCACAATATATTTGGATAACAACACGTAAAACGTCCCACAAATGATGTGGATATCATTAGTATAAAAGATTGGCCCTATTTATTTCAGTTCTGCTATTTCAGTTTTAAAACACAGGTAGTGTCACACATGGATTCGTCATGCTTGAAAACCGTACCAGTGTACTGCTTAACACACAGCAGAATATTGTGCGATACTGAGCCATCATTCGCACGCCCTTCTTTCCATCCGCATCATTTCCCCGAATATTACTTTTGATTGCTTTTTTTTTTTTTTTTTTTTTTAAATGTATGTTCTATTCTTCACTTAATATACCCATATTCACATGGTCATCGGCTTCAGTGTGTCAGCACCAGAGAAAGTGTGAGAGACCGTGCTCACTGTTCACCACACTCGCTCACAGAGAGGAAGAGGGGACAATATCTGTAAGGTCAGTGCTCTCCCTACTGGTTGTACAAAGAAAATACATTTCCTTTCTCGAAAAAAGACATTTTAATTCAGGATCGGCACTGAAACAACTGAAACTATTTTTGGTTGTTAAACAATATCCCCCAAAAGCTTTCCTATAAGTGGTATTTTACATGTAAAATTATCTGCAGTAAAACAAAAATAAAAAAAAGACTATCAAATAATTTGCTGAAGGTACATTTTTATGTTCACATTTGCAAATAAGTTGCTTGCAAGATTATTGGATTATTATTATTAGTAGTAGTAGTAGTAGTATTAATTCACAAAGAAATGAAAAAAAAACATTTTATTAATGTGTAAAAACAAAGACAACTAAAATAAAAACAATTGATCACAAAAAATATAAACAAGGACAATGGCTCATTTTAATTTTTATATGATGAAGTTAAAATTCTGATAAAGGTAAACTTCCTGCAGAAACGACATATTTCCTCCCCCTGACTCTTCTGATTGGACATAATAGCTCTCATATCCTATCTTGATTCCCCTACCGGTTCTGGATGATGTCAAACTTGAAGATGGCCGTGAAGCACAAGGAGACCACTCCGACAGAAAGAGGCCGGAAAGATATCAGAATGTGTGTGTGCGTATGTGCAGGTGTGTGTGTGTGTGTGTGTGTGCGCGCATGTGTGTTTTGTTCCCTGGTTTGTTGATCCTTACACATATGGAAGGAACAGACATGGTATAACATATAAATATACTGAAGTGCTATCACTAATCTCCAACTACTAACACAGTTACATACTGTCTGCCTTGTGTTGCTTTGAGCTTCTGAAGCAATCTGATATCAGACTACTGATAGCAAAGACAATTAATATGAGCATTGTGATGAAGGGGGAAAAAAAAAGAAATGAAAGAGGATGAAGGAGAAAAAGAAGAAAGGCGCAATGGGAGAAACAGGAGAAAGGAGAAAGGGATGGGAAAAATAAAGTGGAAGGCCACAAAGTGAAGGGTATGGAGGTTCTTCTCTAAGAGGAAGCATATGCTCGATGCCACCACATTGCATCACACTGTTTTGCTTGCAATGCGCCAGTTGTTATTGTTCTGAGCTGAATTGAATTGGGGTCTTGATATTTTCCTCACATGAACTCGTATTCAAAACGCTGCTTGTGTATTTGTGCCAGGGCCCTGCAGTGATGCAGTGATGTATAAGCTTGATCTAAGCAAGAGACTGCATCGCTTCTGCAACACAATAGCCAGAGATGGATAAGGAAAGGGGGGGAATTAAAAAGCAATAAACTATGGATCCTGTGCCATTCATCAAAAAAACTGAAAGCTAAAGCTGAGGAAGACGCTAGCCACCGTGATGAAGATCGGTCTAATCCGGGCACGCATGACAGGCTAACGTTTATTTACGTCAATGGCGCGCTGTCAAGTGATTAAGGCTGCGCACCGTATTTTTAAATGCAATTGAAGTTTTTCTTTCCCCTCCCTGTGGCATGTGGCTTAAAACCATGTCATTTTTATTACACGGATGCTATGAAAGAGATCGGGCAAATTGTGAACATCTAAGAAAAAGACTCAACATCGGGCAGGAAACAGATAATTGTGTAACGAGAAAAGTGTCGCTCCATGGGCTGCTGTTGAGATGAAATTTAGCCATTAACCGTTTCTTCCATGTCAGCAAGTATCCTTTTTTGGCAGCTCCTCCTGCATGATTCATAAAAGACCGGTAAAAGGCTAATTGTTCAAATTAATTTGCGTAAACGACTAAGCAAGAGATAACAGAATTACATCTGCACTTCTTTGGCATGGATTCAACAGCGACGGGCCTAGGCAACCAGCTGCTTCAAGACAGCATCCTTGCCAGAAATTAAAGGCACAAACATTTAATTAATATACTTTTTGTTACATTATTAATTTGCATCGAATGCTTTGAGTGGGGGAATGCTGAGAAGATGAACCAGGATAATTGCGATAAATTGGTATGATGCAAAATATTTTCAGCTGGAAAAAAGGGGCACAAATGGGGAATGGTGGGGGGAGGAGGACAGGGGGTTTGTGGGAAGAGAGCATGAATGGGATGGTGAAGTTAAGTTTTGACACCCCCATTAATCTCCATGATAATGTAGCCATTACAATTAGAAGGATTAAGTCCCGTTGCTCCACTGTTATCCATCACATAACACGGTCTTAGCCATCTGTCAGTGCTCAAGTCAAATTGTGAAGGCTGTCCTTGAAAATGCAGTGAGCATTAAAAAAAAAATAAAGGTCTGGGAATTCTAGGAAACATAGCAATAATGTCGGGACATGAATCTTGTTTCTAAACAGGGGGAGCAGCCGATACTTTGCGTTGGTCAATTTAGAGTATTATCTACCCTGTCCGTGAGTATTCTCACGATCGTGCTGGCCAGGACAAATGTAGGATTTCCCCAGCTTGCCACGCACAGATATCTTGTTTATGACAAAGGGGGAAAAAAACATTCACATTGCAGTCAGTGATCTCTTCAATTTGTCAGGCTGAAATTTGATGGACATTACAAGTAGTTAATCCAAGACGATTGTCACTGTCGTCCCTAACATGTCAAGAGTCATTCAGAAAAAATGTGTGCACTTAATATACCCATATAGTGCACACAAGGGCTCATGTGAAACCAAAGTTTTCACATTTTATTTCAACTTCTAATTTATTTGAAATAATGCATTTCTTGGCTGAAATCTGAATTTCTCTCTGGAAATGAGACTAATAAAAAGTTTTTGCCCAACGCTTTTGCTTTTGCTTTAGGGACTCTTCTGTTGCTTGCTCAAGCACATTGGTTTTTTTCCCCTTTCATTGTTTCATTGTTTTGCCTTTCTCTTCAGTTGCGAAATAAGACTGGATTATTCTTTGAGTCACTAATTCCAGTAACTCCAACATTTTCTGGCCTGTTTAGCATCAAACAGATACTTTTGAGTTGAACTTTCTTGGGCACCGTTTTAGCAAACACACAGCCAGTCCCACAACACTACAAATCCTGGTTCAGACACCCAGAGTCAAGGTAAATACATCAACGATCCTCTGTATCATCTCTGTATATTCTGCAAGCATTTGAAGCCACATCATTACCATAAATTAATTTGGTAATGCAGGGTGCCAGGGAGATAAAAGTCCATTTGAAGCATACATTAACAGTTGCAAACCTTCACTTCAGCCCGAGTTCCTGATCACCCATCCAGGCTGACTATTTTATGCTTGGCTTAGCTGATGTATGAGAGAAGACTACGGGCCAATTTTTTATTCCCGCTCTCGCTGGAAGCAGAAGTTGCTAGGCAAACAAGACCGTCCTCTCTGTTCGCCTCTGCACGACCTGACACGCAGGTGCCTGCGTCGCACAGAGAGGCTCCGCGTCTCCATTTCCACATATGATCGACCGCGGCAAGGAGATGCCACCTTGTCGTCTTGCCACCATGTTTGTTTGCATCGGGGGGGGAAAGACTAACCGGCCTAATGTCCTGCCATGCCACCGTAACATGGTGGTAGCACTCTCGCGGCGCCAAAGCTTTTCCACCATTTCACAGAGACTCCCATCTGCTTATTGCACGGGGACCCTCAAGTGTAAGTCTTTGGTTGCCATGTTACATTTCTTACACAACTGAAAGTATTATTCAAACAGAGCAATATATATATATATATATATATATATATATATATATATGTGTGTGTGTGTGTGTGTGTGTGTGTGTCTGTGGTTTGTGTGTTTGTATTCATTTTTGTATTATTCTTTTCTCACATTCTCTTGGCTCATAATCATATCTCCTATATGGTTGTGTCTGCTGCCAATTAGCTACTCAAGCAACAAGAGTTCATCTATCAGTCTTAAAGGTTCCTTGACACTTAATTTGATTATCAGGTCAAGTAGCTGAGGGGCCATTAATTGCAATAATGAAGTCTACAGTGAGTGAACATCAATGGCTTCAGACTGTTATTAATTCTTTTAGAAATCATATTTTAATGTTTAGATTTATCTTCGGACTAGGACCATAGCAACATCTCATTTACCAGGGCTTAATAAACATCATGGCTCCCTGATCCTCCGCGCACTCATGTAGTGGCACTTCAGGTCTGAAGGTTTATTTTTGCTGCTTCAGTGGACAAATATAAGATATATCTGAAAAGCTGGCGCACAATTTTCTCTGTATAGAGTCTTCAATTCATTTCCATGCCAGCGGGTAGACAGCTTTAATAACTGAGATGACAAATAAACTGGAAATCATTCCAGGTCTTTTCACTTAACTGACAAGTCGAACACTCTTTATAATGAGGCGAAGGCCGCCCGTTTTCTCCCCCCGGCCCCCGCACCCCCCCCCCCCTCCCGCCATAATAGGTTCATTTAAGAGCGTCAGAGCCTGACATTTCATCATTTATCTACATTATTTCTCATCTTCTTTCAAATAAATTACTGGATACTACAGTGCACACATAAAAATAAACCCCGCATGTTGGCTGTAAACAGCGAGATAGATTGTTCAAAGTTTTTTTTTTTTTTTTTTTTTTTTTGCTGTTTTTCCTCCCTTTTTTTCCTTTGGTTCCTGGGCATCCAGGCAAGTGGCGGGGCGTGCGTTCGGAAAACGGTCCGCCTGGTCGCTTTCAGGGTCTCGGGGTCATGAATGCTACCAATCCACGGCTGACGGTTTTTGTATTGCGGTTCACAGAGCAAAACCGAAGCGGTTAGAACTCGAGAAACTAGGGGCAGATAGGTATGGGCCAAATGTGTTCCACATCGCTATTTGTATTTCTAAAGCTGGTTAAACAACATGAAGCACAGTTAAAATAGTGTGTTGTAACGCAGCAGGTATGATATAATGCTCGTCGGAAGTGGACTCTGGAAGATGGGACGTAGCCTTTATTGAAATGAAAGGATGCTGGTAGAATACGTGAAATCCTGCCGCTTTTACTCCATGGCTCAAGTGAAATTGTTCATTTTACCTCTAATCGTGTCATTTATCAAAATGTCGCTCAAGCACATCGATATGTGTGATTACACTAACTAGATTTAAGCAAGGGCACAAGGGCTTTGCCATCATTTAAATTCAGGAACTTTGGAGTGGTGTCATGAGAAGTGAGCACAAATTAACTGAAAGTCAGGCCCTGGATTTCGGTGGGGGGGATTATTTCTTTGTTAATTTTATTTGTGGACATTCATTTGTATTGTTTTCCATATACAATATATTTTTATCTATTTTTAAAGATATTTACAACTTTGTTCCTACATGTGGAATGTGATATTACTTACTGATGTCATCATCATCATCATCATCAGCTGCAGCACAACAAATATCCCTAAGTCAATATGGGAGTGGTGGCTGATATACTGAGGCAGTTACACATATGGGGGATGCACTTAAAATGGTTTACTTTAAAATAACACTTTAACAGTTTTTACAACTTTCCAAAAAAAAAATGCAATTGATATTTTAAAATGAGCCTAAAGGAATTTATTTGGTTGCACACATCAAATGAGGCTTACTTGTCAATGCTTGCTCTGACTAAATAAACACTTTCGCTCACTTTTGCATCAACATAGAGCGAAGCACAGTGACTTTTCAATACTGTGCAAGCGTGATGTCAGTACTCCTTGTGGATGTCCTTATCTAATTCACCCTGTGCTTGGTTTGAGTTTTAATTTGGGGGTTTGAGTAAAGGTTAGGTTAAGGATTTAGGTCAGGCTTGGTTGTTGGGATTAACTGCTGTTCCACAGAAGTAAGTGTAAGAATATGTATTGGCACAGAAGTAACTTGGTCTTCAAATATTTCTTGGTTATGATCAAATGGATTATTTACAGGCAATCAGTAGCGATGATTTCATCTTTAGACCTGCCAATTTAATCTTAACCCCTACCCTGCATCTTAACCCCTTCCTGGCAGGCTATTCCATTAAGAGATCTGCATGAGTTAGTCTCACAGGGTCTCATTGCGTGGTTTGAGCAATACTTCCGAAGCCACGGATACTTCATGAAGCTCAGAATGCCCTAAAACCATAACTCCGAACTCTTTTAAGCATGTAGCATTGATATATTCATTCTAACAACATGTTTTCCAAAATCAGTGACATGTATTTAAGCAACATTTGTCCTTGAATTTGAGAGTATTTTGTTTGTTTTTTTGTTTGTTTCGTTTTTCCACAAGCACAGTTAATTTTGGTGATTTCTGACCTCCCCCCACAAAACAGGAAAAATATTTATTGAACATGGGACATGAAGTCTGCTCAAAAAGTAGTATTGAACTACCATATGAAATACTGGCAGGTCTTAAGAAAGGTCAATTCATATATTATTTCCTCATGCTGAAGAGCTGTAGCTATACACGGTACTGTAGTCTGATTGCATGTGTTGCGCTCACTGCGGATCTGTGTCACAGAAGCCTGTTTGGAGGGGATTCCGTCATGTCCTAGATCCCAGTATACCCCCGTCTTGAGACTGACACCAGTCTATTGAAGACGCCACGATTGTTTCATATTCACTTCCATGCCACGGGTCTCTCTAACTGAGGACAGTACAGGCTTGTTTGCTACAGATCTCGCAGAAAACGATTTCATTTCTTCTTTCGGCCTCTTTATTCGAGCTTGATCGTGATCGTTTGGTTGCTAATTGCATGAATTTTATCGCGAAATCCATCAGATCTGATATGTATTAGACGCGTTGACAAAAAAAAACAAAAGCATTCAAGTTCACGAGAAAAGCTATTGTATCTTTTAATTTCTCATTCATTACTGCGTAATTCCTTCAGTCATCACACCAAACACAAATAAAATGCAATTTGCCTGTTTATATCCAACGCTTACAAGTGATTATGAAAGCATTGCTCCTCCTGGTAGAAAGATTAATTGTGTTTTGATGGAAATATGTCAGTTTCAGCAGGCGTGATGGATGCAATTTATCATTCTGGACAAATCTACTGCAAAACATCTTCTCTTGACATCTCTGTTATAGAAAGTCACCTAAAATGTCACCTGTTGTCCTCGGTGTTGTCCTCGGTATCTAACCTTCTAATTTTCTAATTCAATTTCACCCCCTGCCCCCGCACCGCCACTCCCCCACACCCCCCCCCCTTCCACCCAAATCATGCGGCACTTATATCATGAACCAGTAATAACAATTACAGTCTGACTGCCGCAAACCTGCAATTCCCTTAAATCAAACGAAGTAGTCTTTTATTAAGCTGCCCCGTTAAATCAATCTAAATCTAAGCATAATAACTCTCTAATCAGGTAGTAGAAAGAATAATAGGTTGTCATGCATGAGGAAAAATAGGCAATCATGGAATGTTTTCTTTAATTAGGCTCAGTAAAGTGGAAGGGCAGGGTAGGAACATGCGAGACATTCATCATGGGCAAGGTGGGAAATTACTTCAATTACTCAGGAAGGAGAGGAGAGCAAAATAATAGGACTTGTGGCAGCAGAGGAGGACGAGACAGAGCAGTGGGAAGTACCGAGTCCTTACTTAACGCAGGACAATGTTGAGCGGCTAGATATGCCCCTGCACGCACATCCCTTTACCTGTAAAAGTCAACAGTGTCACCACCGGTAGGAGAAGTGGCAAAGCGACCCGCGGGATTCCCGTCGGTTAAAAAGTAGACCGCAAGACTCTTCCTGTACGGGAACACGCATTTCAAACGGTTCTTTAAATCAATATGCTCCCGGTCTTTTTTTTCCCCCTTCTAAAAAAGTCCAGGTGCGGAGCGATTGTCTGGCTGCGCTTCCTCGCGCGATGACAAGATAAATGACCTTTTTACAGTAACTGGATTTATTGATTCAATGAGAGAAACGCTGGATGAAAAATTGGAGCCTTTGGTGATGGGTTTCCTGCCAACAAAGCCGCTCAGCAGATAAATACAGAGATTATGAGTTTTGATAACTGCAATTGAGGGCCTGCCTGCTGCTTTTGTGCGCAGAGGGTTCAAATCTTAACCCACACCACTGAGTAAGGCTCAGTGGAAAATTAATAAGTGTGCTCAGAAGACAAGCCAGAGAGAGAGCCGGTGACCCATACAGCATCACGCTCTCAGGAAGAAAAAAAAGTCGAGTACCGTACCAAAAGCCCTTCACCGGGCTGGTACAGTCTAAGGCAGGGTTGTCAAACATCCAGTCCTGGTGGGCTGCAGTGTCTGCGGGGTATGGTGGCCTTGTTTAACAGCAGCCGGTTTAGGCCGTGGAAACAATGTGCGCGGATTCTTTAGCCAATTGGTGACTTTGATTATCACGGAAGTGCTGAAACGTACGAACAACCGGCAGGCACTGTGGCCCTCCAGGACTTGAGTGGGACACCACTGCTCTAAGGCGGTACATGTTTTGTACCTTTTAATAGAATCACGAGAACGTATCCATAGGCTTTGTACCTAGAAGAGACCATCTCAATCCACTAATGCTCAATCAATAAAGCTGCATACTGATGTTTGAATTGTTTGAAATATTTAAATACTACACATTTCATGTAACCAGGCATTCAGTGTGCAGGTTGTTTGCAGCTGAAATACTCCCCACAAATGTCCAAAAAACTATAAAAACACACATTTTGCTGCTATAACATTGAATATTCGTTCCTTCGTTCCTATTGTTCCTTATAGGTGAAACCAATATGTCGTTTTTGGTTTCAGATTTTGCCCTGGCCAATTGTACCCTCTATTGATTCAACTACTCCCCCCACAAGTCCGCTGCCTGCAGCTACGGGACCAGCCACTACTCTGGGACCGGCGGGGGCTGGGAAGGTGAACCGCCTCCTTCGAGATGGCACTCGCCCAAGAGTGCCGACCGTCATTCTGATACATCCAGAGAAATATGTAGCTTTTGATAAAAACAATTTAAGAAGTGTACCTTCTTTGAAGGAAAAGTAATTGAACAGTATCACCAAATATCATGTATGTACAACATACGGGCGTGCTTGTTCTTTGAGGTACTGAAAAGTACTCAAAAGTACTCCAATTGTACCCAAGAGTGTTGGAACTAGTACACTGGTCCCTGGTGTAGTGATGCCTCCACAGTACAGGACATAATCTTGACCATGGCAGTGCCAGCTGTGGTTGGGAGTCCCATGGGGAGAGGCACAGTTGGCCATGGTGTTGCTCAGGGTTTAAGCCAAGATGGCGTTTCCCACCTCATCGTGGAGTATCACCGCCACTGGTCAATTGGGCACCTGCAGCTGTGTAAGATGTGCAGTCCTCCAGCGCAATGTCTACACAACAAAGAGGGAGGAATGTTAGTGTGAAAAGAATGCAGAAGACGCAAATAATTTCGGAGGATGTGTATGCAAGACTGGGCGCTCCTGTGGGCTTACAATTGCAATAATGAGTTCCAAACTCGGGGGAAAAAAAGAAAAATTAAGGACACAAAGTTGTTAAAAAGGGATCAGTCTATAGACTTAATTTAGTATTTACCGTAAATCCTCTAAATGATCAATAACAAAATATTATATTTAATTTCTCAATGAGGAAAATATGAGGACTGAGATGGTCTCTTTAAAGCTATGTAAACGTGCAGGAGCTGTTAACTACTAAAAGCATTACACAACAAAAGGGATCAACAAAGATTGGAAGCTATTTCAGGAATCTACCACCTCAGAATTTTATGTTCAGTTGTTTTGTTAACCAAATATATACGTTTTCAGTTGCAAAGGAAATTTTCCCTTATGATGTTTGTTGATGCCTTATGTTAGCATTACAATAATGTCCAGAAATCTGCAACAAGAGCTGACCAATAAGCATTGACCACATTCACTGTCTAAAGCAGCTCAGGCCCCTACGACTCTAAACCAGCACCTGGGCTCCACGCAGGCACAAGCCAGGACACCTAAAGTCCCCACGCCACAAACGGAAGGGCATTTCAAAAAGTTCCCATTAATCACAAATCAGCAGAACAATTTCACTTCATTAGGGGAGAGGGATTGCCGGGGAGAGGACAAGGCCTGTTTGATTTAGTGGTTCGCCAGTGGACCAAACTCCGGCGCCCGCTCCACCGCTCGTGAAGAGCCGCTCCACCAATCACCTGTCGGGAGCCCTGACCCGCCGTGTTTCAGGTGGTTTCACTTTTGTCTATTACCGCATCGCTGCGGCCCGTGAAAATTAAATACAGCCCCCCTCTCCCCCTCCAACCCCCTCGCCCCCCAGCCCCCATCTCCCGCAGCGCTTGAGTGACCCGCGAGCTCCATCATAACGCCGCGCCAGCGCAACGGCAATAAATCATTTCAACTTTCATCTATTGTTATTGATGAATGGGCAATTATTTGTCATCTAATATGCTGAAAATGATGACCTAAGAAATGGATCAACTTTTTCCGCCGCAGCCAAGGACAGCATTGATGGATTGTATCCTTAAACTGTTATTACACTTTTAATGCGCTGCTCAGAAGTGACAGCCCAGGCAGGCTCTTCTCCTGGTTTTTTTCTTTTTTCTTTTTTCTTCAAATCATTTCCATCGCAGAACGACGAGGGGCCGAGCCTCATAATTCATGTTCTCTTTTCTTTTTGGGGCTCCGGCGAGCGGAGTGAGATGAAAATGTTTGCGTTCCTTCTGAGGGTCTTTTTTTTTTTTTTTACCTGACTGGTTCTGAGACTGCTGCTCGGTCATAAATAAATGGTTGTGTGCTGAGGCAAAACTGACGGCTGTCATGTCGCACTTTTTTTATTTTCCCTCTGAAAAGTCTATGAAAGTGGATAGAGAGGGGATTGTCTTGTGGGAAGGCGTACAGAGAGGGGAAGCTTTCAGGTTGGGGTGTAGTCGTCTTTTTGGTCCCACAAAACCGTCCTCGTCTATGTGTGTGCGTCTGCACGGGTTTTTTCTTACACTGCTTTTTAAAACGATTTTAATTGGTTCACTTGCGAGAGCAGACTTACTGTAACAAGTTTAGATTGGTTACATTTATTGTCACTCAACATTTTCCACACTGATTGGCTAAAGTTATTTGCATTGAGCATTTGGGAGCCAGATTTGAGGAAGAGAAACCCAGTGCAGAGAGCAAAGAGTGAGAGTAAGTAAGTGTGATTGTAACTAATTGTGACATGTGAAAACAAAAATGATTGATATGATTGTTTTGTTAGGTTTCTCTTTTTAACTCTTTTTATAATGGATTATTAGACGGAGAGTGAGGAGGAGTGTCTTTCTGAAAAAGGGACCTGTCAGGAAGAAAGAGAGAGTAAAGTATTGTCTTTCAGGAAAAACATTTCAAATTATTCCTTTCCCTCATATCTAATTATATAATTCCAATTTCAGGTAACCAAATGCATTCATTCATTTATTTGTATAATTCATATATAATGTGTTAGCTATATTTTTGCTGTGCTAAATAGAAAACAGGAGTTTTTCATGAGAATAAAAACACACACACACACACACAATAATAGTCAGTACTGAAGCACATTTTGTAAACAGTACAGTACATGCCAACTGTCCATCTGAAAGAAAATAATGCTGCAATATAGCCAAGAGTTATCTAGCTCAAAAACATGTAGCCTGTGTTTAAAGTCCTGCCCAGTTTTTTTGGGGGGAAGCAAAATAAAGGGCTGTGGAGAAAATACTATTCAAGTGAGAATGTGCACTTTTCAAAAAGTCATGCCATGTATTTATACCGCACGAATCCAGAGAGTTTGCAAGGAGGCTAACCCTGGTTTGTGCTTTAATGTGCTACTTGCCAACTTGTTTACTTTCCCCTCTGCTTTTCAAATGCAAAAATACAAACAAACAAACAAAACATACATTTCATCGGCTCCATCCACGCACAAGGCACTCGGAGTGGGAAGTGTTTGATATGTACATGTGCAAAGGAACTTCATTAAGCAAATGCAAATTTTACATTTGTATGCATGGTGTAATTCCTCATACACATTTGATGTTTTTACGAAAATCGAGGCTGCTCTTGGAGCTCTTGAGAGCATATCTGTTTAATAATTAATAAATCAGAGTGCAGGGAATGGAAGGACCCACTGATCCCACACACTTATCAAACCTTTTCTTTAATAAGAGGCATATTTCATAAAAGATGAGACGCCCCGCTACTTTGTATACGTTGGCATAGATAAGAGACACTGTTTTCATTGCGAACAAAGTTTCGCGCGTAGCCTCTCGTTCCCAGCGAATCGGGGGGAACGTCTAAACAAGTCTGGAGGGGTTCAGAGCTCCGCGGGGTGTCTGTGATTGTAGTTTATTAGACAGATTATGAAAGCGTCCCAATTATTTGTGCCAAGGTGCAACTCCTTTACTAAAAAGATGTGTACATTCCATTTGGACCGGTCAGTTTTCATTGGATTTGGTGTTTCTGCGGACCCGGTTCTGCTCTTCAGCCGGGTCACCCTTTGCCTCACTCTTCCTTTCTTTCCTTTTTTTTTCCCTCATTCAAATGAAGGCTTTTTTTTTCTCCAACTGAGGAATTATCAGTGTGACCAATGGAATCCATGGCGCAGCGAAATGTGTGTAGCTTTGTCAAACATTAAATGGAACTCCACTGGAAGAAATAAAGTGCGTATTGATCCCCGGCTGGCTTATAAAAGAGTGATGTATCTGTACACCGCAGAGGCCTGGGGATGTGATGCTGCAATGTAAGCAGTAAGGGACTTTGATGCATTGTCTAAAGACTGCTTACTATTCACTTTGCTCGCATTTATATGGCTTTGTCACCTGTTACCATTTATCATTATTTCATATCCAAAGCTGATGCCTGTGCTGCCCCGACAAAATTTCATATCAATCTCTCTCATGGTTCCGGGGGCATTTCGCATTTATGCATATCGAAATGTGGCTGAGAATCGATACCTTTTTGCATATCCAAGGTAAACTTGATAATGTGTGTGTGTGTTGTGTAACAGATGTCCGGGATGAAAGGCGAAGCAACAGGTACTTTGAATTGTACGGACGACTTTGAATGCGGGAATCCGATATGCCTCAGTTCCATCGGCGCTGCTGTGTGACACGTGTGACTGCTGGGCTAAACTGGCTGTGCGAAGAACTCGCATTCATTCGAAGTCAAAGTTAAGGGTAAACACTGATCGAATCCAGGCCCTTTTTCCCCCCCCTTGCTGTTTAGAGTTGGGGGTGCTGTGGGTGAAAAGGACTACTCTGACGGTGTGCAACACTACGGAGCTGCCAGTAGAGCACTGCTGAAACATCGTTGAAATGCTCTGTGCCGGATCTCCCGGGTAGTCCACCACAAGACTCTTACCTCGAACCTCTCTGTGCAGTACACCTGCAGCCATTGAGCGAGTGTCCCCAAAAGGTGTCATACCCCTGCCCCAGACCACCTCCCCTGCCTTTGGAGCCTTCCAGGGGAGAGACTCACCCCTCCCCTCCAGCATTCGTGCATCGGCCCAACGACCCCTCGCCCCAGACACCGCGACACGAGGAATAATACACTGTTTCAAAGCCGTTCCAGTTTGTAAACCGCGAAGCCGTGAACAGCGTGACCGCCAAAGCGCGGCGTCCCTAATCCGCAGGTTAGCGCGGTGCGGAGGCGGCGCGGCGGCCAGGTACCGGTGCCGTTGTGCGGCAACGGCGGTGACAAACAGGAACTGGCAGCTGAGCAGGGCTCCCAGCTCCGGCAGATGCTGCCGCCGCGGTGCGATTATTGATCCACAAATAACGCGCACGTGTCTGCTCTTCGGCACTTACGGTCGCATGTTTCTGAGGCTCCGGGACCTCCCTCTGTGAGCCAGCCCTGCAAATTATACAATAAGGCATCTGAAAGTTGAGGAAGGCCCATGAATAATGAAAGCTTAAATTATAGATTTGAGATCGCTGCGACATCGCACTAATTACATGGTGATAATTAAGTCATTATCATATGTTTGCATGCATGCTATTTGGAGCTGAACCATTCATCCCAAAACAATATTATTTTCATAAATTTTAGGTCAGCTGTTATCTTGATGTTGTTATGGTTTGAAAGATAAAATGCTTGCCATGGTTATTACGGTATAATGGAGCAAAATAAACAATTAAGAATATGGAAACATTTTGAACATTAAATCATAGCCCACCAAAGAGGGTGGTATCCCCTTACCAAAATATTCATGAAAACAGACTGCTTAATGTATAAAATAATCTGTGCTATTTACTATAATAACAGAGCCAACAATGTTATATCAAGAGTTTCAGAATTTTACAATGTTATTATGAACATTATTGTGAGGTTGTTTAAGAGTTATGGTCTGTGAATAGGCATCCGGCAATCTTAAGCAAAACACATTTATAAAGCTAAATTCAAATAAAACATTAATAATCAATTAATTACAGCCAATAAACAGGGTAAAATAACAAGACACTCAGCAAAACAGTAGGATAGTTATTGTGGCACCTTCTCACCTCCAATTAAAAACAATTGTCAATTAACTGATCCTCAGCAGAATGCTTACACTAATCACATGCTTTTAATTAACTCCAAATGGTGCTGAATGCATAATTTAAAAAACAAATTAGTTGCTGAAGCTCTTTTTTCTCTTGACCGGAATGATAACAATTAGTTCAGTTCTACAACAAAGGACTTTCTCTTAATTTAGTACATTTGTATGGTCAAAATTAGTTTGTTTTGAGCATTTATTTTATTTGTTGCAAAAGCGTGGACGCAAAGATAGAATAATATACAGTTTATTCATTTAAAAAAAGCATCACTAACACCTTGTGTGTATGCGTGAGCGCGTGTGTGTGTGTGGTGTGTGTGTGTGTGTGTGGCTGAGGGAAGGCATGAGGTTGTGATGGCTGTCCTGTGTGCGATACAGGAAGTGAACAAAAAAAATGGAAAAGCCAAAGTAAAATCACTTAATGGGGTGTTGGGCCACCACATATGGTCAGTACAGCCTATGTGTACCAGAGTTGTGACCAAGTCACTGTTGTGGAAGTCATAAGTAAGTCTCAAGTCTTAACCTTCAAGTTTCAAGAAAGTCCAAGCCATGAAGGGTAAGTCTCAAGTAAAGTCCCAAGTCACCGTGTTCAGGTCAAGTCAAATCACAAGTCCCAAATTTCAGGTGTTTAGTCCTCAAGTCACATTAAAAACAAGTCTCTCGAGTCATCCAGCTCAAGTCCAAGTCTAGTCCCAAGTCATAGACATGCAAGTCTAATTCAAGTCTCAAGTACTTTTATTTTTTGCAAGTCAAGTCTGAAGTCATCAAAATTGTGACTCGAGTCGCACTCAAGTCCAAGTCATGTTTACATTACATTACATTTTAAGCATTTAGCAGACGCTCTTATCCAGAGCGACTTACAAGATGTGCATAAATACATGGTAGGAACAATCATAGTACGCGCAAGAGATCAGTGTGGTAATACAGCGATAGACATCATTGCAGGCAGCTGTGTACCATACATGTAACACTGGGAAGGAAAAGGTTCGGTTTTTTTTGTTTTTTGTAAGTGGAGTAAGCAGGGGTATACAGTGTAGAGCAAGTAGGCAGTGGTGACGACAATTAGCCAGATGTACAGAATTCAGTTGTAGTGGAGTCTGAAAAGGTGGGTTTTGAGTCTCTTGCGGAAGATCGCAAGTGATTCCGCGGTCCTGATTGATTGCGGAAGGTCATGTGACTTGAGTCCACAACTCTGGTGTGCACCATGGCATAGAGTCTACCAGCATCTGGAATTCCGCAGGAGGAATACGACACCACTCTTCTATGAGAAAGACAATCAACTCAAGCTTGGTTTGTGGAAGTGAAAAATAGTGTCTTAGGCTTTGTTCCAGAATATACCATCTCAACAATAAACGTTTTCAACATAAAAAACATCTGTAAAACACAATTTCTTAAATTTGGTCTGCATGTCAAATGCATTTCTTCATATTATAGTCTCATCTCTTATTAGTCTCCTGAAAAAGTGTTACAATGTTACAGTTTGACATGTCTTACAAGTGGTACATGTTGTTATATTGATCATGTAACTTTAATGTTTATCAATTTAACATTACGGAAGGTGATCTTTACTCAGCTAGCTACGGAGAATATATTCTATCCACGTTAGTGTGTTGCATATGTATTTCATATAGCGTCAATTTGTTAATTAAATAAAATATACAGCTGAAGCTAACTAGGTAGCTAACCTTGTTTAGGCAGGTATTGGTGGCATTGGTGGCAAATTAACAAATCTGTATAATACTGTATATGGATAACATTTGGTAACATTTAAACGTGCATTCACTGTGTGGCAGTCCGGAGTGAGTGTATTTCGGTTGTGTGCTGGCTGCTGCTGTTAGTCTGAGTAGCTATGTCTGACAGTTGATCGTGGTAAAGTTACAGAAGGTGATTTGTACTTAAAGAGAATGTAGCTGGTGATTCTATTGACTTCACTGTATGTTGTAGTTGTATGCCATATAACATGAATTCAGATAAACATGCTATTTTGAAGTGAGCATGGTCTTTTAAAATGTAGATGTGGGAACAGTTCTCACTTTAAGTCCACTAAGTGTAGCAATGCTTGTCATTAGTTAGCCAACCCACATGGGTGGGGAGGGAAAACAACAAGCAGTAGATAGTTAGCTAACAGTATAGTTAATGAATCACCTGAAGTGTAGCTAGCTAGGTAGCAAACCAAGCAACTGCAATCAGCCTACTTTATGATTTATGATGGTATACACATTTAGTAGATGCTCTTATCCAGAGCGACTTATACAGTTTACATGTCTTTACATACAGTACAATCCATTTATACAGCTAGATATTTTTACCTTGCTCAAGGGGTACAATGGCAGTGTCCCACCTGGGAATCAACTAGCCCAGTTCCCTAACCATCACATTACACTGCAACCCTATATATCACCACACTATCGCTAACTACACTTCAGAAGTAGGTGAACTGCCAGACGCTAGCAAGCTAAAACAAACTGTCCATTTGTTTTAATGAAACACTGTGTAGCTATGTACCCAACTGTATGAATGAAGCAGGGAAGACGTTGCTTTCTAGTTGGCTACATTAACATGTTATTGGTTTAAATATATTAATTCAGTCAGTGGGATTAATGGCCTACCTTGTAGTCATGCTAGTTATCTGAGCCACGAAACAAAACAATATGATTCAGGATGTAGAGAGAAATGACACATCTCTAAAAGTGATTCTATTAATCTTGTGGATTGTATAGACAGCAAGTGAATTATGTGTGTTTACATGAGGTCAGAGGGTACAGAAGTTAATGTTTGTAAGGACCGAGAGGCCGAGACCCTTGCCGTTATTTCTGCAGGGTGCCCTGAAAAGTGCCAAACTGTTGGTGCTCTATAAGTATGGGGTATGCCCCGCCAACCCAAAACTTGGCGGATGGCATAACTTCCATCCCATTAAAATATCTCACCTTTGACACCGCTGCAAGCTCCCACCAAATACACCCTAACAATACCCCTCTTTCAAAGTCACTGACATCTGCTCTGGCAGCAGTTTTATACATGACCCTGGGATGCTGGGATGTTATTTGCTGAATAAATGGATGAGCCACACCTATTCGGTTGCTTTGGTTTGCATATACTTTCTGTCCATCTATGGCTAGAAAACAAGTAGTACCCTGATACCATGTTCGCACTTCAATTCATGCCCCGAAGTATGCTCTCTGCAGTATTGATGCAAAGTAGCATGGGCAATTCTGTTCTGTACTGAGGTGCACTTCATGGTGAGCCATAACCTTTAACCTTTGCTGGAACTATATGGAAAAACTCCCATGAGAAAAGCATTGGAATTAGTAGGCCCCACAGCCCTCGAGTTTGACAACAGGTGAGGTTTGTACTGCCGGCACACCCCACAAAAGGGGACACAGCGATGGTACTGTACTCCGTATTGTTTAAGGTACCTTCAATTGACATTTATTGAAATATCTGATTTAACCCGAAGGACTGCAGAAATAATGATATTGTATAAAGAAGAGAAACAGAGACAGAATGTCAGACATGGTGGCTTAGAGTTAAGGGCATAGCCCCCCCTGTTCCATTTGAAGTTGAATAAAAAGAAAACCTCCAACGCCATGCTCTACCTACTGAACCACACAGAACCACACACTGTGTGGCACTATACATAAGAACATAAGAACATAAGAATACATAATGATGAGAATGGGCCATTCGGCCCATCTAGGCTCATCATGTCCTAATCTAAAGAGTATCTAGTACTACATCTAGCCTGGACTTGAATAGCCCAAGCGTTTCTGCCTCTACTACCCGACCTGGCAAGCTGTTCCAGGCATTGACAACTCTCTTAAAACGTCCTAATATCTGTTAGGAATTTGCCTTTAACTAATTTCCACCTGTGGCCTCTTGTTCTGCTGACCCCACTTATCTTAAAAAATCTTTGGTATTTTACTTTGTTAATCCCTTTTAGGAATTTAAAAACCTCAATCAAATCCCCCCTAAGTCTCCGTTTGCTAAGTTTAAATAGATTGAGTGCCTTAAGTCTATCAATATAACTTTTACCTTTCATACCAGGTATCAGTTTAGTTGCCCTTCTTTTGACTTTTTCAAGAACTTCTATATGTTTCTTGTAGTGCGGTGCCCAGAACTGCACACAGTATTCTAAGTGTGGTCTGACAAAGGCATTATATAACATTAATATAACCTCCTTTGATTTATACTCAATACTTTTTGCTATGTATCCCAGCATCCTGTTGGCTTTTTTCACTGCTATAGCACACTGCTTTGATGCAGATAGGCTTTGATCAACTACAATTCCTAAGTCCTTTTCAAATTGAACACCTACTAACTTTTCTCCTCCCATAAAATACTCCTGTCTAATGTTTTTATTTCCCACATGCATAACTTTACATTTAGTAATATTGAATGTCATCTGCCATGTATCTGCCCATTTTTGGATTTTGTTTAAATCATCTTGGATTACTTTAGTCAATTCCAAACTGTTTGCCAAACCCCCAAGTTTAGTATCTGCAAATTTAACTATTTTGCTACTAACGTCCATGTCAAGATAATTTATGTAAATAAGGAAGAGCAGAGGTCCCAGCACCGATCCCTGTGGGACACCACTGCCCACAGCACCGGGGTCAGATACGGCCCCACCTACTGTTACTCTTTGTATTCGCCCTTGCAGCCAATTATGAACCCACTCTGAAACTACTCCTGCAATTCCTACTGAATTCATTTTTGCAATGAGCCTCTCATGTGGTACCTTGTCAAATACTTTCTGAAAGTCCAAATATATAATATGCCTGGTTCAGGTCAACACACTTTGTAGCCTCTTCAAAAAAGTCCAGGTTTGTTAGGCATGACCTCCCTATGAGAAATCCATGTTGGCTCTCCCTTAAAATACTATTATTTTTCAAGAATGATTCCAACTTATCCCTAATAATACATTCCAGCATTTTACATGCGATGCAAGTTAAACTGACAGGCCTATAGTTCCCTGGGTCAGTACGGTCCCCCTTCTTATATACTTCTGCACCCCTTTGATGCAGATAAACAGCCAAACAGACAGACATACAGAACATTTTAAAAATTTGCCGTTATCCGTTTTGGTGCTTTTCCCTGAATCTCTAAAGTTCCTTGATATGTAGATTCTTAAGGACCAGCTATTGTTGATTCAGGATAAATTCTTGTGTTTCCTCTAATGTTTCCTCTTTCCTCCTCACACACATGTATGCGTGTGTAATACATATTTAGTTGGTTTAGTTATGTTGTGGTGTTTTATTTAAGAGCATAATATAGAAGCATTACTACATCTGCTTACGTTCTCATCTGTTGTTGATGTTGTTTTTATCACTGGCTTCAAAGACCTTCACTAAGAGAAGCATCCTTTTTTTAAAAACATTTCTGAACCTGTAAGGCTTGAATGTGTTCGTATAAACATATGTTATGTATAACAATATATTCCTAAGGCATTTGCACTTAATAAACTGCAAACAGCATGACATTTCATATTACATAAAAACTACCACTAGATGGCATGCAAATATGGCTACACGCAAAAACTAAATCTGAAGCTGTTCAACTTTCCTTAGCTGTACATAAGCAAATATATTATTCATGTTGTTTAAACGAGCAGCTAGTATACTATATTGCCATGCTGATATAGATTTTGAGGGAAATAAAATTCATATCATTCTGGGAAATTCAATGTCATATTTAAAAGCAACGCAAATAACCCAATAAAAAAAGTTTAAAAATAATATGGTGTTAAGAAAAATTGTTTAAAGCTTCATGAAAAAAATGCATTCATAAATCCCCATGTGCATCTTGTCCAAATGTAACAATGATATATTGTTGTGGACGCATACTTTAAATGGCCACTAGAGGGCATGGCCCGTCAATACATACAAGATATCATTTTAGTTCCAAACATAGCATATAAAAAAATCTTCTTGTCTGGTGGAAAAAAGGTTCTAAAAAGATATCCAAACAGATCCAAAACAGTTTAGCAGTCAAGCTATAATATGCAGAAGGCATACTTTTGGAATTTCTAAATGTGTTAATTTAAGTTTTTTTATTATAATTATTATTGTAATAGAAACAGGATATAACTGAGTAATTGTATTTCCGTTTCAAAGCAGTTTGTTTTCAAACATGTTAACAAAAATATTTTTTTAACTCTGAGACATCAATCATCTCAGCTGCCTTTATTAAGAGACTGGTTTTTAGTGGTCAGAGCTTAAATATGTCCCAGAAGCAGGTAATTTAAGGTGATATATAAAACAAACTGTGTAGCAGCTCTCTAGGACTGAGAGCACGACAGTAGATTTAATTTGCACAGTGCTTTAATATGACCACAAGGGGGCATACTTGAGAAATCTTCCACAGACTTCAAATAAAATTCAGATGTATTTCTTTATGTAAGAGGCATGCTTATGCTATGAAAGTTGTGTATATATGAGACAGTCTCTGAGCTACTGCTATTCAAAAAACACAATCTGTTTTAAGTAAGCATAATATTTGAAACTTGCTTTTCATTATTTGTTTTCCATTTTTTCTCTATTTTATTTTTATTAAAACATTCTTTGTATAGTATGTGCTTGTTTCAATATCAATCAGCTCGCCAGAAAATGTCTTCCATACCTTGCTATTTCAAGTGGAAGGGCAAAAACATCCAAACTCAGCCCTGTTTTTTTTACTGGGCTTTTAACTTTGATCCAGATATGAAATTGGAGGTACACAGTGCACCAGCTCTGAGATCAAAGCTGGCGTCTCTCCTGAGATAACCTTTCATATTGTAAAAGGTGTTCCTATTTCAGATAGCGGTGACATTAAACTGAGAGGAACATAAACGGGAGGTAGCTGCTTGGCTTTTACATCAAAAGCCCACTATCTATCTCACCAGCTTAATGTTCCCTTGTCTGTGTAGACCCCCATACACCTATTCAGCCCCTGGGATTAATACCCCAGTTTAAAATGTATGTAAAAAAGAAACTGCCTTCAGCTATACCTGCTGTATAATAATTCAGTTCAGTTTTATCCTCGTTTTATCCTTTCAATAGACGGTTTAAAATTGTATTGTTCAGACGCCCGGTGTAAGGATTGCCTGGAAGGTAAATGTGTAGACTGAATTGAGACAAGGGCTGTTCTACAAAGAGGACTCAGTAAAGGAACTGTGTTTTTCGCTCCAGCAGTAACAGGTTTCAGGAGGCTGGTTATGCAAATCCTTGTTTTTAGCTTCCGTGCCTGCCTGGAGCAATATTTTACAATGGAACGCAACTGTTCGTTGCACGAAGGTTAGGTTGACTACGCTCAACAGGCTGCCTCCAAACTGGCTTTATCTTTGTAAAAGTGGACCGCTGAGTCCGACCGAGGGGGACACCAAATCAAAGGACACTTGCGGCCTTTATTTCACCACACTGGCCACCCTTACCACCACCAAACCCTGACGTGGTGATGCATCTGCCAATTCAGAAAGTATTGTACAACAAAGTTGTACAGTAATGACAATAAAGTTTTTTTGAATTGAATTGAATTGAACCGTATTCAGACCAATTCGCAAAGGGCAGTCACGCGGCCTTTATATCTACAGTAGGTGTATCGATTGCTTTGTACTGCACTGGCATTTCTGTTTATACAGTATGTACCTTTCAGAAGAGCATAGTGGTGGGATTAAAATGCCATTGCCCAGCAGATGTCCCTGTGTCCTATTTTTACACGTGAGAGGCATGCCATATTCCCAGGAACATTATGTTTGGGCTGACATGGCTTCCAGGGTCACATTACGCAGGGGAATGTGATACGGGGATAAGATGGCCGGGTCACCGCTGCTTAGGAGAGCTGTTGTTTCAGTTGTGCGGGATAGAGCCATCTGCTGCGACACCGCTGCCCACTGCCGCACACCCCGACACATGTTTGCAGTCCCCCCCCAGTTTCCCCCAGCAGGTGGTTTTCCATACCAACACCTAAACTCAAACTCATGAAACTCCCTGGACCTCATGCTCACAATGCTATACACACACTACTCTGCGCGTGTGTGTGTGTGTGTGTGTGTGTGTGTGTGTGTGTGTGTGTGTGTATGGATATCATGCAATTGCGCCTTCTCAACATCAAGCTCATTGGTGCAAAAAGCAAAATCAAAGCAAACGAAAATTGGACAATGTATGACATATTTGTTTGAACACTCTGCATTCACAAATTCAATTGAAAATACAACTATTTTTGGCCCCGGTCTGCTCCAGACCACACTGACCAACCTATTTTTTGCATTTTACACCACCGTTCTTCTATTGCTGTATAACCAAGCATCCCTGTGTCCTCCATTGTGTAAGTAATTAGCTGGGTAATCTGAACCGGACACGTCACAAACACGCTCACCAAAAGAATATAAAACTGCTGGGTCGAATGGCAACTTGGAGATAAATATCCTTCAGAGGCTATTACAAAATTACTGTCAAATGCATGCACACATTTTGCACAAGTTCATATCACATCACACACTCGTAAACAGACATCTGGTATTCTGATTTTTATATGAATTACCAGGGCGGTCAAATGAGCTGACTATTACTTTGACTTGGTGCAAATACACTCTGTGAACTACTCCTCTGTGTCAAATGAAATTCTAAAATGTAGCGACTTGAAAACCACCTTGGGGAGGAATTTTGCTCTTCTGCTGGATACCCTTGCAGGCACTGCAGATGAATGAAAGGCAGAGCAGGTTGAGCTCAAATTTTATTCAGCAGTATTTCATATGATCTATTGATAGTATAGCCAACTAACAAATGTGTTTAGTACCAAAATAAAAGTATCTTTAAACTGGCGATTGTGTACTCTGTTGTTGGAATAAAACAGAGAAACTTTCCACAGACTTGTGATGAACTTTTTTTTCAAAGCCTGTCATTCCAGGTTTCTTCTGACACTGTTTATCCGACAGCACGTCAAAATAAAAGCATGACAAAACAGCCATATGCTGTACAATGTTATGTAAAGACAAAATTCACAAAACAAAAACATTGTTTACAAGATGCACGTCAGTGAAAAAAAGAAAGAAAGGTCTGGCACATTATATTTGGCTATTCAACATCAGCATGGTCTTTTGGTTGACCCGATCTTCAGTCATGGCCTGACGTTGTGCTGTAAAGGCTTTCCAATAGGAAGACACACTTCTTTCAGCATCCACTGAATTTGTCACAATGGACAGATATGTCTTTGCCTTGGGCAATAAATTGCTCAAATAATTACTTCTGCTTTCTGTCATTTTGTCAAATTCATTCAAAGCAATTCCTGTCATTTCTCTTGCGTAGTTTTGTACGCGTCAATTTATGATTTGCAGCCTTTGTCAAACCGTGGAATTGAATCATGGAAATGAAGGGAAAGGAATCTGTGTACAGATAATCTGTATCTAGTGTACAGACAGGCCGTGGGTTGAATATTTTCATTACTTTCATGAAATGATGAGCCGGTTGAAAAAAAACATTGTTTCTTTTTGCTTTGATCCCAGTTATAGTAATCAGTCAGTTTGTCATGAATGTCCTTTTAACGCGTTGTTTGTTTATTGAGGTGTCTGTACTGTGAACCTGTTGCGCCAGCGATTGGAATGTTTGAATTAATTCAGTGACTTTATTGCATGCTAGGTCTCGACTTTCAAACCGGCATGTTAGGTCCACAAGTCCCTTTCCGTGCATCGCGATCAGTGAGAATTGGGCTTGTAAGGCTTTATCTTTTAATAATTGTTGTAGGTCCTTCAACACTGTTGCATTCGGTGTAATGGCCATTTCCTTTCCCACAAAGCCTTGGTAAAAAGCACCTGGAGTGGCTTTCATGATACTAAGTGCCCCATCGTGTAGTAGCAGGCTCCGGTGGGAGCGTTACACTTTTTTTTACACCATTACAGGCAGCGTGCTGTCCTCCCTTTGGATTCCCTTTAGTAGACGGTCTTTAAATAAATGTTGTTTCAGATGTTTTCCAGTTTTTCTCACAATTTGGTAGCCAATACCCTCTATTTCTTTCCATTTACCCTCCCCCACGAGCCCGCCGCTCGTCCTCAGAGGCAAGCCAGTTTTTCCCGTTTCAGGGACGCCTTTCGCGCTTCTCGGCGAGATTGTGCCGGCTCACCTTTCCCCCTCCTTCTGGGGCGGTCAGCCAATCGTCGCCCCCCGATGGGGCTCTTGGCCAGAGCCAGGCTGGCACAGCTGGGTTTCGAACTGTGGCTGCAGTGGACAACTTGCATTCCAGGCGAATGCTTTGACCGCTACACCACCCGAGGACTCCAGAAGACGGTCTTTAAACCACAGTTTTCGGGTCGGACAGTGTTTTAAAACTTTTTTGATCGTGCCAATCATCTTGTCCACCTTCGGGAAATGAGTCGCCACATATTACTGGCAAGGCCCACCTGAAATTGAAATTGTGAAAAGACAGTCATGATATAACATATATATTACTATATATTATATATAATGTTGGTCGATATGTTATGAATTGTGGTTTTCTGATCATGGTACAGGTCATACACTTTCCATCCCCAAACTCTTTGATGGAGTTCTGGAAAAGGTAAAATTATAGTACAGAGCATCTTGTTCTGTCTAATCCAATATAGGTGCTAAGCCTTTACCCCTTTCTGATGTAATAACTAATGTAGGACCACCTTACCCAAGGTCATCCCGAACAAGGCCACTACTGTAACCTTCACTGCAATCCAGTAACAGCAATGGCCCAGTGGCTACTCTCAAGGTTTTCATACAACCCAGCTATTTCTCACACACAGTGTTTTGAACAATGCCAAAATGATTATGAAGTATTCACACAGATAAAGCAATTATCAACGAGAAGTGGGGATTCCTAAAATAAAAACAGAATGAGACATTAAGCTGACAGGACCATTTCAGATTATATTTGGTTTTAACAGAGAGAATGGAATTTTAAGAATTGGAAATGAGACAAAAAATGATGAAACTGTATTAGGTTTTGCAAAACCCACATTTCTGATTCACAGTATTTTAGGGTAAGAGTTTTGACTAATTATTTTTTTCATTTTAAATGTTTTGCAAATATGCATAGGCAACATAAAAAAACTACTCCTGCCCCTCTTGAGCCAGAATAGGCAGTACCATCCGTAACGAAGCATTATTTGACATTAAAATTCATAGAAAAAAATGGGTTAGGGCTAGAGAGATACTGTATTCCATTCCATAGCAACGCTGAGAACCATCACTAAGCGTGTATCTCCGGCAGTTTCTGGAGATTCACAAGCGACCTTAAATCACCCCGTATATGGATAGGTCGCCTCCCATTGTAGGTTGATTGATAGGTTGCCTACGCGGCCACGCTCTGCTGCTCTTTTGTGATGTGACAGAAAGAGCGGACGGCCTCAATGCATACACGACGGGCAAGTAAGCACGGGCAAAACGCTTCTAGTAATCCTTTTATAGGGAGAGAGAGAGAGAGAGAGAGAGAAGAATGAGGGAGAGCGCTCTTAATTCAGTATGGAGCGGGGAGTCTTGCTTTCAGAAACACGAGCCCTCTTTGGTGCTGCGGCTCCTGATGAAATGAATCAGAGTGGCCGTGAAAGCTTGGCCGAAGGGGGATGATCTCAGAGGGGGGCGGGGAGGGGGTCAGACAGGCCGCTTTGTATAATTCATCAGGTGCATTACATCACCGGCAGCCAATCCATCGGCCCTGACAGAACTTCATCGTGCACTCCCGCGTCCCGGTGTCTTAAAAGCGGAAAGCCTGTCAAATGCTGCCCACACAAATCAACATATTCAGACCTGCCAAACTTGGGAAATCATTTTGAGTACCACACCGGTTGGTACAAACTGTATCATAACTAAATTTATCGGAAGCCTCGCATTTGCATAGTCTAAAGATATACTCGCGTACCTTGACCTCAAAATGTGTGTGGTATGCAAAATGAGGACATGCTGGCAGGTCTGCTTATTTATTTTTTTACTAACAGTGCATTGAACAGTGCCAGTGCATTGAACTCCTCTCAGATTATTTCCTTTATGTCACATAGATATGCTGCATGTTTTTTTTATATATATAGTCTTGTAAATCCAAGAATGTACTGGATTGCATGTTGGATTAAAATCTTTTGAACAATGTCAAGACATACTCGAGACTCAATGTCATACAAGAGACTATCAAAACCCACCTTTTCAGACTCCACTACCACTGAATTCTGTACATCTAACCAATTGTCATCACCACTGCTTACATGGTCAATGCTGCTTCTCGTAATGCGTGTCCTTGCTTAAAACTTTCTAAAAATAAAATAATAATAATTACTAACCTTTTCCTTCCCGGTGCTACAGGTATGGTATGCAGCTGCCAACAATGATGTCTATCGTGTATTACTGCACCGATCTCTTGCACAACCATTGTTGATCATACCATGTATTAATGCATATCTTGTAAGTCGCTCTGGATAAGAGCATCTGCTAAATACTTAAAATGTAAATGTAAAATGTTATACACAACCTGTTGCATACAACAATACTGTTCTGCAACCCAGTTGAGCATGTCGCACACATCCAGCCAGAGTAACTCATTCCAACCTGTTAACTCATCAACACGTGGAGTTACGAAACAAGTCCTCGAACCAGGTAGCCTCTCTAACCGATAAAATGATGTCATGTTCAGTGAACAGAGCCAGGGCATTACAACTCAGTAATCCCCCCAAATCCTTGAAGTCCTTAACATGAGCTTTCAGAGTAGTGGTGGGCCTCACCTAGTATTGTGTCCGTGTGATGTGAGTGCGTGTAAAAAAGAGAACCATGAAATCCGCAGGCGCATGCAATGAGGCAGTCCGAAACCAAAAAGTGTAAGGAAGGAGTAGGCCATTCACCCAATCTGACAGTTCCCACTACACGCCTTCTCCCTCGACGAGCCCGCGCCAGCGCCACATCTGTACTTGGTCTTTCTTCTTGTTGGAAGTTGGTTCATGTGCACAATTCATGTCACCAAAACCCCAAAATAAAGTGTATCAAAAGGTAGTGGGGCCGGAAAAACCTCTACTCTCGGACGGCGTCCCCAAAGGATTTTGCAACTCAGCAGCAAGTTATTATCTCCAAATGTCGACAACCCAAATACCTGCAGAAGCCTTTAATTCCACAAGGACCAAAACTGTGGAGCCCCAAGACAGAGAACAAATGTTGTTTCAAAAATAAAAACAAAAACAAAGCAAAAATAGCTTCCAATGTCCCACGCAAGATTCGCGTACCCATCAGCAGTGTTTTACGTCACCCTCGCCATTCGCACCCCCTTTTTCAATTGGAATTGTAAGTTCATATAGTTCAAAGCGAAGGTTGTGTGCATATTACAGGAGTGGCACTGCATATTTCTAGAGCTGCGGGCTGCCTCTATGTTTTAACGGTAGGGGAAACACTGAAGTCACATACATGTCTGTGGGTCAGCAAGCTGTCTCCATCCACTTTGAATTAATGTATCTACCATGTTTGCAGCACTTATTTTAGCCTAAGTATATGGTTGGGCCGGTATTTAAATTTTTACTTTTACAAAAAATAAATGGTAAAAACTTGGGGTGGTGATGTCTGTGTAGCCTATACTTGAACTGAATATGACAAGAAACTGCACTTTAAAGCTATTTTGCTAAGAATAAAGTGTATAGGTATATAGTAAAGCTCTTGAACAGTCAACATCAAATTTTTTCATCAAATAGGATGATGTTTGAGTGAAACCAGATGAAAGTGGGAGCTTTCATTGCGGGTACACCGATAAAGCTAGGTCAGGCTCTTTTGTGTAAAAAACTAAACAAAAAAAACTCTGGTGTTCCGATCCTATTGGCTGACATTGGAGTATTTGTGACATCAGAAAACCCAGCTAATTTTAATACACCTGTGGCACGGGAGCAGGCGGCCCTCCAGAACCAAAGACAGCGCCCCAGAAGAAACGGCCCAGCAGAGGGAAACCGCACACCAAAACGGGGTGGTGAACCAGGGAGATGACTGGGTTTGATCCCTCAATCAGCCAGCTGTCTCCTATCTGGTAATCAGAGGGCGCTGCACAAAAGGAAGGGCACACAGTATCTCGGGGAGAAGCGCCTACGCAAGGCATATGGCTGTGGCAAAAGCTTCTCCCCATCTCCTTCCTTCCTTTATCTCTTTGTCTCCCCACAGAAACCAATTCCAGCGCCAACTTCAACGCCGGTTCGGACTGGGACAACTGGCCACAGGACTGCATCACCCCACTCCCTGAACCTATACGGTCAACGCCGGTGAGTTTCCTCGGAGTGGATCTGGCGTGGTTCACAGAAACAGAGACGGAACTACCGTAAAGGAACAGAGGACAGTGCAATTTTTCCCCAGCGTGTTTTCCTTCTGTTGTATTTTTTTTGTGTGAATTAAAATGACTATTTCTCCCCCGCATATACAGTACGTTTTACTCTATAATTTGTCTCGCGGTCGGTCCGTTGTCCACGCCCACATCTTGGCATTGTGGCAACACCAATGACAGCTTACCAAACATTACCGCCTGTAAGAATCATCACTAGGTAGAGTAGGTGCATTTGTGTTGTTTACTAGCCAGCAAACATAGCTAGCTACAAATATTCAAATGTGATGGACAGCAATAGGTGGCTCACATCATAGAACCTCACATGACTGGGTGTCCTTACACATTTTACGAACAAAAGAAGAGGAGCAATAGAAATGGCTGCAAGTTTTGGCATACTCACGTTTTCTATTTAAAAAACGCAGGACTCGTTGCTGACATACATTAGCATTTTACATTTTAGCCATTTAGCGAATGCTCCTATCCAGAGAGACTTCCAATAAATACATTTAAAATGGCAATAATCAATAACCACAGCCACAGCAAGAGATCAGTACAGCAGCAATACAACAGTGTCCATCGTAAACACATGCATACCACAGCTATAAAACAGGGAGAGAAAAGTTAGTACTTTTTTATTATTAACCAAGTGTAGTCTGAAGAGGTAGATTTGCAGTCTGTTGTGGTAGCTGGCCAGTGATTCTGCGATCACTGACCGAGTGTGGAAGATCATTCCACCTCCGGGGGGTCAGGGCAAAGATGTAACCAGGCTACGGGGAGTGGCTGCCAGGCACTGAACGGACAGGACAGCCAATTGGCCAGAGGAGGCCGAACAAAGAGGTCTAGGTCACATAGGTCACTATGTGTGTCAAATATGGCGAGCTTGTGAATATTAGTTCTGCTGCCCACTCAGCTTGCCTTTCGAGCTTGCTCATAGTCAGAGATGAGCATTTTAATCAGGGGGGAAAAGTATTGTATTCATTAATGTAGTTTACATGTGAAATACAATGACTGTGCAGGACCTTTAAAGGCATTGAATATTTAAGATGGCTAAATGTGTCATTTTACTCAATAATAATAAAATCCATAAATAAACAAACAAATAAACAGATGATCATTTTGAAATTAATTTAGCTTTGAAACAACATTTTATGAGGTGGAAATTGGAACTGGGTTTTTAAAACCCTGTTTATGTGAAAAATATATATTACAAGTGAAATAGCCTAATCAATCAGTTAACAGCGATCTAGGTGGAGGACTGACGTTTGTTGCGATCATAAAATTGATTGGTCAGGGGTGTTTACCTCATGGGCTACATTTCAGCTTGAGCTCCTATGATAAACTGAAGCAGGGATGTACTTGAGACTGCCATTAATGCTTTATACAGTTAGCCTATTTATTGTGGCCCATTTAGGAAGCTATCTGAGAGCTGATGAGAGTGTATAAGTTTGAACATATTACCACTGTTTTAATTTCTTTGCACTGGTTCCCGTCTGCTACAGAATTTATTTTAAAATGTTGCTGTTGGCCTTCCACGGTAATGGCTCCACATGCCTGAAAGAGCTGCTACAGCCTTTGACTTCTCCCCATAGTCTCAGGTCTGGTGTCACCATGCAATGCCCAGGACCAAGCTCTGCTGACATTTTCTGTCACTCCACACCTTTGGAATGCGTTTCCAAAGCACCTCAAGGCAGCTCATACCCTGTCCTCATTTAAATCAGGCCTAAATATCTACACACCAGATATTTAGATGTTTAAACTTGTATCTTCCAGTATGGCTGCAGACATACGACAGAAGTATCGTCTATGAAGTCTAATGGCATATTAAGCATATTATAAATAATAAATTAATAATAACTTGCATTAAGCTTTATATATATACAGTATATATATTATTGTTAGCATTTTGTAAGATATTTTTGCGCTCTCTTGCATGACTTTTTTCAACTTCATATAGCTTCACCAAATTAGAACACGTCAGACTTTTAAATGGACCAGTGCACTGATGAAAAAGCAGATTTTCACAGTTTTTATTCAAATTGAGATTTTTGTAAATGAGGCTCCATCAAAATGAATGGTGAAATGTACGCTTGTCTGTTAACAAGAGACTTTATTTTAAGCATGCTGGACACTGGAAGCCATAGCAAAATGCAAAGCCATTGTCCAGAGCCATTATTTAGAGCCAAAATGGTAGCGACCAGCAAACCCCTAAAGCACCGTTATGACGAGGGCGTTACACACATCCACCTCCCAATGACTCCCATTGACTTACGTGGCAAACTGAACAGAGTGGTTCAGTCGCATCTATTAGCAGCTAGCTAGGTTAGTCAGTTGTACTGTTTATTTAAAATCGTTTTGGGTTGTTAATGTAGCAGTTGTTGTTGGTGACATCGTTTGCTAGACAAACTAATTAATTAATAGTGGTGACAGAGATCAGTAAATATTGGTGCTATCTACCTAGCCTTGTCCATTTGCACCTTAGTATGTTAGTCTGGCTAGATAATGTTAGCTAGCTAGGTAGTCTCCGCTAGTTTGACAGCTGCGGTTGGGTGCTAGAAGTAGTTTGGGTGGTAGAAGTAGTTTGTCTCTTGGGCTGGTGCAGAAACAGGTAGGTAAACACAATGTTGTTGAAGTAGTTTGTCTCTTGGGCTGGTGCAGAAACAGGTAGGTAAACACAATATGGTTGCGTTGGCATATGTTCCGTTCTGTTATTTTATCATCTGGTTTTTGAGCACACACACACTTACTAAAAAGCTCAAGCACTCAATGAAAAGTTCTCAAACAGTGACGCTAACTTGCTTGCTGGTGGACTGCAGAGTGAAGATTCAAGATCAATGGAAGAATTGCAGTGGGCCTACAATTACAATTTGGCATTCCAATTGGAGGATTAAAATAAAACTAGATATTTTTTGAATGGTTGGAAAAAGAAAGCCAGCTAACACATTTCGATTCAACAATCAGCAAAAAGTCTAACAGCGACAGATTTTCTAGTTGTGGCTGTTGAAAACGAGTAAGCAAACACCAGTGAAACACACATATGCTGATATAGTTATTAAGAATATGCTCCTTAAGAAACTCCAAAAGGTGACATGTAAGAAAGTGTGATATAGCGCTGGGGTTAGTAGCCTTTCTGCAGCTAAGTATCAACCTGTCTTCAGCCAGAATAGACACCTGCACATCCCCCAATACATCTTTACTTGGGATCAACACATTCACCCTACTTCACACATATCCTGTTCACCTAACAGATTGGGTTAACCATATATGCGATTGCCATCCATCCCTCCCTGAACTGGGGCAACAGGTCCATGCGAAACCGAAACGTTACCGAGCACACAGCAGCTGTGATAATACGGTCCGTTGTGTTAAATCACTCACTGTGGCAGTGTAAGTGAGCAGGGCCTCGTGAATCACAGCGACCACAGTGTCTGATTTCCTGAGTGACAAGGTTTCAAGAATATCGGCGAGCCATGGGACCAGTGCATCATCTTGCTAAAACAACATCTCCTGATGGAAAGGCGGAGGCATCTCCTTTACGCATCTGAGGAATCGGGGGAGGGTGCAACTTCAGTCACTCGTAGGCTTGTTCCTCGTTCCTGTTCAGCCTTGACGACAGTGTACACTTTAATGAGCCTTATGAATTTGACTGTGCGAAAGACACAAACATCCGGCAGAGGAGAGCCTCCTTTACCTTAGCCTTGGTGTTTGCGTGTGTGTGTGCGTGCGTGTGTGTGTGTGTGTGTGTGCCATTGTGGGACACTCCCTGGAGTAATGTAACCAGCTGTGAAAGTCACGCAAAGTGAACCGTCCTGCAACCACAGACACGCGCTGGTTAATGTGGCAAATCCAGAGATGCGGTATGCTTGAATCGGTTCACACGCGGCACGAGAATGGTTAATGAAATCATGCAAAAGACATGATTAAAGATGTTAAACAGCAGCGTGGGAACAGTTAATTAAAACATGCAAGAGAAGTCCATGAATGAGTTGATCGCAAAGAGAGAATGGTTATCAACACAGCGATTGAATGGTGTTGTAATGGGTTCTACCGGAATAAGACGTATACTTAGTGAGACAGGATGGAGTCGTGCCATCTGTCATGTATGTATAATGCATAGGCTGCATAAAGGCTCTTACAGGCAAACTAGGCCATGACGCGTACGGTACATATGAGCTACATATTAAATCTTGGGACTTGGTAGTTGGGTTTGGTCAGCGCGGCCCATGTGAAAACAAATATTTCTCTTTTATTGAATTTGACAATATACAGTAGCCCACACATAATATGAATATATTAAGGCATGAAATGGAAAGTGTTCCATTAACATTTTTTTAAATGATGCTGCTGTAGGGAAACATTCAGCTGTTCCAACTTTTAGATGGAAATCCTTCCAATAAGAATTAAGCCATTCATTCAAAGGCACTATTGCAACCAGTGCAAGGACCAATCATGTGCAATGAAGGGGAAATAGACATTGGTAGAGATATGGAGCTTTGTATTTTGTAAGCTGCAATGTTTACGATTCTATATACTATATTCTGATTATAGTCTAGTTTAACCCCTGAGGTCGGCTGGATCGGCGCCGATCAAGCAGCAATACAAGTATATTACTATTTCTAACTTCGCGATATTTTATCATACACACGCGGCAAAAACATTGACAGAAACCTTAGAATCGCGACTTTCCGATTTGAGCACTGGCAAATCAAATGGGATTTTTAAAATTAGCTTAATTAGACCAAAAGTAAACCTTGCTTTTTACTCTGTTTTTACCTTTTAGTAACGTCCCCTTCTATTGACATGTTAACGAGGTGCTAATTTAGGGAGGTGCGTCGGGCCATGTGTGAAAACGCCGGCATAAACAACACAAACTGAAGAGGACAGTCTATGCTGATATTTATTTTATTTCGCTTGTTTTCAAATACTCGTGAAAATATATATAAATTCCGCGTCTTGTGACTACATATTCCGCATGTCGCAATGTAACAAATTGCAATAGGCACACAAAATACTTTTCAAACAGCGTAAAATGTTATAAAATATATCGTATGTCTGTGTTTACGCTTGCAATCTGCCAGCAACAGTCTATGCTATTGATTTTATTTCGCTTGTTTTATTTTTTACATCTTGTCTGTGTTTACGCTTGCAATCTGCCAGCAACAGTCTATGCTGATATTAATTTTATTTCGCTTGTTTTCAAATACTCGTGAAAATATAGCCTATGAATATCGCGTGTTGTGACGCCAAACATTCCGCGTGTTGCAACGTAACAAAAGAGCCAAAATGAATATTCAGGTATTTAGCATTTAGCCCTCCCACAGCCTGAAATAAATGTGACCAGTTCTGATAAAAACAGGGTTTTAGCTATTTAGATCTCAGATGTGCTAAACTATTTTCACACCCTTACATAACCAAGACCTTGGTGAACAAACGCACATTGGCAAAACAATTCGTCACTATAGTTTAGTGTGTGCTTTCACATCTTTGTGACAGCAGAAAAATTTACTATTTTTAACTTGTGTGTTTGTAGATCTATTTACAAGCTGCATATGATACTGACCAAACTATTGATGGCATACAAATGTAGCTGTGATTGTCCTTCAAATAAAAATATCAAACACTTTGGAGTAAGTGTGTGTTAAATTGATGAAATTGAGATAAATATCAGACCATGCCAAAATCTAAAAACATTAAAAGCTTAGCACGGACCTCAGGGGGTTAACGTAGTAAAATGTTGCATCAAATGTTGATTAATACACCCATCACTAATTTAATTAGTAATTTCCAGTAAAAAGCTGAGGCTGATTCTGAAGGTTTTGCACTCTTATTCATTATTCTTAAAAGTATAGATCTTAAAAAATATTATTTTTTGGTATCACTATAATTTTGTGGAAAGTAACATTCCTAGTCAAGGGAGTAAATTCTCACATTGTATTAAAAACTATTTCTATGTGTGTGAATCAAGAGAAGATATTCATTAAAGTAATAAATAATAGTGATGGGTTCATTTAAGATGTTTTAGATTAATTTGATGGCAGGAGCCATGTAATTTAAAACCCTGTATAGATTCAACAGTTTACGGACTTCATTTTTGTAATATTGACATTAAATGTCACAGTCATCTCAATCATGGCCACACTTTTACAACAGTACGGATTCTAATAATATCAAATCAAATTAAACACTTATAAATAAATGCCTTCAGCCTGTCAGCACGTGCCGTTTTTATAATTTCTTGACACGTTTTGATAGCTGAAACATCGACAGACTCTGAAATAAATCAGAATTCTAAATGTTGTCACCCAAAGAACAGCCATTACATACTCAACACAAGATCTTAACAAACTGCCTGTCACCCTCAGCGCTCTGATAGCAATGTTATAAACGACAGCCACGGGCTATCTTCATTACGGCAAAAATCCCAGTCCTCCAAACCTACGGTTATGCGAGGTCACACCCCCCCGACTCCCCCCTCTACTGTACCTCCTGCGTGATCAGAATTCCATGCCCTTTAAGAAAGAACATTGTGTACATTGCAGCTGAAAATAGAGCTCGCTCTGCATAATACGCACACCGAGGGCGCCCAGACAGCCACATTAATTACCAAAAAAAAAAAAATTGGATTCGCACCGTATGTGGCAACCACAATTCATAAACCTGGTCGGTCCCGTGTGGCGGTGACGGTCCGGGCAGTGCCAGTGTCGGAGAGAGACAAACAGAGGACAGGAGGAAATAGCTGCCATGTAGTGATGTAAGCTGGCGGGGGGCCAGCAGAGATACTTGTGATGATGTGTGGCGCCTGCCTGGCTTCTGGCTGAGGGAGGGAGGGAGGGGGCGGGCGCTGGCATGTGCAGTGCTCGTTGAAAATAGCCCCCTGTCCAGCAGAGGTAGTTTACACTGGGGCAGCTCATCAGTATCCATGATCCCGATGGTAATCTCTCAGGCCAGTGGGAGGAATGCAGGGGCTATTTATGCGCGCAACAACAACAAGCACAGGGAGGGGGTCAAAGGAGTAAAAGTTACAGCCTGTCCTTGACCCCTTAGCCTTTGTCATTATGAATGAAGGGGTCTTTTTTCATCAACTTCAACACGTTATTGTCAATGGTTCGGGGCATTTAGAAAATGGCATTTAGAAACGGTTTTAAATAAGTGGGGCGGTGTGTGGGTTTTCCTTGGGGTCGAAATGCATCAGCGTTGTTTTACCCCTGGGAGTCATTTTAAAACACCAGTGGAGTTTTTGTGCCACTGGTGATTGACTGGATTTCCCCTGACGAAGCCTGATGGACTCCTTTGTGGCAGTGTCGGAGAAACTTAGGCGGGGAGACACAAATAATTATGTGAAAGAGTTGCTGAATGTACTCAAAGGTTGCACTCTCGCCAGCACATCCACAATGGCTTTGAGCTTCCTTTGGCAAAGCTGCCATTGCTTCCCAGTCATGGATCCTTAAAACAGTGTTAATGAATACTGGGCCTTTTGCTCAACTTTGTATGAGAAACACTATTTGTCCTGGCTCAGAGTAAGTATGACAGGGTATAAATTAAACCTGGGATGAAGGTCACATGCTGACCTTTAAATTGTTCTGGAATTATTAGATGAAGTCTGGGGTTCTCAAAACTTTTACTTTGCCTAATTAGCGGACACAGAAGTAAATTCATCGAGCTCGCTTCCTTACTGTGTACATTTTGTACTGCATATTTGATATGGTTTGTAATAAAAGCATGGCTTAATTAAAAAAACTGATGCCACAGAGTAAAGAGACGTTTTTATTCAAGTGTGTCGGTTCAAAGTAAATGTAATGACAGTGTCTCAATTTGACTACTGAGAAGCAGACAAATTAGAAAATGATTTAAGCAAACCAAGTTTAAATGGAAATTGCATGCTTTTGAAACAATCAAAAATAGCATTTTCACCGGCAGATTCATACGCAATTAATTTGATTCGATGTCAAATGTACACCCGGTTTCAAATATTACATTGCATATTAGTATGTTGCAAAAGAAAGAAAGAAAGAAAGAAAGAAGCACAACTTTTATAATCCGATTCCCCCCACTGGACAATACCAGGTGCTATTTTTGTGCACTTAAATGTACATTTAATGAGTCATGCTTACTCCTGCATGATATGGTGGTGTGAGAAACGTAGTACATTACCGAAGCCATCGTTTCTGCATGCCTCTGTTGATTTACTAGGAAGATCTGCCCCAATAACATGCTGAAAGCACCATGCTGAAAGGCCCCCCTATTGGGACCTGTTTTATTATGCATCAGCCCACATACAGCAATGCATGTCTACAGTTACAGGGATAAATAACTTAAGCTCTTCTGCCTTATCTTGTTAACGCAGGTGGGACTGTGCATAAAGCACATCATGCCACTGCATCTCATTAACATGACGAGGGGCCAGCATTTCTCACTGCACACATTCCGCGATTCAATTCTGAAAGGTTTTCCGCAACCTTGGAATGACAAGGAAAGCTATTAGGCGTTATCTGAAACTCTTTCCTCCGTCATTGCATTTCTTTGTTCAACATCTCTCCCTTCATTTGTGATGACCCCTCTAATCAGAGATAAGAAGAAGAAAAAAAAGTATTTGTTTAGAGACTGAAAGCACTAGAGACTAGAGTAGCTTGGCTCACTTATCCAGTTTTTTCTTGTCATTTTTTCTTTTATTTAGTTTTTTTTGCTGAAGCTATTACTATCCAGCTATTACCGTGCATGGAAATAATCGAATGCTAATTTGACCTCAACTTGTGAGTCGGAAAGAGAAGTCAACATGTCCATTACCCATGTCTACTTTAAGGTCTAATCCACAGCACTATTTTATGTAATATTTGTTTGGCGCACTCTACATCCCACACACTCTTTTCAGATACAGATTATGCAATTTTCTTGCAGAATCTTGATTTCTCAGTGTGTTAGTCATTTGCTTCGGAAATAGAATCCCTATTTGGTTCTGAATTCATATATTTCAAAATAGGGGTGTTGGGAACGAAAAGAAAATCTGATCATGATTTTAATCTGATAGCAGAAAGGCATAGAATTGTTTTCCTTCAGCCTGCAATGCTGTTGGCCTTCTATTACACCTTGCAGTCAGTTGACATCTTCCCCTCTCTCACTGGGTGCTGTGTGTGGGGGTGGAGTTGGCCTGGCCTCCCTCCGGCTTGTGTCTCTGAGTGTCTTATTCCCTGTTGTGAGGGCTGCAGTTCCCCTCCCAGGGGAGCACTGTAGCGCTGAGAGCTCCTGCACTGTGGTGGGGGAAACAAAAAAGCGCCGTACCGTTCGGGGGGGTGGTTGTTTATGTGTTGCAACTCACTTTGTTAATGTAGACTGAATGAGGTGTGTCAAGGGGACAGTTTTAAACTGCCATCGGCAAAGGGATGATTGTCTATTGATTTCAGTCACCTGAGCATCTGTATAGATATCCATTTTCAGTGTATCAACATTTTTTATGACATGGCAGCTTAATCCTGGTTTGCACCACCCAAAAACTGTCCCTAAATCTAATATGTTTGGTTTATAACGCCATCTAAGCTTTCAAAACAAGCTCAAACTAGGTCAGATTTGATTGAACAATGGAGGGTTTTACATTGTAATTTATTTCGCCTCTATGGACGGCACCATGGGATGGAAAAAGCCATATCATACCTATTCAAAGCATTCCTTTCCATATGATGAAGAGGTACAATTACAGTCTTTATGAATATGACTCCTCTGCCCTCAGGTACAATATGTGATGGCTGAATCTGTCAGCCAGTTTTGAACCGATTGCCTTTCATGTGAACAGTGACATTAAGCAGAAAATCCGGGGTTTCAATCATTTTAATGCATGTTGCAAACATGCCTAGCGTTTTAGATGCGTCCTCCGTGGAGGTAAGTCAAGGTGCTGCTAAGATAATTAAAACACCTTAACATCCTAAAATATGCACGGGCCTCACATTCACAGAGGCGGCGGCGCCATTTTGAGCTAATTAAGGGAAAAGAGGAAGAGGGAGAAAAGGCAACTCTGTTTCCGCAGTCAATAAACACATTTAAAACTGTCAGAATAGCATATCAATTTAGTATAAATCACAGACCTGGCACTCAGACATGGCAGGTCGTAATGTATTTCCAGATGCTGTGCCAATGCTTTTGATTAAACTGGATCAGCCGACGGCACGCAATACCTCTCCTGCGAGCGCACATCAAATATGCTCTGTCTGTGTAAACACAGAGTGCTTATCGCTGTGTTTGAGCGTAAGTGTACCAGCAGCCTCCTCTGAGCTTTGTCACGCTACCACTGCAGCTACGCACCATGTGAAACACTTACTATGACAAACTAAGAGCGTCGAACAATGCAGAGCGTCCCGTACTGGCTCAAGCAAACCCTTAAAGGCCGCTTATTACAAAACCCCACATGTTTTTTACAAAGATATTTAACCAGTCTTTAACCAGGGAGGTCAGCTGTGAATCAGTTCTCACTGGCCATGATATTCTGGCCAAGAGCCAGAAGTGCATTCTTTACAGGCAATGCAGAGGACACACCAACTGTTCAGATGTACATAAACAAGCAGGTAGCCAAAGCACAGTACGATGTATCCCGGTTTTACCAGTTGTTGTCTATTCGCTGTTGAAAAGATCTGACTTTGATATTAACCTGTCTCTTTGATATCCCCCTCCCCCAAGAGGGCAGATTGTTTACAACACACAGCAAACAAATTTACTAATTTGGTTAATTAGCTTGAGCTACACGTTTTCCTACTTTCTCTAGTCAATTAGCCAACATTTGCTCTGTCATTACTCGAGTGTCTTAATGTGTAGTCTAATTATGCTAATTGCAATTTAATGTTAATTGTACCAGCCATTTGGAGGTGATTTTATGTAATATGTAAATAAGTACGTCTAAGCCCAAAACCTTATTAAGATGTTTATTCAAACAGGGTCGCCCCTTGATGCAGATGTCAAAGCCACAGATCACTTAAAGTGGCATGCGTTGGGAATAATTGTGTTTTTATGACAGGAGGAGTCTGCAGGTAGGTTGTGCATCGATAACCAGTCTGGTATGTTCTTTAATAATGAGTAATGTCTAATGTTTAAGTAAATGTCATGCCAGCGTGACCCCATTCATCCAAAATTCAAAGCTTTTACTGTTATACACCAGCATTCTGAGCAATAAACTCAATGCATGCCTGAATGCAATCTGTATGAAATACATCTCAATAGTAACAGTAAAATAGAATCATTGACCTCTCAAAGAGGTTTATCCTGTGAGTCTTTCGTTAATGCTTGAAGCAAATATATGTCAACCTTTTCTTGTTCATTAGAAGGAGGCACGCAAATCATTTCTATTGGCATGATCGATTCCCAGTTCCTTTTACAATCTCAAAATATCTAGAGCAGAGCCAGACGGCGTGCAGGGGTTAAGCATCTGTGAGCTTCTTACCCTTGCTCATCGGTGACATCCGCAGTTGCAAGGGAATTTACTTACTCTTGGAGGCTAAATTTGTTTCTGCACGCTCACAAAGGAGAAGTAGGTGTGCCTCAAGGTCAATCTCGGGACAGTCCACATTTCAGCCAGCAAAACCTTGTTTTAATTGAATGACATTTCAGCTTTGTGCAGTGCTCTACTCGGAAGTATATAGATTTGTGATAACAAGTAGAGGTCAGTCCTGTGGAAATGATACAGGGAAGGTCAGTGGAGGTAGAGGACTATGCTTAGTTCCTTGGATTATGATAAATGGTTTAATTGTTTTAATCGCGTAACAGCCACTGTAACAGTATACATGCACTTAATCGGCTCATTTTAGCTCAGGTAATCATTTTGTGTACAGCAGACATGACATTGTTCTTCTTTTCTTTAATTCAGGACTAGCGGCTCATATGGTAAAGACGCTTGTCACAAGCAGAGGCTAGACATCACAGATTTGAGCCTGGGGTATGGTGGGGTTAATTTGGGTCCCTCAGGCTACTGCTGCAGTAGCTCTTATCAATAAGGCGCTAAGTGCCCATTGGCTTCCACTGTTGTCCACTTCGAAACATTCGTACAGCAACAGCGTGATTATTTTTAGACTTCATAAAACCGATGAGAGCTCATTATGTTTTTATAATCTTACTTCATTCATGCCTTGCATCAAGTGTCATCAAGATGTTCAGACATTGACAAAGTAATTGCTGTTGCTTTCACTCCCAAAATGTCCTGTGCAGTGACTCGGGTTTGCATGGTTACGCTATATTTAGCCAAAAGCATGGATATTAAAGAATGCAGCTTACAAAATAAACATCATTACCCCCAACTGCGAGGTATGCTAATCTGTCAACACTGTAACACAGAAGCACATAAATCTGTGAGAAAGCCATGTTTAAGCTTGCTTCAGCTGTAACACATTACATAGGGTATACGGATATTCCTGAACAACTGGGCGGCAGGGTAGTATAGTGGTTAGGGAACTTAGGTTTCAGCTGCCTGCTGAGGGACCAGATTTCACCACATTTCAGTGCAGTATGCTGTAAAGCTTAAAGCTCAAGCTTAAAATAGACACCCAAAAAACAGAGGTATATTAATGCAATTATAAAAACTCCAAATGAAAACAAACTACATCACTCCATAGAGACGCAGTGGAAATAACTGATCAGCACGATCCAGGCTCATTAAAGAGTCCGTTTGCCATACAGCCAGAGCGCATTCGAAAGGCAGAGCACCAAAGACCCTTTCACAACGGGGCTGATGGGAAGTGGAGCATATCATATCAGCATAGGTAACTGGGGCTTGTTTCACAAAAGCGATACATGATCATTTCAACTGACATTATTGACAAAACGCGTTTCACTACAATTACAATTTCCAAATACAATCACTGCTGTGTATTAAAATGTGTCTCTTAATGTGTTTTCTATCCCCTCACCGCCTGGCATGGTGGTCACCCCTTCCACCCTGCCACATGTGACGGAGAATGTGGCAATTTATGGTCCTGGTGAATTGAGTGGATAGTTTGTTTGTTTTCCCTGTGGGTTTTTGTTTTTGTTTGTTTGTTAGTTTTTTCCCATCATACCTAGGCAACCAGGGCTCTCCAGGTTTCCAGCACTCCACTGGTCCCCACCGCTCTCCAGGCCAAGGGCCAGGTACCTCACCACCCACCACTGCCTGAAGACACCTGGCCACCCGCCATTTCGAAGCTGCCGAAGGGCCTCTTGCTCGTGGGTCTGCCCGAGGCTGCCATGCTGCCCTGTCCTGTTGGGCCAACCGAGGGCTCCAAGCTGACTGCCCCAACCAGCTTGCTGAGGGTCCCATGCCATGCTGCCCTGTCCCATCAGGCTAATTGAGGGCGCCAAGCTCTCTGCTACTGCCGGCCTTTCTGAGGGCACTTTGTTGCCAGCTGCTGCCAACCTTCCTGAGGGTCCCTTGCCATGTTGTCTCATCGGGTTAACCAAGGGCGACAAGCTGCCTGCCACAGCTGACCTTACTGAGGGCCTCTCCTTGCCTGCTGCTCCTGGCCTTACTGAGGGCCTCTTGTCGCCAGCCCCTGCTGGGCTTGCTGAGGACTCCTCGCTGCCGGCTGCTGCTGGCCCCTCGCTGCTTGCTGCTGTCGGCCTTCACCTACACTGCTGCCAGGAGCCAACCTGCTGCCCTGACCCATGGGTCCAACAGGGGGCACCCTGCTACCCTGTCCCACATCCGCCCAACCCGGCCACCCTGCCACAAGTCTACACTAACTTCTGTGATCAGAATACACACTTGTTTTGTAGTTGTTATAATCATTGTGACTAACCTCATTATTCCACATAAAGAACTAATATGACGGCATTTTCCTTGACATTTGCAGCCTATGCATAGGCCTGTGCATAGTCAAGGTCAGTGATAGTTACATTGTTTTGTTTTTGAATTCATGAGCCCACACATTACCAGTGACACAAAGAGAGGCAGGGGAATGACAATGATTGCTGAGTGGCTTCCCTTTGCAAGATGCATCCATGGAATGAAACTTATTTATTTCTGAAATGCTCCAAAGGGAGAGACAAAATGGGTGCATCTCACAGATATTAGCTCCCATGTCGCCTTTTTGTGAAATTAGCCCCTGAAGTGAATGCACCTTTAAAGCATAATTAAATATTTAAAGGTTACAGCTGCATTAGCTCTTACCAATAATGTGCTAAGTGCCCATTGACGTCCACCGTTGTCATCAGTGGGAGATATGCCTGTATTTTGACTAGTGAAAGATCTCCTGTAGTATTGTGTTGCCGGTAGTGCCTAAAACAGTGACTGACTGGTATACAAGTGCAGAGCTTCTTGTGTGGGTGCAGATAGCACCACGGTAACTCGAGAAGCTGGTGATTACAACTAGGGAGAAAATGAGACTTTTATTATTTAAGTTCTCTCAAAAAAGGCTTTCCAAAGAAAACAGAATATTTAACCATATTTAACCAAAATCATAGGTATTAAAGAACGCAGCTTACAAAATAAACATCATTACTCCAAACTGTGAGGTATGCTAATCTGTCAACACTAACTCAGAAGCACATAATTCTTTGAGAAAGCCATGCTTAAGCTTGCTTCAGCTGTAACACATTGCATAGGGTATATGGATATTCCTGTACAATACAGTGTAGTATAATGGTTAGGCAACTTAGGTTTCAGATTCAATTCCCAGTTGGGGCACTGCTGTTGTACCCTTGAGCAAGGTACTTAATCTACATTGCTTCAGTAAATATCCAGCTGTTATAAATGGATTGTAAGTAGAGAAATGTAAAACTGTGTAAGTCGCTCTGGATAAGAGCATCTGCTAAATAACTAAATGTAAATTAACTAATTGAAGTGCCCTGCAAACAATTATATCAAGTCATACGACTTCAGAAACAAACTTTTTTTTAATGCAAATACTAACGCTGTACCACATTTCAATGTAGTATGCTGTAAAAACTCATGCCTAAAATAGACACCAAAAAACTGAGGTACATTAATGCAATTATAAAAACTCCAAATTAAAACAAACTCCATCACTCCATAGAGACGCAGAGGAAATAACTGATCAGCACGATCCAGGCTCATTAAAGAGTCCCTTTGCCATACAGCCAGAGCGCATTCAAAAGGCAGAGTGCCAAAGATCCTTTCACAAAGGGGCTGACGAGAAGTGGAGCATATCATATCAGCATAGGTAACTGAGGCTTGTTTCACAAAAGCGATACACGATCATTTCAACTGACACTATTGACAAAACGCGTTTCACTACATTTTGTCACTCACAGTTTGCAAATACAACCACTGTTATGCAATAAAATGGCCGTTGGTCCACCGGAACACTTCTCTTAATGTGTTTTCTATCCCCTCACCGCCTGGCATGGTGGTCATCCCTGCCACCCTGCCACGTGTGGTGGAGAATGTGGCCATTTATGGCCCTGGTGAATTGAGTGGATAGAACTCTTTAGTTTGTTTTCCTTGTGGCTTATTTTTGTTGTTTCTTCCCCCCAAATGTACCAAAGAAAAGATACCACAAGGCCAAGAGCCAAGCAGCTCTCGGGTCCTGGGAATGGCCCCAGGACCAGGCCATTACCTGAGAGGACCAGGAAACCTGCCCAAGGGACTGCCTTGCTGAACTGCTATGCCTGGCTGCAGCAGCCTACCCAGGGACTCAGTGGTTTGGCAGTGTACCCATCGGCTGCATACCAACACAGCCAGGACCATGAAGTGTACACCAGGAGCAAGAAGGGGCCACAACACCACTCGCTCAGGGAACCCGAGGACCTAGAGGCTCGGGAGCAGGTGGACAGTCTTTTTGTGGTGTGACTGATGTGGGGACCCCAATTATCACTGGTCCAGCTGCCTGCTGAGGGCCCAGGATTGATGTGGGAGCTGTGACCAGCAGGGGCACCATTGAAGCAACTGCCCAGTGCCAATGTGTGTTTCTCTATATCAACTTCTACTGCCCCTGGCTGGAGGAGAGGGAGTCTCTTAGGCTGGCCCATGCACGTCAACAGACCATCGCTCCATAGCCTCAGCCAGACTATGATACCTAGGCAGGCAGGGCTCTCCAGGCTTCCAGCACTGCACTGGTCCCCAGAACTCTCCAGGCCAGGGGCATCTCCCAAATCTCCAGTACCTCACCACCCACCACTGCCTGAGGCCACCTGGCCACCTGCCACTTTGAGGCTGCCGGAGGGCCTCTTGCTCGTGGTCTGCCTGAGGCTGCCATGCTGCCCTGTGCTGTTGGGCCAACCGAGGGCTCCAAGTTGACTGCCCCAGCCGACCTTACTGAGGGCCTCTCGTCGCCCGCTCCTGCTGGGCTTGCTGTTGGCCTTCCCTCACCTATACTGCTGCCAGGAGCCAATCTGCCGCTCTGACCCATGGTTCCAGCAGGGGGCACCACACCGCCCTGTCCCATGGGTCCAGCAGGGGGCAGGGGGCACGAATAGGGGGCACCAATAATTGTTATAATTATTGTGACTAACCTCATTATTCAACATAAATAACTAATATAACAGAATTCTCCTTGACATTTGCAGCCTATGTATAGGCCTGTGCATAGTCAAGGTCAGTGATAGTTACATTGTTTTGTTTATGGATTCATGAGCCCACACATTACCATTGACACAAAGAGAGGCAGGGGAATGACAATGATTGCTGAGTGGCCACGCTTTGCGAGATGCATCCTTGGAATGAAACTGATTTATTTCTGAAACGCTCCAAAGGGAGAGAGACAAAATGGGTGCATCTTGCAGATATTAGCTCCCTTTTTTGTGAAATGAGCCCCTGAATAGCATATAGAGTGAAGTGAATGCACTTTTAAAGCAAAAATAAATTAAAGACAGCACACGTGAAGAAGTTACAAATATGCCCATCTTTAGAATTGTTTGTGGTAAAATATATACAGTATATATATATATATATATAATGAACCATATTAACATTTAACAGTTTAGGGAAAACTAAAGAGTTACTTGCTGTTTAAGTGCTGTATGCATATGTACTGTATATATATATACCACGGATTCTAACATTAGGCTCCCGAAAATGAAAATTCACTGAATTTAATGGAAGCAGTCCGCTTTGCAATCAGCGATACCTTTTGTTTTTTTACAGTGGACGTACCTCATGAAATGTTGTGAATTATGTTACAATAAATGTATTTCTAACATAATTCACAGATTGTGAATTCACAGACTTGGCAAGTAGCCATGGTATGAGCGGGATAATGTATTGTGGACAAGTCAGTTGTTGAAAATAACAGGGGTGATAAGATAATATAACATGCATAATATGCTTTTCAACAATCGACTTGTCCGCAGTACATTATCGCTTAGATATTGTTTATCTACTGTATGCATATATATATATATATATAACTGTATATATTGTATGCATGCCCAGCTATCATAATATGAAAAGCTGAAAATAGTGTCTGAAGCTACTTCTATGACACAGTTCTACTCAATTTAGCACAGGCATAGCAGTTGTTATTGATCTGAACATTGCCAGCACAACAACTGCAAATGGACTTGATTGAAAGCACCGGTTTTCCGGAATGATTATTTTGCTGTCAAAATGTAGCACCTATTCATCAGTAACCAGATCCCTGTTCCATGGAAACTGGGCTCGTAGCCAGAAGCTTACCTATAGCCGTTATTTTAGTTTCATCAGAGGCTTCGACACTGATTTTAATGCCTTTTTCAATCCAATGAAATGCAAAACAATAACTGTTTTTTTCACAAACAATTTTACACATACTGGAATTTGAAGCCGAATAATTCCAGCTATTGTAGGATGAGGGGAAATGTCAAAGTGGTGAATCAGTGGAAATCATAATACAAATAATAACATATTTACTGATGAAAATTCTGTTTACTGGTTAGGAATTGTTAATGTGATACCTCCTCTGTAAGGTACAGACAAAGGAATTATGTACATTTACATTACACAGTTTACATACAATCCATTTATACAGCTGGACATTTTACTGAATCAATGTAGGTTAAGTACCTTGCTCAAGGGTACAACAGCAGTGCCCCACCTGGGAATTGAACCTGCAACCTCTGAGTTACAAGCCCAGCTCCCTAACCATTACACTACACTTATGTGTACTGCAAAAACAACAAAAAACAGTGGTGGTTAAATTATAACTTAACATGTTTGCATATTCAGATTAGCCAATATGATTGTGAGCTTTAACCCAGGCATGCCAGTGGTCCTGTGGGATTATTATTATTTTTGTGAAGGAGCATATGACATGCATCTCTAGACCATATTCCAGTAGCTAGCCATACTGTATAACGCATGTTGTTATGATGTTATACTGGAATTCACCTCACAAAGTTTACCGATAAACAATCATAATATACAATTAAGTGTTGGATAGCAGCTACAGTAGTTGCAAATGTGACTTAATGGTCCATATTGTAATGTTTTGTTATTACATGTTGCAAGGAGTCCCCACCTCCAATACCCTTTTTATCTCCCTGAAGTACAAGAATATTATCCAAGCTGTATAAAACTGGACAAAGCCGTGCACAGCACAAATAAACGGGCCTTATCATCACGCCTTATCAGGTCATATGAAACAATACCTCTCCCAAGGCCTTGAATCAATCAACAGTCCAGCAAATGTATATATGAGTTTAATCTTACACTGAGAAACTGACAGATGTCAACTGACTGACATCAAGAGCTTACAGAACAGTGAGCCTTTGGCTTTTCCATATTATTATTATTTTTGCAGAGGCTTGGCATAGCCTTTTTTCACACCACAGAAGATACTCATTATGGTAATACATTTATAGACAAATAAATAAATAATGTACCACGGGTCCTACCACATTAGCATTATTGGTATAGCAGCTCTAACAACTCCCTGAATGGTCCATTTTAGGAATATTGTTTCAGTAACATGAGCAAGAAGGTCCTCTTAAACAGCAATGATGCACTGGATAAAGCGGCACCATGAGCTGCCTTCAATTGTTGTGGCGTTATACCACCAGCAGAGGGCGCAAGGAGTGGCAGAGTGGAGATGCTTACAGCACAAAAGAAACCTTGGATTGGCTCTGCTGCTCAAACATATGACCCTGACACTGAAATAAAATAGCATGCGGCAACTGGTTTGGATTACGTTACCGAGACAGATTAACTCACTTAATGCTGTCTGTAGCTATGTGCAGATTGCTGGCATCAGTTTACACAAAAACGGCAAAGCTTTGAAAGTGTATGAAACGTATAATGAAAACATCAGACAGCACAAGTAATAGGAATGTTGTTTTTTTTCTGCTGTACCTCCAGTTCTGATGTATGTACGCATTTGGGGCACACAGACACTGAATGGCTTTTGGTGTCGTGAGCAGTCTGAAGACAAAGCTATACATTTCTGTTGACAGTGTAAGACAAGTGTGAGAGCCCTGTTTTATTGTGTCACTTACATCAATATTGGTTTAGGAAGTGACTGACGAGGGATTGATAGCTGGTGAAGAATGGGTGCGGGGGGGGGAGCTAGCCTGATGACCTCATGTTTCATTCCTCCAGAAGCTCCTCCCACAACTGCAAAGGGTGTAATAGATCGCTATCCTGGTCTCAGAGGGCCACTTGTAATCAATAACATTCAGGGCTGTCACAGTGGACAGGGTAAGTACATGAGGACGGATCCAGATCACTGCTGGAAAAAGTGACCTTGCTGGTCAGAGCCAATGAGGTCCAGATTGCGAGACAAGATCAAATCCCGACACATATGGCTTGTCAGACCCAGCACAGTCAAGACTTAAGAACAAACAAACAACAAACAGTTCCATCAAGGGAACCGAGACTCCCACCACTGACATTAGTCTAAAAGGGGCATGGGGCAGATTTCAGGGACACATTTTGTTCTCTAGGTTATGAAGGTCTCCTGAACTTGCTGGGATAGGGGATGTGGTTCTTCAGGATTGTGTATTGGCCTAAAATGCCACAAGTGTTATAATCCAGAACTTCATTAACCTGGCTGTGCAGGGATATCCACGTGACAGGAGAAGGACCCCACTCCAATCTGTAAAAGCTGCCAAATTCATTCATTTCCCTCCAGTTCTAGATTCCCGGAGAAAAAGCCTGTCAAAACGAAAGGCAAATTTCACCACTGCTCTTGGCTCAGTGCACAGAGCGCTCAGCTTGCTCCACATTTAGTAAGTGCTAATATACCCCCCACAGTGTTTGGGAAATATTACTGGAGCCAAGCCTCACTTCGCTGCCTGCGCTCTCAGCAGCGCTTGGACGTGTGCCCTGAAGGGTTCTACACATGGCATTAGTCAGCGCCATCCATTCAACACAAGGCCAAAGCAGACCTGTTAGAGTGCAGAAAAAAAATGTACTGAGAGGGAAAGGGGTCATTTTAAATTATAGGTCCATCTGTTGACTCACGTCGATTGAGTGTGGATCTTTTATGAATGTAGTTACTGAATTGAGCTATGCACTTCTGTGTTTTAACTTAAAGGTTGAAATGAGAGTGCAAGCCTATTTAAAAGTTAAGTTCCTTTTTGGATTTGCTGCCTCAGTACTCGTTAATCGCCTACCGAAAATAGAGGCTCTGAATGACAAGCCCTCTCTAACATGTAAACATGTGGTGATTTTTTTAGAGCGAGGTATTTAAGTTGCCTCCAGCAAACAACATCCATTTACTTAAGAATATGCTGAAATGGTGGGCCCCCGGGTGGCTCAACTGGTGAAAGCACTTGCCCAGAGTGCAGGTTGCCCACTGCAGTTCAATTTGATTTCCTGGCTACACCAGCCTGGCTCTGGCTGGGGAGTCCCACTCGGGGGCAGAGATTGGCTGTGCCCCCAGGGGGAGGGGCCAGGGAAGCTGGCACGAGCTCACCGCATGTACAGAAAGCTTCCCTACGTGTATCGGATTCACGGTCGGCGACTCAGCAGGGAGCTCACCCTCGTCACTACTCGTCCCAGGGTAGCGGCTGGTCCATAGTTGCAGGTGGCAGGCTTGTGGGGAGGGTAATTGAATCAATAGAGGGTACAATTGGGAGAAAAATAGGGGAAGAAATCTGAAACAATTATTTTTTTATTTTTTTAAGAAGCATGGTGAAATGTTACAATCTGTTCGCTCATTTTGAATGAGAACCATTCAGTGCACATCTTTTATTAATGTAGTGACCATCTAGTGACTCTCTTAGCGTGCCAAAAAACATATTCTAAAAATGATTTGATGCATGAATAATGTAGAGGTATTGTGAATAAAAAATGAAATATGACACATAGATGCATGTATTTCAAAGAATGGTCTGTTCGTAATACAGTACGCTATAAATATCATTTTCGGCACCTCAGTTCCAGGATTGCACTTTATCAAGGGCACCAGACATGCTAGTAACAACTTTACAAAAGAAATGCCCATAACGTTTCTGAAATATGACAAATCCACCCAAAAACATGAAAACAGTAACATTAAAACATTTTTGCACTGTTTTTAAAATTTCGTTCTAGTTTTGTCAATGTTCCATGATGTAGAGTTGGGCATTCACTGAGGAGAAAGCTAACAGGAGCAGGACAGAGAGAGGAGTTGTAGAAAATACTGTTAAAATGGTGTGTACATGTCTGGTGGCTGGCTTTAGTAGCCAATTATACACTGTATTTATTTTGATTCGCCCTCCCCCACAAACTTGCTGCCTGTCCTCCGTGACGAGTAAAAAACTGGAAAAAATCTGAAACAAAAATAAAAAAATAAAAACAACTCCACATCATGAAGGGTCTAAGGAAGGAAGTACATGTATAAATGGGCATATTTATATGTTGGCTAGTCACAAAGTGAAAAAACAGGCACCATACTATTATGGATGTATACTGACCAGGACTCCCTGGAAGAAGAGATCTTGTATCTCAATGGGACCTTCCTGTATAAATAAAGGATAAAAATAAAAAAAATAAAAATAAAAAAAAATATTGACAGATTTAATTATCTTTGTCAATGTTTAAAATCGTGTCAGGTGCCATTTAAGGTCTGTTTATACTGTTATGAAACAGATGCCACTACTCATCAACTAAGTAGAACTATTTAGGTAAATAAATATAAGAAGCAGGTAGTGAATGTGTAATAATACAAATAATAGTAATAATAATGGATTTCATTTGCGCTATTTCCTGATCTCAAAGAGCTTTACAGTAAAGGGGGAAACTCACTTCAACCACCACTAATGTTTAGAACCCATCACTGGGTGATGCACGGAAGCCATTTTGGACCAGAATGCTCACCACACATCAGCTGAGGTGGAGAGGGAATTATTGAACCAGTTAAACTGATTAAATTAGATTTTAACTTTGGTTGTTGATGTATCACTTTTTAAGAGACTAAATTGCATTTAACTATAAATATACATTTGAAACCCTGACATTATAATGTATTATTTATTATGTATTGATTTATTTCAGCAGACGCTCTTATCCTGAGAAACGTACAGCTCTGCAGTGGCAAAACATATACAGTCACAATAGTGTATACTTATTACTGGGAAAGAAACACTTTTCCACATGATACGGGCAATTCCAAGACATTGACATTAAATCAAACCACAAATCTGAGCACAAAATACATACATTTTTGAAATAATGGTTTTCTAAATAATTCCAGATCCAACATTTCAAGTTTCTTCCCCATTTACCACCTGATCGCTACCTTTTTACTAACAATTTTGTTTTATCAACTATATTCTTATAATATATACTGTAAATAACATTGGCCGTATTGAGTTATGTACAGTATCTAATGTAAGTCAAATGTTCTTTCCATATGGGCAGCCGAGTACTTTCAATCAGCGGGGAAATCTAATTAAAATTGGAGTAGTATGGACATCGCAGGCCTGAATTATCAGAGAGCCCTGTTTTTAAGGGGGGGGATGACGGTGCCAGTGATCGGTGCTGGCGGCAGGCTGGCTGGGGTGGACACTGCGATAATTGTATTCAACTCTGTGGCTACCTGTCACCTCGTATTGATACAGGCATGATGCAGATAATGAGATTACTAAAAGTCCATTGCTCCCTGGCTCCCCCCCCCTCCCTCCCAGGGCTGGTGTCACATGCAGAGGGTTAATGTTCTGCCAATAGGACCTGGTGCCAAGGGCTTTAGAGTGCCAGATTACTCTTATCTTGCATAGCAAGCTTTACAAGAGCCAGGGAGTTCAACTTTTGTCATGTAGTTTGTGTTAAATTAACAAGTGTAAAAAGTTATCTGTGGCAGTTATTTGCAAGTACCGGACATACGTTACCAGAGATTGCATACATCTACTGTTTCTGTTGTTGTTGTTTGATAGGTCAATTTAAGTTGGGAGGTGACGACAAAGAAGGCCAAAAATTACAATATTTGCAAATATTATTGTGTTTGCTAATCTGTGAGCCACTTATTTGGGCTGTGCTGGCTTACTAGGTTACAAAATAGCATATTCAAAAAACCCTGGTGTATAGGCATGTAAGCAAGTGTAATCTTGCAAACTTACATTTGCAAACATCAATGAGTGCTTAATGAGGTGAGCTGCTGGCAGTGTGAATATCCAGTAGCACATACAGAGCAGTAGTTTTGTATCTGTTATTAACGTAGTTATTTTCCATTAACATAACATATTACAGAGGTAATGCTACCTAGTGCAGTTACAAACAGTAAACAATCCTTTTTGTTCTCCAGTTTTCAAAGCTGTTTTTTTCAAATAAAATATTGAAATATTGTATATATACACTCAGTGACCACTTTATTAGGTACACCTGTATATTTGCTCATTAATGCAATGATCTAATCAGCCAATCATGTGGCAGCAACTCAATGCATAAAAGCATGCAGACATGGTCAAGAGGTTCAGTTGTTGTTCAGACCAAAAATATGAATGGGGAAGAAATGTTATCTAAGTGACTTTGACCGTGGAATAATTGTTGGTTCCAGATGGGGTGTTGTGAATATCTCAGAAACTGCTGATCTCATGGGATTTTCACGCACAACAGTCTCTAGAGTTTACAGAGAATGGTGCGAAAAACAAAAAACATCCAGTGAGCGGCAGTTCTGTGGGCGAAAACGCCTTGTTAATGAGAGAGGTCTGAGGAGAATGGCCAGACTGGTTGAAGCTGACAGGAAGGCGACAGTAACTCAAATAACCATGTGTTACAACAGTGGTATGCAGAAAAGCATCTCTGAACACACAACATGTCGAACCTTGAAGTGGATGGGCTACAGCAGCAGAATACCACACCGGGTTGCACTCCTGTCAGCTAAGAACAGGAAAGTGAGGCTACAATGGACACAGGCTCACCAAAACCGGACAGTTGAAGATTGGAAAAACGTTGCTTGGTCTGACAAATCTCGATTTCTGCTGCGACATGCAGATGGTAGGGTCATAATTTGGCATAAACAACATGAATCCATGCATCCATCCTGCCTTGTGTCAACGGTTCAGGCTGGTGGTGGTGGTGGTGTAATGGTGTGGGGAATGTTTTCTTGGCACACATTAGACCCCTTAATACCAATTGAACATTGTTTAAATGCCACATCCTACCTTGTCTTGTCTTTTTGCTGACCATGTACATCTCTTTATGGCCACAGTCCACCCATCTTCTAATGGCTACTTCCAGCAGGATAATGCGCCATGTCACAAAGCACACATCATCTCAAGCTGGTTCCACGAACATGACAATGAGTTCAGTCTACCCCAATAACCTTCACAGTCACCAGATCTCAGTCCAATAGAGCACCTTTGGGATGTGGTGGAACGGGAGATTCACAACATGAATGTGCAGCCAACAAATCTGCAGCAACTGCGTGATGCTATCATGTCAACATGGACCAGAATCTCTGAGGAATGTTTCCAGCAACTTGTTTAATCCATGCCACGAAGAATTCAGGCTGTTCTGGGGGCAAAGGGGGGTCCTACCCAGTACTGGAAAGGTGTACCTAATAAAGTGGCCACTGAGTGTATACAGTATATATATACATATGTGTGTGTGTGTGTATGTATGTATGTATGCATGTATGCCCAGAATTATAATGCCGGTTGACTGAAATACCTCTTCTTTGAGAATGTAAATACTCTGTGGACTGAAGGGGGGTGGAGGTTGTGGTCTTTGACAGTTACATTCAATGGGTGTACCTAGGTATGTGTTTAAATTGAGGAACAGAAGACTTGGTTTTGTGTGACAGGATATGCAGAGGTGTGTTTTTCTGGACTGGAGTGAATAGTGATAAATTGCCCTAGTTGGTGAATTTCACATGGTACAGTGTTCCCTGTAATGTGATATGAGGTGTAGTATTCTAGCGAGTTATCTTGTCCTCTCTTTTTTCCTTTTTTTTTTTGGGGGGGGTGTCTGTATGTAAGCAGTGGTTATGGTATGTGCAGATGGGTGTCAGCTAAGTGTTAGAAACGTTAGGGAAGAAAACATTGCAGAGCTGTGCGGTTCAGGTGACTTAAGGTGTAAGATAACATTTCATACAACGTGGCTCTGAAGAATGCTAGACTGTTAATTGGCTAATTGGATGCAGCAGAGAATGTTAATCCTGGTTTCCTGGCATTACAGGGCTCTCCTCTTATGTTTGTCACTTATACCCCTCAAAGAAGAATGACTTAGAACATAAATCCCAGAATACACTGTACTAGTGTAAACATGGCAGCTACAGGCTGAACATTTGTTTTTAAATTTTGAACCTTGGCTGATTTCAACTCTCTCAATACCTGATAGGGTGAAGCCAATTGTGCTTCACAGCTGTGGTTACTCCCAGCCATGGTCGGCTAATGATATAGGCCAGGCTCAAACCTGCAATGTATTTGTTTTAAGGCCCAGCATGCACTTGTGCTGAGCACCTTCACTGACAGAGGCACTCAAGAGCCTCCTGTTTCATGTGCATTGCAGATTAGAGAGCCATTATATACTTGCCAGAAATGTATTGAGTGACAAGCACAATAGGCTTGTTTTACTTTCATGTCATTGAAAAGAGTCAAGCTTCAAAAAGAATAGTTAAAACGAGGAGAAGATTGAAAAGACCAGACATGGAAACCTCAGACAAACCACCCACGAGAGACCTTGCAGGGCAAACCCAAGGAATCAATGGCAGAGGGCCTTGTCGCCATGGAGATAAACTATGATATCTAGGTAGCATCCCAAATATGTATAAAAGTTAAAAGAGGTTTTATTTTTCAGATCCTTTCTCAGTCAACCGCAATGTCTACTGTCCCATGCTCTGCCCATAACAGCACTTTTCTATCAGCCTGGGGGAAACAATTCCAATAACATTATAATCTATCGTCATGCTACATTAAGATAACGGCCACTGACAAAAATCAATATAGTGAGGAAACAAAACTCACTCCTTTTAGTCAAATGCCTGAACAGTCTATGTGAATTAAATGGCGATATAGCCAAATTGCTATCATAAACTATTATCTATGCAACATGCTGTATGCATCTGTACAAAAAATGTCAACGTCAGTACTCTTCTACAGTATACTGTAGAACTTCTACATTCTAAATTTTGAGATGGTTGGCTTACATGGTTGTACATTTGGCCTTGAATTTATAATAGCCTTCCAACTCCAAGGAGAACAACAACTTCAGCAAAATGGCTGAGGAGAAACTCAACCGGAAAATGGAGGCCAACAAAGATAACCGCACCATGCGTATGGCGGCACTCAACGCGAATTTCAAGGAGAAGGACAAGAGGCTGGAGGAGATGCAGAAGAATAAAGAAACCACAAACAAAGAAGGAGAGATCTGAGATTCTAGGGGCTTTTTTACTTATCCAAAGACACTTATTTTTGTTTCACGGCCAGAATTTAGGTTTAGGAGAGGGTCTCTTGGAATCAGCTGCAGGCTGTTCAGTTTTATCTGGAAAACAAATTGCATACAAACCACTTGCAGTGATTCGTGCTGGTCATTATATGCATGAGATATGATCAGTGAAGATCATATGTCTCTACAGAATAACAAGAACTAAATATAAACGATCATAATTGACTAAACAAATTTTAACAATAGTGTAATTCATTGCATACATTAGCTATGTGTCTTTTATAATTCAATTTTTTTTAAATTAAAATGTTAATTAAATAAAATGTTATGGGGCCCCCAGGGTGGTGCAACCGGTAAAGGCACTTGCCCAGAGAGCAGGTTGCCCACTGCAGCCAGGGTTCGATTGCCCGGCTCTGACCGGGAGGGAAGCCGGCATGAGCTCACCGCATACACAGAAGGCTTCTCTGGATGTATCGGAATCACGGTCGGTGCTCTCGGGTGCTGAAAGAGGCGGTTCGCCGTCCCCGCCCCCACCGGTCCCAGAGTAGTGGCTGGTCCCGTAGCTGCAGGCAGCGGGCTTGTTGAAGGGGGATAGTTGAATCAATAGAGGGTACAATTAGCCACCAATTTGGGAGAAAAACCTTCTTTTTTTTTACATTTTCTAAATAAATTATGTTGTTATTAATTTATTATTAATTGTTTTTGTGGTTGCTGAACCTGCCAGAATTTATTGGTGAAGACCAAAAATAACACTTGCATTTAATTGTAAGTGAAAATGTCAGTTACTCATAAATGATTCTACTGTCTTAATGATTCTACTGAGCATTTTCTTAACAAAAGTTTGCATTGAGAAGTAGCAGAGCTCTTCTACTAAATCAACAAACCTGAATTGATATTAAAAATGTAGCATGTCGCTTCAGACTGATAGATTTAAGTATTACAGCTATTGCAAAGTATATTTCTACTACTTTAAGGTGGAAGATTGTTTTTGGTTGGTTCGTCAAGACCTATTTCGTCATCACATTCCTTGACCTTCCTCTCAATAATTGTCACAGTTCTGCAGTTCTACAATACTCTTTCTCAGTCTTGCTGTCCACCGCAGTGCATTTCCTTGCCTGGGGGGAGATACATTATGATTTCTGAAATACACTGTGATTGCTGCTCTTCATTAACATTATATAATGCTCCTCTCTGGCATGCCACTTCAAGAGAACAGCGTTTGAGAGAAGAGCTTTATTTTTTACTTGTCACGGCCCCTGGAAAATGATGCTGAGACTATTGATGTCCGTTGCTTGCCTGTGAAACTCGATACACACCGCGTGAAATTCCCCTAAAAAAGTGTCCAGACAGGAAAGGGGCCCTTTGCGATCATCTGATCCCCTCTAATTCTTCACCCCAGAAAAGATCTTGGCCTGGCAGGCTGCCCTGTAACCCAGGAGCTATATGCAATTTTCACTGCGCCCGTATTTGCTCATACCAATAATATGTCTCCCATGCTCAGAATAGTTTTATTGCAATGTCCACTCGTTTCCATATTTAACACCTCGTTCCTATTCCAGGGGCATCAGAAATGTTCCCTGGCTACTGGTTTTGCTGATGTACAGTGCAGTCCACAATGTCTGCAGGCTAAACTGGGTTATGCGCCTGACTGTTGAGGTCTTCTTTAAGAAGGTTTGCAGGTTTTGTTTTGTGTCTGTAGTTTTGCTGCACTTATTCAGAGTACATCAATCATTAAATGTCTTCCTAATTATTATTGTGCAAAATTGTAGAGGTAGATAAATTAATTTCACAGTATTTACATCATTAATGTGTTGTTGTTGTTTTTTTTTGTTACATTTCTTGTCATTTTTACAGCATATTTTCTGCTACATTTCTGCTGTATTTTTATTGTTACTACCCCTTGGCAACAAAGAGCCTAATTTCATCGAATTGGGTTTAAAAAAAATACATAGAATGGGAGGCTTGCTCTTTTGGGGTAAAATAACAATGCCTGCTGAAAAATAAGTAGCTACGGTAGCTATGTCTGGGGTCTCTGATAGCCATTTCCTAAACACATTCCTTCTCTGCATTTCCCAAGCGGATACTTCATTGACTTAGCGGCTCCATGCATCATCCTGGCATGGCTTGCTGAAAAGACTTCCACTGTCCATCACTGTCAGAGTGTGGCTCTATGGGGACTACTTCAATTCAAAAGAATGCAAGCAATATGCTGCTACTCACAAGTACATCAACTGGTTTACAATATGTATCTATTATCATTTCACTGTTCAATATGTATTCCCAGAATTCCCACAAGTGACTCTTTAGGAAAACGCACGTGACAGTAGAAACTAATTTATAAAACAAAACAAAAGAAAACAACCATTTCCTGAAATGTATTTTGTTGCATGACAACTGAGGTTTACATTTGGTCTGTTTGCACTTGGGTATGTACTTCCAGACATTAAATTGTACTTAAGGGCATTGGCTGCACACTGAGAAAAAAGCCAATTTATCACAGGAGAGTCCAGCAACAGCATCCACCTGAAGGAGGAGCTGCTGATCACAGGGGTGTCCAGCAACAGCATCCACCTGAAGGAGGAGCTGTGTTCAGTCCTGGCCTTCCTCAACGCCCGCTTCCAAGCCTCCAGCAACCTAAACAGCAGCCACAGGTGAGAGCCAAACATTCTCACAACTTTCACAGGCTTTTCTGGGTCTGTTTCAGTTGTGCTGAGGCAGTTTAGGGCACAGCACAGTGCAATAGCTATGTAAAAAATAAAATATATATATATATTTTTTATCGTTTTATGAAGTTTTATGGTGCTGCGATGGGGTTGTGCAATATGTTGCTCCTACTTTTACTGACGGTACCATATGTATCTATGTTTGTTTGTATTTATGTATTATGTGACACGTGTTTATGGTTTTTTGTAAAGCAGCGACACTGAGTCAAGACAAGTTTCAAATAAAAGTATGCCTTATCTTATCTTAGAAAACGGGAACTTTGGGTTTTCCATTCGCCACGATTCCAGTTCCGCAGAGTTGTCGTTGTTGATTTTTGGTGCCTGTTCAAGATGTGCCTGTTCTTACCGTACCAAACAGGACCTTGGGGGCAGGACTAACAGCACTGTTTATCGCTGATTGGTCACTGAAGTGACTGATCGTGAGGGGGAAGACGCATTGTTGTTAGCGTTAGTGTTTTTTCCTTTTTTGTTTCAGATTTTTCTCCCATTTTTCTCCCAATTTGGTATCCAATTATACCCGCTATTTTCATGTCAATCCCCCCCTCGTACTATGAGTTAATTACCGTAGCCCTGTGACCAGCGGTGTCAAGGGCGAGGCATCATCTCTTTCGAGACGTCGAACGTAACTCCAGCACCCCAGATCCACTACTGTGCGCAGCGAACATCCTGTCGGCTTCCCTTCCCCCTCCCAGGGGTGGACAGCCAATTGTCACCCCCGGTGGCGCTCCTGGCCAGAGCCGACTCTGGCGCGACGGGGAATCGAACCCCTGTTGTTAGCGCTTGTGAAAGAAGGAACATCAGCATTATGTAGAAAACCATGGAGAAAACTATGGGACCATAAAACAAGTGCAGTTCTCATTCAAATTAAAGTGTAGCCTAATGTTGTTACAGAAGCGCAGTGTATGTTTTTATGCAATTAAGTTCCAGTTAAACTACGCCATGAAGGCAGTTCTGGCAAGTAGATTGTTGGTCGGGCAAGAGAGGAAAAAACGTTAACGTTTAATCCTTGCTATAGCTTGCATATGGCAGCTTAATGTATACCATACAATACGATACGATGTCTTGGACTCTCAGTAGCTGTTTCACAGTAATTACACATATGACAAAAATAGAAAAAGCAGGATCAACCAAATAACAGTTTCTGTACAGCAACACAGTGTCTACACATTCTCATCAACACAATACATCTACACATGTATCAAGTGATATGTTTTTTCATATGGCAGCTTAACCAAAATGAAGCGAAAAGTTTTTCCTTTGCGTTGCTGATGTTTGCTCTGAATTAGTGCAAACCGTAACTTTTTCTCCTGAAGTCGGTGGAAACAAGAACGGTAACCTGAACCGGAACTAGCACTAGTTCCCGTTAGGTCTAGCTCTTGACTTTTTTGTGCAATGGAAGAGGGCCTATATATTACCGATTTGCTAACTGTCTGCAGGCAATTTCTGGAAGTTAAGCGAAATCATTCAGTGTTTTTGAGTAAAATACACGAAAGCTTTCAGTGCTTGTAAATAGAAACACACAAATTTGATATATGTATTATTAAGTTTTGTTAGGACATATACATTGCTTCGTAAAGTTGGGGTTATATTGATTACATTAATCCCCATAAGTTACATTGACAAAGACATGGAGGTTTGTTTACTGTGGAAATGAACACGTTCATTTGGCGGTAAATCCATGTTTACATTCACTCCTATTATGTCTTGTGCTAGCTAGCTACATATACAAAGTATGTGTGTGTGCTGTTTTTAGTTTTATTTTCAATGCTAATATAGTTTAATTGCTAGCTAGTAGTGACCTTGGATTGCATAGTTCCCAAACGTAGCTCTAAAAAACATCTTACCACTACTTCAGGGTTTACAGATAAGAACAGTAGCACATCTTAATTGCATACATATACTTTTTATACATATTTTAATGTAGTGTAATTATTCATATAATAATGCAAATTATTCTGTTTTGGGCTATTGCATGCACATACAACCAGCACAGGTGAAGCATGCACCTACGATTCACCTGGACACCGTCCTTTCCTTCAGCTGTATTGACATACACTATGATTACAAATACCTATTTGGCCTTGGAGTAATTTGTTCTTTTCCCAGGGTTACCTGTTGTAACCAGGGTTCTTTTCCCAGGGTTACCTCCCAGTTGTACCCTTACATTTAATACCAAGATCATGGACCTCCCCCTCATATCTGAGAAATTATAGGCAAATACAATTGGGCAATATGCATACAGGGGTATCAAAAAACGCCTGAGTCTATTATTGCACTCTTGTAGATTTTGAGTAATTTGTTCTATCTCCTCCAAATTTTTTACAGGAGGGCGAAACCTCATCAATTCATTTTTTGCCTAATGACAAATTTATAACTTTTAAATATCAGTTTATGAGCTGTAAACTGGGAAAGCTAGATAGGTAGAGTAGTTGGCTACTGAAGCTAAGCCTTGTTACTTAACACTGACACACACAAATAACTGTAGCTGCACTATGTCTGTAGCTAACCAGCCCACTAGGTGTCACAAATTAAATTCGCACTCAAGCTCATTTAAAACTTTCTTGCAAAATCTAGCAAGCTACAATGATTTCTATATTGCGAGCTAGCTAGTCAAACAGCCTTCCTCTACGGTTTAATTAGCTAACGGTCCTTGGCTGAGCAATTTGATATACAGAATTCTGATAAATTAGTCACCTAAATTTGATTGATCAATATTTTTCTAAACATATTTAGCTATTAATAATAAATGTATTTTCATTTTTAAGGGTTAATTGGCAAACCCATTGTAAAATAAATATGCCCGTGATTGTATTGTAGCACTTGCTCTATAATATCATTATCACAACTTACAATCCAATTATCCAATGACTCAATTTCAGCCCTAGAGAGAATACAAGTGTTTCATGTCCAAAGAAGTCAATGTTTACATATTTCAATTATACATGAGAATCTTTCTTTTTTATTTATTTAATGTGTAATTTTTTCACTCCAATATGAGTTGTGAACAAGTGATTGCTTGAATAAAGCATTTGCCAGGTCCAACCTACTAAACAATACCGATTGACTTTAGGTAGCTTAAATTAATTTCTAGCTCCGATGAGGTACATGTGTTATTGTAAGGTAAACTACTGATGATTTTTTCAGCTGCACAGCATCAGACAGAAACCATAGAAAAGGTCATTGATATACATGTGGCTATGCTATGCTGTGAATAGAAAAATAAAATAAAAATAAAAAATGATCTGGCTTAGTTAAATTGGGATGGTTTAACAGAGGATTTGCATATGGACTCATTGACTCATTACAAACTCAGACCCTGGGCTGGCCAGAGGAGGATGGGTCTGGTTCCTCCTAAGGTTTCTTCCTATTTGTTCTACCGAGGGAGATTTTCCTTGCCACTGTTGCCTCAGGCTTGCCTTTGTGGGGGTTCAGGCCGGTCTATGCTATAAAGCGTATAGTGACAAATGTTTTGGAAAATACGCTATACAAATAGATTTTGATTGATTGATTGATTGATTGATTGAGGAGGCTATGTGGGTGTAGTCACAAGATCACTGTCTCTCAAATGGAGCTGGCACCAAACTGCTGTGGCAGGCAAGTGTTTGGGATCCCCCCACTCCCAGGGAAAATGAAAAGGTAGAGCCACAGCTCGGCAGGACCAGGTCACATACGAAAGCCTCCCATCGGAAACCTGAAGAGCTTGTTTTATGGGAAGTCAGTGCCAAAGCACTCACGAGGGAAGCTCTTTAGGAAGAAATTGTACCCTTCGAGAGAGGGAACTGGGACTGTAGCAATGCATGCTTGTTCTGAGAATGCTTTTGACTGATTCCTATATTGTTGATTCCAATATATTTCTATATTCCTATAAATGAGATTACAGAGATACATTACATTGAGACACATTACATTGAGTAGCCTATGTAGGTTCTCCCCCCTATAAAGCCCATTTGATCTGTTGAAATCACTGAAAGGAATACTTCCTCCGTCCACCGCACCAGCGCGTGCTGTGGCTAGTATTTTTAAAATCACAATTTAAGAGAGAATGGTCTGTACGACTCACAAAGTGTGGGGTCCCTGTCTTTTTTTGCAATAAGGTGTGAGATAGGGTTGGGGGGCGAAAACCCAGAGATAATGATTTGTTAAACATAGATAAGAGTAACGGTGACAGTAACAAGGAAAACGTGCAATAAAATTCAATCGGATAGCCACCGGGGACCGGTGCTTTATCCCTTTGCATATTCAAAATCGCTGCAGTCACATCAGACAGAGAGAATGGTTCCCCCAGACCAGTTTAGCTGCTGATTAACAAGGAGCACATCCAATTGGTCAAAGAAGGTGTTCCAGAAGTATAGAGGGAGCAGTAAAATTGAAAAAATAAGTTAATGTACTGAACGTTGCTTATCATTCCTGTGGGGGGCTTACCATAATTGGGAAAATTATACAGGATGAGATGGTTTGGCATGTTTGTAGGGCCTTACTTACTAGCCTTGTCCTCAAATTCATAAACTCTGTGACAAGTTTTAAGCATAATTTGTTCAACTTTGGAGGTGGACACCAAATTATACTCTGCTTGCAGATGCAACCGTTCTTTGTATAAGTCTGCACAGGGTGAGGTGGAGTATTGTCTATCAAGCAGTGAAATGGCATCTGAGAGTTCCTCAAATTTAACTGCCGGCTGTTTGCTAGCTTTAGAGGACAACATTTTTTCCCATAAATTAGCCTTGAGTGCTTCCCCTGATGTTGAACGAGAAACATCAGGAGAGTCATTCGTGAGCCTAAATAATCGTATTTCTGCAAATATCAAATCTGTAAATGCTTTATCTGAAACTGAAAGGGAATTGCATGTGTACAAGTTGAAGTCCCCACCTAAGATTACAGAGTGATTAACTGTGCATGGGATGACTGAAAAAAGTGTATTTAAAAGGTTATCCCAGCTAGGGGCTTAAACACTTGCAAGAATAACATATCACAAAACGACCATTAGAATTGGCTACAACCTTGCTGGCAACAAATAGGATATCCTTGCGCATTACAATCACAGCCCCTCTACATTTCCCATTAAATTTAGATTCCCACCCGGCCCCTTTGAACCTTAGGGATATCAGAATTTAGTAAATTAGTTCCTTGCAAAAATAATATAACAGCTTTCAGCAGAGATGAGCAAGGACTATTCCTTTTAACAATCTAGTTCAGGCCCTTAACGTTCCAGGTTATGAAATTAACTATCTGATTGTGTTTTGGCACTGTCTATAAATTCAAAGGAATGAGAAGGGGATCTGTATATTTTGACACAGAGCCATTATCATTATAAGAGTTAACCCAGGGGTGTCAAACTCATTCCATCGTGGGCCGAGTGTATGCAGGTTTTTGTTGCAACCAGTGCACTACACCAGGTGATTTCACTAATTAGCTTCCTTCTTCAACCAAGGAGGGGAACTAATTGAAATCACCTGGTGTTGTGCACTGGTTGCAACAAAAACCTGCATACACTCGGCCCACGATGGAATGAGTTTGACACCCTGAGTTAACCTCTGACATTGATTGACGTGTGAAAGAGAATGAAAAAAAACATATGAGAAACCACCCTGCCCATCCCCACTGTATCCAGGGTGGATGGTGGATGTGTAAACGCAGCCCTAACAGAGAAATGTTAAAAGACACACTGTGCTTTCCTAAGTACCCTAAAACTACTTGTTCAGAGTTCTGCTCTGACCCAGTGTATTTGTGTATTAAAGTTACATATTCAATGGCAAATAATGCTTGAAAAAAAAAAAAAAAAAAAGTGTCCAACTTAGTAACAGCGAGAAAGGAAAAAGAAAATGCCTAGGTGGTCCGCAGCCAGGCAGGATGAAGTAGCGTATAAGCCACTTCAGCTTCACACAGCTGAAGTGGCTATGGGAGCTAGAGAGTGGTGGGCCTGATCAATAACAAGAGGCCTGGTGAAATTTTCCTTGCTGAAGACCTCACAGGCTTCCATGAGTGCAATAGGCCATGGTCCCTCAGCTTGTTCTGGAGTTCCCAGCACTCTAATATTACTGCGATGAGAACGATTCTCAGGATCAATTTTCAGTCTCAGCTTTCCATTTTCCATGACCAGTGATGAGCACGCGTCCTCAACCTTAGCAACTCTGCCATGTACCTCCAATAGGGACTCCCCAACATTCCTGGTGCTTTTTTGCAAGAATAAAGTTGCCTGGAATGACAATATTGAAGCAAGAATCTCAGTTGTTAATGCAGAAACCTTGGTTTCATGTCACCATTACCACAGTTCACAGCTGAACAACCTCAGCAACCGTGACTTCACCTTTGGATTTGGACATAACTTATTGCACAAATGGGAAGTTAGACAATGCAGCAACTCAATGTGGAAAACGGTGCCAAAAACGGTGCTTAATCCACAACAATTAAGAATGTGAAAATAAATTACTGGTTTGCGGAGCAGTACATTTCGGTTTGTTTCATGCCGCGACCTTAACCGGAAGTCCAACCAAATATTTATACCATATTCAGTTTATCATCATTATTATAATTATGGCTATTTGAACAGCTTTTCCAACAACCCTGTCCCACCTATGAGTGATAAATATTGTACATTTCAGAGGGCAGTAAAATGTCTGAAAAGTCCATTCCTGGGATGAAAAAAACAATTATATATATATATATATATATATATACACACACACACACACATTTTAAATGTTTAAATTTTAAGCATTTAGCAGACGCTCTTATCCAGAGCGACTTACAAGATGTGCATTACTACATGGTAAGAACAATCATACTTTGCACAAGAGATCAGTGCAGTAATAAAGCGATAGACATCGTTGTAGGCAGCTGCATACCATACCTGTAATACTGGGAAGGAAAAGGTTAGTAAATTGTTCTAGTTTTTTTGTTGCGGAGTAGGCAAGGATACATATACAAAAATAATTGAAGTAGGCAGTGGTGATGACAATTGGCTAGATGTACAGAATTCAGTGGTAGTGAAATCTGAAAAGGTGGGTGTCACACGCCACGTGACAATCCCTGGACGGGAACAGAGCAGTCTGGAGACACGGAGTGGATTCTTTGGACCACGGACCGGATTTTTTTTTTTTTCTGTCTCTCCCCCCAGACATGGGAGAGAGACAGTGGGAGAGCAGGTTAAATCTTCACCCACCTTGCCGCAAAGCTTTCGGGCAAAAACAACAAACTAAAATAATCCAAACTTAACGAACGCCCGCCTCCGAGGGGGGAATTCCCTTTCCGGGAACACACAACGAACACAGACAATCAGCGGATTTCCACACCACCTTCATACATACACATTTACCACACATCAACACTTACAGGACAGGGTAGAACTCTACGCACTGTCCCGACACACCTCAACAAGACACCACGCCTCCTCAGACCAGTGTTCCCCTAGAACCTCCCCAGGCACACACATATCCAGTGACTTTTCAAGTGCTTCCCAAACCCATGCACACAGAGACACTAACTTTTCAGTCCGAGTTCTCTTTTACCCCAAACACACCGAGACCCGCCACTACTCACAGTGAGAGTTCTCTGGCAACCAGCCCCGAGACACTCCACTCTTTCAGTGAGAGTTCTCGGGCCGTTGTCCAGAAACACTCTCCACTGCCCGAGTGGGAGTTCTCTTCCAATCACACTGAGGGCGAGAGGCGGACCCTCTTTCAGGATGCCCTCTCGCTCTTTCACGATCACACCGAGGGCGAGAGGCGGACACTCTTAGTGCACCCTCTCTCTCTCTCTTTCCTACACACACAGGAAGCACTCTGTCACTTTCAACAAACGCACACAGAACTCAACATAGATTCCATACAGACTCCACCTCCCAGAAGCTTGGATTATAGACACGCGCCACCATGCCTGACAGAGTCGCATCAAACATCAACACTCACAACTGTTCCCATAGGATCGCCCACCAACAAGTCTACAATACACACATAAATGACAAGACGGACACTTCTCCAGACACACACATGAATGACAAGACGAAGACTAACTCTTGATTTACACACATGAATGACATGACAGACTAACTCTCAAGACGCACACATCAATGACAAGACAAACTCAATACACAAACATGAATGACATGACAGGACCAACAAATCCCCACTCGCCCCACCTGCTCTTAAATAGGCTTACTTTCTGCCTGGCTCAGGTGGGACTCGTGAGGCAATCACCCATCTACCAATCACAATCACTCAACACCAAACATTTCACATTCTCACACACAAACCCAATCAGTCAATTGACTTCCACACCTGATTGACATCAATTAAATAATAATTAAATCAATTATGGCCTTTGGAGCAACCTTCCAGGTGACAGTTCACTCTCACACCCTGTGAGAGTGCCAAACCTGCCCCCGGAAAGTCTCCCTGCTCCAAAGGCCTCCCCAACATGTAAAACAAAGGCAACCATGCCACTCCCATGTGACCGAGACCGATGTCCTCCACAGTGGGTTTTGAGTCTCTTGCGGAAGATCACAAGTAATTCCGCAGTCCTGACTGATTGCGGAAGGTCATTCCATGTGTATATATATATATATATATATATATATATATATAGAGAGAGAGAGAGAGAGAGAGAGAGAGAGAGAGAGAGAGAGAGAAAGAGATGAATGAGTAGATTAAATAATGGAAACACCAAATGAAAAAGGACTCATATTTTGCAATAACTAAATTGCAATTAAAAAGGAGTCTAGACATAAGTTTTATACTAATGTCAATACTAATTACCAATATGTAGCATATTCTGATGTTTTAAAATCAACACTTTAATATGTGAGTTGCACATTAATTGCAGGTGCGTCAGTCACAGAAATAGCAATATTGTTTAATGTGTCAAGGGGAACAGTGTTGAAAACCATAATGGCATATGCCAAACAAGGAAAACTGCATCAGAAAAGAGGAACAGTGGTTGGAAGTGGAAGCTCACCGACGGGGATACACAGACATTTTACAGGATGGTCGCTAAAAACCACAAAACAACGGCTTCAAAAATGACCACAGAACTGAATGTACACCTCCGTGACCCACTCTCAACAAAAAGTGTACATCCCAACTGTAAAAACATGGTGGTGGATCTGTTATGGTATGGGCAGCCATCTCATGAGGCATTGGGTCTGATTATTACTCATGGTGCGTGGTAGAATTATGGCCAATTTCAGGCTATCAGGTGCACCCTATGGTAAAAACATTGTTTCCTCAAGATATTCTTATATTCCAAGATGTCCATGAAAGTCCACAGGTTTTTTTTCTCAGTTTTCAGATATTTTAAAAATTGATCGAAAACCGTGACAGTTCTCCTAATGCACAGATGCACAGTCGAAAATATGATCCTTGCTCAGAAACAGGCTTACATCTTTGATCAAATGTTCAAAAACTTTTTTGATGTATCAGAATAGTACAAGTACCAAGAATGTGTGAATACTTGATAACAAGCAAGAAGTATTTGATAACAAGCCTTGGATTCAAAGACCATTTAATCTTAAGAAAAACAGGAGCTCTGAACTGAAGCTGTTGTCTGTATCTTTTGTAAAAGATGCCAGGATTGACATTGCACTACCAGTACATTTTTTTCAGACCTAAGCTTTAAAAATAGACAATTCTAAACAGCAACGCATAAGCAATTGTTTAAACGCAGCTTTAGGCTAGAATCAAAGCACTCTCAAGGCTTAATGACAGGATTTTGAAGTAATGGTTGTCAAATGCCTGTAGAGTACCCAGTTTAATTCTTGTTCAGTCATTTGGAATCAAGCTGCTATTTCAGGTTAGATGATTCTAGAATGAATTTCATAATTCCCTGAGATGTTCTCAAACTCGGGAATACAATCAATGTGATGTTCTCTGAGCTTTCTGCTGACAGCGAGCAACTTCAGAACTTCAGAAGAATGTGTTCCTTGTTGCTGGTGATTTTACTGACTTTTTTCAAGGTGACAATAAGAATTGACTTTGAATTATATCACTGTTTGAGTTATAACATTGCTTGCTAAATCATAGCTCTGTAAATCCACATCTCAGAATGTGCAGGCAAAAGTAAGCCCAATGCTTTACTTTCAAAAATAAATATATTCATTGTCATATGTCAACGTCTTTTATGGAACCATTTGTCATGACACACAAAATGTATGTGCCACATGGGACCATTTCCTTTAGAGCTGCCATCTCCTGATAATCTGATGCAGACATTCACTGCACAACTACAGAGAGCCTGTAGATATACAGCATCAAGCCAGATATACAAGCCACGGTCTACAGTATGTAGATTTGTTATGTTTTCAAGGACATTGTTGCATTAGCAAGCAACACTGTCCTTGACAACCAAAAACACCCATAAATCTAACAGGAGGCCTACTAACACAGTATTGAACCTTTCAGATTCTGTCTGTTTTTAGGCTGCAAACTGTAGTTCGTAAGTGGAATCAAGTGTCAGAGTGGGAATTTTAACGTTTGGATTGCACGTTTAATGGATCCATAGTCACCCACAGAATTCTCATTCTGATAAATCGGGGAAGATGTCCAACGATTCAGTGTAACACAATGTCTATAATAAGTTGTTGCCAATGGCCTATCGGGAATATGGAGTGCACTGCATGAGCAGCTGTGTTTGCACTGATATAAACATCATTAACCCAAGAGACTACAGTGATCCATCACCCTGCTAGATATGGTATTAATCATCAGACGTTTCTGCGGTAATTCTCCCCCTGTTTAATTTTGTAAGATAATGCGATATTTCACTGCCTTTCATTCCTATAAGCCTCATTATAGCGCTCATTTAACTCTGTCTTTAAAAAACGAAATGAATGGACTTAGGAACTAATATGACAAGTAATTTTTAGATTTTAAAAGCTAAATGTCCTTGCTTGCACATTATGAGGCTTTCCTTTAAATGGAAGTGGGTTTTGTGACACTGACAAGTAACTTTGTAGAATAACAGGGTATCAGCTCATCTGTTGTGCAATTAGCAAGAAGCTACAGCTACTGGAAAATGACAGTGTGATGCGTAAAAACCTCATGGCATAAATGGCTAATGTTCAGGTTGTGTCTTAATGTGTCTCTTAGACTCCGTTCCATAAGTAGATATAGTGTGATAGCTGAACACTGTTTACCATAATGCAGCACCTTCAGTAGGCAATAGTTATAAAGTGGTAATGCAAAAATGAATTCATTTTACTGCTCTGCTGTCATAAAGTGTGTTCACTGAATTCATCATTTTCACTGTTGTGATTGTTTTCTTTTTGTTCACAATAAAGATAAATGTTCTAACAATGGTCTCTTGTCTCTCTTTATTGTGGTAACATTTCTACATGTGAGCATCTTTGTAGTGTTAAAAAAACCTTGTGGTTTCCATAGTTAGCTAGGGTCATCTCTATTATCTAAAAATCCATTATTGACTGTCATTATTGCTTACAAAATCCAGTTTGAGTGTTTTCTAAATCAAGATACTTATTGGTTTTTTATTTCAAGCCATAATCTGGGTCATGACTGGGATTCTATGTATACATGCTAAAATACATTAAAAACTTGAAGCACTATAATTCTTTTTTAAATTGTAATTGTGGTTGTGGCCAAGCTACCATGGAAACACTAGTGCTTCTCATGAGTGCTCCTCCAAGGTAATGACAGTTCCCTGCATATTTCGATTTTCCATGAACAAAAGCCACAATATATTGACATGGTTGATTTTTCATAGTATTTTCAGTATTGCTTTTTTCAGATTTTTTCCAATTTTTCTCCCTGGATTTTGTAACTGATAATGACAGTCAATATCACTGGAATGGCTGTTTTCTACCTAATACAGTAATATTGACAGTTGGGAGAGGATATTCCAGTGCAATGCAATCTACATCGCACACCCACACTCACTTTTTTTTCTGTATCATTGCTGGTGCCCCCCAGATTTTCACAAACGGTTCACTGCATGCTGTTTTCAAACCAGGTGGGGAATTGTACCGTCTTGATTCAACTATTCCCGCCAGCCGCTACTCTGGGACTGGCAGTGACAAAGGCTCCAAACCACTTCCTTTGAGATGCAGGTTGCACACTGTTCCTTCAGTTAGAACAAGTGCCTTTACTGGTTGCGTTGCCTGGGAGCCCGTATTTTCAGTATTGTGGCATGAATTCAAATGCATGTGTAACTATTTTTCTTCGCAAACACAGTTTGGTGAGTTAATTTTGGTGATTGCTGAACTCAAGCAAGCTGTGTTTTGGAAGAATAATAGTAAAATTAGCATTTAATTGAAAGTGAATGTTAAGGACAAATGTTGAATGTATCCATGCGTGTGTGTCAGCCCTTAGAGTCCAGCAATGTCATCACATACAAGGATGATTTACCTCTGAGCACACCCAGACCCCTGACCACACAGGGCTGTTAGAATGTCTATGGTCTGTTCCCTGGTCATCACTGGTAATCGTGGCATGGTTTGTGCAACCAGAATCAAGGTGTTCTCCGGCTTTTTTGTATCTATGGTTAACACTGCATAACCAGCAGTGTGCCTATACAGACACAAAATGATGCACTCATGTTATTCTACTTTGTATATTTGCCCTAACTTCAATAGGTCCGGTAAGGTGCATGCATAATTTAAGATACATTACCTTTATAAATCATGAAAATGACTTGTGTCTATGGCTTTCTTTCTTAGACATTCATTTGTAATCTTTATTCGTTTAATTTAATTGATATATTCGATAATATATATTCAATTAATTGATGTGGGTTTCATGCAGGTAGCCCTAAATTGTTTTAATGATGTTGAATTGCAAAATAATTCAATATAATTCCATTATACTGCACTATGTCTGCACTTCCAAGAAATAAAACAAGCATTAAATATTTTGTTTGTAATGATCAATAGATTTCCTTGGCCTTCCAAGTGCTCTGTTTGAGTGCTCTACATTCATTTGTATATACAGTTGTAAAAAGTAATTACCTGATTATAAAATGTTTTGTCAAGAATTACCATGCACTGTTCACAATGGATTATTTGAAGTGTTGTTCTGTTCTGATGAAGATGTCCTTGCATTGATACTGCAGACACAGACTTTTGGTACCCATTCCAAAATCACATTTCGGGCCCCCTCTTACAATTCAAATTAAATGGTATTCAAAACTGCAATACTAATTGTGTGCCATGTGGAATTTGTAGTTTCAACATGAATTTGGAAATGGAAATGTTCATTACAAAAGTGGTCATTGTCTTGTGACAAAAATGAAAACCGTTTGGATCCCCTGCTCAAATCCAATGTTAAAACACTCACGTCAGCTACTGTATGCAACTGTCCCAGAGAATCAAAGCAGGATCCTTTTTATTCCCGGGACACTGGAATGTTTGAATTTATCGAGGTATGTGATGATCCTACACCAATATGATACATCCAGCTCACTTCGATGGCAGTGGTGTGCAAATCTGGTGGCCCATTAGACACTCCACTTAGAGAGTCCTGGTCCGTCTACAGCCAAGGTGTTTGATTTCAAAGGCTGGAAAGTGGGGAAGATTTGTGGTTGCCTAAAAAACATTGGCTGCCTGGCGCCTCTCATCCGATCAAAAGACTGCCCGAGCACTGGCATCCTCACCAATTACAGTAAAAGCGACGGGGCAATTAAAAAAGATGAATTAGGATGCATGCTTGTGAGCATGCCACATATCTCCTTCCTGTGGTAATTTACAGCATGTCTCAACCCACTATCTAATGAATATTTTAGACATAATTTATGCATTCAGGCTTTTTTTGGTCTATGGGATATAATGATAGCGAGCTGAAAGAAGAACCTGCCACTTCATTCTGCCTGTTTGAGCACGTGATTTCTGCACTGAGCGCAATAATTCCTTTTCGGCTGGGGTAATGTGAGGTATCGGTGTTATGTGAGGCCTCTCACTTATGACTGGCGCAGAGAGAGAGACAGCTGTTCTACTTTAGTATTGCTTATTGATGATTGCTATCCATCGGACAGTTACCTCGAATGACTGGATCCGGGATTGGACAGAAACAGGTGTCACATTATCAAGTTTCGAGTACCACAGATCTAGAGAATGTCAAGATCAGGGCCTGTATTCACAAATTGTGTCAGAGTAGGCTACTAGGTATGCTACTAGGGTCAGTTTTGCCTTTTAGCTTATAATGAATAGGATAGGATATGGACAGGGGGAACCTGATCCTAGATCAGCACTCCTAATCTGAGATGCGTCATGTATATGTGCCCTGACCACTCTTTTTTGCAGGATCTTTTGGAGCATTGTACAGAGCAATTGTATCCAATTGGTGTGCATCTGAAATACTTTCATGATATTAAACTGTAGTGGAGCGCACTGATGAAAAAAGAAAAGAAAAAGAACATCCATGGAAACACCAATCCACTCAATCTATAAACTGGGTCAACCCACTCTCATGCCATTCATACTGCACGGGTTGTGGAAACCTAATTTAATGGTTGCACGTACATCAGCTTCAATGTTACTTTACACAAATGATTTAATTATATCTGCATGAGTGGCCAAGGGATTCCATTATGTATGAAAGCAGGACACTGCCAGGAAGGGAGAAGGCCTTCTCTGTGGAGCCATATATTTGTCATTGCTCATGGTGTGTGTGTGTGTGTGTGTGTTTATGTGTCTGTGTGTGTGAGACGGAGGTTCTTTCAGGGCTTGCCAAGTTCCCAGCTGTGAAGGGCTCTCTTACGTCTTATCCCCGCCCCTGCTTTTTAATGAGCAGTGAATATGACCTGTTTCATAAACTGTATCTCATTCCATAGGAAGTCAGAAGGGAAACTCTTTCAAGGAGAAAGAGAGAGAGAGATCATTTTCTCTCTCTGAAAAAAAAAAAAATCTATTGCAGCTGAGATGCATTCATCAGCACAAAAGCATGATTGCTAAATGGCCATGTCTTCGGCTCCTGTAGTTCAGCACGCGGTATTGATTCATCTTTAAAATAAAAAGGTATATCAGTGCTTCAAGGTAACATGAAATGACATCTAGCCAAATGTAGTTAATTTTGTTAGCTGCTAGCCAAGTCAACTAGAAGAACATATCTAGAATAGGCTAGCTAGTTCTCGTAGTTATCGTAAAGTTATCAATTGTAGTCTAACTAACTTACACTTAAGTGGTCATTGAAATCCCATGTTCCCAAACAACATTATAGTTTTATGTTACAACCAGGTAGCTAGTCATTAATTTAACAACAACTCAACAAGCACACAGTAATCTTACAATTAAGCAGTGCTGTTTTGATTGCCAAAGCAGTCTGGTGCAAAATGGTGGCTCAGCCCCATCCACCTAGTATTGGTATTGAATCCAGACCATGCTCCTACCGACTGATGCCAGCAGCCCCATGGGGCAATGAATAATTGGCAGTGGCATCACTCAGGGAGGCAGGGATTTAGTAGGCCAGGTTGTCTGGTCGCACACCAGCGTCCCTCACTGGTCAGTCTGGCACCCGCAGTTTTTCAGTATAAAGCTGCGCATGAAGTGTCTTCCTCCGACTCATGTCTGTGCTACCTTAACTTACAGACTGTTTTGTGAAAAGAAGCAGCGCTGATATTACGTGTTTTGGAGGAGAGCCTGTGCTTGTCTACACTCCCCAAAATTGACAACAGAGGTTGTAGCAAGAGTGGCTTCAGAATATAATTGGCCATTCCAAATTGGGATAAAAAGCATAAAGTCAATAATAATATAACAACTTTCTTGGCATATGCATTCACAGAAGCCCGGGGCAATAAAAGTAAGCCTTAACAGACAACATGGATGGTTGTAATCCACTTACATGCAAAGAAGCACAGTATATCTTATTTCACTTGAGTTGTGAAACATACATGAAGATGCACAAAGGAAAACTACAGCACTCATAAAACCCAGTAACTAAATCCAAGCTGCTAAAAACAGTCCAGCTAAATCAAGAAGTTTTGCAACAGCTTGCTATGTTGCAAGTTCCAGCTTCCCGACAAGCATACAGAATTATGAAACGTCATGTACCCTCCTTATTTAGATACCCGCATAAGGGCACTTACAGACAAAAATGTATATGAATATGGCACAAGTCATATCCCTCAAAAGTTGTCATTTTTCAACTTGCACTGGAGCGCCCTTTTGACGTACCCCCTTCAGATTGTCCCTGCTTTATGCCACCAGATTGCCTGCATTAAAAACCATTATTTCTGGTGTGTTTCACTGTAGAGCTAGTGTGTGGAAGGGCCTTCTGTTCAGTGTATATATCAGTGTATCAAAATAGGCACTGTAGCTCTCATATCAGTAGAAAGTAGAAAGGGATGTGTGCCAATGATTGAAGTACAGATTAATTAAAGTTTTCACCAATTGGGCTGCTTTGGCCAAATCAATTAAACAGAATCCATTTTGATTCAATCGTGGGTTTAATCAGTTTGGCTTTTTAGGCAAGATTTAGTGAAGGATTCCGTATTCTTTTTTATTCATTATTATAATTATTATTATTATCTCACCCCACATGTGCACTACATACATCACACTGCATTACATGCATTACAATATGACATTGAAGGTTATTTTAATCAGCGATAATTCATCCCAGCCAAAAATGGCAGCCATCGGAGTCAGATCGAATGCTGTAATCTATGGAGACTATACTCCCATGCAAGGCAATATGTTGCTCCCCCATGCTGTGACTAAGATTTCATGTGTACAAGTGTCTTGGTTACCGATGGGAATGCATGATCCATTTGCACTCAGCAGGAGTATTAGATTGTACGCCCACTGTCTCTTTCTCAACACTAAACAGAGTAAGCAGCCCTGCGCACCTGGTCTCATGGGCCAATTCCTCTCATGAACATTCCAATTCCACAGACGGCACTGTTTCCCAGCAAAGGAGCGTGCCAATGACTGACGCAAACCAACCCAGGAACTTACCAATTCAAGCCATTTTGAGTACTCGGTTAGATTATCCAAAATTTTACATTGTCTAAGGGAGCCATTCGATAAACTGCTTGGGATTTTATGGTTTCCCCTCCACATAGATTATCAAATGTGTTTTCCTCTTTTCTACTCTTTTTAACAATATGTGCTAAATGACATTGAAGAGAATAGAAGCCACAACAAAATTCATTTGTCTGTTGTCTTACTTTTTGAAATAATTTTCTACATGGTAGATCTGCCTATATGTATATAGCTTCTCCGAGTAGGAAGGCTGACCTAGGATCAGTTTAGCCTTTTAGCCCATAATGGATATGGTTAGGATATGGTTAGGTCATGGACAGGGGAAACCTGATCCTAGATCAGTACTCCTACTCTGAGAGGCTTTATACATACAGTACGTACTCTATTTTCAGGGCTTTCCTGCTCTTGATCTTTTAATTTCCCTTCCCAGCTTTGTGTTCTTTAACTTATTCGGACAGAAATACGATCACTCCTCGAGTAGTAGTTGAGAGCTTGAATTCTACACTCCCCCCTTAGTGCTCACTTATGGGTAATTAATGACATGATTAGCTTTCGGCAAAAATAACCCGCAACAAGTCACTGTTACCCAGAACCAGCCAGAGGGAGCTCATTTTGAACAAAGCTTTCAGTTAGAGTGAACCAAATCCACCAGGATCTCTTCAGCTTGGTGCTCATAATTTGTAATAGTCGAATTGCTAGCAGAATGGCATTTTCCTTTGTACCTCGCTGATTTGTGAGCCGGACATGGTTCCACACATTACTACCACAAACACACCAATCACATATAGTGAATAAAGATTATAGACATCACAATTGGAAATTGTATATTAATACAATTGCAATATTACTCAGTTTCAGTACTCTCGGTCCTAAGACAATCAAATCTAATCACCAATCTAATTGATCAAACCACAATATTTGGTGCCGGAGTAGCACAAATGGTACTTAGTTAAAACGGTATGATTTCCCAACTGCAAAGCTCAAACAAATGTGCCCGTTAAAGAAAATAAAAACTTTAAATAATGCATCCTGAGTGTCATGACCTAAAACAAACTGTGTGCAGGTGTGCCAGGCTTCTCCTTCGGTTAAAGTCATGGCGGACAGCGGTCAGGAGGGATGTCGATGTCTCCCCTGTTTCCCCTCATTAGAATACAGGACAGGCTAAAGGAACTTCTGGCTCCAACACAAACAGCATTATTCTCCCTCGTAGAGTTGACTTAGAGAGCGCATGGAGTCAGCGCAATCTCTCCCCCAGGCAAGGCCTCTAGATTATGGCCAAAATGGGAAAAAGTCTCCCACGGGACCCCCACCCACAGAACTCAGTGCTATTGGCTGAGACACAGGTCACAGTGATCACAGAGATATGAGGAGGAAAAGTAAATAGAATTTTTTTTTATCATGTTGTTTGGAATACATACTCCAATAATAATATAATTATATCTAGGAAAACTTCAATTGTAAACATTTAGATTTATTTGATTCGATTTTTTTGGAAAACGTGCTATGCCAGATTGGCCAATCAGATCATCCCCATTAATTCCACATAGAGGCCACCTCCTGTCACTGTAGTCAAAAACTTACAATGTAAGGCTGAACAAAAAATAAAAACAGGAAAACAGCTGCATGAGCTCTTCCCCCTCATTGTAAAATACACTTGCGCGCGACTTTACCGTGGAGATTAAGGGGAGAGTACAGGCAAGGGGGAGTGAAATTGGCTGGGACCCCATCTGGCAGACCAAGAGCCGGCAGAACATAATGGACGAAGGAGAAGTGAGAAAAAGCTGAGGAACGGGCGAGCCTCTCGAAAGAACCTTCAGAAAACATGCCAGCATGGATAATGAGCCCAGTCATCCTGGCTCAAGCGCCCATGTGCCTATGCTCACCCGGAGACAAAACACCGCTGTTGGCTCGCAACAGACGGCAGGCTTTGCAGGTACGCTCGCACTGTGCCGAGGCTTGGGACCGGTCAAACGGCATCTCCCACGTCTGTCCCGCGTGGTTTACTGGTTCGTCCGGTTTATGAGAACGTTTTTTTTATTTTTTATTTCCCAGTCTTGTCCGTGACTGGTCGGGGAAGGTCAAGTGTAATGGGCTAGATCAGGGAGATTGTGGCATGCTGGCGCCGCTTATCAGGCCTGGATCTCCGACTGCCCAGGAGTTTCCTGAACGAGCCGACACGGCAGGGCTGAAAAACAAGCAGGGCTGCTGGAGACCCGGGAGGGGAGTGTGGAGGGGGCAGGGAGTGCATTCTGAACAAGGGGACATGTCAAAATGACAGAAAGTGATATCAAAAACAACAGAAATGTGTCACAGAGGGGCGTCGCGGAGGGTGTCGCGTACCTCCAGAAAAATGAAAGGTCGCAGACGCCATCATAAAATGTTGCGTAATCTGATTGGTTGGAATGACGAGGTAAACTCCATGGAGATACAGAATACTACTTCCGCCTGACTTTGTTTATGTTTTGATGTTATTGCAATGGATGGCTTTGAGGAATTATTAGCGGAGCAGCTAAGGAGGTATCCTCATTCCTCAAGGAGCGATTATAAAGACGCCATAAAAGCGGCCAAGTCATGGGGGGAGATTGAAAGGAATCTCGACATAGACGAGCTGCAATGCAGACATAAATGGAAACAGTTGCGGGCCCCCATGTGGTCTAGTTGTTTCAGCATCTGACGCTGGCCACGGCAACCAGGGTTCAATTCCCCGGCCGCACCAGAGTCGGCTCTGGGCGGGAGTGCCACCGGGTGCAGCAATTAGCTGTCCGTCCCAGAGAGGGGAGAGGGAAGCTGACAAGACGTTCGCTGCGCACAGGAGTGGCTCTGGGGTGCCGTCTCGGAGGAGACGATACTTCGCTATTGTCACTACCGGTCACAGGGCTACAGCAGTGAACTACGAGGGAGGGATTAACCTAAAAATACCAGGTGTAATTGGCTACCAAATTGGGAGAAAAACGGGATAAAATCAGAAAACAAATTTGAAAAAAAATTATAATAAATGGAAACAGTTGCGAGACAGGTAACATACAGTATGTATGTTAACGTTAGCCAAGCAAAACCATCTATCGATATCTAGCTAGCTAGCAACCCGGTATCACAGCCAAATAAAGCTTGCTAACGTTATCTGTTAGCTAGCTATATTGTAGTTAATGTTACTAGCTAGCTATGTATTATTATATATTAGCTAGCTCGCCAGCTCACACATCTGCCGCACCAGCAAGTATTCCCCCCTGCTCCTTCCTAGATTCATTAAGTGGCTGCACCAATCATCTTCTTCTGTTTACTCTTCCTCCTGGCTCTCAGCAAAAATAGATTCAAAACCCCCTCTTCCTCCGCCAAATCCAACTCATCTTAATGATGTTAATGTTAGCCATCTTCGTTTTTGTTAATGTAAATAAATATCTGTCTGCTCAGGCTGGTTACCATAGACACAATGCAACGCTGTCGCCAAGTTGCGGAAAGTATGAATACTCAAAACTCGAAACGTCGTGCAACGTGTCACGGGACTCTTGAGAGGAACACCAAGGATTCTCTGTCATGCAGGGATCCATCTGCCCAGCTCTCAATTCAAATACATTGAACTGATTTTAGTATTTTGAAAAAAATATTGTGTATATCAGGCATTTTCACTCATATTTTTTTCCAACCTGCCTTTTAGTGCTTTTGATGGTGGCTCCCACAACTGTTCTATTCAGTTTTGTGGCTTTCATAGCCAGTGATGGCTTGGAATCTTTCCAGTCACCAGGGTACTTCATTGTAATACCTGACAGGAGCAAAGGTAAAAAGTAATACCTTCGATTTAATATGTGCATTCCATTGAGGCTCATCTGAATTCAGTGCGATGTGTCTGTCTGTCTGCACACCACTTTGAGCTGTGAACAAGGTGCACCTGATGCATCTTTTTTTAAATTTAAGCCACAAATTAATTTAAAAGCACCCTCATGGGTGGTGTTGCGGCAAGTATGTCCAACGTTGCCCACTGCCTTGGGATTCGATTCCACCAGGTCGCGCCAGCTCGGCTCTGGCCGGGAGTGCCACTAGGGGGCAGCAATTGGCTGTCCGCCCCAGGGAGGGGGAGGGAAGCCGATATGAGGTCACTGCATATATGAGTGGTCCTTTGTGTTACAGTGACGGCTTGGGGGGTGCCGGCTCGGAGGAGGTGGTGCAGCGCCCACTACTTTTTTTTAAAATGCCGAATGAAAAGCAAAAACATATCATTCTTTTTTTTTTTTTTTTTTAAAGCACCCTCATTTTGTGGGGTAGGGGTCAAATATATTTTTCCATCTTTCCATCTATACTTCAAGGCTGATGTTATCTGCTATCGGATCCTCATCATGCTTGGTTTACACTTCACTATGTGACATATTTTTCACTCCTCTCAGAGTCCTCAGAGCGAGAGGGTGCCTTTTTACATTCTCTGAAGCCCGCAGCAACTACTGGCTTGGACTGGATTGTTTCTGTTTACCACACTGGATTTTCACAACTACACATTCTGCAGTGGAGAATGGCAGTCTGCCACTGCCATTCTCAGAAACCAAGACACGACACTCTGAGTCAGAGCCAAGGCATATTTGTCCCCGGGCCCCAATGACAAACAGGAGAGGTGAGGAGGGGGGGGGGCTCCTAATTGGAAAGAAGAGGAAAAGGGCCCCACAGATGGGTTATGTAAGGCCACGAGAATACATGCTAAAATAATACCAGGCGGCGCTAATGAAAACAGGGATCGACCAGAACATTTTGCTCATTTATCTTTTTCACCCTAATTTTTTTTTCTTCTTTTTTTGACAGGGCACAAAGTGGAGTACGTGAGCCCAGAAATGAGCTCCCTTGTTGGGTGTAATACATCATGTTTACAGTGTGCGACAGCTACGCCGCCCTCCGCCTGGCCTGCGACGGATTAGCCCCCAAAATAAAGCGCCTGTTTGCCTCTGGAGCCGGGCCCCCCGTGAAACAAAGGGACGGGGTAAGGGGTTGATAATTCCTCTATAGTGCGTTTAGTGCGGGACCATGCAAATGCTGACACCGGCTGGTTCCATGCACTTTCAGGAGTCATTAAAATGTATCAGCCCAAATGTGAGGCTCTGGCTGGTGAGTGAATAGCCTGTGCTCCCTTTTGAGTTAGGGATATGCCACAATGCTGTCTGCCCGTCAACAGGATTCACATCTCTCCCTGAATACATAAAAGCAGCTGCCACTGAGCTCATCGTATGTGGAATGCTTCTTTATTGCAAACAATGCAAAAATTCTGAATTGCAAATCATTCGCATAATTTCATTTGCTATGTTTCAATGTGTGCTTAAAAACTGAATGTGGGGGCGTCAGTGTGGGGGCACGGAGAGGGTGTCTACGACTGCTTGCAGAAACTTTAGAAGTTGGAGAATAAAAACATCATTCAGAGTTCACAACCTCTAAAGGTGTCCTAAAGATCTTCTGCTTTGGTACAGAATTGATACTCTTATTTTTATTATTTTATTATTATTACACCCAATTTGGTGTCCAGTTGTGCCCCCTATTGATTCAACTATCCCCCCTCATGAGCCTGCAATTACAGGACCTGCCACTACGCTGGGACCGGCAGTGACAAAAGCACCAAACCGCCTCCTTCGAGATGGAACTCGCCAAGCCATCGACTGTGATTCCAACACAAACAGAGAAACATCCTGTACCTGCAGCGAGCACATGCCGGCTTCCCTCCCCCCTCCCTCTGGGGCAAACAGCCAATCACCACCCTGGAACAGGACTCCCAGCCAGAGCCGGGCTGGTGCAGCCAGGGACCAAACCCAGGCCACAGTGGGCAACTTGTACTTAGAACAAGTGCCTTTACCGATTGCGCCATCTGGGGGGCCACAGTTTTCACAGTATTGATACTTATAGCTGATATTCTACTGAACAAGAATTATAAAAACAGTTGAATCAGTCTTACTTTTGGTTATATTGGCTAAATGTAAGACATTTTCATAACATGTTGATTATTGTCCTTTTCTCAGTCCTCTGTGGACACCTTCTCATTTTTGCCTCTGACCATTGTCCTCCTCATTCCAATCCAGAGCAAACCCCCCCCACAGAAAAATATGTAACAAACATAGAAAGGAAGAAAGGAAGACATATTTATCGTCTATTTTTGTTCCAAATAAATGACTAATGTCAAAATTGCCTTCTGTGATTCTTCATTCTTGCTTTCGTGATAGAATGCTCCATTCTTTATGTGCTAACATATTTTTCAGCTATAATCACCATTTGGGTGTGCTTTTGCTTCCTAGATCATTGCCACTTGATTGGTGTGTAAGGAGGCTTTGCCTCTAACGCTGTGCTGACAGGCATTCTGGCTTGGCCTTCATATTGAGTTACATTTACGTTTCTAATTATGATCTAACCATGAAATTATTCGACGACACCGTCATGTTTAAAACAGGGCCGTTTGATCATCTAGTTAAAGTAAATCTGATATCCTCAAATTAGCCGCATAAAAGAGAAACATGGCAAAGTCAGAGAGGGTGTGTATTTCTAGAGGCTGGACGCTATATATAGTGCTGTCAATGTACAGTAACACTGTCTTTTCTTTACAAAAAGGGAGAAAGCATGAGGACATTGCTCCTGGAGCAGACATCAGATCTGTTGATTGGTCCTCTAGGGGTGCGTGGATTGGTGGATTAGAGACATTACGAAACTTGACATGGCCCGCCCTAATTTGGGATCACCCTAATTCGGTAAGCCTTTCCTCTCATCAACAAAAGCCTCTGAGCTGGGAACTGAGGCATCCTGGGCCCTGTTGACAGGCTGACGCCAGCAGGGAAGCATTTCAGCATGACACCAGAGTCAGAGTCAGAAGAGGGTCTGGTCAGCAACAGAGGTCAGGGGTGTGTGTAACAAGTTCATGACCTCTGCCCTATCAATTGCCCCCCTGCAATCACCTGCATTTCCTTATATGTGTGACATGCCATGTACCGTAGAAGGACAATGGAACATCCTCTCCACTTTAAAACATACAGTATCATATAGACACATAACTCTGTTGAAATGGAAGTAAGCTTCTTGGGCCCTGCTTCTTATAACTGAAGACTAATCATTAAGGACACAAATTCAGAAGACAGTATATAGTCAAGTGGCAGTACAATAACAAATGCAAATAAAATCTCATTAGAAAACAGAGCTGTCCATGGTATTTGACGGTACTTTTTTCTGGCTGTATCATTAAATCCTCAGAGAATTATTCTTTCTGGCACTGCGCTTCTAGTTAGCTTCCATCTTATTTATTCCCTTCTGGCCCTTAAGGCAGGATTGGCATAATTGCAGCTATGCAGTCCATGGATAAGGAGCATTCACACTTTCTAAGTGCTATGCCACTTACGGAGAAGAGTTCTCTCATTGCACCCGAGATGTGTACAGTAATGTGTCTGGTAAAGAGAATCCAGCCTGTTGTTCTTCCCAGTCCAAAACAAATCTGTTGACAGTTGGAATGGGGATAATACAAATCTGATAATAAATGATCTAATAAGAATTTTTGAGGTCAGTAGAGCGAAACATTTAAAGCTAATTTAGACATGGCACAGATAGATTCAAAGCCTACAAAATAGCAAAATGACTAGCACATTAAATACGTAAAGGTTTTGTCAACCCATGACAATTTATTACCAGTACAATTCGCACAGTATGTGCACCAGAACATGTTCAAAGTACCACAGCATAAACCTTGTACTTGCACTGCAAAACTGAACCTAAAAATGTAAATCAATTACTTTCCATCCTTGAAAGAGTAACTGTCGTGAAGGTCTGAACATGTATGAAAACGGCACTGCTATGAGTTTCACCCAATTTCTGCATCCTGAGCACTATTTGGAGTACTCTTGCAGCAAATACTGTAAGAGTTGCAGGTGAATCACGAAGAAAGCCATTTCCTTTTCAGATTCATGCTATAGCATATGAAGCTTGGGCAGGGCACAGCTCCATGCAAAAATAAAGGGAATGACTTCTCAGATGTCACCGAATCCAGACCAGTTGCTATTAAATGCTTCAAATGCTTCAAACTCATTACCAAATGAAAACAGACATTGTTTTGTGATTGGATGGGCCTTCCACGTAATACATTTGTACTTGAATGTGCTTCAAATCTTGAGTCAAAAAAAAGAAACCAATACTGATGGAATGCAAAGTTAAAAAAATGAAAGAAATAGTTACATAACCAGCTAGCCAGATCTTGTAAAAGATTAGCAACAAGTATGATATGAACATTACTAAGGGAAGTACAAAAATTCCGGATCAGACATTTCTGTCATACCCTTGAGCAAGGTACTTAACATGAATTGTTTCACAAAATATGCAGTTATATAATTGGACAATAAACAAGAGTTGCTAAATCATACTTGTTAAACAAATAATATAAAAGGTAATAATAGCCTGTGGTCTGGGCTGAAATATGCATGTGGCTGTCTGTGAATCTCACCTTGGCCACAGCAAGCTACTAGTATACAACAGAACTGAGATGTAGAGCCATCCTAGTCCTAGTGATACACAGAGAACCGGAAATCCCAGATTATGGTTTGGTCTGTGGTGCACCACACCAAATTAATTTGATAACCATCTCTTCATGATTGTCAGATATGCCCCCAAAAGCCTCACTTGCCTACAATGGTGTGTTAATTGACTCGTCACAACAGCAACCCGCTGATTGACAGCTCATCATGCCTGTTCGTATTTTCTTAGGTGCCACATGCTAAAATTTAAGAGAATTAAAAATAATAATAAATAAAAACACTTAGCCCTTAAAGTGTGGGAGTGGGAATATGGTTACAGATAAACTAAATGTATATTTTAAATATATATATATATATCTTATTTTGCTAACTGAGTTATTATTCCGAATTCAAACAAATTTGTTTCAAGCAGTGGTGGGCCGTCAGGGCCTGCAAGGCCTTCTCTGCTGGCCTAAAAAATATCTGAATCACAGACTGATGTTAATTATATTTTTTCCATGAATACTTATTAAATAATTCCAAATGGTCTGTCCGCTTCCTTTCATAGCTTTTCTGGTTGCGCTGCTTCCAGACGTGTATTTTCATATTAAAGCATTTAACCAATCACATTTCAGCCATCATTTGTTGCCAGGGTCAAAGAAATCTGCCTGGAGGCCTTCACAATCAGTTCTGCAGGCCCTGTAGCATAAAATAAGTGTTGATCAAACTGTTGCTTCAACCAATCAGATTTTTAATTGGGGACACCAAGGCCTTCTAGAAGGCCTAGGTAACGTCAGCGTATTCACACCCTTTGATTGGATAGTCAGAGAGTGTCTGACTATGATGTAATGTGATTGGTTAAATGCTTTAATATGAAAATACACGTCTGGAAGCAGCGCAATCAGGGGAAAAGCTATGAAAGGAAGCGGACAGACCATTTGGAATTATTTAATAAGTATTCATGGACAAAATATAATTAACATCAGTCTGTGATTCAGACATTTGAGCGGACATTTTCAGCCCTAAAGCGAATTAAAACTTATGCCAGAAATACGACAGGGCAGGCTCGACTTTCAGCATTAGCTCTGATGGCGATAGAAAAGGACTTCTTGATGGAACTGAAACACACGGATAATCTGTACGACAGAGTAATTGAACTCTTTTGAGGAAAGAAAGGGGATGGATTTTGTGTACAAATAATAATAATTTTTGGTGAGTAAAATGTTGCTATTTTCCTAAATAATATTGCAATTTTATGAGGTTATTATTGATGCTTTTTTATGTGTGTCGCAGCTGTAGCACCCCGGGTTTGTTTCTTCAGTAAAGGCATTTATTCTGGATACACGAGTTGTCTATCTTCGATGCAACGGCAACGGGTGTCTGTTCGGTTTGTTTTTGCACTTTGTTTATTTATCTTTCTTCAGTCATGTTTCATTCTCGTTCTGTTCCACGTCTGTCATTGTTCCTGTTCGAGTTCCTCTCCTTGTCTTGTCATGCACTTCGGGAAATTCTGTTTCGTTTTTTTAGGGAGGAGGAGGAACACATAAAGAAATCTGCGTGCGAATAAAGCGGAACGTGAGAAGCGTACAGAGATAGGACGAGAGAGAATGACAGCGATAGTTAGAAGCGTGAGATAATTAGTGATTAGTAGTGTTAGTAACTTAATCTAAATCCCTAATGTTAGTAGATTAGTTGGTTAGTACTATATACATCTAACTAATATATACAAAGTGTAATTAGAAAGTAAGAAGGAAGTAAAACGAGATTAGAAACGAAGACGGAAAACCGAAACATAGAATTTCCCGAAGTGCATGACAGAACGAGAATGAAACATGACTGAAGAAAGATAAATAAACAAAGTGCAAAAACAAACCGAACAGACACTCAAAACATAACAATAAGATGGCTTTTATAGCCATAAAATAGTTATTGAGGGGTGGATTGATTCAGACGGAGCACTACTGAAGGCCTAGGTGTGAAATGCACGGCCCGCCACTGGTATACAGTATATCCTGAGAACGCACGTCATGGTTTATTCCTTACATACTGTATATATATATATATAACACTCACCTCTAGGAGGAGGCCTACAAAAATCTAAAAAGATCTCCAGCATTGCTGCATGGAATGTAAGTTTGCTTTTACTGCAGATGAGCACAGAAACAACTTCTGTGTTATTGTCACATATACTGTCTCATGAAAGCCTAGTAGCATTGATTCTAAGCTTTGATTCATTGATTCTAAGCTTTAGGAACAGTGTGCATCAGAGCCTACAGCAATCATTGCCCCAGCACAATGTGTGCTAATGTCTAAATAGAGTGGACCCATATAATCATTGAGTGCATTCGTTGACATTTGAACAGCACTGCTGCATAAGTTGGTTAGCTAGCTTATGCATTATCTCAACAAAAACATTTTCAATGTAAAAAAATGTAACTCACATAATACAAAGCATACGTATAGTGTCTGTACATTTCTAAAATACAAATCCTAAATTCAGTCTGTGTACCGAATTATTGCTATCAAAATTATAGCAGGTTACAACGAAACTTTCATCAATATATTTTACTGAAACAAAATACGTACTGTTCCAAAGCAATACTTCCCATATTCTCCCACAAGTTCAAGTAACTTGGCCCTGTGTTCCTTCATCTTGTTATCATTGTAGTTATTTATGTCGGAAACCCTGAAAAGTGCCGAACTCAGTGCTCTATAGGTATGGGGTATACTCTTAACTTGGCAGATGGCATACCTGCCATCCCACTTGTTACCGTAAAGCCCTGCACAGTTCTCAGCAGCACCAGATAGCATCAGTTTTCCATGAGGAAACTCACAGTGGCAGGTTAAAAAGACCTCAGCATTAATATCCAAATATTTTCCCCCATAACAGGAAGTTAAGTTACTTTTGACCTCAGCATCACATCTTCTAAGCAATGTTGTATTTATTGACTTCTGTATCTCCCTACGCAAGAACAGAGTGCAGGCCACATATTTGTTTTTATTCAATTAGGAGTGGAAGGCTTGCTTTGTGGAGGATTGCTTTGTGTGCCAAATGGCAGATTAAAAGCCAATGAGCCAAACAAAAACATTTATCTATCTCATGAATTTTATGAATAGCAAAGCTTTCTTGTAACGTCATTCATTTGCTTGTCATTCAAATTGACATAATGTGACTTTCCATTTAGTTTTTGTTAAAATAATTACAGTCAAATAAACAAATGAACCCTCTCATACACACATTTTGATATATCGTATTTAGTGGTTGAACAGTGCACGTAAGTGGCATTTTGTTATCACCTTGTGTGGTTAATTAATAACCCACCCAATTGCGTACATGGTGCAGTAAAGGACTGAAAACCACAGCATCTAATGTGAAATGAAAATAGCATAAATGAGGCATAAACAATGTGTTTATTTTCTAAGATTATTCTCACAGTATATGCGTCTTGATGTTTAAGACTTTTTCACAGAATTTATAGTTTTTTTTACAGTTTTACTGCACCTAATTTTCACCCACTTGTGACACATTTAAAAGTATTAAAATTACAGTTTCAACCGTAAAACTATTTAACAGTACATATTGAAGAATATTATTGACCTATTTTGGAAAGATTGTTCCACTGAAGAATGTACATGATTTATATTCTTCATTGTGGAAACAAGTGTGCATGGATACAAATTATGCCTACACAGTTAGCTACTGATTAAACAATAATTTACTTATCTTCCAGTGTTGTTGAATGTATGGATCCAAAACTCCCTCTGAAGGGCACCATTGGATATTTGACTTGGATTAGTATTAAGAAATATGAGGGAAAACGGCATTCCTATGGTCACAACACTTTATCAAATATGTTTCTAAGGGTCTAAAGAAAGAAATGGCAGGAAAATATAAATCAAAATGTTTATTCCCTTAAAATGTGGTTTTGGAGAGGTCAAGGTTTAGGTTTCACAGGGCCAATTGTACCTCTGAGTAAAATGACTTCATTGCGAATGTATTTATGTGCAGGGAAGAGGGCTAATACATCCAGCATGTTTCAGGTTTCATAGTTTTTTATGACACTTATGTATTGTAACAGGAAAATGGGTTCATATAACCGACATGCCACCACAAGATTATCTCAAACGCTTAGGTGAGATGAGAAGGTATGTCTGGTGTGACCTTTTCAGCCCTACCATTGCAAAGATTTGCTTCCTTTTGACCATGTCATTAAGATGCAAATCAGAAAAGCCATCAGCACCATGACTGAACGAATCGTTTGGACTAAAGCTGGACTAAAGCTATGAAGCTCTTATGCTCCTATTTGTGTTCCATTTCCACTGGGGGGGGTGGGGTTCGGTGATATGTCCTACAAAATTACATCTAATTAGATCTCAGTCGTAACACCGTTAATATCCTGTACAGGTTTGGTATCCAATGGGCTTGGGGGGGGGGGGGAAACCTTGAGGGAGGTGTGTTGGATAGCCCCACAGTAGCTGGTGATCGATGGGCTGAGATTAAAGACCAGTCTTGGCTTTGCTCTAAAAACAAGGCGCTTGCCAGAATTAGTTGTCAGCGTGTTGGGGCTTCCGCAGACATGGTATCTGAGTTCAGGCGAGGACATGCGGGAGTGCAATGCCAGGGGAGAGCAGGCATTTGGGGAGCATCCACCGGGCTTGGCTTTCAGCTACAGCACTGTCCACAAAGGCCCATTCATCCAGACCTGCAGAGGCTCCATTGGTTCATCCGTACTTGTCTCTGCTGTGTTGATTGACAGGAAGACAGAGCGTTAAAATGCAAAGCTATTTCACTCCACCAATCATTGTGAGAAGTATGCATAGTAGGTGGACAAATGTAATGTATCACTTGTATGTGCATTATATTAGCTGGCTTGTGTGTTTGATGGAAACCTGTTATACAGGATCAACACATTGACAAAAGGAAAGACAACTGTACATCTGGCCTTTAATGTCATAATTCAAAACACTATAGTTACAAGGGTTCAAAAATGGTAAAGAAATTTAACACGGTTTCAAACTTATATAGTTTGAGGGGACCCCCCCCTCCCCCCTCCCCATTTGTTCAAAAGAACAAAACTGAAGTTAATTATGCTTGAGCCTTAAAAATTTGCATGACTTCTCTATATATATTCTATTTTTTGTCCTCAAAAAAACAAGAAAATTTAAGGGGGTCAGGTTGGAAGCACTGCTTGCTTTGGTATGGAATGACCCAATTATCTTTGCAATAAGAATGTGCCAGCCTTGATAAGTCACATTAGGTCATCCCCATGTAATTTATCTGCATGCTCTCCTTCCAATGTTTTGCAGTGTCATATTACATCTTTCCAAAATACATATGCATTAAGGCTAATACCCAAAACTAGCATGCCCTACTTTTATTTCAAAAATCTATCTCCCCGTGTTAATTTTGCAAGTTCACAATTTAAATGTTAAATATTTTTAAAATGTCTTCAGCATGGGAAGTGCTCCTAAACATTTCTATTGAACTAAAATTCATATAGGCTACCCCTGACATTTTCAGCAAAACTTTCAAGGCTGCTGGGTAACTCATCCTGTTAAGGCACTGTTCTAGTGTGTGGATGTGCCCCACACTCTTGTATCAAATCCAGACTGTGGCCAGCAGCCCTGCAGGGTGCTGCATAATTGGTGGTAGCATTGCCCAGGGAGTCGGACAAATTTCCCGTGTCTCGTCGCACACCAGCAACCCCCGCCGATCAATCAGGCGCCCACGGTCTGCCGGTATAAAGCTATGCATGAAGTGTCTTCCTCCGACTCATGTCTTACAACTTCAATAATATTTGTCCATATGGTTATAGAATTAGCACCACATAATTTAATCAAGGATCGTTCAAAGATAGCCTGAAAGTATTGCAGTCAGGTTTGCCACAGGGGTAGGTTTGGGGAAAACCATAGTATTAAGATTGTGTTGCTGTTAAGGCTGACATTAGGAATTACCGTTTAGAACAGATGAATTTAGGTTGACATCACCATTTAACCCTTCGATGCACAACCTATAGAACTATTCCACAATGGGGGCCTCAGAGGCCCCTCTTTTTCCTTTAAAAATGCAAGACATCTTTATCCTAATGCTTAAACCAATTATATAGGTTGTGAACTTGACCATACAGAATTAATTAAACGTTTGAATTACATTTATTTGTCACATTTGAACACATTTTTTTAACATAGACATGAGTGGATGGCCAACTCATTGAGTTCTCCCTCATTGAATCTCACGCTTGGCAGAAACTCAAAATATGCAGTCCCCCCCCACCCCCGATGAACAATGTCATTCACGTCCTCGCCCCCCACACCTCACCAACCCTGACACTCTGCTGCGGTCAAATCTCTCTCTTTGTCACTTCTCAAACTTGGCAGTAATGAGCTAGCTAGCTAACAAAACGAGCTATTTACACATAAAATTAAAAGTTATTCCGTACTTAATGTTGTAAATATTAAATAAATAAGTCATATATTTATTATACTGTACATTGCTTAGCTTAAGATTTTCAATATTTCATTTCCAGCTGATGTTTTATGAAATTTCTTATTTTTCTGTTCTAAATAAAGGTGAACCCAGTGGTGTTTTAGCTATAATATTGTAATGTAAGCATAAGTGCAAAAAGTTGAACTGGGGCTGTTACTCTCTGTGTCACGAACGGTGTCGGAAAACCAGGCGCGGACACAGAAATGCAATAATATATTTTATTGCATAAACAACAGGCGATGGTCAAACAGGGGCAATCAGGGCAATGCAGGCATCCAAAGAGTGGTCGAGGACAGGCAAAGTTTGTTCCAGGTTTCAGGTGTGTCAGAGGCAGGCAAGACGTGGTCAATGGGCAGGCAGAGGTCAATAACGGGAAATCAGTCCAGGGAACACAGAGAGGAGCAGGGCAGGAACCACGAGGAGCACGAACAGGAGGATCGGGAACAAGACTGGGACAGGACTGAACACGGAAGCACGGACACGGGTAAACAAAGCGACCGCTGGAAAGTTGTGTAGGCATAGGCAAAGCACAAGACAATCTGGCAATGAACATGGGAAAACACACAGCTTAAATACATTTAGACATAACGAGAAACAATCAGGAATAAACATGAATGCAGCTGACTGCAATCAGACACATGAGGAATTAAGTGAAAACGATAATACAATAATGAGACAATCAGGAAATGAACATGGGAAACGAACAGCTAACTACATCAGACATAACAAGAAACAATCAGGAATTAACAGGAATGCAGCTAACTGCAATCAGACACATGAGGAACAGGTGAAAACGATAATACAATGACAAGACTGGAAACAGGTAAGTGAAAGTGAAAACACGGACCAGACAACCAGGAAAACATGGAATAAATGAAAACACCTAATTACGGGGAACACGAACACGAGACGTGACACTGTTACATTCCTCCATACAGAATATTTCAAGATCCTTCAGATCCTTTGGTCTGCCCTTATGGATTGCCCGCCAATTCAAACCACAAATCCGGTTCAAGTTTGACCGAGACTGAGTTGGCCATTGCAAAACGGTAATATCGTGGTCAGTTAAGCATTTCTTGGTTGATTTTGAGGTATGCTTGGGAAATATGATTATTGCTGAAAGATCCATTTGCAGGCAAGTTTCAACTTCCTTGAAGAAGGAACAAGGTTTTTGGTAAAATGTCTTGGTAGTTCATGCTCCACGATTGCATTGACCTTAATGCAGCCTGAGGACCAGTAGATGCAAAACAACCCCATAATAAAGATCCAACATCATATTTCACCAGAGGCTTTTTAGAGGCTTTTTTATTTCACCGGAGCCTCAACAGAGGCCTTTTTGGCAACCCTTCTATAAAGCCTGGCATCGAGGTGGCAACTCATGGTAGATTTGGAGATTTTGTGTCCCCAAGATGCAACCAAGTTTTATCGATGTCCAGCTGTGCTCCTTGTGTTTTTATTTGCCTACCAAACCATCTGCCTCATGTGGGCAAGATGCACTTGCATGCTTTATCAGGCAGGTTTACCACTGTTCCACTGGTTTTAAACTTTTTAATTATTGACCTAATAGTGGAAAGTGGTATCTTTTATTTTTCATTTGTTTGTATCCATCTCCTGACTTGTGCAGGACAACAACATCTTGTAAGTCGCTCTGGATAAGAGGCCAAAATGTAAATGTAAATGTAACAACCCCAGTGAAACCAGAAGCCATGGGAGGCCACAATGCAGTTCCCTAAGATTGAGATTAACTTTATAAAGTAGCATGTTACTTCAGATGTATTTATGTTAGAATTTATTTAAAATAACTATTAGGGCTATGAATAATTGTGATATATCTTTTTGGAGAAAAAAATATAGCTTAAAAGTCCTCTTCTCTGAGCAATTGTATTAGTTTAAAATAATTTAAAAAATTGAGCAAACAATATAGTTTATTACCAGTGTGTACTTCATACAGCCTTCTTTGCTCATCTTTATCAAGGGTATGAATAATTTTGAAGGGTACTGTACATGCATACATATATTTCTTAGGTTTGGATTGACACAGGTACCTTTATTCGGGTCTATTGAAGCTGTTTGGCAAAGAACTACAATACAAAACAGGATGACAAATTGCCTTAAACTTTTAAACAAAGCCGTCAACAACCTGAATGCACCAAGTGTGTGTATTTTACTGCTGCAGTCAGAACACAGCCTTGAACACTTCAGAAATACTTCTTTATAATCACCCTAATCTATTCTGTTTTCTCAACACTGTGAAGTGCCCCGGTTCACACTTCTAACGTCCACTGTTATACAGTAAAAGTGCAGTGACGTTCCCTGGCTTTTCATACCATTGATTACCTCTCCAGTGCTTTAAACAGTGGCTTAATAATATACTACGGTGAGAAATTAGTTTTCTGAACGCTCAGAGGATAAACCCTCGCAGAAGCCTATTGAAAACATTTCCCTCACAAAGCCTACGCTATAAATTTTAATAAGCTCCTCTGTGTTGTAGTGTCTTTAAAAATGGGTTCCGTAGCCGCTGTCCTGGCCCACTGAATGGTGCTCCTGGCAGTGTTGCCCAAATTCTGCCTCTAATATTAGGCACTCGACTAAAACAAACTCATCCGAAAGAGCACCCTCATGGGACATTTGAGTTCTCTTGGAGAGATCAGCACCCGTGTGCCTCCACCCTGTAGTGTAAATACTTATACATCTTAATCAGATTAATAAGCCCCACTTGATGAATGCCCCAATATTACAACAAGGAGTTGTCATTATGCTGAATTGTGGGGACTAGTGCTCTTTCCAAAAGGGCCTATTCCACTGGAGAATCTAGCATTTATGCTGGTTGTGACTGTGTGGCTTCGTGACACCACGGGCAGTGAAGAGGATGGCATGCACCCCGGGGAGAATCTGTGCCTTGTCACACATGACTGAGCCAGGCAGGTAAGCACCCTCGTGTAGCATGTCAAGTGCTAACTAGCTAGTAGCATTATTGCGATGCCTGAATCAGTAATGTCCCCTAAGGAGATTTAATGTCTGATAGGTTTCCTAATGGGATTTAGTGGAAGGCAAATCTCAGAGTTGGGCCATGTTCCTCATAATGGGCCCAAGAGGGAGAAGGAAGGCCGGAATTACCTCCGGCTCAGTTTCTCAACAGCCACCTACCTACTGGCTTTGTGTGGCGAAAGAAATACATTTTTTCATGATCCTCTCTCCGCTGTTCGGCTTCCGTCCAACAATCCTTCGGTAATCAGCTCCTGCATACCCAGGTTAAAGTGTTTTGCTAGGGCCAGCAATGTGCAACTTATTCCAGTCACCTATATAGTTCAGAGGAATAAGGATCATCCAATTCTTTTTTTAAATATATATGTTTAAGAATAGATGTTAAAATGTGGATTCATGTGACAATTGCCAAAGTAAGCAAGCAGGTCACGGCATCAAGTTCTGAAGCTAATTAACAATAACCTTGAATCTAGACATCAATATTTTATTCAGAGAAATAGATGAAGTGACAGCAGAACTGCTCTTTTCATTACATTTACTGTGAAAATGTAAATGAAAGACCCAATTCTAGAGAAATACATTATAAAGTCAGCATAATGGAGCAGTCTAATGAATGGCACCTTTTCATTTAACGGGAACCAGACTGTCCTCCTCCAGCTAAAACACTGAACATGAGCTAGGTGCTATGGGGGAGCGTGTCGAAATCTAAGCGTTACCCCAGGTCTAGGGCAGGCCAGGGAAGGGTCTTTTATGTATTTATAACCAACGTTTCTATACCTGCAGTGCCATCATTGGAGAGAGACGATATATACAGTGAAACTCTACAGTTGTTAAATAAAGGAACATCCAGTGTAGGCATCAAGCAGTCACAGGCATAGAGTTATTCATCCCCACCTTATAGCTGCATTTATTATATTTAATGGGGTTGAATTACGTTTTATATCAATGAGACAAGTATTTGGCATTCAATTATCTATATAAAACGGCAGAAATGAAATGTTTGTGTTTACTTATTTTGCTTCATTGGTCTGGAGAAACTCACCATCTGGAGTGTGCATTTACTCTTTTTTAACTCCCTGATCTATATCTAAGATAAGAGCATGGTAGGCAGACAGTAACTAGTTGGCTTACAATGGAATGTTTCCTGGCTGATTAAAATAGCATGGATATTACAATAGCAACACTCTTGTTTTATCTTAATGTTTAACTTTTTCTTCCTCAAACTTATGTAAACCTTTTATATTCAAAGCAGAAGCAACAAGTCAAGTCAGTTATCCATCTCAGTTTATTGCCAAGCAACAATTGAACTTAAACAACAAAAGGCTTCTGACACAAACGTTTGACACACTCCAAATTATAAATAATTACAGAGCTGCAATTGACAGCTACATGCAGGTTAAATACTGAAAGTGTGTTTAACAGTGGGTTAAGAGCTGCCATTATTATTGTGGCTCTGCATGACACATTTGATACAGGAATATACAGAAATTACCTCTGGCAGAGTTGATTAAACTAACAGAGTTTAAGTCCAGCCAGTCCACTAAACATACTCTTTTAGAGTTAAAAGTAATCTGTCAGAGTATGTGTATCGCTTTGCCTGATAAGGATGCATGAATTCATTTTGACAAAGAGGTCTTCGCATGAAACGTCCAAATTGATCTGTTATTCATTTTCCACTCTCTGGTGGTTTCACATGACACCAAAGCTCAGGCAAACGAGAAAGTGAAAAAGGCCAGAGGTGGTCTTCATTTTATTGTGTGGAACATTGGCCAAATTTCTGGATCTGACCTTAGACCTGCTGGTACGTGAATACAAAATAAATATAATTAATAAATATACAGTACTTTGCAAAAGTCTTAGGCCACCCGAGAAAATTATGTTTAAAGAAAAACATGTCTGTTTATCTGGGCAGTAAGTGTTTATTTGCTTGGAAAAATACTATATAACATTAGAATAAATACAAATAAACTAATACAATAAAAAAGTAACAAGAATTTCTTCTGTTTTCCAATAAGTTATTAATAACTTGTGAGATAGCTACAAAAATGCAAGTTTGGTTCCCAAACCTCTCATCGAGGCACTCCAGCCATTCCTTATATTTATTAAATTCTACCACCAGCACACCTGATTCAACTTAATAGGGTATTGATTAGCTGAACCTGGTGCGCTGGTGGTGGTATTTAACAAATACATGGGATGGCTGGGGTGCCTCGAGGAGAGGTTTGGAAATGGCTAAGCTAACACAGTTTGACAGACATAAAATCATAGTTTTGCATCAATAAGGCAATTCTTAGGCAATAGCCTACCTAACCGGATTTAGTTAAAGTTAAAGACCCAAAAAGCTGTCTGCATCTGATGAACAGTATTTAAAAGTCACTTCCTTGAGGGACAGAAGGAAATCCAGTGAAGTGCTTGTTCAGCATCTGGCAGAGTTATCTGGCACCAAAGTACACACTTCGACCATGAGAAGAAATCTTACAAGAAATGGTCTTGTAGGATGTGTTGCAGCTAAGAAACCATTCTTACAGAAAGGCTACAAGCAGAAAAGATAGCAATACACAAAAGACCATAAAGCATGGAGTGAAAACCAGTGGCAGAAAGTCTTATGAAGCGATGAACCCAAATTTGAACATTTTGGTTCGCAAAGGTTCAGTATGACAGAAGAAGAGTTCAAAGTAATACACTGATGCCTGTCTGCAGCCTTCTGTGATGCACGGTGGTAGCTCTGTCATGATCTGGGGGTGCATTTCAGCCAATGGTGTAGGGGATCTGGTCAAAATTGATGGAATTATGAAAGCTGAGAAATATAAACAGCTCTTGATTCATCACGCTGTAGCTACCTATGGCATGATTGGCAAAAACTTTATCTTTCTACGATGACACTATAACACGATAACAACCCCAAACACACTGCAAACACGATTAAGACCTACTTGGATTAGAAGTGTGCAGATGGAACACTCACAGTATTAGATTGGCGACCTCAGAGCCCCAACCTCAACATAATTGAAGCTGTCCGGGATCACTTGGACAGGGAAAAGAACAAAAAGCAGCCAAAGTCAAAAGAAGAGTTATGGTAAACCCTGCACGAAGCTTGGAAGAATTTACCACATTTGAAAAAATTACACGCCAGTCTACCAAAGCGAATTGCTTCAGTTTTGCATTCTAAGGGAGGCCACACAAAATACTGACTTGTTTTAGAAACACAAGTTTTTGTTACTTTTCATTTTATGAATGTTTATTTGTCTGTACTTGTGTGTATTGTCATTTTTTTCAAACAAATAAACACTTACTGGTCAGATAAATGTCTTTAATCTTAATTTTGTGGCCTAAGACGTTTGCACAGTACTGTAATAACTACAAATATGGTGTTTTTCAATTACTAGAGAAAGGACATTACCAGTGTGTACCAGTGCAGCAACCAAGCTCTTTTGCACTAACTGAAAAAAGCAGCAGTCTACCTCCCAGTTAGGTACAAAGAAAATCAAGAGAGATATTTTGGCCAAAATGTGTCTCCACAGTTTAAATTATTATATGGTTTGCTTTCATTCTTGTCTTGGGAGGGAGGCATATCCCAGGATCATGTTCCTGTTTATGTACAGTCGTGGCCCAAAATATTGGCACCCTTGCACGTTTTTCAAAGAACTTACAATTTTCTCTAAAATAAGTTGAACTTGACAAAAGTATTTGGTCTGCACAATTCTTTATTTCACTGTTAATAGTACAGAAACTTTGTTTTTGATTCAGAACTTAATATATCCTTTTAAATCATAAAATAAACAGAAATGGCATTGATAAAATTATTGACACCCTGCATTTAATATTTGGTAGCACAGCCTTTGGAGAAAATAACTGCAATCAAGCACAGGTGTTCAATAGGATTGAGATCAGGACTCATTTCTGGCCACTCCAGAACAGTCTTAACATTTTCTCTTGAACCATTCCTGGGTGTGTTTTAGTTCATTGTCCTGCTGGAGGACCCATGACCTTCAACTGACACCCAGTTTTCTGACACTGGGTAGCACATTTTGCTCCAAAATGCCTTGGTAATCCTCTGATTTCATGATGCCCTTAATACGTTCAAGGCATCCAGTACCAGAGGCAGCGAAGCAGCCCCACAGCATAATGGAACCTCCACCATATTTGACAGTATGTAGGGTTTTCTTTTCTTTAAAAGCTTAATTTCATCGCCTGTAAACAAAGCACTGATCTGCATTGCCAAAGAGCTCTAATTTGGTCTCATCGGTCCACAGAACATTTTCCCAGAAGGATTTAAGCTTGCTTAGGTGGGTCTAGGCAAAGATGAATTGGACCTTCTTGTGTTTCTCTTTCAGCAATGGGGTCTTTCTTGGCCTACGACCGTAAAGCCCTTCTTAGTTCATTGTCTGGCATATGGTACAGGCTGAAACCATTACCCCAGACCTGTCCAGGTCAACCTTGAGATCTTTGGATGTCATATGAGGTCTTTTTTCAATGACTCGCACCAACCTTCGACGACATCTGAGATCAATGTTCCTCTTACCACCACGTCTGGGGAGATTCTTAACAATTCCATGAGTAGAAAACGTATTGATAATATTGCGAACTGTGGAAACAGGAATGCCAAGGTCTCTAGATATGGCCTTATAGCCTTGTGAATGCTTATTTTTTGTGATAATAGTTTTTCTGACATCCTCAGACAGCTATTTTCTCTTCACCATTGTCAGAGAGAAACAGGGTAGCAGAACAGACTGTTTTCTCACTTTAAAATGGATAATTGTTTAATTTATGTATTATTATTGATTGATCGTGTGCTGTTGTAAATCAAACAGATGAACGTGTGAAGACCGAAAGTTGTTTCAATTTCCAATTATTTCAGAAGATATTGAACATCATCTACATGAAATGCAGGGGTGCCAATAATTTTGGCCACGACTGTATGCTTTCTAATCTGTTATATGGATTGCTCTTATCCTGAAGAACCCATTAAACTCTGACAGTTTACAAATGAACTCGGAGAGAAGTGCTTGTTCTACAATTCCTTCTGGTTACATTTACAAACATGGGCCAGTCTTAATGCTTACCTGTTTTTTTCCCCACAGCACAGAAATATTTATGTCCAACTTGTACCTTTCCTTGTCCAAGATTGGTTCTCGTTCATGTAAAACCAAGGGTTAAATCCCTGACCCCCCCCCAAGGAAAAAGCTTAGAAAGCCCAAGAAAGATGCCATGCCATCTGTGATTTAGACATGAAAGCAGATACCGGGCCCTACGTAGGGGGGCTAGCAGTGGTAGACCCAGCTGTCCTCTGTCTCTGATGAGAATTATGGAAGTTGCACTGAATGTGGTGGCTCTTCCGTCTCCAGTCTTTTAGGCCAGTCAGTTAAGGGCTTCAAATCAGTAATAATTGCAAAAGCTGTATTTATTTTATAATTGTTTTGTATTCCTTTATTTTAGTTAGCATGTTCTCTTTCACATCAATGCCCTGGCCCAAAATGACAGTGGGTACAAAACGAATCATAAGAGAACAAAACCCCAATTTAGCAGCACAAAAAATCTTAACAGGACCAGGATTAAAGGAAAAAGCTTGACAGCAAAAACATAATACACAACAATGGATAGGCAGGGAGTAATCAAATTATCATGTAAAACAAGTACATGCATGGGTAAAAAAAAAACATACATTTTTGTCAAATTGAATGTTTAATGCCTAACTTCAGGTGTTTTACAATCATCTGCTCTGAATGTGCTTTCTGATTCTTCACAAGAATTCATCCCCTCTATTTACCCGCAATGCACCTCAACCATTAAACGGCCATGCCGTGCCTGCACACCTTTCAACGGAAGCTCCAGCTAAACGGCTAAACCCACACGCCACCTGAGGGCGAAGGCAGAAAGCATCCCCTTCCCTGGGTCGAGATTGAATACACAGATCCACTTTCCTGGGGGAATTATCGGCAGTAGCCCTGGCCCCGGTGGTCACAGCTGATCATACATGAGTTTGTTAGCTCAGTGTCCCTGTGTGTGCATAGTTTAATCCCACTGCTGGAGGGAGTCATCGTGTATCATGTGAATAACGTCACAGGTGAACCAGTGCAAAGCGCCTAGCCTGGGAATTAGGGCATACAGATGAGAGACGAGCCTGGACTCAATCAGCGCCAGTGTGTCAACTCAATGTCCTTAATGTTGACTTACTAATACATCCAAGTGTTAGTTTCTTTCTTCACTAATAGTTTCATCAAAATTAACTCACCAAACTGTGTTTGTGAAGAAAGTCAAAGTTAAATGTTGATTGAATCCAGGCCAGGATCTTTGAATTCTCCTCTCAGAAACGTCCTGTTTTTCCAGTATTTCCTAAAAAATATGAACAGTATGCTTTAGAACAAGACGACAAGGGATTACTTTTTTTGGGGTGGGGGGAAATTTACTAGGACTTTTGAAAATGGAATTCCCGTTTCTTAGTATGGAAAATCTTTGATGTCAAACAACCCAACAGTAATTTGTATCAATGCATTTTCAGCTCCCCCCACCAAAGAGAGTGAACGTATCATCGTAGAATCATTCACAGTCAAGATGTGTAAACATATTTGTTCTTAAGGTATCAAAGAATCAGCAAAGTCACAAAGGAACAACTCACTGCCTTCCCCAATCCCCAATCCATAGAATGCACACCCTCATAAACAAAATGTCTTCATGGCATTCTGCACATCTGTTCACTAAAAATGATTTCGAAACAAGAAGCTATGGAAGACAAACCAGGCATGATCAAATCTCCAGACCGAGGGGGATTACAAAGAGAGGCATTGAAGCTACAAATTAGCTTATGGTCTCAATTTAGTGTGGTATTTACTCAAATGAATGTACATGAAGACAGCCGCAAAATACACATTTAAATATTGCTTGCGGCTATTATTAGCTCATTTTGCTGTGAGGCTTGGTTCTGAACCGGATCACGGTGTGTAAGGAGTCGACGTAGTCTCCTTCAAAAAATTAACCGCATGCTGGAAGTGTGGAGAACCCATGAAAATGCTCTCGTGCTTAATGCAGCTCCTGCTTTTTCCCCAGGTGTTGGAGCAATATTAGTGGCACCACAAACTGAATTTGAATTACATCATATTTAATTTTTAAGGCTTGAATTGAATGATTGTACGCAAAAATGTAATCTGTACTTCGCAATATGAAGTTGAAACGAATGGTTTGTAATTGAATTATTGATTATTACATTCAACTTTTAAATATTGAATTTAAATGCCCTTGAAAACAAATCTGATTGAAGAAATATTCAAATTAATTTAAATTGAAAAGCATTTCAAGATGACAAACATCGAATTAGCAAACTTTTATTTCAGGTTACATTCAACTTCAAAAAAAGCAATCAAATTCAGCTTTCAAATTCAATTCACCAACAAATGCAGGTTTCTGAGACACATCTGGGTTGCCAATTTAGTTAGCTAGCTGCAAGTTACGTTAGTGGAGAACTGTGAAGATTTTTCGATCGCAAAATAATTACGATTATTATTTAATGTTAGCTACATTTGCCATTTACCTGAGGTAGCAATAACCTAAAGTCCTTAGCCAGCTTAACTCTAGCCAACATAGTATTATCTCTCCTGAGTCTCGGCCAGTTATGCATCAACCCCTAATTATGCATCTACCCCCAGTGTACAACTTAATCAAAAATTCAACTGGTTTGCTATGACATTCTCCACTCTGTTTAATACAACTGTTTATAAATCATATAATTTTTGTATGTATGTAGCCAGGGTTGTAGCATGAAATACACCTCTGTATTTATTTTTGCCAACTACTAGCACCAGGTAAGGAAGAGATATGTAGTATTCATCATTACATAGAGTATATGCCATAGATATAAATACATAGATACCGCATTGGCTGCTGTTGTATGTTGCAGCGATACATCTGCACAGCCGCCATATTGGCGCGGGCAAGATCCACGTCTAAACAAACGCATGTGTATTGAGAGATGTAGACTTCCCCTGATAAAAACGTACTGTAACTCATTTAATTTTCAACCAATTTTTGTGACATTTGGCTTGTTATAAACGTGAGGAAATTCTGCATAACATGCAGGTTACTTGATTTCCACATTTCCAAATTGTTGAGTTTCCTCAACGATTTTCCACAGAACCTGGCTGTGAACACGGTACGAAGAGGAATTGGCCCATGCAAAAATGCCACAAAGTTGTGCAGCATTTGGCTGTACAAATAAAAGGAACCATAGTGGGATAACTTTCACAGGTAAGTGGCTATTTCACTGTTACTTAAAGCTGACATTGAATGACAGATATCGCCATGATGATAACAAAACCTATAACATTAGCTAGTTCTTAAACCACTGCATGACGAAGTGACTGAAAGTGGTATTTACTTGATAGTCGTCTAATTCGTTGTTGTGGAAAACACATAAGGTGTGGATTTATCCATTTATTATAATCTCATTGTCCCCCCAACACACACACACACACACACACACACACACATACACTTTAAGTAACCTGCGTGTTATGCATACATTTCTCAATTTCGGCAAAGGCACAGGCAGACATGCTCTTATTTTCACAGATGGACACAGTCAGGGTGACCCAACTTCAACCGTGGTTCTTGCCGTGTATGTGACGGGCAGACGTTGTTTACTCCACAGTAATCCCATATATAACACCCCCCCTATTCTGAAACACCCTCAAATATGTAGCTACAAGCTTTGCAACAGAACTGCCTTGGTGAACTGAACTCGAAAACGGAATTTGAATGTTTTGGAAGTTGAGTGTAACTTCCAATTAATTTGAAATAAAAGTTTGTAAATTTGATGATTTGTCATCTTGAAATTGCTTTTCAAGTGAAACTAATTTGAATATTTCTTGAATCTGAACATTTTCAAGTGCATTTAAATGAATATTTAAAAGTTGAATGTAATAATCATTCAATTCAATTACCAACTATTAGTTTCAACTTGCGAAATACAGATTCAATTTTTGCACACAATTATTAAATTCAAGCCTTAAAAATACAATATGATGTAATTCAAATTCAATTTGTGGTGGCACTAATATCGCTCCATATAACCTCTCCAGTAATTGCTGTCAGTCTTGATGCATCACATTTGACATCTCTCATGAATTTATTAGAATACTTTCCTGCTAATATTTTGTGGCCTCACATCAGAGCTCCTGGAAATGCATATAAATTAAGGCTAACCCACAAAAAAGCAGTAGACCACGCTTTTCTCTCATTTAATGCTAGTGCCAGTGCAATGCGTCTGAATGAGGCAGGGACCTCTGGAGGCACTGGCCAGGTTGAGAGGGATGATTGACTGGTATGGAATTATGCTAAGATGTTAAGTAAGGTAGGAAGGACAAGGAGAGATAGAAAGACAAGATTTTTTTTTAAACATTCGGCAAGAAAAAACAAGACAAACCACAAACCCCACATGGAGGAGACCTACTGAAGCAGAAAGTCAGGCTTTCTGGCCTGTCTCTGGACTAGGCAGAGAAGTCCATCTGGAGTCAGTAGAGATGGAGAAAGTGGTTGAGGACCCCAGGGAGTAGATGGGGTGTGATGATGATTGTTGTGTCACTGCTAATTATTGCCTTATTATGTAAGAACAGCTGAACCCTGATGGCTCTGATGCTGCTGGTATGGTGGATAAGGCTCTCCAGCATACCTGGCAAACACGTTGTTTACAATATGTTTTCCACTCTCCCCCATTTTGAATATGTGGAATCGTACTCTACAGGGGAATGTGACCTTCTAGAGAAATTATCACACATAGGTCCTCCCCTGTAAGTATCATGTTGTGTCATGTCAAAAACTTTAAACTTACCAGCTTCACAAGTACTTTGTTTGGGAACAGAATTTGGTGCAACATTGAAACAACACTAGAGATCAGAGCCAAAGGCTTTCGGGGGCCATACTAGCAAGGTTATGCACAAAACCAATATTTTCCTCTGGGAAATGACTAAAGTGCATATGATTATTATTTTATAAAGATCATTTTAAATTCACTTTATTTCTTCACAAGGTCCATTTACATATTTTATGAAGGACAGTCTTAAACAAATATTAAATGAATGGATATGTTTACTTTTTTGTGGCTAAAATGAAAATCAAATTTCATATTATTCAGTTGACATTCACGCAGTTATGTTGCAATTCAAGAGATTGACCTTTGAATGGTGAATACTTTTGGCAACAAAAACCATCAAACAAAAAAGCACTGATTTGCTGATTTTCTGTGGCCATACAGAACAGGAAATCATAAAAGTGGTGGTTTGACCACAAGTATATTCAATTAATTAATTAATATGGAAATAAAAAGGCACACCTTCTTTCAACATTTGTGTGAATATATTTCATGGATAGGTATAGTGGCATTCTTACAACAAAGTAAACAAACCCAAAATTACATTTTAAGCACATTATTACAAAATTACAAATTATGCGCATGTACTGTATATTTCACAAAAAATTAGAGAATCTTTCATGGTGGAAAGTGTTTTTGTTCAGGTAAATAGGTTATTTATCTGGAGTAGTCAGCTTTTCTTTCAATGGGTGACAAAGATTGAAGTCAAATCTTTTTATACTCTTTAATCTCCACAAACACCCAATCCCACAGGGATCCAGGTTTTAAACAGGGCAGTGTCTTGCTCGTGAGTGCTCTGCGTTTTCCCATGAGAATATGAGCTATGTGTGCTATTGTGACAGTGAATGCACATTATGCAGAACTTATGTCCCACCCTAAAAGTTTCTCTGACACAGACACTCACACAGTACACTTATTTGCCACACTTAATATGAGACCTTACCCCAAGGCTCAAAATGCAGTGTATTAATAGAATCATTTTTTTTGTTTGTTTTTTGGTTGTTGGGGGGGTTCTACTGTTATGGGAGGATATATATATATAATTTATATATATACAGTACTGTGCAAAAGTCTTAGGCCATTTATCTGAGCAGTGTAAGTGTTTATTTGGTCGAAAAAACACAATATAACATTGATGAAAAGTAACAAAAACTAATTGTGTTTTTTTTAAAAGGCCTCCCTTAGAATGCATAACTTAAGCAATTCGCTTTGGTAGACTGTTGTGTAATTTTTGTTAAATAGTCCTGTGGTAAATTCTTCCAAGCTTCTTACAGGATTTGCCATAACTCTTCTTTTGACTTTTGGCTGCTTTTTGTTCTTTTCCCTGTCCAAGTAATCCCATACAGCTTCAATTATGTTGAGGTTGGGTCTCTGAGGTGGCCAATTTAATACTGTGTGTTCCTCAAGGAGGATATCACAAGATCTCAATAACATTTTGGAAAATGCAATAAAATCATATTTTCTATTGTATTAAATGTTTATTTGTATTTATTCTAATGTTATATAGTGTTTTTCCAAGCATATAAACACTATCCAGATAAATAGCTTTAAACATAGCTTCAAACGTTTTCTTGGGTGGCCTAAGACTTTTGCACAGTACTGTATATATATTGTAAATATATTCTCTCGCCTTGGCCAACATGTAGCAGACCTACCAACGCTGTAGAAAATGACTGAGTACCATCCACTGTGACTGGTCACATTTCTTTAAACGGTAACTATTCTGAAGTGTGAGTGGCAATGTTGTGTTTTTAGTAGTTGGCCATAAGAATGAGTGAAGATGGGAACACATCTGATGGGATAAGGAGACGCTTATTAAACCATAGTTTTTCATCCGTAGTCCTATAGTGGGGGTACAAAGCCATAGATGCTATGGGGAAACTGCAGTTGGCAACTCTGCCTTTCTGCGGGAGTTTCACATTATAATGTCACATACTTTGAACTGAAAATGCATGCCTTGTAGGACAAAATGTGTCAATGTTTGGCAGGTCTGATGTTGCCCCAGACCCACTTACCTGTTAAATTGAGGGTTATACCTGCAAGTCTCTTGCAACGCGCATCAATAATTCAACCCTTCATCATGCTTGTCAGAAAATCAATATCTCTTAAATGGGTGGGAGAAAAGCTGGCCTCTTTAACTCCAGGAGTCCCTGATCATTGACATTACAACACTTCAAAATCTCAGATTTGCATAAAAGTGTGAAAATCACAAATACACATGAACGTTATGGTCTGAACCACAGGAATGTACTGTTACCCTTTCTAGCAATCCTCTATAGATATGCTACTGTGCTCCACAATATACTGTATGATATTTTATGATATGATATTATATTGTCATTTAAATTGTATTTAATAATTAATCTATGTGTACCTTCTTTTGGAGAACCAATGCAAATAATAATATTTTTTTATATTTTTAAATGTTTCCTCCCAAGCACACTTAGCCAGCTGCCACAGGTATAATACAAGCACCTGATCGACCAGAGGAATCAGAGGTAGGATATATCCACCCCCCCCCCTTCCCTGGGCTACATTATGGCTGTGTCTCCATGGTTCAGTACACACAGTGATGCCGTTGTGTACTTTCCTGGTCATTGCTGGGAATCTACAAGGTAAACACAGGCACCCACCAACCCGGTTGTTTAGAAAACAAACCCATGTACTGGTCTAAGATACTCATTTACATAGATATGCTCACAGGTGACTAGAACAATAATGCAATACAATGCAACTGACATACAGGTAACCGTCAACATAAAGGAAACACCAACATAAAGTGTTATAATTGTTGTAATTGTTGGGTCACCACGAGCTGCCAGAACAGCTTCAATTCACTTTGGCGTAGATTCTACAAGTGTCTGGAATTCTACTGGAGGGATGCAACACCATGAGAAATTCCATCATTTGTGTTGATGGTGGTAGAAAACATTGTCTCGGTTGCCACTACAGAATCTCCGATATGTGATCAATTGGGTTGAGATCTGAAGACGGCCATGGCATATCGCTTTCAAGCTCATCAAACCATTCACTGACCCCGTGTGCCTCGGATGGGGGCATTATCATCCTAAAAGAGATCACTGCCATCAGGATAGAAATGTTTCACCATAGGATGAAGGTGATCACAAACTGGCTTTATATTTATTGCCATTTCCTTAGCCCTCTAAGGCAGGGGTCTCCAATCTTATCCGAGAAGGGCCGGTGTGGGTGCAGGCTTTTGTTCTAGCCCAGCACTAAAACACCTGATTCAACTAATTCACCAATCATGGTCTACAATCAAGACCTTGATTAGTTTAATCAGTTGTTTAGTGCTGGGCTAGAACAAAAGCCTGCACCCACACTGGCCCTTCTCGGATAAGATTGGAGACCCCTGCTCTAAGGGGTTGAGTGGACCTAAAGTATTAGTAGTATAGTATCCCAAGATCCCAACAGATCTTGATGAACTGTTCTTGATGAAACTGCCTCCTCAGATCCTAGATTGATCTTTGCAGTCAACTGATTAAGAGTTGCTTGTCTGTTTTGCCTTGGATTTCAAACCAATCACCAGACATCACAGTTGAGGAGTATGCACTTTTTGACCACAGCCGCTAGTTGATGATTTATTTCCCTCAGACTTCCCATCACCTTAGCCACTGTTCGCCGTGAAACATCAACAAGTTGAGCGGTCTTTGTCACTGAAGCTCCTGCCAAAATTGCCCCAACAATCACCCCTCTTTCGAAGTCACTGAGATTTCTTCTTCTAGCCATGGTAGCAAATATAATGGGCAACTGTGCCTGCCTAGCATTTTTATACATAACCTTAAGCATGATGGGATGTTCATTGCTTAATTAACTCAGGAACCACACCTGTGTGGAAGCACCTGCTTTCTATATACTTTGTATCCCTCATTTACCCAAGTGTTTAATTTATTTAGGCAATTACCTGTTTATTGCACCTTTAAAGGTCCTGCATTGTCATTGTATTTCACATAAGTTACCTTAAATCCAAAATAATTTTTTTCCTAATTAAAATGCTCTGAATTGGAGATACTGTATATTCCTTATCTCTCATCTCTGACTATGAGCAAGGCTGTAAGGCAAGCTGAGTGTGTGGGGAGCTAACATTCACGAGCTCACCTTATTTGACATTCCAATTGGCCTACGTCAGCAACGGGTCCTGTGTTTTGAATGTTTGAAATAAAAGACGTGAGAGTATGCTGAACCTGAATAAATTCCAGCCATTTCTCTCGCTCCTCTTCTTTTTTGGTAAAATGTTTAAGGACACTTTTTTTTTTTTTACATCCAAGCGCAGAACAGTGAGGTTTTACCATGTTAGCTAACACCTATTGCTTTCAGTCACGTTAGATTTTTTGTAGCTAGCTACATTTGTTAAACAATTTGAACACACCTACATTACGAAGTAATGATGCTTACAGGTGGTGATTTTTAGTAAGTTGTCATTGGTGTATTAAAATGAGCAGAGTTTTCTGATGTCACAAATACTCCCATATTAGCCAATAGGATTGGAACACCAGGAGCCTGACCCAGCTTTATCGGCAAACCTGCAACAGTCCGTTTTCAAGCTTTCAGCATCCCACTTTCATCTAGTTTCACCCAAACATATTCCTACCTTTAAGTTAAATAACAAAGTAAGGTGACATATAAAGTTAATCCAATCATATAGTCAGCTGTACAGTATGTTGAGTAGGTCAGGGATGTGAGTATGTGTGTGTGTGGCCACTACAGGGGAAACGAGCACACCCTCAGCATGTCTACGCCCACCTCCCCACTAATTTGTGGGGGTCACTTGAGGACAGGCTTCTCACTTTGGAGGCGCGTTTGACAGATTCTACAGCTTTCTGAAGGTGTTTTATTACCTGGAGTTGTCAGAAGCAGTCTCAACACGACAGCTGTGTTAGCGCTCAAAGCCTGTCAGCCGTGGTTCACATGAGAAGGAATGAGCCCTCTGTAAAGGCCTTCAATCACACTGATGTCTCCAGCCCCTCTCTGGGAACATGGAGGAAGACAAAACTGCTTTTATATACAGCTGGGGTCTCGGAGGGATCTGCGAACACAGCGTGTTACCTGAATGTCAATTTCTGAGTCTGTGACAGCCGAAGAGGTTGTTTTACATGGAGCCGCGAAGAAAAATAACAAAAAAACCAATAAGCAAGACATTTATTGTGCAGCAGCATTCTTCAGATTCTGGACGAGTTTGACAGATCGCCGTATTGCTCAAGACAACGTTTTAAGTGCTGAGACAACAAGATGATACATGTCTGAGCTTAGTTCCAGCATGAATAATAATAAAACAAAATGTGAAAAGTTATCTAGTCTTGTTTAAAAGCATACATATAACAATTGGGCTGGGGGGAGATACTAATCTTTAACAAAAACACTGAAGCACTTATTTAGACAAAATATATTCAAAGGTGTAGGATTTAGTTCTCAGCTGAATGGACTACATAAGTCTGTTGTGATATGTTAACAGAGAGTGCTTTATGCGCACCATGTCCTTCAGGCTGTGCACAATGCCCCTACAACATAAGTCATATCATAAATGATAATTCAGCCTTTCAAATTCTTTATGGTTTAGCTTTTTGCATGTAATCCAGTTATATACATCTGAGTGCACTCCATTGAAAATTGCTATAATATACCACAGATACTATGTAGTAGCTCAATATCCGTCTTTCGGAAACAATAACTGTTATTATTATAACTGTCATATTGTTTTAGGCCCCTGCTGTATGGAATCTTGAGGATATACTGATACTGCATCATAAGGCCTGCCAGATAAAATGGAACTAGATCATCTCTATATATAAGCACATGGAGGTACTTATGTTTCTACACTTTAACTTATGGCAGGATTGAATTGGAAGCAAATGGTAAGCAGCGTATCAAGTCATTTATCATGATGACAGCTGAAACCAAGAGCTGGCTCGTGCATGTGTATCATTCTCTCACCCTGGGTTGAATGCTGACTCGAAGACTAGCAGTCAAAAATCAGACACATTTCCATTAAAGCTAGTCAAATTCAGTCAGACATCTGCAAATGTTTGCATTGCAAAGGAAGCAGATTCAGATATTCTTTGCATGGGGGAGCATTTTGATGAGTCTGTAAAACCTTTCTGTGTTTTAAATTATTTGCACTATACCGTCCGCTGTTTGGATCCTAGTTTTTTCCCACATGCTTCAGCGTTCTGCCTACAGGATATTCTTACCCACGATGAAAAACAACACTGCAGGTCCTCACAGCCTTGCTGAGCAATGAGTCTCTGTATGAGACCCATTTATGTGTATGAAATGGTCAAATAAAGCCAGATGGAAAAAACAGGTCTTGTTGTGTAAATGCAATGGGAACAGGGAGGAACAGCATGTACTGTTCAGTTTTAAATAAATCTCACCAGGTCTCTGAGAGGCAATTGGTCTCCAGGGTAAAACTTGCACAGCACATTGGAAAACAAATTGGTACATGCATTGAAGAGATATATTTATGTTTTAGAGTTTAGTTTTTTGGCCATTATGTGCATCTGAAAATCGTTGTGCTATTTCTACCTACATTTTACTTGCCATAACAAACATCAATGGACAAATAAAATATTCTTTAACCAAGTTAAAATCAATTAAAAAATGTATCAATTATGTGCCATTTTTTAGCAATGGATGCAAATCAGTGAAACAAATCAGAATCAGAATCAGAATCAGAATTATTTATTGGCCAAGTACGATGTACAAGGAATTTGCCTTAGTGCAAGGGCAAATCAGATTAACTGAATTAAGATTTAAGGTTTAATTAAGATTCACTTAATTATCTGTATACATATAGATGTTAATCTGATTTGTTTCACTGAATTGCATCCACTGCTAAAGAATGGCATATCCATCCATCCATCCATCCATTATCTAAGCCGCTTATTCCTGGTCAGGGTCGCGGGGGGGGCTGGAGCCTATCCCAGCATGCGTTCCGGGCGAGAGGCAGGAATACACCCTGGACAGGTCGCCAATCCATCGCAGAGAATGGCATATCATTGATACATATTATATATATATATATATACTGTATATATATCCCTCCAAAATTGGTCACATCCTTGATAAACATGACCAAAAAAAGGCTATATTGGGATGGCAGGTATGCCATCCACCAATTTATGGATTGGCAGGACATACACCATACCTATACAGCACTGAGACTTTGGCACTTTCCGTGGTCTCTTACATAAATAACTACAATGGCCACAGACTGTCCCTCCTTACAAACATCTGCACCCTCTGACCTCATGTAAACACACAGAATTCAGATTCAACTTTACAAGACCACACAATAATGTTCCAAACGTGTGTTGTTTTGCATTTCTTCCTATCATCATCATCTTCTTCTTCTTCTTTTTCTCCTTCTTAATTGTCCTGCCGATTACATACTAAAAAATGCTCCATGCCCCAAATTCTCCCCGTTGGTCAATATCTACTTCAACCAATAACATCATCTGTTCATAGTTGCAGGCCACACAGCAGGTGATCTCATTATTTTAGACATATAAGGGTGTGCACATGTGTTGCCATTTCAGCCAATAGAACATTATTCAAAACAACTGGGCAGATGCCATATTGCTTTTCTGTGGGAAGTAGCTTGCTTGCTATCTAAAAAGATTCAATACAATCCAAAAGATTAATTCTATCACTTTTAGAGATTTATCAGTTCTCTGTACACCCTACATATTGTTTTAGGGCACAGATAGCTAATGTGACTACCGGGTAGGCCGTAAAACACTGGACTACATTCATATTCTTTAACCAATAACACCTTAACGTATTCAGCTAGAAAGCCACACCTGCCCTGTTTCATTCATACAGCTAGGTACCTAGTTACACGGCTACAGAACATTTTGTTAAAACAAGCGGCTACTTAGCTTGCTTGCTTCTGGCAGTTTATGATTTACGAAAGTGTAGTTAGCTAGCCAGTGATATATGCCATCATTAACCTTAACCTTAGCTTTCTAGTGACATAATTATACTGTTAGGTAGCAATCTACTGCTCATTGTTTTCTATACTTAAAGTGAGAACTGTTTTCACGTCTACAATTTTATAAAAACAATGCCCACTTCAAAACAGCATGTATATTTTGAATTCACATTATACGGAATACAACAACACACTGGTATTGCTGCTCACTTTCTATAGTACTGATCACCTTTACCACAATCAGTGCATTAAAATGAGATGATCTGTGCTGTGTTATGACAGTAGTGTACACACCTGTCAGATATAGCTATTCAGACTAACAGCAGCAGCCAGTGCCCAACCGAAAAACACTGTGTCAACACTCCGGACTGCCATATAGTGATTGCACATTTTTACGTAACATATCAAATCCATATACATTATTATACACATTTGTTAATTTGCCCCAGATTTTGCCAATATCTTCATCCAGTTAGCTACCTAGCTGCCTTCAGCTGCATGTTTATTTGCTTTGGTAAATTGACGCTATATGAAATACATATATAACACATAATAAAGTGGATAGAATCGCCAGCTTCTGTAATATTAAATCGATAAGTGAAAGTAAGACGATCGACATGACTATATGTACCACTTGTAAGATAAGTTTAAACTGTGACATTGGTAGCCCATAACAAAACAGTGCACTGTATCCTCGCTTCAACATTATTAGTATATTACCAGATCCATATACAGTATTATACACATTTGTTAATTTTACAGTGATGCCACCCTTACCTGTTAATTCTGTTGTCCTAATAGTTACCATTTTAGGTGTCAATTTGTGATTTCCATCAAAATTGCTGTTAACAAATGTTTGTTATAAAGAAAACATTGTTATTGACTGACTGCTCATAACTAATCATGTGAAATTATAACATATTTGGTCGTTCTGTGGTCTGTCCGCAATTTTGGCTCACAATTCACAAATTATATTAAAACCGTTGTTGACAAGCCAAGTTGCTGCAGAAGGATTGCCTTTGAATAACCAAGTCAAAGCACAACTTCTGATTCCAAAAGTCTTTATTAAACACAATACTGCTGATCTCTGGAACATATTAAGAAATTAATTCATTAAGTCGGTGAAAGCGATGCTTGTGTTGTCTCTTGTCAATGTGAATTACTGTTGCTATGGTTCTGTACACCCATTAGATGATGCTCTATAGAAAGTTGTATATCTGGCAAGATTGTACATGTGGGGGAGAAGACTATGCACCCAATGAAGTAAAGTCACAAAGCATATTACTCTCCTGGTGTTTCTTTATTTTACATTAAGTAAATACATACTCGGTACCACAGTGTGATACTCTGAATAGTTCAAATAAATATATTAAATAAAATAATGTATTTTGTATTTTATACAACCTTCTTTGCTCATCTATCAATGGTGTGAATACATTTGGAGGGTACTGCAGTCTATTGTTATTTGCAACACAAAAAAGTGGGAGTAAATGCAGTGCAGGCGAAGGCTGTTGAAATATGTACCCTTGAGGCCTTGCTTTACCAGTAGCATGAGTAATCCTACAGTATAGAACCTGATATCATGGGGTTTCCCATTACAGGTTCAGAATGGAGTCAATCCTCCGGCAATACAGGTGCTAGATAAATCAACTTGGCCAATAAATTAAATGCTTCTGAACTGGCCTCAACGTCTACAAGCACACGTCAGACAATCTAGCACACTGAAGCCAGCTTTATGCCCCTCGAACCACATGAGATGAATGGCACTTTTCTGTCTGTTGTGATCCTGATGGAAAAAATATTGAAACAGTAGAGAGCATGATGATGTCATTGGGGCATGTGCAGTTGATTATAAAGAGATTATAAAGCAGCAGTGAGCAACGCTGGCTGACAGGACACGCCCATAATCCTGTGTCACCTCTTGCCCTTTTGACACTAAAGCAGTAATCATACTCTTAGGGCACTCAACTCCAATTAGTGTCTGTTTTCCACTCTGAGGGGAATGAGGACACAGTTATCTACTTCTGTTTAAAGCCACTGCTGCACCGCAGTTTGCGTGTTCATAATTCTCTCCCCAGCAGTTACTCTCACAACATCAAAACCATATTAACTGTCATTATATGAGAATGTTATGTTTGCTGGGTTTTTCATCATTTATTTATTTTGATTATATAAAAAACAAACGTGCTACCATTTTAGATTGATGGCAAAAGGGCTTGGATTAGCATAGTCACAAATATCTTGCAGAAGCCTCAAGGCCAGGTTTACTAAGATAGTGGCAGCACAAAGAAGGTCACTATTTTGCTACTGCGGTAGCAAATAATAACAAATTAATTACCAATTTACTAAGACTGGTTACGCAATTACTAATTACGCAATCAAGGAAATGAAATGCCCTCATTCGCAATTTGCGATAGCATACACCCATAAAAAGGATCGGAAACAACATTGCATGCACCTCCAGATCACACCAAGAAATGGATACCAGGCACAAGTAGGAAGGGAACCATGAGAAAAAGAAAGCTCAAATGTACAGATCAGGAAATACAGGTAGGTATTGGTCAACGAGGCACAGCGTCACAACGGAGAAGAAAAAATGTGAATGACATCATGAAAGAAATTCATTAGGCATAACAAAACGAACAGTAGATGATGTAAAGAAAACAAACAACCGATGATGTAAAGAAAATATGACACGATGTTAGGAGGCGTTCAAAAGAAAAAAAATGTCCTACAGCATAAGGCCGGAAAAAGACACTAGTTGTGGTCCAACCGAGGAAAGTATTAATATTAGAAAAATAATAAAGAATATAAACGGTTAAACTCGTGATGGAAGAGGCCACAGAGCGTCTGAAAGTAAAATTGTATTCAAGATTCATTGTATAACCTCCTGATCGCATACGCGCAATAAGATCATTCAGAACTGCGTCTTTATACTGACAGCTAGCTGATGACAAATTGGTCAATAGCATCCTTTCATCTCATTTTTATTTCAAGTTCTATTAAATAATATGTATGCTATATAGAATATATATTTACATTTCTGACTTAGCTGTCTATTGATACAGGTATTCCTGGAAATAACGCTGTCGTGACGTGAACCGGGGTACTTTGTAACAACATTTGTGATTATTTGTTTTGCATCGCTGGGACAGTGACTAGCACCCGTGGAGAGCACAATGCAAAGTGGGAATTGTGAAATACCTAGGCGATATCAGCGCTCATAAAATACCGCCTGGTTTCAGGGGTTCTTAAAATTGTCACACAAAGAGGAGAGTCACAATTCGTGCTTTAGTAAATCGGACAGAATACTTGATCACCTAACTCTCCACCCTGTTTTAGCGCGTTCACCCCAGGTATACATATATGCATGAACAGATTTAACTATTCATCTAAAGGAAAGTCGCAAAGTGACTTAACCCCCGAAAATGGCATCCTAAATGTGATTTGGCTCATTGTGACCATTTGGTAAATCCGAGGTAGATATTGAAACCTTGTAGCGACTGCTTTTGCGTTCGAAAAGCAGTCGCAATCCTTTAGTAGCCTAAATCTGGCCCCCAGTCATTTGTTTCAGTTTTCTGCACTGAGAGATTGAATAAGAGATTGTTAGCATACAACGTGAAAAGTATTTTGTATCATGAAGATACAAGAAATGTTCAAGGAATAAGGGTCAAGAAACATATTTCCAAGTATTATTACTTTTTAAACTGCAATTATACTGTACATTGACACCATTGCAAGCTAATTCGCTTGAACTGTTGTCTCCTGGCAATAATGTAAAATTAAGTAACATCACTGGCAGCCATGAAACAATTGTCATGGTTTTGCATGCAGTGTTACATTTATTTTATACATATGTAACTCCTCCAAAGGAAAACATGTATGTCTGGTGACAATGACAATTACTCTTTAACAACTTTACCCTAGTGATGCTAATGTATCATTCTCTCAAGGTCAAAGGTGTAATTGTCAGGCAATGGGGACATTATTTAATGCTAATTATGATGAAACATTTCATAGGTGGGAGGGGTGCATGGAGAGTTCTGTGTTGACAGTGTTGTGGATTTGTACTTTATCAGAGTTGCATCAGCAGTAGATTTGTTTAACCCTGGAAACAAAGATGCACATTTAATTTGGTTCCCTGAGAATGAATGGGTACATGCATGCCAATCTTACCTTTAAACTGGTTTATGAACAAGTTATAATGTGATTTACAGTTGGATTAGCCAGGTGCTAAGACCCACAGAAGATCAAAGTGTAGGATTGAGGGATTCAAATATATATGTATGGGAAAGGTATGTTTCTATTGAACTGAAGCCGGGAGTTTATTTAATTCAAGGAGATCAATTTTGAAAATAGCACTTTGCAATAATGTTCATAGCCAATATTCTTCTGGCAATAATGTAATTAATAACAAAATGAAGATGGTGGCCATACACCGATGAATCATGTGTTATTCAGCATGCAATTTAAATGGATTTCACTATGTAAATTCTATCCAAAACCAAAAAAAGGAAACCCTTCATGTCTTCAGATTTGACCGGTTCACAGAGTGTGGGTCATGTTTTAAACACACACAAAGGGTAGTGTGGTATGCTTACATTAACCACGATCTCACCTGTTTAGAGTGAAGCTTCACTAAGCACTGGTAGGTGTGTGAAATATACTCAGCTGGCATTATTGTACCACCCCTCCGGTACGGTGTGGTGAGGGAGAAAAATGACTACATACAGTGAAACCTCATGAACATCACAAATGGCCACATGTTTACTTGCTCAAGGACGAAGCATGACAGGGAGAGACAACATGCCTCAACAGATGCATCGCCTGCCTCCTGACATCTGCCGTGGAGAGCTTATGCACACTTTGAAATCCATCTTGATAATCTTCTGTACTTTTAGAACTTTGATTAAAAGTTAATGAGAGCACCAAGGGTGCGCTATGAATGGAATGCAAGGAAGCTGTGGAATTTTGATGTTTAACCTACAACCAAATGGTGACTCTTGTATAAAGTAGTGTAGGAGGGTAAGGCTGCTGTGGTGTGTGTGTGTGTGTGTGTGTGTGTGTGTTGTACACCGCAAGCGAAATTAACATTGGATATGAGGCATGCCAGTCCTCGTTGTATGATTGTGGTATTTGCTGTGTGCTTGGGTGACACATACCAAGGCCTTCTTTTGGGTCAAAAAGGTCAGCTATGTGGAGCAGTGTCTAAAGATGACTCGATGTCACAATATTTCTATGACATATCTTTGTATTCTAGGGACCAGTGGATTGTTCAAAAGGTCAAAACTAACCGTGCCAGCCTGTTGTTCTGAAGTTACACCCGGGTAAAGATAAAGCATTCTCCCTGTGAGTGCTTTGCAATCCTTTGAATTAACCCACATTAAAAAATATATCTGTTTTCACATGAATTCTGTGTAATGGGTTTGTTAAAGTTGTGTACTATAAATATGCTGCGAAATATATTGCCTAAACGGGACAAGATTGATTGATTCATTTAAGGTATGCAAAGAGAACACATCAGTAATTTGGGAAACAATGGAAGATAACATGTAGAAAGCAACATTCATATTTTTGGGGGATTTCCCTTTAGTCCTTCTAATTCAGTTTAATCCATCATCCTTCAGATTTCTTGAACATAACCGTGCAAAGTAATTGCGCCTCATGATTCCTTTTAATACCAGCAGCCTTCCAAATGTACTGTATAAATAATATTTACTAGTGGTAAACCTGGAGATTCATGCACTGGTATATAAGAGAGGAGTGTAGACTGCAATGTATAGCATACACGGAAGCCTTCGTACATTGAGGGGTGCGGGGTATCTGTCTGTCCCTTCAACACATTAATCATTGCCTCATCCATCAGAACTGACATGAGAGCAATTTAACCTCATAGACCCTCAGTTATTTCAGTAGGCCTTAACTGAATCTCCAGAGTAGTGTTTCAGTTAGCCAAGTCATAAACAAATCAGTAATGTCATGGACAAGTGTTGCCCAAACTGCCCTCATCATGACTTGTAAGATGAATGTGATATATGTAAAATATATTGTTTTAGAATTCCTTCTGCACTTACAAGCAGCCTGTCAGTGAAAAAGTGATTGACTGAAAAAAATTACGTTTGTGAATTGACGGTGATAAATAAATTCATATTTGACAAACAGGAATGTGAGGTCTTTGAGATTTATTACCAGGCTATTGGAAAAAGAGAGTAAGGTCTGCAGTCCTTAATGAAATGAACTAGCATTTACAGATACTTTTTTAAACATTGTTGGATATGGACTTATGCATGTATTTATTTGGAGCATTTTTGGAGTGTCTTAGGAGCTATTCCTGTTTCCCAGGCCAATCTTGTACTGTGTATACTGTATCTGGTACTGGGATATAGACTTGACAGAGAAGAGAAAGATATAGATCATGATCTAATCTTCATCAACACTGCAGTTTTGATTTATTTTAGCCTCTTCAGGCTTCACGTGGAAAGTCCAGGCAGACTACGCACACTGTCCTTATAGAAGAATCTCTGACAGGATGGAAACTGAGTTGAAACATACTATTATCAAGCGGAGATAATCTCTGAAAAATAAAATAAAATCTCTGAAAAAGACATATCTTTTAAAATTAGCATGACAAGTACAGTCAGGTCCCGAATTATTAGCACCCTTGATGAAAATGAGCAAAAAAGGCAGTATAAAATAAACAATACCTATGACCTATATTGTATGATTCTAAAAGTGGTACAATTATATCATTTATACTAATAAAGGTGTTCTGGATCTGACTGTATACACTGTATACACAGATTTTTCTAACTTTGTAGGGTTTAATTCACTCACAAAATCAACCTTCTCTTTTGTCTTTATTTTTATTTTTTAAACTTTATGGATAAAAAATACCCATAAGCACTGAGGAGAGAACCAGGTTCTGACCTTCTGAATCCTTGGAATGTTTCATGAAGAAAGTCTGTTTTCGGACTAAATTGGCACTGGCAGTACAGTTATTCTGAGCACATTTCTTACAGGATGTGCCAGCCTGCCAAAATGCAACACATCCAACAATGCCAATACCTTCAGAGAGCATGTTATAGCATATGAAATTTGCACATATGTAAGTATTATACAGATCAAAATATGAGGTGTGTTATGGTGAAAGTGAGTATGTTAAACTGGAGACTGACGATTCAAGGGTAGATTATGAGGGGATATTAATGGATCAGAAAATGCTTTCAACGCACAAGATGAGATGATTATAAAGAGGTCAGGTTGCTTTGTACAACTCACTCATCTGACAGAGAAACATGTTTCGTGGTGACATTAAAAGACAGTGATGATTATGGATAAATTCCTCATCTTGTTTTTACTAGGAAGGAATTAGCATAGATTCCAGTCTGCTTTTTTGACAGACAGGGGAAGGTCATAGCGAGAACTCTTATTTCTGATATTTGCATATCTCATTATATTGTTGTAATCAAATTCCCTTAAAACCAAGTGAATGCATTCTGTATAAAATATTGACAGTCATAAATGTTCCATTAACTGGTGAAACCAATCCTGTTTTTTCATGTTGTAACGTGTTTTAATATTGTTCGTATCTATCGTTCCTACCTATTATTACACACACACACACACACACACACACACACACACACACACACACACACACACACACACACACACACACACACACACACACACACACACTATATATATATACTGTATATACAGTATAGCAATTTTTAATTTATGAAATATTTGCTGCATTATGTAGGTTGAAATTCACCAGAAGCACATTATGGAAAGAAACCACAGGCAAGCATCTGTGCATTCTAGCTCAAACAATTTAACAATGCCAAGAGCTTGTTTCTATAAAGATTCATAACATATTTTAAAATACATGGTATTTGACACTTGACTCAATAACTACTAACACTTTGGGATATTTTCTTCACATTCATATTATTTATATCAAATGGTGCTACTGCAAACATTGATGTATTGTCTAGGAGCATACACATTGGACTATGACAGTTGTTTTCAAGTTAATATGAGAAAATCATGGCAAAATCGCTCCCAGCCTCTGAAAGTGTTCAACACATTCAAATGTGCCTGTCTATAAAGGTAACATTGGGATCAAAATCCATTCACTCAACTAAAATTGTAAATAGACAGCAGAGGAACAAAACTTCTATACTCCTGCAATAAACCCAAGCCTCCTCCTGGCATAGTGTATGTCCACTCAACCCCACTCAAGTCCAAGTGGGCAAGGTTAATGCCAATAAATACAAAGTCAGTCTGAGTGATCACCTTCATCCTATTGTGAAGCATTTCTATCCTGGTGGGAGTGATATCTTCCAGCATAACAATGCCCCCATCTTGAGATGGCCATATGCCATGGCCGTCTCAGTCACCACATATCAACCCAACTGAACACTTATGGGAGATTCTGGAGCAGCGCCTGAGACAGCGTTTTCCACTACCATCAACAAAACACCAAATGATGGAATTTCTCATGGAAGAATGGTGTTGTATCCCTCCAGTAGAGTTCCAGACATGTAGAATGTATGCCAAAGCACAATTAAGCTGCTCTGGTGGCTCATGGTGGCCCAACGGCGTATCAAGACACTTTATGTTGGTGTTTCCTTTATTTTGGCAGTTACCTGTAGCTACTAATACACACACACACACACACCATTATGTGAATGACCAGATTCAACCGTCCAAATGTAGGACAAGCAGGAAAGGATGAATTTGCAGGATGGTACGGGAAAGGAGGAATAGGAAAATAGCAAAGCGATTGCTTATTACATTGTTGGGGGGGGATTGCTGATTATGTTGTTGAGCTGTGGGGTGGGGTTCATATCCACATTTTATATCCTCCGTAAGAAGTTTGCACTTTATTTTAAATGCAGTACTAATCATAATATATGATGCAGATATTGTTGAGCAGTGGGGGACATCTGGTCACCCTACTTATTATATTACCTCAAAAATATATATGATATTCTGCCAAACGTATGGTGTTATCATTCATCATTTGAACTACCAAATGTTTCTCTCCATTTTTATTGACATGGCCATCTCAACTATCACAATTATCATGACAAGCTGCATGAGGAGTTCCCGGTCACCACAACATACTTCTCTCTATATAACAAATGTCCTCCACCAGGTTTTACAGGCTAACTATTAGTAGCCTAATATTTTGTATAACTGCTATATGTTCTTATCAATATAAACATATTGCATGTATGTTGAATCTATCCAGGTAACAATAAGATGCAATTAAGGCAATGGGCAGCACTGCTTAACTGGAAGGAGCATTAAGCTAAACAAAATAAATACATCTCCAAGGTGATTGAAGGTACATTTTCTGCACATCTTCACCCTCAGATCATTTCAATTATTCCTCTTCTGCACACTAGAACAGTGCCTTAACAGGAAGAGCCACTTAGCAGCCGCCAATATTTATTTTTAGACACTAAATCTAACAGTGTCAATTATCACTGTATGCTGTGCTACAATACTTTTTTAATCTTATATAGTAGTTACAGCAACTTTAAAACACATTAAAATGTTTTGTGGTTTTCTGTAGCTGTGAGTCTTCTCTCTAGACCTACAGCTGGCAGAAAATGCTGAATTATTTATGCAGCAGCTCAATCAGGAATTATACTTGAATCTAATAACCCAGTTTATGTTACTGCTAGTCATTCCTTTACAGAGATTTCTTTTTTGTTGAGTGTGTGCTGATAAACCATGTTAATAATCGTTCAAATGTAATAGGACACACAGCCTATCAATCATTTCCCATATAAAAATGTTTGGCCATGTTGCTTCCCTCTGAACAACAACAGAAACTCGTCGATAACTGTCCTTGACACTTGAGAAGTCCGATTTTCACCAATCACGAGAGAGTGCGGAGAGAAAAGCTATTTATTTTCTGTATCGGTTGAGTTCTACAAACGAGGCGGGATCTTATGTGGGATTGGTTGTATTTCTAGGCCGTTTGGCGACTGGTGTGGTTTTCCTCCACTTTGATTTGACGAGCTGTGATGTCAGTCAACTTTATTTGCCATGCAGAACGATTGCTCGCGATGGAAAGGGGACGGTCGAGATTGAAGTGTGAAAAAAAAAAAAAACAATCAGTGCTGGCCGCCATCTTGAATTCAGTCTATTCACTGAATGAAAGGAAAACGACAGGAGGAAACAAGTACCGTCGGTCAAGGAGACTCGTGACAGCTAGAGGTTTTAAGCAAAATACTGTCGAAAGCCTAAATTAATTCCTATACAAAGGCAATGGTTTTATTCGCTCTTTAGTCCGGCGAAACGATGCGCGCTCGGGAGTGAAGTTATTTTTAAAACCTCGATTTGAACTTGCCACCCACACCGGGTCCTACCCGGTAGCTAGCTCGCGAGCTAACTTCTATAATCACACAACCAACCTGGCGAAGGCAGCAACGCGACGTGTAGTTTCTGAGAAGGAAAAACAAGTATTGACTACATGCTGCGACGCATGGTGGATCTGACATATTCGTCGTCTGAAGTATGAAGATAACATTTTACCAAGCATCGTGATTTTCGGTGTATTTTTAAACATTCGCTGGTTAAAGTTCAGCCCCTTGAGTGAGAGCATTTCGAAATGTGGACTTGACTTCTGAGTTAACGCTAGTTAACATTAATTGAAGGTTCCTCCCCTTTCAGATTCCTTATGGATTGAACTCTTGACAAGGGGACGAGTGGTTTGTAGTTTGCTGACGTTCGATACAGCGCTGATTAACATACTATTTTAAGAATAGTAAACCGCATTTCTTTATTAATTCCTCGTGCTGTTGTTTGCCAGTTCCAAATGGCACAGCTAGGTCTGGCTTGCTAACGTCAATTGTCCGAATCAATTAAGATTTTGGTGATAATGCAAATCCTAAAAATGTCACCGCTGTCGGACTGTGCAATGCCACGCTCTCATTCACTACCTCTGTATTACTGCAAATAATTAGCAATCAACTTTAAAAGCAATTGTCAGCTAACGTAACTAGTTAGCTAACTTAGCTATCTAACGTCATTGATACTTCATGTAACGTTACCCGGTTATCTGAAAAGATCATTGCTAGCTGGTTGTCAGTCGTTTTGGGTAGCTAGCTAACAACTAAATGTTAGCCATATGTTTTTGTAACAGCAGCAAGGTGGTAACGTAGGCTCACATGAGAACGAGCTGGCTAGCTAGCTAGCAACAAGCACGCTTGTGACATTTGCTCAGAGCAACAAGCTGCAGTAGCTAGCTAGCTAGCTAACGTTTTAAGTCTAGGTAATAGTTGGCACTGACTGGTGCTAGCGATTTCAACCAGCAAGTTACCACGCGAGATAGCGGGCTTGCATTTGACAAGCCAAGGATCCGTGGTGAATTTTCCACGTGGGATCCCTTCGATACTTCTCTTGCTAGCTAGCAGGCTTATTTAAAAATAAATAAATAATATTTTAAAAAACAAAAGCATTTGGCTTGGTAGCCATCAAGCCGCATAGCTAACATCGTTAGCTAGCTACATGTGAGTAATATGCCTGGAAAGTGATACATTTTTCGAGTTCAGTACAATAAATAGTGGATCGTGGAGCGGGGCTTTTCTTATGAGGATTTGGGATTTTCCGGCGATTAAGTACCTGTCAGTTTTATATTGCTAGTTTATTATCTAGCTAACCTTAGCTATAAATGATTTTTTTTCTTCTTGACGGCGATTTAACCTAGCCCGTTCCAACAATCGGTTTAAAATAATGTTTCCATTTTAAAATAACAAGTGGCGAGAGAGACACCGAACGGAACTGGACGATCGCCCCCTGAATTTACCTGAAGTTAAAAGGATTTTCTCAAAATAAAGGATTTGTCTCTGGATTGAAAAATGGGAACAGCAACAAAACTAGCCTTTGCCGTGTTCCTGATCTCCTGTTCCTCAGGTGGGTAGCTTGCTAGTTGACGTTATATATTGTAGCTAACGTCCCACATGTGTGTGTGTGTGTGTGTGTGTTGCCAATATTACTCTAAAATGTGTTGCCGTGCATCTTTGTATGCAAATGCTGGAAAACGACATGTTTATATATGCGTCTTAAGCAGAGGTGATTCAAATGCAAGGTTTGATTTGCGCTGCTGCTGTCCAGCATAATGCAACGTTATTCGCCCACCGGGTCGCTCCCCGCTTTAACGAACGGGACATCGAATTTATCGCTTTCGTGAAAATGCAACCACTCTGTTGGATGCCCTTGTGTTCTTTGTTGCACACTGAACAACGGCATAATTTAGCTAAGTTAGCAATGTAACCTTGACTGCTGAGCTGTAACGAGTAGCATGTTGTGTTGTACAAGCCGAATACGTTCAGCACTATAAACCCATTGATCAAGAATATGTGTTGCTTTCCACCTAGCGAAGTAAAATAGTCGTAAGTGGTGTAGTTGTATAAGCGTACATTTGTACAAGGGCATCTCTATTATGTATACAGCCATGTCACTAATGTATATGTTAGGGGTGCATTTTATCATCCGTGGCATTTGATTCATTTGTCCTGGAGTTAGATTTCCCCCCCCACCCCTCGCTAATTTTTGAGAAAATAGCAGCAGGTGCAATTTATGTTCGAAAAAATAAATCTGGTTTGAAACAAGTTGAACAAAGAATCAATATCGTTGAAATGTGGACCAATAGTAGCTTGCAGCAGCAGCTATAAAATCCGATTATCTTGCAAAGAGCTGCAGTATTTTGGTAATGTAAGTTTATTACAGTTGACTGAGAGTACCGTGTCAGCGTAATTACATGTTTCGTTGCTTTGATTAAGTCAACGTTCAGGCTACCCTGCTGTCAGTTGAGAACTTAACGTTGGTTCATATGTGGTAGAAAGGAAAACACAAATGTCACATATGTGACACATGATCGTGATACAGTACAATGCATCGTTTTGAAATGCAGTGGGTCTCCATATTTGTTTCTTACGGTTTTTATTTATTGAAATCGGTGGGTGAAATTACTACATTGCACATTGATGCACAGTGCCATTGATGTTGTTAATAGCAGAAAGGGGCTATGCATTTTGCATAATCTTCAGGAGTATGCGTGGAGATTAAGTAGTTTAATGAACCAATATGTTTCGTATACTTTCCCCCTTTTAACATCACAAACTGCTTCGGCACAACATTGACCTTAAAGGTTCAGGTGTCACTTCTCAATGAATGAAATACATTTGTACAGCTTCAGACATGCATGTTTGCAATGAAAGTTGATTTGATTATGTTTATTGTTGTGTTGTACAACTCGGATGCATGCTGCATGTGGTTTTGGACTACCTATGTGGACTGCACACAAAAAATATTTCTACAAGGAAGCTGAAAATAATCACACTGTCACTAGACTTCAAGCCCCCATTTACTGACCATTAGATGAAGTGCACAGTAAATTGTCTCTGGTCTCTGATAAGACTGAAGCCATTCTTATTCTGATTGGTGGTGTAGCGTTTCAAGCAGCTCACCTTACTGGTATGTAATCTCTGAAGCAAAGCTTGGGTCTGACAAATTGCAAGGGACGCATCTTGCATTAAACATCAGCAAGACATTAACATTTTTTCCCCCAGCAAAACTCCTGGAATACTGAGTATTTGCAAGGAAGTGACTGAATACAATATGCTAGCAAAATGCTGCAGGGAGAATTGCCCGTTTTTTTGGTTTCTTGGTCTCTGCTGGAGGGGACTTGTAGCAAAAGCATGGCAGAGTGAGCAGTTGTGCCACAAAGACTGAAGTTGGGCGTGTGCCCAGAGCAAGGTTAATTACACTTTCACTTATCTCTTGGAGCTTAGTTTAAGATTAGATTTCTGAAATTTGGGGAGGGAAATGGTTTGTTGCTCTCTTATACTTTTCAAAATATTCTGTAACGTGGACCAGGGCCTTTCAGTCCAATCTCGGTTTTTGCTACAGTCGTGCCCCCCTCCCCACCCCATAAAGTCTAATTGTCAATGTGAGTTATCATTTTGCTTTTTGTGTCAACAAGTGTGCACAGAGGCTGCTGTGCCAAGAGTGTATTTGAATTGAACGCATTAACCCTTAATTCATTGCTGTTTTCTGGAAAGTGTATCTAATCAGTGAGAAGTGGCTCTCAGTGCTGGACATTGTGGTGCTCAGAGACACTGGGGATCGACAGCCAGCAGCAGGGATTAAACGCTTGGATGTCTTTGGTTCCCTTTTCCTCAAGCCAATTGCACATTAAGGCAGGACGGCGTATGTCAATACGTGTAAAACTGGAGCCAAGAGAGAAAATCTGGCCTCTGCATGTCCCAGTCTTGCACCATTTGGAACGGATCTGTTCCTCAATGTGTGCCCTTGTAAGTGGCCAATAGTCAGGCTTCCAGGAACATTGTGGCCACTGTTAATGGTTGAAATGTGCAATGCTCACAGTCAGAAAGGAGTTAGTCAGGAGAAGTCAGCTGGCTGGTGCAGTTGCCTGCTCCCGTGTCACAGAATTCAAATCACGGTAATGGAATTACAATAAATTTGGCGGCAAGTTGCTCTTTTGCTCATTAAAAAAGTACGGGCTTACTATGCAGGCTATATTTTCAGTTTTGCTTCTCCCTTGAGTTGCGTCTTGCATTCCCATATTAAACACTGTGAAGCTCTTATCTCGTACAATAAAGCAACTGGAGAAAAGCCAATGAAACAGCCTCTTAATGTTATTGGAGCTCCTCATTTTAGTGCTGGATTGATGTATGGGCCATTGGATTCTTTTATGCACATCAGAGACATAGGCGTCTTAATAGCAAACATGAAGTTTTGCTGACTTGAGAAAATACAAATATGGGAATAGTGCAGTGTCCTCACTTTAGGAAGCTAGCTGTCAAGATAATCCCATATATGTGGCTTTTTTAAAAAGCTACCCCAACAGTTGGTTGGTCAAGGTTATCCTTTGAAAGCCGGGTGACACAAGCAAGGAGTAATAGCATTAGGTGTGCACTTTGCCCTAGTCCTCGGCAGTGGATTACCTCTAAGTTGCTAAATAAAATGTAGGCTCAGCATGTGTTGCTCTTGAACAGTTGTAGAGTAGGGTTACATGTATACATTATCATTTGTGGTTTGTTATTTATTATCTAGCATATTAGCTAGAGATGACAGTATAGACATCTGTTTGAATGAAATGAGCATATGTAGGCTTGGGCCCATGTTCAGGTTTTGTTAAACACAATAGTTCTTTATGGTGGCACCATAATGTTTACATGCCCATGGTTTACATAGCCTATATTTCTATGAAATCTGGACATATGGCTCTAGCCACTTAATATAACAGGCATTGGGGGTGCTACTGAATGGTTTAGGGTTTAAAAACTGGTCCCAGATTTATCATATGCAATGGTTGTTTACTCATGGGTTGAAAACTGAAAAGTAGCACGCACCTTGACATCATCATAGCTCCTGTGATTTCAAAAAGCATTGGCCTTTTGACTAAAATCAGGACGTGTGGGTGTTTCTTGGTACTTCAGCCATTAAATTAATCTCAGAATGAGCTAAATGCAAAAAGAGGTGTTGCTCACCACTTTGCCTTCACTTAGCATTGTTGCTTATTGCCACCGCTGGTGCTGGAAATGGTTGGCTGTTCTTGTGTCATGGGTCAGGGTCAGTTCTGAAGCAACACAGCAGGTGTTCTATGGAATGTAAAATAACACTTCACAGCATCGCCAGATTTCGCTCACTTTTGCCATGCTTATTAGTCACAGTCCACAGATGTGCATAACTCTTTTTCGTTGCCCTATGTCCCAGGTTTCCCTATGTCCCAGGTTTAACCCAGTGATTTTCATTCATGTAACTTTATTAATCTCACTTGAAAGGGCACCTGACACGATTTTAAACATCAGCAAAAATTCTTAGAAATAAATTAAATCTATTAATACTCATCCTCGGTAGTAGTAGAGCTGGACGATGTCGTTTATCGTACCAACGGTATTTTTTTAAATGGCGCCGATGTTGGTAATCACTGTTATGTTCCTCTCGTTCAATAACCGTTCATCACAATAATGAATACAGAGGGCGATTGAGATGTCACACAGAAGGCCTATTGGCAGCGTTCATTCATTTTATTCTTTTGGAACTTCTACGCAGCAGCCAATCACAGCCACCCTTGATACACAGCGTAACTTTACCTTAGAGTAATAGGCTAAACACTAAGAAAGTGGGCGAAACGACAGATGTGGTGTGGACTACACTGCCGAAATTGTATTACCGAAGGGTGCAACCTCTGGTTTGGTCCCACTTTGGTTTTAAAGGCAATGACGAAGAGCAACGGCAGGTAATCTGTAAGCATTGTGGCCTAAAGTAATATTAACATCAAAGGCAAACGACCAATTTATATACTACCAACATATAATTATGGCCATTTATAAATTTTCCTACTTTCATAGGATGTTCGGGATGTGATCTAGAGTTGGGCATTTGCGAACATTCTATTAATATGACTGGGTGAGAAAACGACTCTAACGTTGAGCTGTCGGAGAGTGAGTGCGAGACAGACACTTTCCCAGTATGGGCACCAACACCAGGGCAGTGTATGCATTTCAGGTTTGAGCCGTGTCTCTCATCAGAGTCTGACACAAGCTCAGAATTGGGGTCAGATATTGATGCTGCTGCTGCACCTCCTTTGTCGTCAGATTTAGATCCCAATTGCGTCACCAATACAGACTGGTGTACAAGCTAGCTGTCATTGCTACATGGATAATGCGAAGTGCCAATTAGCAAACTCATTTGGTACCTCTAATGTTTTAATGTTAGCAAATTCCTCTGACAATTGACATATGAAGAGAAGTTGACCATACTGTTGTTAGTCAGCTTTGTTGTGAGTGTGGCAAGCAAGCTAAGCTGGCTACATCACGGAGTGAGAATAATTGATCATTAAGTGGTTGTTGGAATGAAAACATGCAGGGCAGTGTGCCCTGTAGGAGTGGATTGAGAATGACTGAGCTAGTCTATACCTCATCATGGAAGTTTTGTTTCTGTGACTAATCAACTAACGTTAGACTTGCCCACTGTCACTCCTTGACCCTGTCGGCTGTCAGTGCCAGCTAACTGCAGTGATGTTTATATTATGATCATTGCTATGTTTGTGGAAAATGGCCATTGCAAATAAGATATCATTTTAGAGGATTATATATTTTCGATGATAAAAATAGCTCAACAAAATGGCGTAACCTTTTTGGCGCGACTTGAGCTAGCTAACTTTACTCGGCTAGCTAGCCATGTGAAAAAGTGCGGGTTGAGTGAAAATAGCTATGTTACGTGTGCTACAGTTTTGAAACAATTGTTAATGAACATTGTGTGCCATGGAGAGGTGGCTAGCTACCTGTGTTAACTTCATCCTGAAATTGCTCATCAGGATATTCTTCAAAACAATCTGCAGGGAAATGCTCAATACAAATATAGGTGTGTTTTGGATCTCCCACCAACCACTTACTCCTGGTAGGTTCACCCTTTTCCCCCATGCTTTCTTCATCTTTTCATTATTGATGGGGAACATGTGGACACTTTCCCCTTTTCCTGACTTTCCACATTAGAGCAGCCAGCCACATTCGAGCAGCCACCATTTTAATATTATTTTCCACAACTCCAATATGCCTATCTTGTATTGGCAGCTGCTAGCTTTCTCCTCAGCAAACGCCTGACCCCACGTTATTGCTCAAAGCCACCCTCCATTCAACTAGAAGATTTTATGGTTGACTGCAGTCTGTGGTTGCTAATTATGTTCCAAGACCCCAGATGATGTCATTCTTGGTACCGCCAGATGATGTGTTTGTTATAATACTGCATGATGATATAATAATGATGTGCTCTTGAAAGACACAAGTTCACCAACCGTCCATCCGTTTATTTGATGATGGTATTTTGGTGTGGCATTTTCAATACCATTCCAAGCCTGCTGGTTGAATATGAAAAAGCTGTGTGAACTATTGAATACTTAACCAGTCCATATCAATAGTTTTCCTTAAAATCTTAAAATGCTGTTAATTTCATCTGACAAGAAGGCATTTTTTGCAGTAATGCTATATATCTCTTGTTTCTAATAAAAGTAGCATATCCGTAAAAGGTCATGTTTTTTTGTAAAATTGGGGCGTGATGCTGTCAAAGAACCAATGAGTAATTGTAATGTATTCTTTTTTTGTTTGCAATAACATAGGATGGCATTGGCCTGTTTTGAGACGTCATAAGTGTTGACGGCATTGCTGCTCAAGTGAAAACCCTTGTCTTATCCCGGCTATTAAATGTTTATCACTGTTACTATTAATGTGTGGTGGGAAGTGGCTTTTCACAGTAGCATGTAAGTAGGAATTCGTTGCTATCAACTTGATATGATTGTGGTAAACCCTTTACTGACATAGTGATGAAGAATATTTTTTCTAGCACGTTTCCAGTACTATTTCACAGGCCTCAACCAGCAGTACTGCCAATTCCAAACTGGGTAGTTTTAAGCACGGAAGCAGAGGCATCTATCACCAGTTTGAGAGAGGCTCATGTTGTGACTCAGGGAAATGAAGATCGTTTCAGGAGTTTACTTGCAGTGTAACATGTTGCTTTGACGAGCAATGCAATGTGACAGAGGGCCACGTCTGCCGTTATCCTCTTTAACCTTAGGCTAAAAAGGTTGCAGTGATACCTGTAGGATTTAAGGATCTACAGTTTCTTAAATCCCCAGAACAGCATTGATTTGGGTCTGCCTGTTGTAGATTTAGCTTTTTGTGAGTTTGGCACTTTCTGGACAGCATGACTGTTAAGCAGCCAATTGTGCCCACTGTCTTGGAATCCAACACAATTACATATTCTTCTGTACATCTTTATTGTATGCAGTATTTATTTATTTTTATAGCAAATTGATACAGAAAATCATAGCACAGCAAATTGCAGTGACTTACCACCATGTCCTTCTGGCCTTCTCCGGTGTGAATACGGTTATTATTGTATTATAGTTCAATATTATTGTATTATAGTTCAAATTATAGTTGCCGGTTCCGTTATGTCTCTGCAAATAACAAACAGACCTAGGGCACTGTTGTCCCCCAGCTAGATGGGGTCGGGGGGGATCATGTTACAGGGCTTGTGTTTCGAGACCAGCTCTCAGATTCCCTGCCTAGCTCTCTCTCGCTCTCTCATCCCTCACAAGGCTCTCCAGCCTCCTCCCAGGCTGCCCCCTGGTGCTCCATCGGTTTTCACAGATCTGGCGTGAAGGGCCTGACTTCAGCCCGACAGATCTCTGCCCGTTGCTCTCCATCGAGGGGCGGGACGAGAGGGCATTGTTGACGGAGACAACCAAGGCTCAGACCGAAGCCCGGTCTCCAAAAGAGGGCATGCCGGTTATGTCAATTCCTTGTGCTGCCACCCAGTCCCAGGCTGTGAGATTGCCCTGCCTCCCCCACTTCGGGCTGATTGCCCGGGCGAGAATAGCCTCTTGCTGTTGCACAGGCACCATTGAATCAAAGGAGCTTGCAGAGTAATCATCTCATTACCAGTCAGGGGAAGGAGGAGGAATGCCTTATTCATGTGCTGCTCTTTTGTTCTCTTGCACTGTCAGAAATGGGGAAGTGGACGCGATGTTTTTCATATTCATGCTTGTACAGATTTCCACGAGCTTATCTGGAAGCCGCAGCAGCAAAGAGGGTGCACGAAAGCCATTATAGGATGGCGCTCATTCCAATTGATAAGATACAGACCTGCTCTGTAAAGGAGGGGGAAGAGCCCTCAGGTCTGTGAGTGATCTGTTACAGGTACAACTGCCATCTCGAGTGTGAAAATGTAGGTGTAGACGGGGGACATTCCGGGACAGGGTTACTAACTTAAGAGCAGAAACGATCCCAGAAAATAAGCCGTCCCCCTTCAACGTTTCAATAAAAAAAGCGAGTCTTGATTTGTATGGCAACGGCAGGAGAAATTCTGTCCGTTGGACGCCTGCAGTCGCCTGGCCGCTTGCTTTTTGGAGGACGCGTGTACTAATGGGCGGTCCTTCCGAATTGTCTGAGAATATTGCAGCAGTGGCACGGATGTGCATTTGCAATTGGCTGCTCCAAAGCGGTTTGAAAAACGGAGAAAACGTGTAAGAAAAAAACCAACATTGGCCAACATTGAGCTCCACTACAGTACTGTGAGTTGGCGCCCCTCTCTCCATTTAAAATGATTTGTCTGCATGCGAAACATGCCAAGACTATTGTTCTTGGTCTGGATTACATAACCCTATCGCAGTGGTCTCCAACTGGTCGATTGCAATCGACAGGTTGATCGCAGAGGCTTGAAAACTCGACCTTGACAATATAAAAAAATGTATAGCGAGAGTGGTGAAACCATTCTACATAGTGGTTGTGTGTAACGGACGGCGGATACGGCCAATGCAAACTGCTGTGGAGTGTGAAAAAGCTACCGGTGTGCACGAAAAGTCTGTGGGCCAATCAGGATTTTTTAATATTTAAATGAACCAATTATTTATTTGTAATGCTTTCTTGGAACTGCTGTGGCCGCCGCCGTAGTCAGCTCTGCTTGTTGTCAGAATTGCGCTCAAAGATCTGTCGATGGAATTTATTTTCATAAATTTTAATCAACGCAAAATGTTTTTTTAATTTTTTAAAGCTGATGAAAAAACGACGAGTGAAGAAGGACCGTCAAAGAAGAGGGCAAAAGCCTACAATTTCCACCAGGAATGGGAAAGTGAATTTATTTTTACGAATTTCAAAGACGAGCGGTTGTCTTTCCCCTTAAACAGCGCTATTCGGATGAAGAAAGTTGAGGAGTTAAATTTTGGAAAGCCCAACAGTCACTCTTTTCGAAACCTGTGGCAAAAGGCAAAGCTAGCACAGAGGCATCGTTTCGCATTAGCCATCTGCTGGCAAAACACAAGAAACCTTTCACGCATGGTGATTTTCTCAAGGAGGCTACGAAGGTAGCTGCCGACACTTTGTTTAGAGACTTTAAAAACAAAGATGAAATTACGGCAGCTTGGCGATAATACAGTGGCTAAGAAGGGAATCGATCAGCAAATTCACCAAGACTTAGGGGACTGTGAATGTTTCTCATTGCATTTTGATGAATTGGTAGACATGACTGATATGGCGCAAAGGATTGTTTTCGTTCGCATGGCATTCAAAGATTCAACAACAAAAGAGGATTTTCTGACCCACCTGCCATTGAAATTGAGGACAAGGGGCAAAGATATCTACAACGAATTCAAAAGGTACGTGGCAGAGAAAAACATTCCCATCAATAAACTTGTTTCAATCACAACTGATGGTGCACTGTCCATGCTAGGTGTCAATGCAGGCTTCGTTGCACTTTGCAGAGATGATCCTGAATCCCTGTCATTTTTAAATTGTCACTGCATTATCCACCAACAAGCGCTCGCCAGCAAAGTTATTGACTTTTCCCACGTAATGTCAAGATCGTCAACTCAATTCGTGCCACAGCGCTGCAACATCGCCTGTTCGAATCGTTTCTTGATGAGCTTCACGCCGCCTATGGTGAACTAATTCCACATGCAGATGTGAGGTGGTTAAGTCAAGGGAAAGTCCTTCAGGGACTTTTAGACCTCCCTACAATTGACACCTTTCTCAAGTCAAGAAATGAGGTGTACAGCAAGCTGTCAGATGATGCGTGGTTGCTAGACCTGGCATTTCTTACAGACACCACGTAAAAATTGAACAAGTTGAATCGTGAACTGCAGGGGAGGGACAGAGACCTGTCACACATGATCAGTGCAGTGAATGCATTCAAGATCAGACTGGGTCTATGGTCCCAGTTGAAGAACAACCACCTTGATCACTTCCCAAATCTGGAGAAATTCCAGCAGCAGGTCAAACAGAAAACACTGCATCCAAAACAATTATGTGTCCACCCGAACAAATTGGAAAAGGAATTCAATAGACGATTTCAGGGGGTGGATAAGATGCAAGACATAGTCCTGTTTATCTCAAATCCTTTTCTTCAAGTGAACATTGACAGCATGATTTCAGCAGGTGGTTGAACAAAGCAGTGGACTTGACATGGAAATCATCACCATGCAAAGTGATATTGAACTGAAAGTTTGTTCAAAGGACAAAGACTTTTGTGGACTTGTAAACAGAGAAAAGTACCCACTTCTGATATCATGTGCACTGAAGGTGAAAGCCTACTTCGGTTCTGCATACCTATGTGAGATGACTTTTTCACAAATGAAAATCATCAAGAACAAATATTGCACACGTCTTACAGATGCCCATCTGACGGACTGCCTAAGACTGGCGATATCTAAATATGACCCGGACTTCACTGCACTCACAGATACTCTTAATAGGTGAGTGCATGCATGGCATACACAGATTTATGCTTTTCCCAGATCAGAAAGCATCAACCACGAGATTCGTGTAGAACTGATTTTTTTTTTTTGGGGGCCATAATAAGCCTCATTGGTTTTCATTTGTTGCCAATCGCCACACTTAATGATAGACCAATCAGGTTGACAGCAGTACAAGCGTAGTCACTGTCACTGTAAGTCATGGGCATGCTAGCTAGCTAAAGCCTCTAGAAACGGTGAAATGACCGCAAAGGAAGAATGGAAAAAGTGATGGAGAAAAAAAACGATAGTTTCAGGTTAAAAGAAATTGAAAGTGGAGTAAAAAGGCTTGAAGGCTTGTGGTTACCCAACTATAGCCACGATTAATATTTAGCTAGAGATGCACCGATTGCGATTTTCTTGGCCGATTCCGATTTCCAATTTTTGATTAGTCTGACTTGCCGATACCGATTTTGGCCGATTCCGATTTTTTTTCCTAAAAACAATAATTGACAACTTACACAAACATTTTTGTAACTTTGCTTTAATAGAAAATTAAGATTGACAATTCTGAGGTAGGTCAGAAGCATGAGGTAGGTCTCACTAAAACACATTTAAAAATAAAAAAAAGTGTTCCAGGTTACTGGACAGAGCTTTTATTTTTTTGTGCAAATTAAATTCAATGATGAATAAAAGAGAATCCAGTGCACAGCTAGCTACTACGCACATTTACTTTTCCAAAAGAAAACAGGTGCAACATCAAAATACAAATTAAAATAAATAAAATATAGCCTACATTTTGTTCTTTCCTCCTCCCCATATTTTAGTTCGAACCTATGATGCGCTAGACTAATTTGTTTGCTAGAGGTGGATTAGAGTAGATCCCAATTCTATATAGTGCAATGGAAAACACTTGTAGCGATATAAGGGCGGATGTTTCAGTTGCGGAGCTTGTCAAAGGCATTGAAACAAGCCGCTCTTCAGCAGAATTTCGTTATTTGCGTGAGTCAGGTAGCCTAACGACTACGACTTTAACTAGCTTCAAAGCCTAGATAAAAAGCACAGCTGGTACCTTCATGCACAACACAGTTAATACACCATTTGTGGTTTAGCTAGAAATCGTTAGATGAATTTATCATTAGGTCTAATAAGTTAGATTTGTATGAGTGAATAGCACTGTTTCATAACGTCACTCATTAGCGAACATAATGATTTCAGTGCAATTCAGTGCTTCAGCAGGGCATTATTACGTCAAGTTTATACACTACCACCATGTTCTATTAATGGAAAATGGTTCAGAGGAACCGAACTAGCGCAACGAAGTTAATTATGAATTAACCCCCGGTACTGTAGACTTGGTACCTGGGTAAATGATTTTTCAAGTGTCTGATTAGGTTGGTCGCTCCGAACGCGAGGTTGTTCCTCCGCGCTTATTTTCGATTGACATGTATGACAAACTGCAAGCTTTAAGTCGTCTTCACTGACTGTGAAAAACGCCCATACTGAGGACATGTTAAGGCGTGTTCAGCGCTGCGCTCATCTGATCTGTCTGCATTGGCTCACGGGTGCGCGCACGTCACGTGAAAAACCGGCGCACAGAATCGGCTATGTGGAGTGATCGGGATCAAGTCACCGATTGAGGCCGATCAGCTGAAAATCGGCCATTTCCGGTCAGAGGCCGATCGATCGGTGCATCTATATATTTAGCCATTGTCAAACTCACTTAAACGATACACGATTCAATTTTGTTGATATCATTTTAGCTGGCTAGCACTAGCATGGTTTGTTAGCAGTCAGTCATTATGAAACATTATGCCTTGCGCCTATCTCGCTAGCTTATCATTGGGTCCATTCCAGAACCCGACCGGCACAATGCCGGTTTGTGCCGATCGGGCGTGGTGTCCACTCCATTTAAATCCGGCACGCAAAACGGCATGTGGCGCTTGTGCCAACCTGAACACACGGTTTGCGCGCCAAGTAAACAAAGTACCACGTGTAGCCTACCAACAGCATGGTAAAACAATAGAGACTGCTAAACACTATTGTGTTGTCTTTGCCCACACGTGCAAGTTGTCCAAAGATGCATTTAAAGTTTGGCTTGAATGATGGTTGCATAGAGACAAACACAGTGATTTAAAATGCTTATTATGTTGTCCTACCTTATTTACATTTTTCTAGTACACCTTAATACAATGTATTCTTACCAAGCAGTGTTACCACAGCTTTAAGCCACACCACCTGCCACTGTTTCATTATCAGCTGATAGATTGTGTCATACTTCCCGCCGGTACTCCATTTAAGCGATTTTCCCCGTCCTTGCCGCAACGCAACATGGGGCACGCCAGCATAATTAAATTAAAGCAGTGTAATGGCACACAAAATAGACCTATTTATTAAGTAAGCTCAATTAATAAAGTAAGACTTATTAAAATAAATAAAGGAAGACTTTATTTTGATAAAAACCTAATTTTTATACTTCCAGGGCCTGCTTCTTGGATTTATTCATTCATTCATTTATTAATTTTTGTCTGTAAAACCCCACTGTAAGTGTCATTAAAATTAAAAAATTTCAGCCTGACCACTTTCATCACTGGTGTGTGCATGTGTTGGGGGGGGTAGTAAAATCGAAATGGTAAGAGTAGATCTTGTGCTGCGTTTAGATTCTAAAAGTGATCTTGAGCTTAAAAAGGTTGGGAACCACTGCCCTTTTGTCTTGCACAGCTTGAAAGCTACAGTCGCCCAACTTGGTCAAACTATATTACTATATACAACGTGGGTTGCTTTGTATGGTTTTGATGAAAAACTTTTTGTTTTATATAGGCTTAGAATTGTCGCCATAGAGGCTGACAGTGTAGTGTAATGGTTAGGGAGCTGGGCTTGTAACTCAGGTTGCTGGTTAAATTGCCAGGTGGGGCACTGCTGTTGTACCCTTGAGCAAGGTACTTAACCTGAATTGCTTCAGTAAAAATATCCAGCTGTATAAATTGATTGTATGTAAAGAATTGTAAACTGTGTAAGTCGCTCTGGATAAGAGCGTCTGCTAAATGCCTTAAATGTAATGTAAATGTAACATGGTGGAATTGTTTGCACTTACTCAGTATTTGCTCAGTGAATGTTAACCAAGCTGACAGTTGGTTTTGAAAAGTGAACGCAGTTGCATATATGCTGCGAAAGATGTTGAGATCCATAATGCATCAGTGATGTCCCGTGAGGCACAAGGTTATGCTAGGACTTAACGTCCAACTACTCCCATTGACGTGGAGCACACACCATTAGCACACAAACACCATTGTCCCATACCATACCATTTCATTTCTCCAGCCTAGTTTTCACACATGCCTTTTTTTTTTTTTTTTTTTTTTTTTTGGGTCCTTCTTTAAATGTTGAACACATTTTGGGCATGAACAATACTTCATTCATTTTTAGACATTTACAGAGCATATGCACAAATCAGTCTTCAACTCTTGACATTTTCTCATTCTTCCCAGCACCGATTACACAGTTTTTTAAATGTATTGCCCTGTTGGCATTTGATTTCTTTATTAATTTTAACGCTGGCAGTCTGGGTACAGTTTGAATTTCAGATTCAATCCTACCTTTGTAGATACTGCTTCCCACCAAGATGGGTGCTGTTAAATTTGAAGAGCAGTTGACCTCCCACTGCAGAAGCCCAGCTGCTGAATTATAGACCTGCGCTCCTTTAAATGTTAAGTTGTGGGTATTGTGCCACAAATTTAAACCCCCCGTGTTTGTCCAGAATTTTAATGACTGCCTCCTCCACTATAATTCCCTCAGCCATCCTACAGAAGGGCCCCTGAAAAACTACAATTAAAATGTGTATTATCTTATTACTTGAGGTAATCCAAACACTTTAGTGTAGTGTGCTTCTTATAATGGGTTTCTTACCCTGTGTCTTGACCCCCAGAAAAAGGAGGTGTAGCTCCACTTTCCCTCTGCTGGCAAATCATTTTATTTGCTGACTGCACTCTTTCCCTGTTGATTCCCTTCCTGCTCTGCTCCGAGGTCTATCAGCCACAGCTGTAATCTTGTGCAGCAACGCATATAAGAGCGAAACATTTCACATCATCTCCATTTAACAGAGTTTGTCACATTCAGTATTCGTGGCTGAAATTGCTCATCCTTTCTTTTAAATCAAAGGCCCTCCCTTTTTATCGTACATAGAAGATAATTAGTCTCCCCCTCCTGCAGTAGATTTTTTAACACATTCAAGTAAGTGGGAATGTTCAAGCCTACACATTTCTGTCACTGTGCACTCTCGCACACATTTTGAACTCGGTGTAGAAAACATTCTCAACTTGCCACATATGGCAAACATACAGGCAACTGTCAAAGTAAAGGAAACACTTGAAGAGTAAAGGGTTCTGACGGCTCTGTTATGGTTTGGGTCCACTAAACCCCTTAGAGGGCGAGGTAAACAATGATCACCTTCATTCTATTTCTATCCTGATCTTCATCCTATGGTGAAGCATTTTCTATGCTGATTGGAGTGGTCTCTTCCATAATGACAATTCCCCCATCCACAGGGCACGAGTAAGGTCACTGATGTAAACCATATGCCATGGCCCGTGTCAGTCACCATATCTTAACCAAATTGAGCACTGTAGAGGCAGACAGCTGAGGCACCACCACCACCACCATCAACAAATGGAATTTCTCTGAATTGAAGCTGGGGCAAATATTTGAGTGTGTAAGCTGAAATTTTGAATGCCTTGTTTTGATGACTTCAGAACGCTGAACACCGAAAACTGAAGACGTTTGCGGTCAACATCGTAGGTGGAGTTCCTGTCCTAATTATACAAGCTACTTTCCATCGGATTAAAGCCACACATTAAAGACTGAAGAAAAAAAGCTAGGCCTACTGAGCTCCAGGTGTGCTGCATTATATAGCCTAGTCCCAAACTCCACACCAGGCTTGCATGCACAGGGCAGGTACGGATGCCTTTATGTTGGAATCGCTGTCTTACTGTACAGGGGTCACTGCAACACTTTGGAATGCAGAGAAGATATTGATACCAGAGATGCCTTAATCAGATATAAGCCTACCAAGCCAGGGCAAGGGTGGTGACCCGTGGCTACCCTGGCCGACGTTGGTCAGGATTTCATCTCATCTGCAGGCTTTGTGACTGCAGATGTGATATCTTTGACTTGCGCGCAGTATTTGTCGACCCTGGATGTTGACACCGCATCCAAATGGCCCCTTTCCACCTGCCTTGTTGCAGTCGTGGCATTGTTGTTCCGTCATAATTAGTGCATGTTTCCCCTGGCCTATTGCCACGGTGGCAGGTGCAGGGAAAAAAGCGAAAATCTCCTGCAGTGTGGTGTACACACTGTACAAGCATCTGAGATTGATCTTAATGCTTGGGGTAACCGATTGTTTGGAAATTAAGTCGTATGTAATAATTCTCCGGAAGCATTTTTCCACCTCAGGTTCGAACTTGCAGGGAAACTTTCTATTTTGACGAATCGCACACTTTGGCTAAGGATGTGTGTACACACCACGCAGTTGATAAATGAGACCCCAGGAGTTTGTGGGAGCCGTGTCCCACTTTTGTGAAGCTGTGTCCTCTCTGAATAATGCATGGGCCACAGAAGGCTCAGGTGTAGTTGTAGTGACAGGGTCTTTCTCCCACTAGACTTCCTGTAATGAACAGCACCACGCAATAGCTGTCCAGATCCACTTCCACAAGAACTGTGTCTTTGTCATAGCTACCTGGCTCCAGGGGAGGTGGCTGACCAGGCCAAAAATACTGTATCGCGTATCTTATTTACCTCAAGATTATATTACTGTAGTACAGATCTGGGTCAAATATGTATTTGTTGTATTTTCAAATGCGTGTTTGAAATGTTTGTATGTGCGTACGAGCGTGCGTGCGTATAGAAGATTGAAGATGTGAAAATACATTTAAGGTGAGAAAATGGCTATTCAGTACTTCAGAAAGTATTTGACATATTTTTAAATGCATTGCATTTGATTTCATGGATGCAATACATTTAAATACGTTTAGATGTTTTACACAGTGCCCCTTTAAAGTCTACAACCTGTGTCAAAAATGTTGCCTTGGAGCCTGAACTGAAAACATATTAAGACTTTTTCCACATTTCCACATTATTTCCACATTTTACCCTACAACTTCCAAGTGGAAAAATACATATATAATACAATTTCTGAACATTAATTAAAAATATAAAACTAAAATAACTTTGATAAGTGTACACCCTGCTGAGTTAGTACCAACATTTGCCCATTCTTGCTTAAAGAATTGTGTGGGGACCATCGATGGACTCTTCAAGTCATTAAACAGGTTTTCAATAGGATTTAGGTCAGTTAGGTCAGGGCTCTGACTAGGCCACTCAAGGACATCACCTTTTAGTTTTGTAGCCACTCCACTGTGTGCTTTGGCCCTTGTCAAGCTAAAAGGTGAACCTCCTTCCCAATTTCAACTTTCAATAATTGTTCTGTATTTTGCTCAATCCATTAACCTTCTATCCTGACAAGTGCCCAAGTCCCTGCTGATGAGCCCCCATAACAGAATGCTGCCACCACCATGCTTTACAGTAGGGATGGTGTTCTTTGGGTGATGTGCTGTATTGGGTCTTCGTCAAACATAACCTTTGCATTTAGGTCAGAAATGTATGTCTTGCCTTCATCTGACCACAACACTTTTTGCCACATGGCTTCAGAATCTTCAGTGTTTTTTTTGCATCACCTCAAACGAGACTGAATGTTGACTTTATTGAGTAGTGACTTCCTTCTTGCTACCCTACCATACAGACCAGAATTGTAGAGAGCTTTCTGTATTGTTGACACATGCACACATATCAGCCAGTTATTTTTGATTTCTATAGTTAAGAGGGACCGGAAGCATGTGCAATGCAAAACACTGTGCATGACTGATCTTGAATTAAAGGAGTATGACGCATGACATTGGAGCTATTATTTTTATTTTGACCATTAGGCCCACAACTTTCAGCATAAATGATAAATTGCTTAGTGGGCTTACTGCTCAATTACAGAACGGCTGGCACACGGTTAAGCGAATTGTCCATAATAAGTTCACTTGTGTTTTGTACTTAGTGCTAGTGCTTGTGCACTGTCAAGAACAACAAAATTACCGATTTTCAAATGATTTCACCCTGGGAATAGTGGTTTTTAGGGGCTTTGTGTAATAGGTTGGTTACATAATTCACACATTTTGTTTATTTCAATTTTAAAATGACAAACTGGAGTTGACCAGGTAGCTTTGGATGCCTTGCCCTTGTTCTCGATTCAGTAGCTTCACCATTCGGGGATAAAATAATCTTTCACTCCATAACCTTTCTGGGTACATTTTGTTGCGTGTCCTCCAGTTGTCAGAATGTACTGTGTATCAGATTTGTAATCATTAAAATGAAGATTATCTTCCATGTAAATACTAAATGTGGGTTGGGTTTGTAGGCATCGTCCCGTCATGGTTGGTGACAGATGGCATTGTCTTCTGAAGCAAGGCTTTCTGCTGTAAGGCTGATGACATTGCACTCTCATTGAAAAGAACTTTGCCGTAAGCCTTTTTCTCCAGAGAAAATGTACATTACAGCTATGGACATATTATAAATACTATAAAAAAAGTATATATATGTATATATATATATATTAAATGGGGAATGTCTACATTACATTCCCCCTGTTTTTTTGTTTTGTTTTTTAAAGCTCTTAAAGCTTTCTGGACGTATTTTTGTATTTGCCTACCAAAAGAGCCTTAAGGGTTTACCTGTTCAGCTCTTTTAGCAAGAAGGCATTTCCTTTTGGCGGTTGACGAAGCACGCCCTATAGATTCATCACAGTTTCACTTTGGGAAAGACAAGCCAGGCTGTGTACTGATCAGCATAGGAAATTAGTAAACGACTTTGCATATAAGAGTGAAAGAAAAACAAACAAAGCGTTTCTCTCTACTTGTTCATTTTTCATTTTTCACTCGGGGAGAGCGAGAGACTGTCACATCTCAAGGTCTCAATATTCTTCCATGCTGTCACACTGTAGTTGTTTTGCTTAAATTGTGTCATGTACTCTGGCAGTATAATCGTCTAGTTTCATTGACATCTTTGTTTTGTACGCAAAGAGTGCCAATGGTCTGTGAATGATTTTGAATTCTATGATTCATATAGTGGATAGGATATATAAAAACAAAATGCCTGTAATGTAAAATTGAGGACCTAATGAATTTGCCCCTTTTTTTTTTTATTTAGCTTTACAAATGCCGTAAGCAAGCATTCCAGGTAGGCGACAAACAATGCAGCCACGCCGAGATGCAACACGCCACAATATAATAGGTGCGTGGTCGTCCCGGCCACTGGCGCGCCAATCGGTTTGGCTTCATCAATCAGTTTGGTTTTTTGCGTTAGCATGAGCCCTTGTCATAAACCACACAGGCTTAATAGATTTCAGTGCAAGTTTCCTAGTGCTCAGGAGCCCTGAAGAAAGGTCCTAAGTGTGATTAATGTGCCTTGCAGATGTTATTTTATATGCTTCAGAGCCCTCCTGAAACAGACTGCAGTCTAGACAGACTGGCTGTGCTGCGCTCCCACTTTGATCCTTGATTAAAACTGGTTGTTGTACATTTATCATGTTCTTGTTTTAGGTCTCCCAAGACTATTTCACTTTATCTATTTTTATTTTTTCCGCTTGTTCAAGTTTTTTTTTTTTTTTTTTTTTTTTTTTTTTGGGTAGCCCCTCCCCTCTGTTGTGCTTCTCTTTTCCTCTAAGCTCCTAAGGGAAGTCTGTTGGGGAGATATTAGCACTGTTTGTGACTTGCCGGGGCTAATTTGTTTCCATTACTGTACATAAATTGTTACAGAGGGACCCATTACCCATGAAAAGATACTGCCTAATGGTCCTGCTGGAATTGGGTAAAAGTATATCCAGGAGGATGGGTCAAAAGGGAGACGTTTCTGCTTTCTTACCGTGAGCTTCACAGTGAGCGGAGCAATGATTTTCTTTTGTTCAGGCCTTGGTTTTAATTAAGCGGAAACTGACCAGTCCCGAATGGGACTGGGTAATGGAGGTTTCTTGTTAACCTAGTTCATTTGTGGGAAGTAGTGTTCGATCCCATCTGTTTTGCACTAACCGAATGCCAATGGACAAATGGTCCGTTCTGCTACCCTGTTCCTCTGTGACAGCGGTGAAGAGAAAAGAGATGTCTGAGGATGTCGGAAAACAACTATTATCACAACACATAAGCGTTCACAAGGCTATATGGCCATCTTTAGAGACTTTGGCATTCCTGTTTCCACAGTTTGCAATATTATCAAGAAGTTTGTTGCTGATGGAGTTGTTAAGAATCTCTCAGGACGTGGTGGTAAGAGGAAAATTGATCTCAAATGTCGTCAAAGGTTGGTGCGAGCCATTGAAAAAACACCTTGTAGGACATCCAAAGATCTCCGGTCTGACCTGGAGAGGTTTCAGCCCGTACTATATGCCGGACACTGAACCAAGAAGGGCTTTACGGTCGGAGGCCCAGGACGACCCCACTGCTGAAAGAGAAACACAAGACGGCCAGATTAATCTTTGCCAAGACCCACCTAAGCAAGCCTAAATACTTCTGGGAAAATGTTCTGCGGACCAGTGAAACCAAATTAGAGCTTATCAGAGCATTCGGCCTATCAAGGCTTGTCATTTTGCCTTCAGTCTTGGGTGCATCCAAAAATCTACAGGGACACTTTTTTTTTGTTCTTTTTTTTTTTTTTGAGCTGCACATTTTTTGAAGTAACTTTGAGGAACCTCTGGAATGTACTCCATTTTGTTTTATGGCTCAAAGGTATTCCCATGTAATACCATAAACACAGCATTTTTCCACACAAGTTGCACTGTTCCTCAATAGCTACAGTTCAACAAAGTAGATACTGCTATGACTGGTGTAGATGTTTGTACTAGCTATGTTAATTGTGTACTATAAGAATTTTGTAAACGTTTAATGCAATGTTTTTCATGCATTACAAAAGTTTTTTTAATTAATTAATTAATTTTTTTACTCTTGCACAGGCTCTTAGTTTACTCTGTGGCTAAAATAAGGTCGTTTCCTCCGTATGTGGTTTGCTGGGAGTCTAAATCAGAGTTATTTGTTTTTCCATTTCAGCTGTTTTTGTGCATGACTCCTAACCATGTTCCTGACAACTAGCAATAGCGCAGACTATTATAGGCCATACCATGTGCTGTACTGTTGCCAAAGTTTCTTTACCTTCACCTGGCATACTACTACTTTACCTCCTACAACAAAACCTGGGGGGATTGTTGAACATTGTGTATGTTGTTCTGTGTGGCTCAGTAGGTAGAGCATGGCGCTGACAGTGCTTAGGATGTGGGTTCGATTCCCACTGGGACCACATGTACTAAAAAAACAAAATGTATACATTCACTACTGTAAGTCACTTTGGATAAAAGTGTGCTAAATGGCATATAAATAAACATTCCTATGTTCCCTGTGGGAAACCGGCAGTTAGCTGGTTGGCTAATTACAATTGTTGCCTGCTTAGATTGGTGTTTAAGCATCCTTAGCATGTTCACTTCCTCTGTTGAGCACAGATTGCTTACTCACCAGCACAGTTCTAGGGAGAATTGAACCCAGTTCAATTCATTTGCAATTGATCTTCTACAGATGAACTTGGGTGTGGTTGTTTGGTGCACACTCGGGTTTGGAAAATGCGTTCACACAAATCAAATAGAGCTGAACTTAAGAGGGTAAGAAAACTGGTTTGGAAATCCACCTACGTGGATCCACCCAAGTGTCAAACCACCTAAGTTAAGACGTAGGCTGTTCCATGTACTGTAGCCTTGTGTAGTACTGTAGTGCCACGTAGGCAGGTTTTTGTTGTCTGGTGAACAACTCCTTTCATCAGCCACTCGATCACATTGATTCTCAACTATTCTCTGCATTGCGTTGCTGTCCAGAGTTCCTTTTGGTTTGTGGCAATGTATTCTTTTTAACATACCACCCTTTCTCTGAGTTTCTATTTTAATGTTGTGGTATGTTGTCAGTATTTGCACTTTAAATAGTTTTTCTATGAAAGTGGCCATGGAAATAGGTTGCATTTTAATCAGGCTGCACGTTGCGTTGAGTGTGCAGGACGTATTGTGCAAACCGTCATATAGAAATACCACTATGTCATATGGATTGGAATGTCTACTGATAAATTGTTTCAAAGGTTAGCACCTTTTTAAACATGTTTATACAGTTTTTTTTTTTTGGTGCATTTTTAACATCCCTACTTTGATCAACGCGGTATGCGAAGTTGCTGGTAAATCTCAGCCATTTGATCTGATGCGCTTGACCCATCAAATGCAGTCGTTTGGACAGTATGCAAAGAATCGGGCCTCAGTTGAACCAGTGGCGTTTATCGCCTTTCTTCCCCCCTTTCAGGTCGCGCCGGCCCCACGTCCCCGATGCCGTTTAAAAGCCCTTTCCTTTAGCGTACACCAAGAATGTACACTATGTGCAGGCCGATGGAAGCCAATTAGAAGCGGGCCCGTGGAATGCATGGCAGGCCCAGGAGTACAGTAGACGGTTCATTTGGAGCCTGCGTGCACAGCCTGTGCACAAGCGACTGGCGATCAGCCGCGTAATTGAAGCGGAGACTGATAGGCTGCTGGACATTCCAGCGCGGATTAAGGGATTGGGTTCTGTTGCGGAGTTCGGTTGTTTTAATGCAGAAATGAAACAGCCTTTGTGGTCGGCCGTCCCCCCCCCTCCCCACCGCTCTCGGATGCATCGAATGAACCCAAATCCCCCCTCTCGACTGTACACGACAGCCGGGCACCCTTTACTGCGATATACGAACCATCTGAGCGCCCCTCTGCTGTGCGAGTGCGCTGTTGATGTGGGTTTCAATCATATATATGGTATGACCTTTCTTTTTACACTCTTAGGCAAGAAACTTCAATAGATATGCAATAATCTTGTGAAAATAGCTGTATAATCGGGTCGCAGAAAGATTGTAGGCATCATAAAGCATTCCTGGATCAGCATCTGCCGGGCAGCTAGCTTAAATAATAACCAGTATAATTGTTTGCACAGCACTGTGGTCACATCTAGGCAAAACTGCTAAACTTCAACCCCGTTCTCATGCAAGTTGTTCATGTGAATTCACCCCTGTCATGAATCGTGATTCCAGTGATACAAACGGGCTAAGTCGTGTCAACTAGAACGTGCACATTTGACGCTTGGCCTGAACTGTTTTGTTAGTTCCCGCGTGTACGTGGACCTATGCATGTATCAGTTATCGTCTTAAGCCCCAATTCAGCAAAGGGACCCACTGGATCTGTGCGTTAAAGTAGAGCCTTACATCGGTCTTGTTTGCTCTTACTGTATGTACAGTCCTCCTGCCTGAAGGTATGAGCCTGCTAAATGATTTCTTTCAGCCCATGCTCAGCATACCTTAGTAATTATAGCTGGCTCTGACATAACCAGCATTCAGTAAAAGCCCGTTGGAAGAAAATGTGCTGGTTACATTCCAGACATGCGGCACACCGATGCCATTTTGTTTGAAGGACAGTTCCACCCAACGTCGACTTCGCCCTCAGTAAAAAGCAGCTGCAGCAGTTGAGAAGATCTCCATCGGCATACCGAGATTATTCTGATCCATATACCTCAGACACGGCACAATTTTGGACCCCCCCTTTCCTTCCATACCACATCCTTGCAGTAATGTGATTACACAGAGCAGAAAGCAATACTCTGAATGAGATGGCATTAATACATCATAAAATGTTAAGCTCTGAAAATGTGTATGAGACTGTTCAGGCTTGTGCAAGTGTAAGCCAGCAGCCCCAGCCTTACTCCACTGTTCTTACACTGGCGTCCATCAGCGCAGTATCTCTCCCCGCTCCGGAACATGACAACACGTCCCCGCAAAGCTCAACCCTTTCAAAATGGTCCAATTTCTTAATGAAAAAAAACAATAAAAAAAACCAAAAACATACCGCCTGTATTGATTCTTGCTTTTCGAAAACAATTTAAAAAATTGTTCATTGATTCTTCCCCCAATCATTTTCTTTTTGGTGTCGGTGTTAATTTATAATTCTCGACTTACCACGAGGCTTGAGCGACTTTGACTGTTGCATACGCCCTGAATGACCTCGTTAGTCAAGAGGCGATTGAGTATTGATGAACAGGTGGTTTAACTTGATGAATGTCAAGCGCGTCAAAACCGAGGAAAGGGAATCGGAAAGGAGCCGTCGTGCCGGCGACGGGAAGGGCTTCTCTCGGTAAGCTGCCATATTAGTTTGGCCTACTTTCGGCGTTTCTCTTGACGGTCAGCGGGCTTGACGTTCAGCAGGTTAAGGAAATCACCTCAGCGCCTGTGCTAAATCAGCTCCCTGACTAACGAGGTGATACGGGACTTACGCATTAGTCAAAGTCACCCCAAGCACATCAGGATCAGTCACGAGTGATCAATGAATTAAATTGACTGCAAGAGAATAGATTGATATCCGAAAGGTGCACGGGTTCATTTCCTTTTGATCCTCGGTCTACGTTTTGCAGCATGGAGTTAAGCTCCTGCTGGATTAAGGGGAAAGATCTTAATCTTGACTGCGTTGTAAATGCCCATCTCATGCATTTCATCTGCTGGTAAAATGGAGAGCGGCCCAGCGTTGGTGCCCTCCCGTTCCACCCGCTTGTTGGAATAAAGTCTGCTTTTCTTTTTTTACCGTGGTTGAATTGCCGAACACCGTTTCGACGGACCCTGAACGCGAACCGATTACAGAATGAATGCGAACTCCAAACGCTTGATTCGAACAGAGGAGAAATTGCACACCGTAGCGGGCGGCTTCGAAAGCACAGCGAGAACGAGCTCGCACCGCCAAAAATGTGATTGTTTAACGATGGCGTAATTGGGATCGGCGCGCTCCGAGGGTCTCGGCTGTCGGGGACAGCTCTTAAGCTGAGGATCGCCTGCTGGGGTTCGATGTCGGTGTCGTTTAATTGGTCCGATTTCGCCGTTTGAGCGATGGAACGGAACACGAGGGCCCCAGCCCACCCCTCCACAAGACGGCCACTGAGGGTTTCTGGGGGGAAAGGAAAAGCGTCTCTGCATTTTTCGGACCGAGTCCAGAGATCTAGGGACTTGGGACGTCGGTGCGCTTGCCTTTTTGTGAAGCTTGAGTAGCGCTGCGATCCCCCCCCTCCTCAAAGCCAGGGCAGAAGCGGTGTTTCCCATGCGGTTGCTGCCCCCAGGGCCTGCTTAGCGTGTGCAAATCCAAAAGGGAAAGTCAAGTCTGCACTCCTTAAAGTAGACTCATTGTGCCCCTCCAGTAAATTCACAGAGGACGGCAGTGTAGTGTAGTGTAGTGGTTAGGGTACTGGACTTGCAACTCAGTGGTTGCTGGTTCAATTCCCAGGTTTGGCACTGCCGTTGTACCCTTGAGCAAGGTACTTCACCTGAATTGCTTCAGTAAAATATCCAGCTGTATAAATGGATTGTATGTAATAAAATGTACACTGTAAGTCGCTCTGGATAAGAGCGTCTGCTAAATGCCTAAAATGTAACGAAGAAGAGGAAGAGGTTGCCGTTCCCACTTTTCAACGAAATGTCTAAATTAGATTCTTGAATCCAAGAATTCTTGAATCCATCTGAACATTCCAAGGTGCCCTTTAGGTTGTTTTTTTCTGTTTGGATATAAATAATAAAGAATTGATTTATTGCATGTGCGCATATCCAATAAAGAAAATATTAGAAAGCCAATCACATGCTCTGTAAAATGATTCATTAAACAAGCTGAATGCCTAGAACTAGTACTGTTCCATTCGAAGTGGCGTATGTGCATGCTGGGAAATGTAGATTAGTATGGAAGTCACGGATCTATAGGGCAGAAAATGGATGGGCATCTAACTCATTTGAGACCAAACTAATTTCACACACCCATTTCTCAAAAAATGGAGTTAAGTTAGAAAAAAGTGGATTGGCCCTAGGTCTCTCGGCGAGGTGGCTGAAAGCCGTGCGTTATTACACTGCAGCAAATGCATCGCTCAAGAGGAGATGCCCCTGAATAATGGTGATTGCAAAATAAAATATTAAAAGGTTGGCTCGCAGCCCCTGTCATGTGTGAATGGGCCTCCCTGTTCGGCGTGCTTCATTGCCCATGCCCAAAGAGTTATGAGTCCTCTAACCGATCTTGTCTCCACACACTTCGCTGCCCCCGTGAAGGAATTAATGTGCGCTAAATTGAGCAGGTGAAATGGACAGAGGTGCATTGTTTAGACACGCTCATTTATGTTCATGCTGGAGTAGCCCCAGAAATCGCCCCGCCGTAAGACCGATGGAGGTGGGGGGGTGGGTGACTCAAACGGGCAATTTTTCAAACCGCTTCCCTCTCGCTTGGTGTCAGCCGCCACGGAATTAAAAAGACAATGCAGCCGCGAGGCCAGGAGCCAACTGTCCTGGGCCTTCGGACTCCCGGAGCAGGACGCGTTGCGAACTCAACGCCCTCTGACTCAGGAAGGCATCGGTGCCAGCGTTTTTAGTGTAGAGACGGCGACGTTGTTCATTTTAGCGGTAAGGAATTACCTGGATATTAACGGTCGCTCCTCATTTTACAAGGCGTTCGGTACAGCAGGCCAGGTCTGTACACGGTGGTTTTTATTTGTGATAATCCCGCCGGAGGCTGCAGTAGTGTCAGCGCTCAGTACTTTGCTCCGCATGGGCCTCCCTTATTGGCTGCAAGCAGCGTCGGGACGGGGGGGTCGAGACCATCGTCTGATTCAGCGGATCACGCCCAGCGGCCCTGCCGAGTCGCGTACACTTTCATTGCCCGGCCCGGTAAAAGGAAAGGGGGAAAAATCGAGCAAAATCTAATAAATCTTTAACGAATGGTTAAAAGCTGCCTTGGTAACACTTTACAATAAGGTAATGTTGCCATTGTTAGTTCATGTTAGTTAATATACAATACGGTTACATTAATTGACATCAACTAATGTAGTAGTGAACATGAATGAATGATTTACAAATAGATGACGTCGGCTAACCTTAACTAATGGTTTGTAATTATGTTAGGTCAGATATATGATGGAACAACACCAACCAAAAGGGGACATTTGAAGGATAAAAAAAACCCATCTATTAAAAAAAGTTCGCTCAGTGGGAGGGTCGGGGATGGGGATTTGCTTCCACCCCTGAGAGGTTTGCGTAGTTGGAGAACATCGGCGCATCGGCCTCCCGTCTTCGAGGGAGATCCTGGCCCGGCCTCGAAGATCCTCTGTGCAGATGTGACAGCAAATTCTGTCCGATTTTATTTGTAAAGCTTTTTTGGAAAGGCAACTTGTCTTTCTGAACGCGTTCGCCGGAACTAATCCCTGGATTTATCCTTACTGAAGGCAATTAACAAATTAATGCCCGCAAATCATTTCTTCAGCACACGCAGCCTTTCAGTGTACCATTGTTTTTAATGAAGGGTTTTGTTTATGCACAGCAGGCGTCATTCCCATACCTATGGGTTTTTCAGAAATGTCCTCGTAACACTTCAATATTCAAGTAATAACAAAAACACATTTCAGTTCGTCGAGAAGTCCTGCGGGCTTGGTTTAAATACCTGCTTCCATGGATGAATGCGTACAAGGCCTATTGTAGTACTGGTCACCTCGTCTTGTCCAGCTGCAGTGTAGTGCTAGCTGTTAGTGTCCTGTTGACTCCTGAATGCATGACTTCTTTGCATCACATGTCAGCCGGACAGCAAATGAGCTTTCACGATCAAGGGCAGAGACCCTTTGAGTCTGCCCAGTTCAGACTCTGCGGAGTCCCTGTAATTCTCTGGTCGACCTCAGCCACCTCTGCAGCAAACTCCACTCGCGAGTGGGGAGGTCATCCAGTGGCTAATAATCTGATTGCTCCAATAAAAGCTGCTGTGCTTTTTGCAGGGGGGCACGTTTTCTCCAGAAGCCTGCATCTGAATAGGTTCACAAAGCTTTTGCGATTCTACGTCTGGCCAGCTGTTTAATTATCATATTCTTGTTTTCGATTTGCATATCTCATCGAACACTGCTCTTATATTAATATTCCCATTTGCATACTGTGCCGCATTCCAGTTTACGCTTCGACGGTTTCTTGTATGGTTTGTGAAGACGGCGTGTAGACCAGTTCTTGGGAAAGATTTCTGTAGCTCTTTGGTAGGACTCTTCATAAAAAGTGGTACCATGCGATGGTTCATTTAAATTGTTTTGATATGTTATAAAAAATAAAAAATAAAGTGTAAAATATGGTAAACAAGATCCAGTGGTTGTAAATAAGAGCCAGTTGTTTGCACATTGTTGAAAATGGATACAACCAAAAAATGTGTCTTGGCTCCTGTTCTTTCACTCAAGTTCTCTCTGTGAGAACTATTTACATTTCTGACTGGTGGCTCAAGGTTACTGTGTGGGCTCTGAGTTGAACCCTTCCTGCTGATTTTCCTCCCCAATTCAGAGCAGCGCAGGAATGGGCGGACTCGTTAAAGGCCTTGTGCAGATGCCACCGGTCAGTGGCTGTATGTGCTGGACTTGCTTCTCACTCCACGTAGTGGATGAGTTGGAGACGGTCTCGTAAGCAAGCTGTAAGTGCTTCAGTCACAAGGGTTAAAGAGCTGAAGGAAGGGTACAGATTTAATCACGGTCTCTTCTTGCGGTCATGTCCCCGGGTCTGGCACAAGGGATGTTTTTATTTCTGAAAATGCCACTTGGGAGAGTTTTGGCTAACCACAAACCCCCATCTCAGATCGTTGGGCTTTTAACTATATAGTGCTTCCTGGCTATATTTTCCTCTCTAAATGGAACAAGACTCACAATTTCAGGATTAGATCCATCCTCGAGGAAAGCGCAGCACATTTCTGCTCAGTGGAAACTTGGCCTATGTTTTTCTGCGGCTGTCCTTTTGGAACACGATGCTGGATAGAGCTGTGCATTTCTGCTGCTCAACTACCAAACGTTAAAGCTCAAGATTATTTTTTCCCCCATTCTGTTTTACTGCTGTTGTAACCATTCCTACAATATTTGTTTACTGTCAATTATTATTATTATTTTGTGCCTGCTTTTCTACGTGCTCATTTTGAAGCGGTTGTTTGTGAGGCCCTGGCATAGTCTTTGATTTATTCAAATTAATTGAATTATTACTCCCCCTATTTTTGCACAGCGGTTTTGAGATGGATTGGAATTCTCATCACAATTTTTTCCATTCCACGACAATTTTGCTAGGTCTCAAACCTTGGCACTTGGCATACTCTTTGCATCACCAACGAGCATTTTGTATACTTTGTGGTTACTCACTGTATTTGTACAGTTGACTTTTAAATGCAAATAACAAACAAATGCTTCTAGGTAATCGAATCATATAAATTTGTAATGGCAAGTTATTGGTCTTAGCTATTCTGTATTTACACAAAGCAAAACGATTTCATATATTTTCCTAGAGGAGTAAACCGTGTGACTCCCTACGTATTTGCCCTGAAACGTTGCTGGGAAGACCTGTATTCCATTGACCGCATTCTCTTGGTTTAGCCTTGGGTTTAAAACCATAAACTTGTTGTTTTCTCTATTTTAATACGTCTTTCGAACATGTAAATATCTGATCAATATTAATTGAATGGTCAATTCAGCCTAAAATAAAATACAAAGGTAACAAGAGCTGTCCGAACACTGCTGGAACTCACTAAAATGAGTGTTGTAATAGAATGTAATGAGTGTTCCATTCTATTACATTTCTACTGGTCCAATTTAAACCAGTCAAAGACCTGTCACAAAGAGGAGTTAATTCCACAGCCAAGCGTAAGCATAAGCCACCTATTCTTTTAGCTCTTACAGTAGCTTGATCCAATGCCCTCCTGACTGTATGAACACTGTGAGTCTACATTAGATCTGCAAAGGAACCAACATGGCTGCATGTGTGCTATTTGTTTAGTTCAGTCAAGTCAATGACAAGCTCTGTTTGCCTTTCCTCCTGAAATGAATGGGGGATCTTTGAGAGCGGCACATAGTGTTAATGTTCAAGGTCAACATGCCCCTGAGAACAAGGTTCCGATTTTAGCCATAGTTTTAGATGGATAGATGGATAATGCTGTGCTTTGAAATGTTGGTTAAGGGCCTACGGTAAGGGTCTGCAAATGACCCCCATTTGTACCAATGCTGAACATTTGAAGCCTGTACGGGAGCCACTCTCAACTTCGCGCGCATACACAGCCACCAGAATCTCCGGTGTTGTTTTGATGACCGTACGCTCATATTGGGGGGAGGTTAGCACTACTTAAATCCCGAGCTTCCCTTCGCGTTGCGTTGTCTTTCTGCAGCTATTCCGGTATCTAGAAACACACTTGACAGTACAACACCTGCGGAATTGAAAACCTTTAGTGAAGAATCCAGGACATTAACCACTGCTCCACACCCCATGTGACTTGACGCTTTCGGAAGGTTTCAGCACCTGCACTGCCTTGAGCCCCTCTGGGCAGATTAGGGACGCATTCCATAGCAGAACGGAGCCTACCCATCGTGGCGGTCGAGCAGGGAGAGGCGGGTTGGGATCAATCACTGAAGCAGCATCGGAAATCTCAGTTCACTTCTCTGCCAGAGGATGGAGCCAGCGGGGAGCTGCAGCCTTGTGCCAGGATGTAAGAGTCAGGTGTCCATTTTGGAGGGCAGAGATTGGACGGGGAGAGTCGGGTGCCCATGCTGGATTGCAGAGATTGGACGGGGAGAGTCAGGTGCCCATGCTGGATAGCAGAGATTGGACAGGGACCCCAGGTGTCCATGCTAAAGGGCAGAGATGGAATGTAGAGAGTCAGGTGTCCATGTTGGATAGCAGAGGTTGAACAGGGAGAAGAGGGCGGGTAGGAGCCAGAGAGCCCCCCCCCCCCCTCCACTGAAGAGCTTTAACCCTGATGGCTCTCTGGGCTGGGCTGTTTGAGAGATCTGAGAGGAAGGGATACTGTGTGCACATATGCATGACTTTATTACCTCATTCAAGGTCTGTTCAAGGGCTCAGAGACACCGTGAACCGGTGCGCTCTGGAGGGCCGTCTTCCTCCTCGATTTGCATGTTTAATAACTGCACGTGGTACATTTTCCATGTCAGTGACTTGGGGCTCCTGGGGGATGCTTTATGTGAAATGCATTACTTTAAGCCCTGGGCCCCTCTCAACCACAGACATGGCCCATAAAAACCGCTCATATGGGATGCACACAAATCAATGTTTTTATTAAGACACCGAGCATCCGCCTCCTCGAAGAACCAGTTCACTGTGTGCAGATGGTTCTGGAATCTTGCACAGTGTGCCCTTGATTCCTCCTCCCGCTCCACTGTTTGTAGTGAGTTTTCCTATTAGCCAATTTCTTAAGTACCCAGGAAGATTTAGCTAAGAGGATGGGGACTTAACAGTTGCCTGGCTCTGTTGCCTCAGCACTGTATTCAGCAGGAGTTACAGTGCGTCAGGCTCGGTGCCCTTTCAACGAGCCTACCAGTGTCTCGGCAGCAGTGGGCATTTTTTCCCTGTTGCCTGAATGTGCTGCACGTTCATGTTTAAACACAGTAACCAGATGCAGTGTCTTCTAAGCCCCTCCTACATCTTCTCTCTTCAGAGCGGTTCATCAAATAACAACGAGGATCGTTCAGCCAATCATTGCACCTCGTCCACTCATGGTTCCACCCTGCCCCCAGGCATATATTCAGGGTACTCTGTGGGCTTCCAAAGTCCCGCACCACCCCGTCGAAGTCGGACTCTTGAGACCCCCCATATCTCTCTGCGTTCCCTCTACAGCATGTTGAGAACGTCAGCCCTCGTTGCGCTGAGGTATTACCCGTAAAACCCTGGGGTCCTTCTCCTCCCTTACCGTCTCTCTCCCATCCGCCCGTTGCCCACCACCCGACGCCCGGCGCTGATGCTCCTCACTACCCCTTAATTACAGGGCCGCAGTCATCTGCTCCACCGGAGCATGATGGGAAATATTTTCTATTAATGATTACTGCTGGACCTTGTCCTGTGCGCGCAGTGCTCCAGTGTGTGACACAGCCTCACCATGGTGGAATGGCTTCTGGGCCGGGAGCCAGCGGGGTGTGTGTGTGTGTGTGTGTGTGTGTGTGCGCGCGCCTGTGTTTGTGTGTGCCCGTGTTTGCGTGCGTGTGTCTCTGCGGGGTGGATTAGAGCCATGCGAGAGGAGAGTATAGAGTGCTGAGCTGTACATTAAAGATGAAACCGAGTTGGCACATAGGGCTGTCGGAAGCGTGCGGGAACGGCAGAGGGGGAGGGACAAACTGCGCAGGGAATGGAGTTGACCTCACTTGACCGCGCCGCGGAGAGTGAACGCCGGGTACCGCGGCAGCATTCCTCCACCGCACGAGATCCCTCTCTCCTGTAGCACACGGTGGCGATTACAGCCCTGCCCCGACCGCGGGCGCTCGCCAGATGATTCTGTCTGCTTTTGACCTTTCGTTTTTTTATTGTTATTATTTCAGCCTGACAGATTTTGAGATCTGGTGTAAAATGCATGACATCGCTCAAATGAGGCAGACCGTTGAGCTTACCGGCCACAGTTTCTATCGAAGAAGTCCGATTATATGCGTGTGTGAGTTTTTCTGTGGACTTGCCTTTTCAACATGTGGCTTTCTTGCAGCATTTTTCACATTATTTCCTTATGGTTATCTCCCCTCTTCCTTTTTCTGACCTAGTGGTGCATGAGTACAAAGTGTTATTTGACTACCGGCTGTTTATCAATGAGTTGGCACTGTCACTGAGGTGGCAATGAGTTTGAATAGCCACAGTCTTTTCCCGGTGTTGTGCGCATCCAGAATTCTCTTTATCTTTAGTCAGGAAGTTCTGAACTGCGCTCTCCATCTGACGGTTGAGCGGTTTGTTTGACGCGCCGTATCTGGGCAGCGATCGGCTCGTGGCGTAAACCCGACTGACAGGAAGTCTCTCGTCTCCCCTGGTCTCACAGGTGCCATCCTCGGTCGCTCGGAAACACAGGAGTGCGTCTACTACAACGCGAGCTGGGAGAAGGACCGCACCAACCGCAGTGGCATCGAGCCCTGCTATGGCGAGAAGGACAAGCGGCGGCACTGCTTCGCCACCTGGAAGAACAACTCGGGCTCGATCGAGATCGTCAAGCAGGGCTGCTGGCTGGACGATGTCAACTGCTACGACAGGTATGTCAGTGCCCCCCTCTCCCATGCGTGTCAGTGCTCTCTCTCTCTCCCATGCGTGTCAGTGCCCTCTCTCTCCCATGTGTGTCAGTGCCCCATAAAAACTAACAAGAAAAAATGATAAAAAAATAACCATAATAAAACAAGTCTGTACCAGGCATGGTTTGAACATTGTCAGGGTCGAGGAATTTTTGAACCCCCCTTCTTTCATTGCAGCAATTCGCAGCAACAACAGAAGAAGCCCTCAGCTTTGGGTACAGAAAGTTCCAGTGGACTCAGTACACACATGTTTACAACCATAAAACTGATACTGAAACGTGATAATGAAAGTACAATCTTTGACAATGAAAACACCACAGAAGTATTGTGAATCAGCCCTTCCCTCACTCAACATTTTTTATTTTTATTTTTTTTTTTTTATATTTTTATAAACAATGTTCAAACCATGCCTGGTACAGACTTGTTTTATTATGGTTATTTTTTAATCATTTTTCTTGTTTGTTTTTTGTCTATTGTTTGTCATCAATGGGAGGGTAGCATGTTAAGAGAAAGGATGTGTTTTTCTTACTGTATTAATTAGGCCTGTGTAAAAAATCGATACAGCTGAGAATCGCGATACTTTTTTCGATGATACTGTATCAATTCTCTGGCCCCTCCTATCCATACGTTATTTATTATTCGCAGGTTTTGTGCAACAAGTGCATGTCAATATAAATCGCAGTTTGTCCTCCTGTGCTATAGATGGCGGCGTTGTCATGCTACGACGAAAAAGCAGTGACTATGGCAGCTGAGCACGTCCAAAAAACCTTTTAAAAACAAAATGGAGAAGATAAACCCCACGGTTTGGTACCTCAAGGCAGATGTTTGGGAGCGTTTTGGCTTTAAAAACAAACCGGGGGAGCGTGGGGATAGACAAATCGAATGCCGTTTGCAAAAATGCCATAGCTTAATGAAGTGTTCGGGAAACGCAACTAACCTGAGAACGCACTTATTGAGGCAGCACAAACGCAGATGAGCGCTAAAGTCGAGTCAAGTTTATTTGTCAGTGTATATAGGGGAATGCATTGCAACAATGAAGTGCTTGCTCGCGTTAAAAACTCCTCAGTAGAATACATATACAACACACGAGATAAGAACGTATACACAGGTTGCAGATGGACAGATGGGCAGTGCTGGGCAGATGAGTCAATAAATAATAAATGGATAAAGGCAAATGAATAGTAATGGTTTAGGAAGGGGAGAGAGTCAGCGTGCGTGCGTGCGTGCGAGTCCTTGGTGTCAGGGGTTAAGTGTTCAGTAGCCGTACGGTTTGGGAGGGAAGAAGCCGTCCTTGAGTCAAGCCTGTGGATCCCGAGGCAGAAAACCCTAGGCCGTCTCGAAGCCGCCGTCTACCTCGCCCCGCGCCGACAAGATGAGCGAGCCGCCGGTCTGGCTTTTTACGAGCAAAGACTTTGCGTCCACATTGCGTCGCGGAGAACGAGGCGTTCAGGAACGCAGTCGCCGCTATCCCAGCACGCAGGCGCGTGACAGACGCAGCCGTCTGTCCACGAGATGTATTCAGCGCGCAGGAACTGAGACGACTCTATCAGGAAGTCACTGTATCCTTTATTGTTCCAGGAGGCGCGTGTTTTATGTTGCTTATGATTTATGTTATTTTATGTATTTGTCCCTCCCTTAGTATTTTTCCTTTGTTCTTTTCCGCCCGGTTGCGCTCTTAAGTGCAGCGCGAAGGGCCTTCAGGGACTTTTTTTTCTTTCTTTTTCCCCCCCCTGTAATGCACTTTTGCTAAGAAGCACTTCTGTTCTTGTTTCCTCCGTATTGAAAGGCGCTGCAAATAAAGTTTGTTTTTATGATATTTTGTACGTATTTTTTTATTTTATTTTTTAGGATCTGTTTATCACAGCATTTTCCTTTTGAGTTTTTATGAGTTCTCCCTGCGCCTCCAGACTGACAGGAAAGCGTGGCCCATTGCCACTGAAAAGAGAACGTTTATAAAAAATAAAAAATAAAAATTCTTTTTCCGATTTTACCACGTTTTTCCTCCCAATTTGGTAGCCAATTACCCGTGTGCCTAGTTCAATCCCCCTTTCCACATAGTTCGCTGCCGTAGTCCTGTGACCGGCAGTGGCAATGCCTCCTCCGAGACAGCACTCGCCGTGCCGTCGACTGTAATTCCGGTACCCCAGAACCACTCCTGTGCGCAGCGAACTGTGTGTGTGTCGGCTTCCCTCCCCCCTCCTTGGGGCGGACAGCCGATCGCCAATTGCCGCCCCTGCTGGCACTCCCGACCAGAGCCGACTCTGGTGCGACGGGGAATCGAACCCCGGAGAGCGGTTTCTTTCGAAGGGAAAGCGGCGTGCGCACTCACTCGGCTTTCCCTACCTCTCCAACCCCCGCACTCTAGCACCACTCTCTCCTATACCAGACTGCCCAGTGGCGTGCAGCGGGTTCAGTGTTCCATTTCCCTTTCCAGTTTCCAGTAACTACAGTAGCATTATATATATGCCATTTAGCATATATATATAACCGGGGTTCGATTCCCCGTAGCGCCAGAGTCGGCTCTGGCCGGGAGTGCCACCAGGGGCGGCGATTGGCGATTGGCTGTCCGCCCCAGGGAGTGGGGAGGGAAGCCGACAGGATGCTCGCTGCGCACAGGAGTGGCTCTGGTGTACCGGGTTACAGTCGACGGCCTGGCGAGTGCCGTCTCGGAGGAGACGATACTTCGCCTTCGTCACTACCGGTCACAGGGCTACGGCAGCAAACTCGCATTACAAGGGGGGATTGACTTGAAAAATAGTGAGTGTAATTGGCTACCAAATTGGGATAATGGAGTAAAATCAGAAACAAATTCTTTTAAAAAAACTTAAAAAACATTTGCGCAACCAAACGTTGCCCAGACCGGCTTCGTATCTTGTAGATGGAAATCTAGCATGCCGAACACGAACACATCTCAAACCCCCAGTTGCAGTTTTTGGATCAGATTCGTATTTATATCTGTTATTTATTTATGCCAAATTGGTGCGCGAACTGTTGAAAATGCCTGTAATCGGATACGTTCTGTTATCTGACTCGGATTGCAAAAGCTCCAGCTTTAAAAACATTTCCATCGCACGAAAACAACAGGAGTTTAAAGAGCATCTCGGTTACAGCGTAGGGGCTTGTCTTCGCACGCAGGTAAACCTGTTTACTTCTCTCTCTGTAGTAACCCGATCGATTTATGTTCAAGAGCTGCAGCGCATGCCAGCACAGGATTACGGCTTCAAACTTCACATGATTACTAATATAGTCTTTTGCGTGTCGGAAATGCATAAAAAAAAAAAAGAAGGAAAAAAAGCAGCAAATGGAGGCACTTTTGTCTTTGATGGTTTTGCAGTGTGGGGGGAGGGGAAGTCTTGCTCAATTTTATTCATGTATTCATTGTTTTTCCAGCGCATCTGCGTGTTTTGGTCAGCTATCATATTTAGCGCAAACACACAAGCTTTCCCCACCGGCACGCGTGTCACGTTTGCCACGCTCGCCGGAGAGAGTCGCTTTCTGAAGGCAGGCCCACTCCCCGGAGAGAGTCCGCTTTAGGAAGGAGAGCTCGCTCACCACTTTGATGTGACAGTAGCGTGTGTGTGTTTGTGTGTGTGTGCGTGTCTTGTGTCTGTGTGTGGTCGTTGCAGTAGCGAGTGCGTGGAGAAGAAGGAGGATCCGGACGTCTTCTTCTGCTGCTGCGAAGGGAACATGTGTAACGAGAAGTTCTTCTACAACCCCGACACGCAGCTGGTGCAGAGTAAGTACCTCGCTTGAGTTCCGCCAATGTATGGAGACGGCCCACGGTTGGGTCAGCGAGTCCCGTCTGAGGGGTTCCATCGGTGGAATTTTTTTTACACGTACGCCAGGGAACGGTCACGCCGCGCACCTCGACCGCGCAGTCAAAGCTGGGGGGAGAAGAAGAGGCGGCTCGGGCGGCGCACGCTCACTCCCGATTCGATAGCCAAAGGAAAGAAACTGATTAAAAAGGTTTTGTCAGGAGGCCTCCCGCGTGGTCCAGCGGTTACAACGTTCGACGCTGGCCACGGCGAACGGGGTTTCGATTCCCCGTCGCGCCAGAGTCAGCTCTGGCCCGGGAGCGCCGCCAGGAGGCGGCAATTGGCTGTCCGCCCCAGGGAGGGGGGAGGGAAGCCGACAGGACGTTCGCCGCGCACAGGAGTGGCCCTGTAGTACCGGGTTACGGTCGACGGCCTGGCGAGTGCCGTCTCGGAGGAGACGACGCTTCGCCTTCATCACTACCGGTCGCAGGACTACGGCAGCGAACTCACATTACTAGGGGGGGGGATTGACTTGAAAAATAGCGGGTGTAATTGGCTATAAAAATCGTTTAAAAAAAAAAGAAAAGGTTTTGTCGCGCAGGCGTTGTGAGGCCGGCCTGTCAGGTGAGCCTCTGCCCAATGGCTCACGGGAAGCTTTGAGACGGGAGGCGTCGCCCTCTGCTTTCGCTCCACCCACCTCCACTGAGGTCTGCCTCAACAAACACAAACCCCCCCTTTATGTCACCAAACATCACTGAAACTTCATCGTGTGCAGCGCATCTTTGGCATCGGGCAAAAACCACGTGTCCCTTTTGTGCTTTTCATTGGTTTTACACGCATTGCCAACATTTACACATTTACACATGAACATTTAACATTTCTAATCCAGCTATTATAGTCCCCTCATTATAGCTGTGGGGTCCTGACTGATCTAGCACAGGAGTTCAATCTTGACTTGCTTTTGGGGACGAGCCTGATGCATAATGCACGTCCAAATTTCCCCTGCCTGTTGCCAGTTCTGTATCTGGAAATCAGTCCCATTTGCATAATATTATTGATATAGCCAAAGTCTCCATTTGGCCATTTCACCCCCTTTTTCTTTTCACCGCAGGTAAGAGATGTGTGAATTCTCAGCTGCTTTTGTTCCACCATCCATTCAAATTCAACTTCTAGCGACAGGGACTTTTTTTGTCCCTCAGCCAGCAGTAAAATATGCTTGCCTCTCCTTGCTGTCTCTGAACCAGTGCATCACAGTCTTGTCTGAACACGCACCTCTAGCCTTTGAATATTACACAGTGATTATGGCCGAGAAAGAAAGAAGTCTACCGAAGCCCTGAAAGCGTTTTACTGCACGTGCGTTTTGTACAGGAAACTGCCCAAAGTAAAGGAAACGCAAAGAAAAAGTGCCTTGATGCCACCATGGCACTGTGAGCGGCCTCAGCACAGATTCCACAAGTGTCTGGAGCTCCTGACCATCCGGTGACCACTCGTGCCCTGTGGATGGGGGCCATTGTTATTGGAAGAGACCACTCCCATCAGGATAGAAATGCTTCACCATAGGATGAAGGTGATCACTCACAGAATAGCTTTTATTGGCATTTACCTTGCAAGGGCGGTTGAGTGGACCTAACCCATGCCAGGAAACTGCACCCCACACCATAACAGAGCCACCAGAACCCTTCATTTACTCAAGCGTTTGCTTTATTTTGGCAGTTACCTGTATACGCTGTGCGCGCTTCAGGGAAATGTTGCAGCGAGTCATGATTTGGTTCATCGGGATTGGATAGACCAATAGAGGTGTACATCGTAACCAGGTTCCTGTAATTGAAGCATGGACCTTAAATGTGTCAGGGTGCTACCGAGTTGCAATGCCCCCCCCAGAAACTGCACTGAGAACGCTCGTGATCGGTGGACTCCTCTCACCTCTCTCCCTGCCCCGGTCGATCTCTCAACGAAGCCTGCGGCTTGCGGTATCACCTCGCGTGGTCGAGCGCGTGGTTAATCCAGTCAGGGCGCTGGAGCGCGCGGTCGACCGCCTCCTGCTTCCGGCTCACAGTCTCAGCCGTAAGACGAGCGTTCAAACCACTAAAGCGCACAGCAAGGAGCGTGTCTCGATATGACCCAGTTTCACACTTCTATTCATAAGGAGACAGCTGGAGGGGGTCGCCGGTTTGCGTTCGAGGTTGAACACCACACTGTCCTTGGCTTCGCTCCGGTAAGGTCATGGGATGTGTAATCGCTTCAAGCTTCAGGTACGAATACGGCCGTCCGCTTGAACGCGACTCCCTAATTAAAGTTTTATTTGTAATTAAAATCGAGCCGTGAAAGAAAATGGGTTACGGAAAACACAGGAGGTAAAATGGCAAGCGCAAGTCACCCTGGAAAGTGACCCCTTGTAAGCAAATTCGAACGTGATTTATTCTCACCGTGAGCCACGCACAAACGGTCCCACGCCCACGGCCGCAGAGGGGATGGGAGATTGTTTGTTGAACATCAGCGATAGTGCTAAGCTCTTAATTGTGTGCGTGCGGCAGTGCTACAAATTGCAGGCGCGGCCGCGGATGATTAAAAACTGCCGTCTTCGTGCCGAGCGGAGAGCGCGTCATTATGCCGCGGTGTTGTGGGGGTGTTCTCTTCCTAACACCTGTCCTACATTCTGACAACCTGTGCTTCCTGGCAGCGATATATCTACGTGTCATGTAATTAAGCTAGCGCACGAAAGCAAAAAATAGATGGCCCTTTTTAGGCATTAGTGTTTAGAATGTGTGCTCCGTGAAGACGGTGCGTTGTTGCATGGTGTGTGGTGCAGGCGTGTGGCTGGATGGTGTGGTGCAGGCGTGTGGCTGGATGGTGTGTGGTACAGGCGTGTGGCTGGATGGTGTGTAGTACAGGCGTGTGGCTGGATGGTGTGTGGTGCAGGCGTGTGGCTGGATGGTGTGGTGCAGGCGTGTGGCTGGATGGTGTGTGGTGCAGGCGTGTGGCTGGATGGTGTGTAGTACAGGCGTGTGGCTGGATGGTGTGTAGTACAGGCGTGTGGCTGGATGGTGTGTAGTACAGGCGTGTGGCTGGATGGTGTGTAGTACAGGCGTGTGGCTGGATGGTGTGTAGTACAGGCGTGTGGCTGGATGGTGTGTAGTACAGGCGTGTGGCTGGATGGTGTGTAGTACAGGCGTGTGGCTGGATGGTGTGTAGTACAGGCGTGTGGCTGGATGGTGTGTAGTACAGGCGTGTGGCTGGATGGTGTGTAGTACAGGCGTGTGGCTGGATGGTGTGTGGTGCAGGCGTGTGGCTGGATGGTGTGTAGTACAGGCGTGTGGCTGGATGGTGTGTAGTACAGGCGTGTGGCTGGATGGTGTGTAGTACAGGCTTGTGGCTGGATAGTGTGGCCTGATGGTGTGTGGCACAGGTTTGTGGCTGGATGGTGTGTAGTACAGGCGTGTGGCTGGGTGCGAGTGCGGTACAGGCGTGTGGCTGGATGGTGTGTAGTACAGGCTTGTGGCTGGATAGTGTGGCCTGATGGTGTGTGGCACAGGTTTGTGGCTGGATGGCGTGCGGTACAGGCGTGTGGCTGGGTGCGAGTGCGGTACAGGCGTGTGGCTGGGCGGCGTGTGGTACGTGCATAATATAATGCCATGTGCACGCAGAGGATTTGCATGTCACTAGATTGCTTGGACTAATCCGGGGGTGCTGACCTTTCCTTATCCCTGGTGAGCTGCTAGCGTGCGCTCGTGGGGAGGGTGACACCGCAGGCGGTCCTGTCATGACCGGACCGTCTTCACCCCCCCCCCCGACGGTCAGTCCCACTGCGGCCCACAGTGTCTCAGCACTGCCCCGATCCCCTGCTCTCAGAGAGGAAAGGGTTCGCCCCCCTGACACAGGAACACCAGACCAGGCAGCTTTAATAGCGACGCTCGATCAAATCCAGCGCTCGTGGAACCCTGCAAAACGAGCCAGGCATCTGCGGTAGCTACACAGGAGAGTCAGCCTTGTGAAAGGACCTGATGTATTGCGTAACGAGCGACCCAACGAGCCCCAGCTGTGGCTATATACCTAGCTGTAGCTGTATCCTGTTTTAGGGCCGTTTTTAAGGAAACGGCTCAGTCGCGCAGTAGAATTAACATGTATCGAGTGGGAAAGGAGAGGGTCTCCCTCATTTGCTTTTGTCAGTGAAAAATGCGTTCACTTACGAGTAACCGTATACGAAATGCAAATGAATCGGGCAACGTCTCATCTTATTTGTATATCTGCATCATAGCTTGTCTAGCTGGTCTGGAAAAAAAACGTTAAAAACCGTGGGGGATTTTGTTTTTCTGTTCTGGCTACTTTTTTTGTCTTTTTTTTTTGCTGTTTATGTTGCCATGCCAAACGATTCTGTGGGAGATTTAGTGCTCGAGCGTTGCAGCAGTGGTATGCGAGTTGTGATAAATGGGTCTTTGTATAAACGGGCAGGTTTGTGTGTGTGTTTGTGTGTGTGTGTGTGCGCGCCCCGTACGAGTGTGTAAGTGGGTGCAGGGCCGTGTTGGTGACTGAATTCATGCGGGTGATAACACTCAGCCCAGGACGTTTGGCAGCTCAAAAAAAAAAAAAAAAAAAAAGGCTGAAAATATGAAAACTAAAAATCGATGGCTTAACTGCCTGTTCACGGATCCAGTTGGGCCGAGCAGCAAAGTCGATCCATTTCAAAACAGAAACTCGCTCGCAATCCACAGATGCCATTCAGCTGTGCTTGTACAAGAACCGGCAGCAGGTTGGCACGCAGCGCGTTGCACTCGAAACCTCGATACTGTTCTATAGCATGCAACCATGCTCCGCGCTTGCGGTTGTTTCATGCTAAGGGTACATTTTGTGTCTGAGCAGGAGCTGATGTGCGTCTCTCAAAATGGCTGTACTCCCCCCATACCCTTTGTATTCCATGGGAATGCTTCCATATGAGCGTAAAGTATTATCTACAAAACACCTGGATTGGCCTGATTCCCTCTCTCTGTCGTGCGCTCTCACTCGCGCTCGCTTGCACCCTGCCGCTCGCTCTCTTTCCCTCTCCCTCTCTCTCCCTCCCTCCTCTCTCTCTCTCTCTCCACAGGGACACTTGTGTGGCATATTAAAGGAACAGTGTGTACACACTCGAAGAGATTGGTTTTCCTTCTTTTTTTTCCGCCTTCATAGTTTCTTTGTCATGGAGTGGCACCGAGTAGAATTGCAAAATAATTCAATTTCTCCGTTTCATTTGGTCCCCTCGTTTTAAAACTCTCCCATCTCTCTCTCTCTCTCTCTCTCTCTCTCTCTCTCTCTCTCCCCTCTCTCTCTCTCTCTCTCCTTGTGCTCGCTCTTTCTCTCTCTGTCTCTCTGTCTTTCAGCAACGTCGAACCCGTTCACGCCGAAGCCCCAGCTGTTCAGCACCCTGTTGTACTCTCTGGTGCCCATCATGGGCATCGCTGCCATCATCCTCTTCTCCTGCTGGATGTACCGGCATCACAAGCTGGCATACCCCCCGGTCCTGGTGCCCACCCAAGTAAGTGCGGCTCTTGCGAGAGCTTTGATCTAGCGCGCGCACGCCACTGTGCGCATCTCAGTTACGACAACAGTTTGTGTTGTTCTGCGAGTCTAGACAGCCAGTCTAGTTTGCCCAGAAACGCTCCTTCTGTCACTTAGTCTGCTGCCCGTCAAGTTCTGGCCCATTTCTAGCAGTTTTGTGTCCGCATCTTTCACTTGAAGTGACCGGGACGTGCCAGCCGTTCGCCTTCCATGAGATTTAGATTTAGCTGTGTTTGCGGGCGTCCGCATCAGCCTGTCGTTTTGTATATATCAGAAGGCAGATCTTGGAAAGCGTAGCGAGGTTGCGTACGGCTCCGGACGAACGCAAACGGAATAGTCCAAGAACCATTCAGACCATTTCGGTCGACAGGTAAAACGAAACGCATCGATGGATTGGATTTGTGTAGCTCCTTTACACGATCTCAAAAGCACTTTACTGTGAAGGGGGGGGGGTCATCTCAACCTCAACCTCGACCATCACCAGTGTGTACCCCCCCCCTTTGGGTGATGCACTGCAGCCATTTTGTGCCAGAACGCTCATATCACCCGTAAAGCAGAGTAGAGCCGCAATGGACGGGCCAGTCACTAATGCTGTGAAATATGCAGGCCGTTCTGGTGCGTTTGCATTGCTCTACAAGCACAGCGGACCTGCTGTGAAAGCCTCATTGCATTAGTAACCCCTTCCGCTCGTATGTGGGGTTTTTTAGTTTTTTTTTACCTTTTTAATTTCACTTGTGCTTTCATAATCTGTCCTGAAAGGATTGACAGATCGTTTCGCCGTAGCGTTTAGTCAGCATTCACGTGGCTAATCGAAGGAAAGCAGACTCCTCCCTTTGTTGAGGGTTAAGTGGACCTGCTAGTTCCCCAGCCCTCCACACTAATGGCTTTTAATAAGGATTCAATCTGTAGCAAATTACATATTCTTTGGAGGGGGCTTTGGTTCATTAGTATAGAGAATTTAGAGTAGCTTGTATGAAAATGTGCGTTGGATAGAAGACCTATTGCGTACCAAACAAATATCTTGATGCGTGTGAGTAAATTCTTACACACACATACATATATATGTATATATGCATGTGTGTGTGTTCTGTATTGTATAGATAGATAGATAGATAGTTTATTAGCCACACGACCAAGGCCGGTGGAATTTGTTTTCGGTACAGAGTGTTATACTCTGCAGCACAAATACATAAACGGACAACAGCAGGCAATCCACATGTTATCACGAGACAACACAGGGATACAGTCAACATATCATCACAAAAACATAATACACACAACCATATGCAATGGGTGCATGGTAACATGGTGACTGGTATTCCAGTCAGTGTATCACTTTGTATTGACCTTCAATGACAGTGATGGTTGGAGCAGTCTTTTACTAAGTAGGGATAGTGGTGGCTAGATCAGAGACCTCTGTACCCCGTAGTGAGTGTCCCCCCTGTATTAGGCCCACCTCCTTTCCTCCCAACGACAGGAAATCAATCATATACCGTAAAGAAAGAAATGGCCGGCCTCCAGGAAATGGATTCGTCTGATTAACTCGCCCATTTCTGTCCTCAAAAACCGTGTTTCTCAAGCATTTGATTGGACTGCGCGGCTCCAGCCCCTCCCCTCCCCTCCCCTCCTCTCCCAGCGTACGCAGTCCCAACACACTGGCATGTTCTCACAGGAGCTTACAGTGCAGTTCCTCCCCTCTTCACATTTACTCCTAGATTTAGCTGCGATTTTCCCATTACTTTGATTAATTCCGTATGCAAGAGAGCCCCCCCTTCCCCCTCGCCGCCAGGTAAATAAACAATAATTTTTTGGTCGCCCACGCGATCGACCTCTTCTCATTCAGGGGGGGTGGGCGGGCAGGCTCCGGTGGCATTTCGTCGTCGTCGTCCCCTCCTCCCCGCCCTCTCCTCGCGGGACAGCGGGGGCGAGGTGTGCGACGGGAGTGCGAGTCGGGCCCGTCCGCTCATCCGCACGACAGCAAACGTCACAGGCCGAAAGGGAAAGGAAGGGGAAAGCGCAAACGGATAAATAATGCAGGCGCTCCCTCGTACAGTTTTAGCCACGCGACTATAAAAAAGGCGCTTTGGAAGCAGGGCCCGGGAACATCAATGTTTAATCGATAACCCGTCCGCTTTGAGCAGCGCCGGTTGGCTGCGAGCGGGTGACCTTTGACATTGGAGTTCTCCTATTTTGACCCTTAATTGCCACGTTCTGTCATATTTGTTTACGGCCATCGTGTCTCTTTGGGGGGGGTTTCTCTCCCCCAACAGATTTGAGAGTTTCTCTATTTTTAAGAAGAATTAACAAGTCTCTTGTGTGCCTACTGTTATTCTACATAAGGGAAATGCACAGTTAAATAAATTGGACCATAAATGCAATAGTGCAAAAATAAGCACAAAAAGGCATTTTTGGATATCATTTTTTTTGTCTACATTCTACATTTTCATATTATTTACCATAAAGTCGCAACGAATGTAAACAGCAGCGTGTGCAACGCTGTCGTCCGTTTAACGTTCCGTGACAAAGCGGCTGGCAGGTTTGGAATTCAGACGGTACGCACTGTACATTAATGCGTGAGGGGGGTGAATCCAGGTCACTCGCCGTCCTCACGCGCGCACCAGCGCTGGGTTTAACGGCCGCGCGCTCCTCAATAATGCAACAGTGGGCGAGCCCTGCAGGGCCCCGCGGCTTAAACGCGCGATACCGCCAACCGCAACCCCGCAGGTCCGCACGCGGGCGGGCGAAGGAGACGCGGACTGCGCGGCGTCCGGCTTCGAGCCCACAAAACTGGCGCGCGCGCTCTCGGGAGGGAGCGGCGTCCGCGCCTCGCCACCGTAATTACCAAGCAGAACGATGAGGCGCGCCCGAGGTGTCCGGCGCGCGTGCCGGGAGGGGCCTGGTGCACGCTGATTTATGGCCGCCGCCGTGCGGCAGGGAGCACCGCGGAACTAATTAAAAGAGTCAATCGGGCCCGGCGCGATCACCCGAGGGCCGGCTCCCAAACCCGCCGATTAATCCTCATTAAGTCGCGCGGGAGTTCGTCCGCGCCCGGGCGCCGCGGCCCATTCATTCATTCACAGGCGAGTCGTCGCGGGTCAGCATCGCGGCCCTTGTTTGCACGCGGCAAACAATAACACAATTTGTCAAATAGATAACGGCGCCTGTCAGGGACGGCTTTAAAAAGCGCCGTTTCTCTTCCCGCCCCGGTTGGCGGGCCCCTCGCGTCGGGGTCCGAGTTATGCCCGCGATCGTTGGACGAGGCGGCGAGGTGGCTGTGGCTCTCTGGCTCTCGTCGGCGCTGTAGGGCTCGCGCGCTCGAGGCGGTCGGAGGAGCCGGTGCAGCAGGACATTCCGGTTCACTCGTAGCGGCGCAAACCGGTCGCAAAGTGTTGCCGTGGAAGCGTGGCCTGCGGATTGGGTCGGCTCTCTAAAGGCAGCGCTTGTTTGGAAGGCTGCGTGGGGGCGGGGCCAGGTGTCGGACCGCCTCTTAAAGGGCCGGAGGCTCGCGACGCGGCGGTGGGCACCGGTTCCTTTGGACGGGGTTCGAAGATCTCAGAGGCGCAAAGTGAACGTGGCGCATCGGGATGGCTGGCGAAGAGGAGGAGCGAACGAGACCGTAGTCGGGATCTATCGGCCGAGCCTCCGATAGGAGCGGAAGCACGCGGCTTCTATAGCATCCCAAGTAATGTACGTGCATTACGCTTACGAGTTTCACTCCTGTCACGTCCCTGTCTCCCATGTACCCTCGTGCCTGAAACGCCCCTGAGATCTGCCGACCTCGCACGTTTCTTACGGACAGACCTTATGACCGACGCGCCCAAGACCTGACCTCGCCACCCAGCCGACGCTCAGTTGTTCGCGACGTCGCTGCGGATCTGTCGTATTAACGTATTGCTCCACCTTTTTGAAAATGGCACGACATCTGGTCTTATGTGATGACTAAACTGGGGCGGCGGGGGGGAATGGAATATCGTATGTCTGTCAGGTTGCTTTAAGGATCTGAGCTCAATGACCAGACCATCAGGGGCCTCAGACTTTAACACACTGATCCGAGGTCAGGGAAGCCGGCATTAGTCCGGTCCCAGACCAGGCCGATCCCTGATCTCGGATCAGACGCAGGAGAGAGGACCCGGGTCACCGGCGTCCCACTTTGTGTGCTTCATTCCACCCTCACGGGAGACGGTAATTTCCTTTGCCTCTTTCTTTCCTTCACTAGCACGCCTTTCATATAATGATAGAGGTAAGAGACGTTTAATTGACTCATACGCTTTTTCAGTTGGTTTGGGGGGGGGGGAGTTGGTGGGGCGGAAGCAAGCCTGATTTCCCCGCCCACTGCTTTTGTTTTAAACGCATCCCTCCCCCGTTTTAATTTCTGGATGGTCATGCCCTCAGTGCCTTTGTTTAGTTTTTTTACACATCGCCTCCTCCTTTCACATTGGCATCCTATTTTATTATTATTATGATTATTATTATTGTTGTTGTTTATTCTCAGATTTTTCTTTTGCATGGCTGTCCACCCCCCTCCCTCCCCCTCCCTCCCTCCCTCCCTCCCCGTAAACACACTGGAGTCCGAGCGCATGTGGGGCTCAGGCAGCGGCTGGTGTCTCTGAGCATGGGTGTCCGGGTGTGATGTGTCCCCTCGCCGGCCGTTCGGGCTCGGGTTCGGTTCGGCGGGAAAACGCGCGAGCAAACTGATCACGGGAGGCCTGAGAACACAAAGGGGGGTTGGGGCTAAATACGGCGATGGCGTCAAAGCGAAGGCCGCCCCGTAACGACGTCAGGCCGGCGTCCGCGGCTCGCCTCGGCGGAGCGCACAATAGAGACGGCAGATTGAAAGGCTCGGTACGCAGCGCTTTAATCAAGTAAAAAGGCTCGTCTCGCCGGTGGGCGGCTCTTCTCTCAGACAATGCGCTTACCGGGGGCGCGGGGCATATAAATACCGCCGCGCGTCTCCCGGCCGTCCTTGAACGGGCCAGAGAAGCTCGTTTGAGGAAGGTCTCTAATAAGCGCGGGGTGGAAGGAGAGGCTGTCGAATCGACGGAAAGCGGGAGAAGTGTTGCGCAACGCCCCACCCCCCTTCCTCCCTTCCCGTTTTCCGTCATCTGGTGAGAAAGTGTAATTCTCCCGTTTCCGCCGTTCCCGTGATTACATATGGGATCCGGTGACACTTGGACCAGCCGCTGCATACAGGCAGATCACAAGCAGGATGACAGATGGGCTCTGGAACAAAGCTGGCAGAGAGAGGGAGAGCTCGCGCACACACTCCTCTCTCTCTCTCTCTCTCCTGTCAGGGCGGTCCGCCTCTCTCCCCCCCGCATACAGCCCAGCTCCTTCTCGGCTGTATTGAATTATGGGAAATATTCTTATTCAGACCTCCTCTCCAAAACCTGCTGGCCTTGGACATATTTGACAAAAAAAAACTAAACAAAAAAAACCTGGCTAATCTATTAGATATGAATAACGCATGGGGTCATCCCCAGGCCTGTAATAAAATTAACCTTTTTTCTTTTCGCCTTTTTGCCTTTCCCGTCACTTTCGGACGGTGTGGTCCTGCGCGGTCAAGCGCCATTCACCGCAGAAAGGCCGGCCGGATTCGAATGCGGATCGCGGATAACCTTGGGTCTGCTCTTCCGCCGGGACCTTCTGTGCGAAAGATTTATAGGCCCGCTCTTTACAACATATATATATTGGGTCTTTACATACAGAGATACAGAGATCATAAACTCCCCCGTAAACAACCTTGCTTTTCCCTATCAAAAGGCGTCGTAAATGTATATTATATCGCAGGACCCGTCCGTACCCGTGCGGCACGCTTGCATAAAAACGAATCACGAGGTAGGATTGAGTTTATTTATTTATTCTTTACGACTCGGCGTCTGTTTTAATTACGCAAAAAAGTGACAAAACCACAAAAGGTAAGCATGCGCGAGGCGCGGTCATGGCTTTGACCTTGGACGCTGACGGTGTCGTCCCCCGCCGCTGACGACCGACCGCGTCCAGCTCCCACGTCCTCGCCGGTCATTCCCCGCAATGACGTCTACCCGCTCATCTGTAGCGGCGCCGTCGAAAATGCCGTCCTCGTTTCTGCCGTCGGTTCCATTCGCGTTTGACACCCCCGGGCCGTTTATGTTCTGCGTCCCCGCCCCGCCCGGGAGCACACGCGTGGAAACGATGAGCTTAATTTATTTAGTTTATAGTTTATTTTCGGAAAACGCCCACGCCCGCTTCGCTTGCACGCGATCGCCCAGGCCGGCGTGCGGGGAGGGCCGCAGAGGACCGCCTGCACGTGGGACGCACACTTGCGCACAGAGCCGCGTCTCACAGCTCCGCCTCGCCGCTGTCCTCTCACGCTGACGCGTTACCGCGATCCGCCGACGCGACGCTCCCTGTTGCGAGGTCGCGTTTTTCCCTCGACGGAGAACAGCGCGGACGCTCCGACACCGCCGACAGATCGATTCCTCGCTAGAGAACGATCCCGCCTTTCGCATTTCCCTTTCCCCCCACCCCCGAAAAGGGGATCACTAGTTTTGTTCGGCTCCTGAGCGTCCTTTAGAAATGGCTTCCGTTCAGCGCTCCGCCGGAGAAGGAGCGGAGGAGGTGTGAAAGCGTTCTAGTGCGCTGGGCACAAACCAGGAGCGCCAGGTCCAGCTCGTACTGGCAGTGCCGCTGTTGTCATCGGCTCGCCCGAGCGGCTGCGGTCTAGATAGCGGCGCGTCGTGGCCCCGCGGTACGCCAGCTGGGTACTCTGAAGGGCCGTTAAACATAGCGTCCAACCGGCTGCTCTCGCGTACCTTCACAGGAGTGAGTGACGCGGGGCAGCGCTCAAATGCGTGTTCGGTCTGAACCACTTTCTGCCCCCGCCAGAGCGGAAGTGGCCGATGGGTAATCCAAAAATAAAGGGCCCACTCCTGCAGGCAGCTGAACCGAGCAGTCGCGCCGAGCCGACGTACGTCAAAGGAACGTCGAGAGAGCGTTAACGCCACTCCCCCGCGCAATGTTGAGCGCGAACCCCGCGTGTTCAGCCTCGCACCTCAAATCCAAGAGCGGTCGCGCGGTCAAAAAGTAGGCTTCTCCGATCGCTCGCGGAACGCTCAAGTCATTTTTGCGCACCGACGATAACATCATCGCACCGGTGGTTCTCCTGCCCCCTCCCATCTTGTCGTGGTTGCCCGCCGAGATTGCATGGCACAGTTTGTGACAAAAAGCGCAAACGCCCTTTTGTGAAATCTCGCCTCGCCGGAGAGGCTGTCCAGCGACCGCGGTGGAGAGAATTTTGAGAGCTCTATTCGCAGTCTAAATCTAAATCTAAATGTGAAAACCCCCTTCGAGTGAACAGAGCGAACAGATCAGATTAAAGGTTCTCTGCACTGCACCCGCTGGTCGAGGACGAGCCCCCCCCCCCTCTCCACGCGAAGGGGGCCGGCTACTCGGGGCACACCCCCTGGCCCTGACAGGTGTGCCCCTCCGTGCTCCACGAGCGCGGGTAGCCGCGTCCAACACCCCACACTCACAGTGCCCCACAGTGCCCATTTCTTCCGTGACGTGCCACTCGCTTGCCTTGCAGGACCCGGGCCCGACTCCTCCCTCTCCCATCCTCGGCCAGAAGCCGCTGCAGTTGCTGGAGATAAAAGCCAGGGGGCGCTTCGGCTGCGTGTGGAAAGCGCAGCTGCTCAACGACTACGTGGCTGTCAAGATTTTCCCCATTCAGGTATTTGCGGTGTCTCTCCTTCTGTGCCTTTCAGGCTGGTAATGGGGAACGCGTTACACCCCCAGCGAAAATCTTCCACAGCTGATTTGGCCCCGCTCAAAAACGTCGCTTATCAAGTGTTTTTAATCACCTCCTTTAACGTCTTGTGTTAAGTGGCCTGAGCGCAAATGCAGAAGGAGCGCTTAACGGTGTATTGGAAAAGGCCGAAAGCGTTTCTAATCAAATGCGGCCGTACGTCCGCCTTTAGATAAGTCTCCAAGGCGATATTATAGCTGAGGAGGCAGTCCGAAGGTCCAGGCAGAGTTGCGCTTGTTTCTAACAAACAAACAATAAAAAATAAAAAAAAAGATTACATTCATCAATTGAGCAGCCAGCCGGTAATTCGGAAGCGCTCAAGGGCATGTGTTTAAGAATTAAGAATTGAATGTCTTCATTACTATCAAAATATGATATCGCCAGACAGACACGGCGCACAAAAACGGCTGCTGCTACTGCTGCTCCCAGTGCCACACTTCTGTCACAACACACAGCCACCGTGTCCCTTATTCCCTTCACTCTACCCACCCAGCCAGCCAGCCAGCCAGCCAGCACAGAGTGAGCCTCTGCTTTAACCGCAGACGCGGCCTCTCTCAAAAGGCGGCCGTCAGAGCGTTCTACCGATGCTTCGCTTGCGGTGCTTGAGCCACGCGACTCTCCCCGCGCAGTGAACCATCGGTGCGGTGGCGTGCGGGCGCAGAAGCAGCCTCGCGGTCCCGGTGTAACCGCACGTTATGCCGTTGGCCCGCTCGCCTCTTTTCCCCGCCCTCTTGCGTTGAGCCTCGCCACCTCCCCCCGTTAGGTAACATAACGTGATTTCAAACCTGGCCCAACACCGTCGACTTTGCACTGTGTGGGGGTAAGTCCGTCTCTCCCATCCACCGGCGCTGTGCGTTTGTATAGGATAGACCAGGGGTGCTCAAGTTCGGTCCTGGAGATCTACTGGGTGTGCAGGCTTTTGTTCCAGCCCTTCACTAACACACCTGATTTGAACATTCATTGCCTTGACGAGCAGTTGATTAGTGGAATCAGGTGTGTTAGTGCTGGGCTGGAACAAAAGCCTGCATGCCCAGTAGATCTGCACCCCTGGGATAGACGGTCAGAATTGGATAGGGGTGGCGCCCTCGAAGGTCCTTCTCAGCGATTTTGACGCACCCTACATTTCACTTAGACATTTTAGGCATTTAGCAGACGCTCTTATCCAGAGCGACTCACACAGTTTACATTTCTTTACGTACAGTCCATTGATACAGCTGGATATTTTTTTTACCGAAGCAATTCAGGTTAAGTACCTTGCTCAAGGGTACAACGGCAGTGCTCCCACCTGGGAAATGAACCAGCGACCTCTGAGTTACAAGCCCGGCTCCCTAACCATTACACTGCGCTGCACCCTCTGTCGGCCCTTCAGGACAAGCAGTCGTGGCAGAACGAGTACGACGTCTACTCCCTCTGCGGCATGAAGCACGAGAACCTCCTGCACTTCATCGGCGCGGAGAAGAGGGGCACCAACATGGACGTGGAACTGTGGCTCATCACTGCCTACCACGAGAAGGTAACCGCGGCAACCCCCACCCGGGGGGGGGGCCGAGACGGGCCCCTCCTGGCCGCCGGCAAACAAACACATTCCTTAACAAGATGTTTATCTCGCTGCAAAACAATGTGGAGGAAATGCCTTCACTTTTCAGGGAAGCCATCGCGAGACGGCAACTGCGCTACACTCACATAATGACCCCGCTTTGTAAGGCTGCCCAGGCCGGCCTTGACCTAATGGAACTCTAGTGATGAAATGCTTTTCAGCGCATGAAGTCTTTGGTGTGGCAGGAAATGTGCTACTGAAAATACCTCCTTTTCCACGGCAGCGGCCTTCCAACTGGCGAAGGAAGGCTTGCTCGAGTGTGCCCTCCAGTGGTCAAAAGGATCAACTACAAGTTGCTACGGCTTCACAAAATGGGCCACGGTGACTTCTGTTTTATTTTTTTTTCCCGGTCTGAATAAATTGAATTTTCTCCAGGGTTCGCTGACTGATTACCTGAAGGCTAACGTGGTGTCCTGGAACGAGCTGTGCCACATCGCCCAGACCATGGCCAGAGGCCTGGCCTACCTCCACGAGGACATCCCGGGCCTGAAGGACGGCCACAAGCCTGCCATCGCCCACAGGTGCGTCTCTGTCGGCCGGTTCGCCGCTGGCCCGCCCCCTTCTTGCCGCTCCCCCTTCTTGCCGCTCCCCCCCCCCCCTTCTTGCCGCTCCCCCTTCTTGCCGCTCCCCCCTTCCCCCCTAGTGCATGCCGCAGATATCTGTCATTCACCCACCCGGCCTCTTTTTTTCAAAAAATTTCTCATTTTCTCCCAATTTAGTAGCCAATTAGACCCACTATTTTATGTCAATCCCCCCCTAGTAATGTGAGTTCGCTGCCGTAGTCCTGCGACCGGTAGTGACGAAGGCGAAGCATCGACCGACACTCACCAGGCCATCGACCGTAACCCGGTACTACAGGGCCACTCTTACGCGCAGCGAACGTCCTGTCGGCTTCCCTCCCCCCTCCCTGGGGCGGACAGCTAATCGCCGCCCCCTGGTGGAACTCCCGGCCAGAGCCGACTCTGGCGGGACGGGGAATCGAACCCCGGTCTCTGTGGCCAGCGTCGAACGTTGTAACCACTGGACCACGCGGGAGGCCTCCACCCGGCCTCTTTTGCGAGCTGCATTATTTACGTCCGTCTCGGGGGGGAGCGGCGTTTTCCCTAAGAGCCGCGGGCCCACCCCTCGGCTAATGTCATCCGACAGTGCGCTTCATTATGAATGATAAATTGTGTTCACCTCCCGCCTCTTCCTCCGCAGTCGGGTAATTCATTCCTCCCAGCCTCCCGAGTGCATCTCCCCTGGAACACGTAGACGCGGTTACTGTGTCCTACTTCATCCGTCCTCTCTCTCTCTCCTTCTCTCTCTCCCTCTCTCCCCTCTCTCTTCACCTGCCTTTTGCTCTCGCCCTCGGAACACAGGGACATCAAGAGCAAGAACGTGCTGCTGAAGAGCAACCTGACAGCCTGCATCGCCGACTTCGGCCTGGCCCTCAAGTTCGAGGCGGGGAAGTCCGCAGGGGACACGCACGGGCAGGTGAGCACCCGAGCCGTCCTCAGAGGGGGGTTACCGTACCGCAGATATCAAAGGGGCTGTCTTCCAAGAGGATTCGCCGCTCGCGCCACTGCGCCGGCTAGCGCAAAGCCACGTCGCTTTGTTTTAAATGAGGTCTCACGTTGGATCGTAAGGCGCAGCTCTATGCTGTAGTACAGCCAAGGCTAAACTCATCTAATCCAGTGGCTCGGTCAGTCAGTTTGGGCAGATTGGGGGGAAAATATACTTTTGTATGTGCTCACTGCTTCAGGAATGCTAGTGAGGTCTGAATAGAGCTATAGACGCTGATTAACCCTGATGAAGTATTGAGCTACTTGGCCGCTTTCTTGGAACGCTCTCGCCTGAGGTTGATCGCTCTCGCTTGGTCGGTCGCTTTGCACTCTTTCGTGCTTGAGAATTTACAGAAGTTTGTGTTTTCACCATTCTGTGATTGTGAGGTTTTAAGGTTACTGTTAGGGGACAGAGAGGGTATTTTCCACTAGCTACAGCTAGTTTGTTAAAAACCTAACCGGGTTAGACTTTGAGCCTACGAGAGGTTTTTGTGTTTTTTTCGCTCTCTCAGGAGCAAATCCAAAAGCAGGGAAATATTCGTTGACTAGCTAGCTTTCGTTTAACTGAAAGCGAGCATTAGTGTAGGAGGTAACCAGATTCTGTTGGCTGCTGCTAGTCCGGTTGCCACAAACAACCTAGCTAAGTTCGCTATAAGAAGTGGTTTGTTACCATTTCTGGTTTCTGCACCTGGCTGTTTGGAACCAATTCGGTGCGGTTTGTAATTGTATTGACTTGGTGTCTCTATCGCGGCCGTAATTCATTCATTCGCAGGGAGAGTCAGATTGATATAGTTAGGGGTTAAAGTGTGGCCTTGCTCTCCATTAGAGACGTTAATAATGGGCAACTTCAATTGCCATTCTATTAATTGGGAAGTAGTGTCACGTCAGGCTAAATGTGAAGAGGAATATTTAGATGTTAATCACTTTTTTTTGGTGCAGTCTGTTAGCCTACGAGAGGGACATCATTTCTGGATCTGGTTTTGTGTAGTAATCCTGACAGAATTTGCAGCTCAGAGGTCGTGGAACCACTAGGGAGAAGTTATCATAGAGCAGTTACTTTTGGCATTTTTTGCAAGGCAAGACTGGCTCCTCTAGCTCTAGAATTATATTTTTTTTACATCAGACAAGTGGACTTTAATAAAGTGGGAGAGAATTTAAGTATTATAGATTGGGTAAAACTTCTAGATTTGAAAAAAAAATGAACAAAAATGTACTAAATTTAAAAGGGTTATTGTAGACGCACTGTAAATTCACCCCAAAAATAAGATGAAACAGCGGATGACTACATTTTTACGGGAGATTTGGAGAGAAACAAGGCAGATTATTGTAATATGCGGGCTCAGGCTAAAAATGAAATGAGGGCAGCTAAAAGGCACTTCGAAATTAAAATTTCCCAAGATGCAAAAAGTAATCCGAAATTATTTTCAATATTGTAGTAGAATAAGGAAAGCTAATGATGAGGTTAAGTGCATTAAGAATAGGGAAGGAATTTTGCTTTATAATAATAAGGATATTGCTAACACAGTAAACAGTTACTTTGTTGAGAGCTTTACCAGAGAAGAGGTTTTAAATATGCCTAAAAGTATAGCCAATGCACAGAATGTTTTAGAGGACCTTGAGATAAGGGACGGAAAAGTACGAGAAAAACTGAAGACAAATAAGGCAGCAGGCCTCAGGCATATATCCTAGACTACTCAAATAACTTCAGGAGATTATGTATAAACCATTGACAGATATTTTTCTGCGATCCCTAAAAACTGGAGAAATACCAGATGACTGGAAACACCGTAGTATAATTCCAATGTATAAGAAGGGGGACTGTACTGACCCAGGGATCTATAGGCCTGTCAGTTTAACTTGCATCTCATGTAAAATACCGGAATGTATCATTAGGGAGAAAATAATAGTATTTTAAGGGATAGCCAACATGGTTTTCTTAGGGGGAGGTCATGCCTAACAAACCTCCTGGACTTATTTGGGGAAGCTACAAAATGTTTTGAACCAGGCTTATGATATTATATTTGGACTTTCAAGAAGCATTTCACAAGGTATCACATGAGAAACTCTGTGTTAAAATGAATTCAGTAGGAATTACAGAGCTCAGAGTGGGTTCATAATTGGCTGCAAGGTCGAGTACAAAGCGTAACAGGAGGGGTCATATCTGACTTGGGTGCTGTGGGCAGTGGTGTCCCGCAGGGATCATTGCTGGGGCCTCTGCTCTTCCTTATTTACATAAATGATCTTGATATGGATGTTAGTAGCAAAATAGTTACATTTGCAGATGATACTAAACTTGGGGGTTTGGCAAACAGTTTGGAATCCACTAAAGTAATCCAAGATGATTTAAACAAAGTCCAAGAATGGGCAGAAACGTGGCATATGACATTACATTTTTTCAAATGTAAAGTTGTGCATCTGGGAAATAAAATTATAAGACAGGAGTATTTTAAGGGAAAAAAAACTTGATATCAGGAAGTTTTGGGGTTTGTTATGCAGAGAGATTTCAATCCCTGGAACAGCTTGACAGGTCAGGTAGTTGAGGCAGATACACTTGGGGTATTGAAGTCCAGGCTTGATGCAGTACTGGATATTCTTTAGACTAGGAAATAATGAGCCTAGATGGGCGGAACGGCCTGTTCTCGCAATTATGCACTCTCGTGTTCTTATGCTGTTATGATGGGCACAGACGACTGGGGGAGTCCTACGTCACATCACCTTTATCTGGGTCTGTGAGTGCCCCGGCGACTCTCCCGTCCGCCCCAATGAACTGGGACTGAACAGATCACTTTTTGTCCCAGGACTGGGTGACATTTGCGTGAGCCACAAGACCAGTCCCTCGGCAAAAGATTCCCCATTCTCCAACCCCGATGATGGCACAGCGTTAGTGATGTCAGCCACGCTGTGACGTCACTAAACATTTGATTCGTTTGACTGTGAGCGAGAATGCGACCGTGAGTGTGGCCGTAACGGGAACATGACCGTGTTTGTTGCAGGTGGGCACCCGGCGGTACATGGCTCCTGAGGTCCTCGAGGGGGCCATCAACTTTCAGCGCGACGCCTTCCTGAGGATAGACATGTACGCCATCGGGCTGGTGCTGTGGGAGCTGGCCGCCCGCTGCACCGCTGCCGACGGTAAGAACAGCGAGCTTGTACATCTGAGCTGGAGTGCAAGAACAGCGTTTAAGCCACATTCACACGGAGCTTTGCGTTGACGCAAAGTTTCACCCGTCGCTATGTTCTTTTGTGGGGGGTCCGCCGCTAACTCGTCTATCAAATATCGTTTTATCAAGGGGGAGATTTTGGTACATTTACTCTAGTCTACACCTGAAAACAGAATAGAGCTAGCATTTCGCTACCTGATAGAAAGGTAGCTAGCTGGCTAGATCATGTTCATGGTCATGTAGCTAGCCTATACACCACCATTAAACACTGCAAACTATGTGTGGTTCATTTAATCAAATTAATATTCCTAAATTAATAACTAGGTTGCTACTCAATGTGGTAGCTAGCTGACTTGCCATCTGATTAGCCTAGCTAGCAAGCTGATTCATAAGCTGCCAAACATCTTAATTTATAGCAGTCGTGAGCCGGACCATTTAAAAGTTTCTGCAGATTTTCGGCGGCATATTCCCTTTTCTTTCATTTAGTGATTTGCTGGATGGCTTCAAAGCATGGAAGACGGGCTCGATTCAACCTTTTTTTGACGCACGCTGCCTGAAGCCCCATGTGAATGTACTTTTACTGTCTCACTGCTAGTTTACGCATATGAGCTGGAGTGTCTGTTGGATGGAGGATGGTCTGGCCGTAAGGGCATGGCCCTCATTTCGACCCCACACTGCCAGTCAGCGACATCAGGATAATGACCAATTAACCTCTAGTGCTGTGCCCCAGGCTACTTGTTATGCATTCTGGTTCCACGCCACTTTATTGATGGAGTTGGACTGTGGGGGTCCTATGTTTGATAATGAACGTGGGCCTGCACGATTCTGTTCACTGGTGTGAGGTTCACTGTGGCCCTCTGTTTCTGCGAGCGACAGAATGAGTGCGTGTTCGCGTGCGTACACGCTTGGGTGTGCGTGTGAAGCCATGAGTGTGTGTGACAGTCACGGTAGACTCTGTGTGCTGGCCTGACATCTGTGTCCCTTTGCTCTCAGGCCCAGTGGACGAGTACACACTGCCGTTTGAGGAGGAGGTGGGCCAGCACCCCTCCCTGGAAGACATGCAGGAGGTGGTGGTCCACAAGAAAATGCGGCCCACACTGAGAGAGTGCTGGCAGAAACACGCCGTGAGTCCTCTCCCCACACCTCTCTTCTCATTCCCTCACCTCGCCACACCACACCTCACCTCGCCTCACCTCACCTCCCCACACCTCTCTTCTCCTTCCTTCACCTCCCCACACCTCTTCTCATTCCCTCACCTCCCCTCCCCACACCACACCTCACCTCCCCTCTCCTGTGATCACTTCACCTCAGGAATTCTTGCCAACCAATTACACAGCTCAGAATATCCTCATGCGGATTTCCGTCCATACGAAGACATTATGAGGTGTCTCCTTGGTCGTCCAGCTTATAACTCTGGTGTCCTTATCTGCAGCAGACTGTACATTCACCATGTTGCTGATGTACCTGCTGATGTATTTGTTGGAACAAAAGTGATTGATTAGAGTGTAAATCTGCGTAAATGATATTGCCGTTCTGGTCAGACCGAGCTGCGTCAGTCTAGAATCAGGGCGAAAGAGTGCACTCCCCCCCCCACCCCCTTCTGGCATGTGTGCTATCTCCCTTCATGTTATTTAGACCCGAGTTAGCCAAATTAGTGCGTCAAGCCAGATAACTCCCTAATGAGTCCACAAGAAGCTGCTGCAGGAGCTGATGATAAGCCCTGATCCCTCTGTATTTTCACAGAATGACTAAAATACACACTGTCTTAGCTACTGCATCACTCTGGTATTCCTCTGAACTAGCTTGACATATGGGAGAGCTGCAAACAGGACGCAGGACTGATAAACCAGCCATATGCCATGTAGTGTGTTGTTGAATGACGCAATGCAAGTGTACACGTGGGTCCCCTCTATATACTCTATCAGATGTATGTAGATGTGTAGATGACGTGTATGACAGGGTAACAGGTGTGTTTGTTCTGTATATCAGTATATCAGTGTGTGACAGGGTAATGGGTGTGTGCGTGTGTGTGTTTTTGTGTTCTGTATATCGGTGTGTATGACAGGGTAACGGGTGTGTGTGTGTTTTTGTGTTCTGTATATCGGTGTGTGTGTGTGTGTGTGTGTGTTTGACAGGGTAACGGGTGTGTGTTTGTGTTCTGTATATCTGTGTGTGTGTGTGTGTGTGTGTGTGCGCGCTGTATATCAGTGTGTTTGACAGGGTAACGTGTGTGTGTGTGTGTGTGTGTGTGTGTGTGTGTGTGTGTGTGTGTGTATATCAGTGTGTGAGAGGGTAATGTGTGCGTGGAGAGGGTAATGTGTGCGTGTGTGTGTGCTGTATATCAGTGTGTGTGACAGGGTAACGTGTGTGTGTGTGTGTGTGTGTGTGTGTGTGTGTGTGTGTGTGTGTGTGTGTGTGTGTGTGTGTGTGTGTGTGTGTGTGTGTGTGTGTGTGTGTGTGTGTGTGTGTGTGTGTGTGTGTGTGTGTGTGTGTGTGTGTGTTGAGAGACAGAGGGTAACGGGGGTGTGTGTGGGTAACCTTTATTTAACCTTTATTTAACCAGGTAAAAGTCCCATTGAGATTCAGAATCTCTTTTGCAGGGGAGACCTGACCAAAACAGCGGCAGAAATGAAACAGAGTTGCAGACAGGACAGCACATACAACCTACAACAAAACATAAACTGAAATTCATAGAGGCGAGAGAGAGAAATGAGCAACAGGAGCCGGGATGGGGGGAGCGAAAGAGAGGAAGGGGAAGCAAAATACTACAGCATAGAAAGCATCACACTAAAAACATTGACAGATTCCAATTTACTCATGTTCCATAGACCTGACAATCTCTTTGAATTCACAAAGAGTTAGTAAGTCCTTCAGCTTTAAGTCATTTTGGAATGCATTCCAAGCAGAGGGGGCAGCGACCATAAATGTTTTTTTCCCCCAAGTTCAGTTCAAGCTTTGGGTACAGCAAACAAACAAGTGTCTTGAGACCTCAGACTATACCGAGCTCCACACATCTGAGTCATATAAACACACAGGTATGACGGAAGCATCCACAAAATGGCCTTACAAATGTATATAAGCCAGTGACTCAGTCTGTGCAGGTGAAGGGAAGTCCAACCGGCCATAGCATACAAAGTAGAATGGTGAGTCAAAAATGTACAATCTCAGTGCCCCATGATGAACCATGTCTATTGACCTCAGATGGGCTGATGCATTAATATACAACAAGCCACCGTAGTCAAGCAAAGGTAAGAATGTGTCAGACACCAGCCTTTTCCTTGCCTCAAAAGAAAAGCAGTGTCTGTTTCTGAAATAAAACCCCAAACCCAACCGCAATCTCAATCTTAGTTTTTTAAGACGATTATCAATGTGTGGCTTAAAAGAGAGACAGTCATCAATAAGAATGCCTAAACATTTAAAACAGGAGACAACCTCGATCTGCTTGCCCTGGGATGTTATTATTTGCGAAAGGCTTGATGGGTGGTTCCTAGCCCTAGGAAGCAGCATCAACTTAGTTTTATTTGCATTTAAAACAAGCTTGAGCTCACGCAACTGAGACTGAACAATATCAAATGCTAATTCCAAATGTTCAACAGCCTCATTAAGTGTAGGGGCCATGCAATAAATCACAGTATCATTGCATAAAAGTGGAAGCGAGCATTTGTTACATTATGCCCAAGACTGTTAATATAGATAGAAAAGAACAGAGGACCCAGCACAGAGCCCTGGGGTACCCCTTTGGAACATTTAGAGATTTCAGGGTAGCCCCATTTAATTGGACACACTGAGACCTTCCTGAGAGATAGTTGTCAAACCAGCCAATTGTTTGCTCTGCTAAGCCAACACTAAGAAACCTTTCCCTCGTAATAGAATGTTCGAGGGTTTCAAACGCCTCGAACAAATCCATAAACAGCGCTGCACAACACTGTTTATTGTCCAGTGACTCAATAAAATAATTTAGCACCTTTAAGCCAGCTGTAATTGTACTGTGCCCTTTTCGAAAGCCAGGTTGATACATGGATAAACTGTGTGTGTGCGTGTATCATCAGTAGTAACGCGTGTTTCTCTCCCCGGTGCAGGGCCTGGCCATGTTGTGTGAGACCATAGAGGAGTGCTGGGATCACGAGGCGGAGGCGCGCCTGTCGGCCGGCTGCGTGGAGGAGCGCATCATCCAGATGCAGCGGCAGACCAACGTCATCGCCCCCGAGGAGATCGTCACCGTCGTCACCATGGTGACCAACGTGGACTTCCCCCCCAAAGAGTCCAGCTTATGATGGGGCCGCGCCGACGGCCACGCAGGGAAGCACGCCGGCCAGCGGGACTCTCCTCCAGAGGCGCGAAGCCGGTCCCGCCCGGCGCCAGCCGGTGCCCCTCAGACTCGCGCACGCCGTCGCTCGTGCACAGAGGACACGGCCGCCCGCATTCAGGAATACCCGCACCCACACCGGTTTCAACCAGCCACACTTTAGTCACACGCGTGCCTGAAGACGCACGCGAGCACGGCTCCGGCAGCGAGCACGAGAGAGACGACACGCCCGAGCCATTCAAATCAGGATCCTTCACAGGAAAGACCCTAAACGCGGAAACGCAGAACGCCGTCTGCTTGGCGACGGGTCATCGTCATTCGAAATCGAAACTTTGGGCAGGTATTTTTCTTTTTTGTACGGAAGACACACACAAAAAACGACGACTTACTCGAACAGACTTGTACTAGATTTTTAAGAAAAAGAAAAACAGAAAGACTGCGAGACCCCACACCGTTCATTTCATTTCAGTATAAAAAAGGGCAACTTGTTTTTAAATGCATTTGCTGTTTTTGTGTTTATATATCTGACTATTGTAATGCCAATAAGAAACGGCTTCTGAATGTTTAGTGTACTGCTGCTGTACATATATATCAATGAAAAAAAAAAAAAAACTACGAAAAAAAACATGGTAATCAAGGTTATTTGTTGGGATTCATTTCCAAGCATTACTTTAAATAACCATAAACCTCCCTCAACAAGGAATACCTCAGTTCCACCTCTGACGAATAACGAGTTTTGTTCAACACTAAAAACAATCCAAAATATTCAGATGACATCTGTTTGGTATTGAAGCATTTTTACACAACAGGAAAAAACTAAACAAAACAAACTATGACTACAGCATTTATAACGGAGTATGCCAATAGTAAACGGCCATTCATACACCCGAGTTTCTGCCTTTTGTTTCATTTCTTCTTTCGATGTTTTGTGTTTTATTGCTTTGCCCTGCTGTTTTAAAGCAATTGTTCTTGAATCATTTAATTGTTGTTGTTATTATTATTGTTATTATTATTATTTGTTTATAAAAGTTTTATTTCTTTAAAAATGTAGTGGTAAAAAAGAAACCCTGAAAATTTGGACTTCAGAAACATTTAAAGCACTTCCCTATTTAGGTTTGCTGTGTCTATGAAATGTTTAAAGATATACGCATGCCTTTTTTAATTTCATTTTTTAGACCCCTCTGTGAGTTGATTCTGGTATCTGAGGTTGAATCTGTTTTTTTTGTTTGTTTGTTTTTTTAATTTTTATTTTGTTCAATGGACATGTCTTTTCTTTCTCTGTCCATATGTTGCTTTCTCTCTCTCCTTCTCCCTCTCACTCTTTCTTCTCTGCTCTCTCTCTCTCTCTCTCTCTCTCCTCTCTTTGTGCCCATTTCTGGAATTAGCGTGCTTGGTATCAGTGTAATGAACACACCTCAGGAAGCTTCGTCTCTCAAAAAAACAAAACAAAAAAAACCCCTCACTCTGCTTTGAGCCGCAAGTGACTTTCTCTCTTTCTCTCTCTCTCTCTCTCTCTCTCTCTCTCTCTCTTTCTCTCTTTCTCATATCCTGGTGCCATTATTTACAGCGAGTTCCTCAGCGACGATGGCGGGGCATTGTAGATCCCGTGGAAACGGGACACGAGCCACAAACTGCACATCTCTATAGACGGAAAAGGATCACAGAGTATTGTTAGCTACAGATGAAGACCCCCGGTCGCCGTGAGGCAGGGGCAACGTGCTGGAGAGTAGTACATTAGGAATCTCCAAATTCTAGTTCCACCGATTGATTAAGGCGTTTTTTTTTGGTTTTTTTCCGTTTTCCGTTTTTCGTACGTCAACTGGTGCAGCGGATATGCTAACGCTTATACTCGCTTTCCTCGTAGACATGCCACGTGTCGGCTTTTTTTGTTTCGTTTCGTTTTTAAACAGGAACCGCAACAGCATTCAGGGATACAGTACTATGCTTTACTAAATTAATTATATGCAATCCGCAGAGGTACCATAACATTGCCACGGCGGCAACTTTTTCGCAAACTGTAGCATTTCTCAACTGGTTTTATTTATTGGCAGACTATCACGGGCCGGGCCGTAACCGTAAAGGGGGCGGGCCGCCAACTCGTCCCCCCCACCCCGCCCCTCAGGCGGGTCTTGCGTCTATCAACCGCTTTTCAATCTGCCTAGTATTCACCCCCCCCCAATAACATGGGGTAACGGCAACCTCGGCATAGATCATCTTCATTACTGTGAATACCTTTGTACACTGGATCTTTGCCGATTCCCGCACCTCATTTCACGACGGCGAGCGAATCACACCTCGCGGGAACCGGAAACGGTCACACCAGTCTCCGAGCAGGGAGGGGAGGGGGAAAAAGGCAGACGTGCATTTTTCCCCCCGCCCCGTATGCGCCTGCCACCGTACCCTTCACCGTTTCTCGTCTTTGTCCTTGTGCTAAATACAATGAATGTAGCCATGTGACTCGACCCTCTGCCCAGAGGGTCGTTCGTATTGTTTGGGTGTCATTTGTCTCCCCACTTTTTATTTTATTTTTTAGAATAACCAAGTCGTCTCGGACACACGAGTCCTTCACTTATTGCTGTACAGACATTCTGTATACCCCCACCCGACCCCCAAATAAATCTCAGACAGTCGGAGATCTGATCCCTTCTTGTGTAAGAAATTTCTACTTCTATTTTTTGCCCCCATTAATGAAAGCCAAATCCCTCCTCTGGTCATTGGCTGCAGACTTCATGGAATGCACATTATGTAAATATGAATGTCGTTTTAGATTGTGAATTTAGCATGAGGTTGTTTTGCCATTTTATATAATGAAGAGAAAAAAACCGAAAAGAGAAAAAAACCTTCATAAAGTAATTATTCCAAAATAAGATTTTATTGTTGTTTATTTTATGTATCTATATTTTTAATTGTACTAATTTATGTCAAGGCCCAAGGTCACCTCTCCTTTCCATTTAGACACTACAAATGACACCCTGGATCGACACATTGTTTACCTCAGACATCTCAGCTAACACGCAACCTTCCCACAGTACTGCTGAGGCCTTGTAGCAACACGGTAACGTTGGTACAACGTTCCAGCAATGGTGTGAGAACGTTTAGTGGGATTTGACCAGCAGTGTTTTTTATATAAAGATTCAGTTTCAAGTGACACACATTACCTCTCGATTATGCCAGAAAGCTAATGTTGCTAAACCATGTTAGCTTGGATTCTCTGTATCTGCCGATGTTTTGTGCATCTTGGACACAAACAGCTATACTACTGTCAAAATGTACTTGCCATTTTTTATTGTTTTGCAAATATTTAACCGTTTCCGAGGCCTGGTTGGAAGTGATTGTTAAATATTGTACAGATCAATTGTATGCTATCCCCCCCATAAAATAAAGTATAGTGACTGCTCTGCTTGGTCTCTACACTTCACTGTTTTGGATATTCCAAAATACTCCGGTCACATTTTTGGTTGTTGTGTAGTCCGCTGTTCAATTATATCTTTGACACCGAAGTACAGTAAGTATACACATAATTGTATTCATTATAACTTACTACTTTAAAGTATTCATTTACGTATGTGCTGATTAGCACAGCCACAAAGGATCGAAATACAACAATTGTCAGAAAATGTAGAAAACAGTTGTTTGGTCCTTTTTAATTTGAATCTGTCCTGATGAGAGTGAAGATGCTGTTCAGCAGAAGCCTGTATCCATGGTAACAATACATTTGACAGTAATACTTACTGTACTGGATACAAATAAATATAGACCTCTCAATAATAAAAAAAACTGGTGTACTATTTAAACAATTGGTACCTATGCAATATGCAATAAAGCAATCACAAAATATAGCATACCATGCACGAACTGTTAAGACTATGCCCCTGCCTCAGTCATCCCTACAATGGATTTTCACATTCAGATTGAATGACTCCTGTGATGCTTGCATAGATGTTCAACTGTAATTCCAAAATGGTCCACTAGGTGGTGGTAGCTTTCTGATGTTTTCCCTGCAGAGTCGTTTCAATGCTGCAAGTGATTGTGCTGTGTAATGGCTTCACCTACGTAAAATAATATAATGCCGGGGAGATTCAGTACTTATTTATGTATTTATTTATTTATGAAAAGGCGAACTAGTCTTTAACAGATTTACCGTCATGGCATGTTGAGAATAAAATATTTCATACGTGACAGGAAATGTTTATTCTGTTTGGGCCTGCCTATCAGATTATATGTGAATATTGGATTTAAAAAAAAAATAAGTTACAGGGCGACGGATAGTGTAGTGGTCTAACACTGTATTTTGGCTGGTCCGATACGGTGTGCTGCCTTTCAGGGACGCGGTTTGAAACCAGTCACTACTAGACCGGCCCTGGTCATCAGCCCTGAACGGGGGCGACATTTGGGAGGGGGGAGGCGGAGTAAGGGAGTCTCCAGAATGTGGGTGGGCGAGCGAATTCCGTCTTGAAGGAAGCAGAGTTTGCTGCCCTCGGAGAATTAGCTTGCCATGTAGAGACGAGCAGCTGACTCATGTGGGGAGGGTAACTCAAAATAAATATAGGGTGTAATTGCCTACCAAATTGGGAGAAAAATGGGAAAAAATCTTAAACAAATGTTTAAAAAAATTGTTAAAGTTACAAATGAGACATGATGCGACAGTCTAAACAGTCCATTATAAATAGTATGTTTCCAGACGTAATTTATAGTAAAGCTGTAGTTTCATATTGCTGATACTTTCACAGCTACCAAGGATTTAAATTCTGTGGCTGAGAGGTTTTGTTGAGATGTTTGACTAAATAATTAGGGGATGATCTTGACCTGCCGTGTCCAACAGTGTTAAGAATGTTAATGTAAAACCTCTTAAGAATAGGCCAGTATATATTCAATTGGTAGATTGGTTCATGGCTGGCATCCTACTTTCTTTCCCATCTGAAAGTATGGTGGCCAGTAATCCTGAATGTTCTCAAGGTGGTATTCTTTCAATGGCCCATACACATTTACTGTAATTACCTATTTCCTGTAGTTGTTCAAAGATTCCTTTTTTTTTTTTTTTTTAGATATGACCGTAAAAGTCTGAAATAAAGAAAATTAGATAACATTTGACCCAAAACATATTTTTCCCTTGATGTTCTTTATCATATCCCAGCCCTTTCATGCATGAATTATTACAAAACAGAGCAATATTTTTCTCACATATTATTTTTTACTTCTAAGGACATGCAAAGTGATAGTAGTTTTTTGAATGTTCATCATTTTGAACAAGTTACAGATGTGTCCACTAGAGTGGACATCATGCAACCCTTTCATGCATGAATTACGACAACCTCAGTCAGAATTTTTTTTAACACACACATTTTTCACATGTCCACTTGGGTGGACAGCATGCGTTTGAATTTTCAAGTGTTGAACTTTATTTATTTTTTTTTCAATGAATCATTTTCTACAAAAATAACAGACAAATATTGTCCATGGCTCTCCTGATCTGTATATTTTTCCAATTAACATTTTCTACAAAAATAACAGACAAATATTGTCCATGGATCTCCAAATACTCTCAGATGTAATTCAGCCAATGACCAAACCAGTGAATAAACACTGAACCTCACTCCTGACTCCTCAGCCTCTCACCTCTCTCTTTCTACTCGTGTTGAACTGTATATTTCTTTCAATGAACATGTTCTACAAAAATAACAGAAAAATATTGTCCATGGCTCTCCAAACACTCTCTTTCAGATGTAGCAGTAGTGTCTTCAGTTTGACTGACTTGTACATCAGTTCACCAAGCCTATCTTGTATGAAAATTGGCAAAGCACGCAGGGCACAAAGCCACAAGACACTGCATGTAGATGTACTTGGTTTTGCGTGTGCATGCAGCATCATGGCATCTGTTTGCATCTTTTTCTTCGGTGAGCTGGGGCCAGTGGTTTCCAAACCTGATCTCAGGGGGTGCCTTGGACACTGCTCTCCGCTTCAAAGGAGGTGGGGTGGCACTGGGTCTGCATGACTACATCTGCAGCCATTCCCAATCGACTGACCGGACCACGCCCAGCTAAACCCTGATACACTTCAAATCTGTACATGTATCCAGAGGTCCCTGCTCTCACCCACTTTCACACCCCAGGGTTTTCTTTTTTTGGAGATGTACTGCTTGAGAGACAGGCGGCCCTTGAAGGGAATGAATCGATTGACATTCTTCAGGATGGACTGCTGAATGGAATGTTTTCTCGAGTGCATCTAACACTGGTCTGATTTTGAAGAGCTTATCAGCATTTCCTGGCTCCTGTGAGTAATTATCAACAAAGTGAATGTACCTCAGAATCTGCTCAAATCTGTTCATTTCATTTGTCAAGGCCAGATTTTATTTTCCTTTTTGGAGTGCATACAGGTTTGTATTGTGCACCATTTCATTTATCAGATCTTCGGGAAATGGATGCATAAAGAAATCTATTGGTTCTGTTCCGACAACATTCAATTTCCACTCTCCTAAAAAAGTAGGCAAGTCTCCCTCAAACTGGTTGTCTTTGGTTTTCCAGACATCTCTGCTTTTTTTCTGTCCTTGAGCTCTGTCAGGTGGCGCATCCTCAGCATCCTCAACTCCCTCAACTCCACTGTCACTACTGCTAGCATTTGCTAATCCTTCTTTTTCTGGCAGCCATTCATCATCACTGACACTAGTTTTATCCTCACTTGACTCAGATGGTATTTGCTCCACTATCCTGTAGGCCTCTCTGTCACACTCTGCACTTGAGCTCTACAAAAGACACTAACTGTTACTCACATAATGGAACTAATCTGCCCAAAATATTGTTTTTGTTACAAAAACTGCAAGTTACATTCTAATAACATAAATCAATTGATTTACAGAAAAAAGTTACTGCAGATGAAGTATTTTCAAGAACAACAAAGTCGCAGTAATAGTAGGAATTGTAGTTGAAATATAGCCAACGATGCATGATGTCCAATTTAGTGAACAGATGATTAATCGTAATTTCCTCCCAATATAAAATCAATACTTGGAAATTTTAACAATTGTATTTCCCTGCAAGGGTCTCCTACTATAGAAGGATTGGCAAGCTGCCAATATTGCCGAGCTGCCCAGCATGGCTGGCCTCCCTTCGCCATCTTGGTTTTGGGAAATTTGTGTTGCACTTACAACGGCTGGCCAGTGGGTGGCAGTGTATGGGACAACACACGAGCGTCCACTGTAGTGGCTGATGTGCAACTATACCATCAAAACCCATGCATATACAAGAAAACGGCTTTTGAACAGCTGTCCACTGTAGTGACCACTATGCGTGAAAGGGTTTTAAATGAGCCATGGTCTGTGGTTCAGGCTGACTTTCGCCAGGGGGGGACGGTTTCACTGTGGGAAGGTGTGCATTGTCTGCTGAACCTTAATCATTTCATCGAAGAGGCTAGTGTCCCAGGTGTATGTCAATGGTGTGTGGGAAGAGATTAGGGTGGGTCGTGAGATGACACATTGGCTGTGTTCGAAACCGCTCCCTATTCCCTATATAGTGCACTATATAGTGTGTACGCCATTTTGTAGTGTTGTTCGAATTCTCAACTGTTAATTTCGTTCACTATATAGCGAACGATAAAATACCCACAATTCACAGCGATTTGTAGTGAACAGCGAATGTACCCTACAATTTCTCCCGTATACCACAATGCAATGCGGTCGTGTCTTAGTTAGCTCACGACTTCCATAACGGTAGCTATTGGTGGCTAAAGCAGTGGCTAGCAGACAGCACCACAGTTGACAAAACCACACTTGCACATCATTAGAATTTCAACAATTTATTTGGGATTTAACATTCAAAACTGAACATGCAAACCCGATACTACCTCAGTACATTTCAACCTGCTGTCATGAGTGCTCGGTTTGTTTACGTGATACCGGGCGCATCCGCTTGCGTCACCTGAATATCCGGCACTTTTTTTTGGACGCAAATGACGTTCAGTTGTAGTGTCTGAAAACAGTTTAATCGTTCACAACATGGAACACTATATAGTGAACACTATATAGGGAACGAGTGAACGAGTGAGCGGTTTCGAACACAGCCATTGAGATGGACAACTGCACCTGTTACAATACTTACCCTCTGATTGCCTACAGAATCCCTTCCGTTCCATGCCCGCTTAGATTCCTCAGGTTGTCACTGTGAAATCACAGTTGACATACTTGGTTAAAATAAAGGTAACTAATAATAAAATACTTTAATATTGTACTTTCCAATTCCTCATTCAGATTTTGTCACAAATTGCATTCCATATTATAATAGCCTCATTTGTCCAGCTCATAACTTTGCTAATAGAACCAATAGTCAGTTATTTCTTCTGACGAATCATGATCTGGGGTAGCAGGCATTCTAATTTGAGGCAATTTGATTTTGGAGCAATTCAAAATTGAAAGTTCCCAGATGGTGTGTCAGTAAACTCACTTACCAACCAACTCAACGCTGCCAAAAAAACTTGCTCAAACCAATCGGACTGCAGGATTTTCATCTGAAACTAGTCTCACAATCTTCCCTTTCTGTTCGTTGAGACTAATATTATACCGTACTACAAAAGCATATAAACATGCAATACCAACATAATCCACTAGATGACAGCAAAAACTACGGTCAGGGGAGTGAGAACGAAGGTCACACACACACACCCACTTTGTGTCGATTCATCTTCAGAACAACTGGCTCCTCACAAATGTAGACTGATTCATTTTCTTTCCATAAATGTCTACAGTTCTGAAAGTAAACAGATATCCTATAAAAATTCACTAAAATACTTTGCCTAATATGTCACAGCACATTAACTGAAATTCAGTTATTCTGAAAGATTAAAATCAGGTGCAAATTTAGACAACGTAAGCTACACAAAATTAGTCTTCTGATAGGTAGTTTGTCCATCCCCAATCCAGTTCCCATGATCATGAGATACTGTGGTTAATGAGGACGCAACATAAAAGTAGACTAAGCACGTTACCGTCTGATGCACTCAATAGGAGATGGAAAACATACAGGAGAACGCTATATTGGAAAGTTGTGTATGAATCTTTACAAATGCAAGTGACTGGGAGTTTGGCATGCAGCTGAGAGCACGTGCCTTTAACAGCAGTGAGAGCCTACTGAATGAGGTTACTGTATGGTGGGCATTACCTCAGATGGTGCCCCCACCCTGATCCACAGTAATTCATTTGCAGAAATGAAAGATTTGGACAAAAACTAAACTAAACACAGGCCAGGCTCACTGATGACAACTGGTAGTCTGTAGGCGCCCGGCATGTTACTGGGCGGGGAACTAACATAGCAGTAACCTGAAGACAACTTAAACCCACCTAACCCCTGGCCAGCCAATTATATTCTGCTGCAGAAAACTCCCAATCATAGTCATAGTTAGCTGATGACGTAGCCAAGGCTTGAACCTGTGACGATAGATCCCAGCCTGAGCCCGGGGTGGGCATCTTTTAATGACTGAGGCATTCAAGTCCTTACTCTCGAAATGTTGACCACCCGTTCCCCATTAGACAGGACATTTCTGTCCAATGAGGTATTTTGTGGTCCCCGTCCAGAGACAAAGTCCAGTCCGACAGCTCAGAGTAAAGATCTGAAATTAATCCTGGCCCACTGATGTTTCCACACAACTTTTCAATAGCTGACCGTTTTCCAAAGCTCACCACCAGCATGTCCTTTGTGCAGTTTGGACATCCCTGCCATCAATACAAATGTTTTTAAGAGGATGACGTCCACTGATTTCGCCTAACATGGCGTCTGCAAGAAAGAAACACTTTTGTGAAATGTCGCACTTCAGATCAAAAAATAGATATGAGGTGCAATAAATCATTGTTAGATTGTTACATTGTTTTCACAGCAATTCAGGCTACTTCCTGACTCTGTGGAGAATGCAGTATGTTTTCTTTAACAAACCTCATGGACATACAGTAATTTACATACAATCACCAGAGCCAGAGCGCATGAGCATCACGGCACATAATATCTCTACAACACATTTCTCCATATGCAAGCACAGTACAACAATGGTGCTCAAATGGAAAAACTGAATTAGCCCCCAATCACAAACTACTATTGTACTACTAATCATCTTTTAAGTGTAACAGGAGGCATAAATGCCAAAAACAATGCATTCAATGTTGTCTGCAATAGGGCTGTATTTTATGAGTAGCAGGCATGCACAATTGAAAGCCTACTGTAACTTCACCATAAAAATCTATTGTGCTTCCTTTAGCTTTACTACAGCAGATATCTGTACTGGGATCTCTTCGTTTCTTAGAACACGCACCAATTTGAAAGTATTTCATTGTTTCTTAGGAGCAACTCCCATTTGCAAATTGCTTGGTTGTTTCTCATTCCTTAAACACTCATTCTTGATTACTGAACCACATAAATAATGGCTCGTAAAATAGTCAGTTAAACTGTACATATGGTCTCCTTTATGTTCTAAGCTGGTTCATGACTTACTGTGTGCAACTAAATGTAACTGCCAAAATAAAGGAAACACTTGAGTAAATTACTGATACTCGTGGCTGTTGTGGTGGGGGTGCTTTTCCCTGGCATGGTTTAGGTCCACACCTCTTAGAGAGCAAGGCAAATTGCAATAAATACATAGCTATTCACCTTTGTCCTGTGGTGAAGCATTTCTATCCCTGGGGATGAGGGCATTGTCATCCTGGAAGAGTGGTCTTCCAGGATGACAATGCCCTCATCCCCAGGGATAGAAATTACATTTACATTTTAGGCATTTAGCAGACGCTCTTATCCAGAGCGACTTACACAGTTTACATTTCTTTACATACAATCAATTTATACAGCTGGATATTTTTTACTGAAGCAATTCAGGTTAAGTACCTTGCTCAAGGATACAACGGCAGTGTCCCACCTGGGAATTGAACCTGCAACCTCTGAGTTACAAGCCACACTGCCAGTTACTACACTGCCAGCTCAGAAATGAATCTCCCATAAGTGTTCAATTGGGTTGAGATCTGGTGAGATGGCCATGGCATATTGTTTACATCGTTTTTATGCTGTGAGTGGTCTCTTCCAGGATGACAATGGCCTCATCCACAGGGCACGAGTGGTCACTGTGCATGAGACACAGCATAAAAACGATGTAAACCATATGCCATGGCCATCTCACCAGATCTCAACCCAACTGAACACTTATGGGAGATTCTGGAGCAGCACCTGAGACAGCCTTTTCCACCACCATCAACAAAACAACAATTGATGGAATTTCTCATGGAATAATGGTGTCGCATCCATCAGAGTTCCAGACACTTGCAGAATCAAGCCAAGGCACACTGAAGCTGTTCCGGTGGTTCATGGTGGTCCAATGCCCTATTAAGGCACTTTATGTTGGCATTTGGCAATTTTGGGAAATTATCAACCAAATGCTAACAGGCATAAGGGGCTCACTGTCCATAGTGGGCATTACAGGCAAACAGATTTATTTTTATTTTTTTAATCCCTTTTTATCCTTTTTAATTTGGACTCGCCAATTGTGCATACTTACAGCTGTGCCACGCACACCCATGCAGGGGGCACACTACAGACCACATTAAAGGAGTCACATCTCTCAATGAAGACAACTCATAATGTCTCATCTCTTTCACAGTAGTAGCAAATAATGGTAATGCTAAAGTGAAGGGGTCCTTAAATGCTCGATTAACCTCCTGCGCAGTGCATAGATTAATGTTCAAGCGGGGTAACAAGCAGTGGGTAAATTAACTTTAAAATGTGCAACTTTTTTTAATTTATTCATTTATTTGTCAGGGACATAGCAAAAGCATTGCTATAATATACATTTAAAAAACAAGCATCAGATTCATTGCATTAAGTGTTTTCAGCCAAAGGCTAGTTTCCAACAGCTGTCCCTGATAAACTACAGAAAATAAGTAAAATCAAAGAATAAAAAATAATAATAATAAAACAAAATACATGCACACATTACAAAAAGTGCATCCACTCAATACAGTAAAATAACAGATAATAAAACGACTGTAGCAACTGTAAATGACATAATGAGAGCTATAAAAGAGCTACAAAAAAGTTTATCGAAGGTGCAAAAGTTCTTAACCATTCTAAAAACATTTTGTCTGAACATGTTTTGACTGAAGTCATTTTGCTTTCATTTAGAACAAATAACATGAAGTATTTAAAACCAAAGAAAGAATCGTCATGGGGGTCAGAGAGCAATGACTGTATCCAGACATCTTGGATTTCGACTAAGAACCCTACCAGTTACCTCATACACTAATTGTGGTCATGAACCCAAGGCAATGAAGGTGCACTGTTCAGTTCTAGTGCCCATGACGGCCTTTGTCAGTGGTCCAGCTCTCCAGCCTGGCCTATTTTGACCAAGTTACGCCCTGAATGGAAAAATTACAAACAAAGAGTGACATATGAAAGCGCACCATCCATTCTGTTTGCTTAACAATCCAATGGGGTTTGGAGAAGCAAGATAACCTCGCTGAGAAAGCGTCCACATAGCTCTATCCAAATGGAAGGCATGACTCGCTCTCGCTTGCAGGTGTTTATACCAAAAGCAATTACCTTCTTTGGAAGAACCCCGAATCATCGAATGCGCGTTTTGTTGTCATTATGTGCTCGAGTTTAATGTCAAGATGACTTGGCAATGCAGCTCTGTTGCCATATCTGGAGATTTACCCAGAGACAGCAGATCCTGAAGGCATACGGGGACAACCATTTGCTTATATTACCTGTTTGGTTGCAGGGATTGTGTTATTTGCTGCATGATAATATTATTGAACGATATTCAAACAGTAGGGAATATTGTCATGTGCAGGGCTTTAATACCTATACTGGCAAGTGTCTGAGCTGGTCATGGTTTACTACACTTTAACAGCCCATAACCCTTCTCAGTTTATATAAGCATTTATCAGATAGCTGATTCCAAACATTTCACACATAAACAATGCATGAAATAATTCACAATAAAAATAATTCACAAATAATTGCATTGCAATTGTAGATTGTTTTTCCAAAAATCACTCAGTCCACTTTTGGACAAGGGACTTGAGTGAGTTTTGGAAAAACACTCCTCAATTATTGACTGACTGGGTAAAGTCTGATTAACAACATATTTAGTGAAACAATTGTGTTTGCAATTGGTCCAAATCATTCACACTAGGTGCGAATAAGATATAGTCAATGAGGACTCACTCACCTCTCACTGGTCAAAACTGACACCCCGCTAAGGGAACATGCCAGGAAAGAGAGGAGGTCACCTTTATTGAACATTACCATATTGAGGATTTCTAAGAAAAAAAACAACAATAAAAATCCAGCACTCCCCTGGTGTCCCCCCAAAAGCAGCATTACATTTCATATTTTAAGCATATCAGCAAAAGCGGCAGATCATGGCAACTAATGCAACTACAATACCTCATTGGTAATGTCTGCTCCCAAATATTAATACTATACTAGTATGAAGAAGTTCTAAACAAGTCTCAAAAAGGCATTAAGACGTGTTCAAGTTTGTATTAATTTATCATTAGATATATTCTTAGTTGATAATCTATGAATGTGAATGAAGTCCACTGGATAATAAAGTAAACAAAAGCATGTACAATAGACGTTTTTATTCATACCCGTGATAAAGATGAACAAAAGAGAGCGTATAAAATACTAATAACTTACAATTAGTATTACAATTGTTCAGGAAAAACATATTTTGTTTTATTAATAATATTTTTTTCCAGAAATCCAGGATCACAATTATTCACATCCCTACCTATTCTTTTAAATGTAATCCCACAAAAACAAATCTTCATAAATATACAACTTATTTGAAGTTCATTGGAAGGTTATGGAACTATACAGTGGTCTACAATGGTTTCCTGCTTCCCTATAGTATAAAAAGGAGGGAACACACATTTGAAATACTGTGGTCAGCCATCATCATGGTGAAAGGCAAAGGCAAACTCCCTGAAAGCATCAGACAAAAGGTTATTGACCTCTACAGATCAGGAGATGGCTACAAAAAAATCACTTAAAAGTTAAAGATACTGCTTTCCACTGTTGTGTCAATTATTAGGAAGTTTAAGACCACTGGAACAGTGGCGAACCTGCCAGGTAGAGAACGCAAGTCTATCTTGCCCCCACGTGTGGTGAGACAGATGGTTCGAGAGGCAAAAAGAAGTCCATGGGGCACAGTTCAAGATCTCCAAAACAACCTGGCATCTTGGGGTTACAAGGTGTCTAAAGCTACCATTCGACGACGCCTACATGACAATGACCTTTATAGTTGCGAGAAGTAAGCCTCTTTTGAAGACAATTCACCGAAAAAGGCATGTTGAATTCGCCTTGAACTACATCTGAACTACAATTGTAAACATGTCTTGTTGTCAGGTGAAACAAAAATCGAGCTTTTTGGACATGCACATCAGCCTTATGTTTAGCGTCCAAAGAATGCAAGTAATGTTGAAAAGCACCTCATGTCTATGGTGGTGGTGGATCTTTAATGCTTTGGGGTTGTTTTGCATCCACAGACCCTGGGGCCTTTATTAAAATAGATGGAACCATGAACTCCAGCATGTACCAAGACATGTTGTCCAAAAACCTTGTTCCCTCTGCCTTGTTCCCGCAGATGGACCTTCCAACAAGACAACGATCCCAAACATACGTCCAAAGCAACTAAGAAATGGTTGACAGAGCACAAGATCAATGTCCTAACGTGGCCATCAGTCTCCAGACCTGAATCCAATTGAACATTTGTTTGAACTCAAAAAAGTAGTCCACAAATGTCAACCCAAGAATGTGAAGGAACAATTCTGCATGGAGGAAGGATCCCCCCCAAGAAGTTCCATAACCTTGTACGACACTACAGAAGGCGACCACTTGCTAATGACCATCAATTTATAATGGCTAAGGGAGGAACCTCAAAGTACTGATAACAGGGGTGTGAATATTTGTGATTCTTGTATATAATTCAAAATTATCATTTGTGAACCGTTCGATTGTGGTTCGTGCTAATGCATTATAATTAAAGAATATAATTTTCTGAATTGTGTGAGCATACAATAAAGCTCATTACTTATATCGTTTATTTTATACGATCTCTTTTGTTCATCTTCATCAAGGGTATGAATAAAAAAGGAGTCTGCTGTAGCACACCCCTTATGTAAATAATTACTGTGCTGTAGTAGTGTAATTCATTTGTAAGCATTGTGAAAATATTTCAGTGTGACACATGTAAGAGGCTCCTCCCCCCACTATTCAAAACAGTCATATCCGTCCCCGCCAAATAATATAAAACATTCCCTTTCATTATGTCCTCCCCCAATATTTAATATGTGGTTACGACCTTGCTGTAACTCTTTTGTTTCTGCCATGGCTTCTGAAAGGGTTTCTTCCTTAGACCAGATACATGCAGTGTAATGGCAATTATTCAGAGATTGTGACCTGATGATCCTGAGAATCCCACATTCATTATTACAAATAATTGTTTCTCTTGGGTTTCAGTTTATGTTTCAAAACGGTTTCCTCATAGCATAATGAGGTAAATATGTCTTTGCATCCTCTTCCTGGCCAGATAGCAATCGCCCCAGCAACTTTGAACCTCTTGATGAAGGATGCAACAAAGAAACTGTCTCCTTGTGATTTTTCTTAGTTTAAAGGGGTATCCTAAAAACACCACAAACATCCCAAAACCACGAACGACCAGCCTCCAGGGGCAATACTATTGGAGCGTATTGAATTTCTGGTCTGCTGACTTCTACATAAACCACATAGAGTTGCCAGACTGGTGGATTTGCCCTCAAATGTAGGGGATTTTTTTAAATTATGTATTCGTATTGGCATTAAGTTTGTCCCTACGGGCTTGTGGTTACGCATTCTGCGCACGCGCTGTATGTTGTGTTGAACCTCCATGCCTCAGTAAAGACCGATGAAGCGTACTCCTTCCTCTCGTGTGTTTATTCCTAGTTAATACTCAAAAGTATAGTTGAGTATATAACAAAACTGGGGACGAGGATAATTCGTTCTCACGTTGTGTGAAAGATTTCTTTTGAAAAGTTTGGATTAACGACTTAATTGCGGAGATACGGGCTACGTAGTGAGGCCATTCAAAAGTGCTTACTAACCGAAGCTAACCTAAGACTGGAAAAAGCCATAGATTAACATGTCAATGGAAATGGCAGCTAGAGAGGCACAGCAGCTTGGATTGTTGACATACTACACCAGGTTTGTACCTAAACTTGCGACCATGCTGAAACCATTACGTAAGCTTCTGAACAAAAGAAAGAAACGGAAGTGGACAGACAAATGTGAGGAGGCTTTTGGAAGAAAGTGAAGGCCATTGTGGAGGATCCCTCACCACAGAATGTGAGTCAACTGAGGTCATTTCTTGGATTGTTGACATACTACGCCAGGTTTGTACCTAAACTTGCGACCATGCTGAAACCATTACGTATGCTTCTGAACAAAACAAAGAAACGGAAGTGGACAGACAAATGTGAGGAGGCTTTTGGAAGAGTGAAGACAGTCCTTTCACAGTCTAACGCTCATCCATTTAAATCCTGCTTTGCTATTACAATTGGCATGCGACGCCTCACCTTATGGTATGGGTGCTGTGGTGTCACACTTAATGCTTTCGGGTGAAGAGAGACCAATTGCTTTTGCATCAAAGACTCTCACGAAAGCAGAGAGTAGTTATGCACAGATTGAGCGTGAACCACTTGCCATCATTTTCAGAGTTAAAAGGTTCCATCAATACCTTTTTGGCAGGAAATGTACACTCCTGACAGATCATCGACCGCTTACCTCCATTTCTGGACCCCACACAGGCATTCCATCACTTGCCGCCAGCCGTATTCAACGATGGGCTCTGCAACTGTCTGCCCACTAATATGATATTAAGTACAGGAAGTCTGAACAGCATGGGAATGCAGATGGACTCTCAAGACTTCCATTGCTTGTAGCATGCCCTGAACCAGCACGAGCTGAGATTTTCTATTTCAAAGAAGTGGCGGCTGCTCCAGTAACCTCAGTGGATGTGAAGAAACACACACGCATTGACCCTGTAATGTCAGAGGTTATGGACGGGGAATCATCACTCATGGAAGGGGAGGAGAGATGACAGAGTTTGAAGCCTTACCTGATGAGGAGGAATGAGCTCACAGTCCAGTCCAGGTGTCTTCTCTGGGGGTATAGAGATTATTCCACCACCCCTGAGAGAGAAGGTGCTCAATGAGTTCCACTCAGGACATTGTGCTGTGGTGCAAATTAAAGAGATTCTGGTGGCCAGGTTTGGATGCAGCTATTGAAGAAAAAGCCAGGGTTTGTCCAGCTTGCCAGAAGCTGAAAAATGCCCCACAGCTCGCACTATTACATCCATGGAGCTGGCCAGAAGAGCCATGACAGGGAATCCACATAGACTTCGCTGGACCATTTGAAGACCACATGTTCTTAGTTGTAGTCGATGCTCACTGTAAATAGCCTGAGGTTGCCATTATGAAGAGTACTTCATCAGAGAGAACCATTGAGGAGCTGAGATCTATCTTAAGCCGCTTTGGACTACCACAACAATTAGTGAATTATAATGGACGACAGATGGTATCTGACTAATTAAAAATCTCCATGGAAGAAAACAGGATCCAGCACATTAGGTCAGCACCATATCACCCAGCTACCAATGGGTTGGCTGAAAGGTTTGTACAGACCCTAAAACAAGGTCTAAAATCCTCCCAGAGAAATGGTTCCCTGAACAGACGTCTCAGTGCGTTCCTGCTGTCATTTCGAAACACCCCTCATGCTACCACCAAGGTTTCTCCTGCTTCAGCAATGATGAGAAGATGGCTTCGCACTAGACTTGACCTCTTGAGATCTCAAAAGACCAAGGAAGTTGTACACACCCAGCAGAGAGCTCAAGTGGAGCGCCGTGTCAGAGGAAAAGACAGGAGCTTCACAGCTGGAGATAATGTACTCGCCCGGAACTACACTAAGGGTGCCAAGGGGATACCAGCAACAGTTGTGGCACAAACTGGACCTGTGTCATACACAGTGGAAACCGCAAATCGTCTCATCTGGAAAAGACATGTGGATCAGCTCCTGCACTCGTCTAGCTCTACTGAATGCTCACCTCAGCTGACAACCCATGATCCAGCATTGGAGACCGATCTGGACCCACAACCATCTCCAGAAGATCCCCTACAACAACCTCTAGATCTGGACATGCCTCCAGACACATCAGGGCTTACATCAGATGTTGTTTCCCCAATGCCTGGGCTCACACAGTCCTCACAAAAGACAAGGTGACTGTTGACCCATCTGTAAGTTGTACTTACCCTAGGAGAGACAACCTCCAGATAGAGTGACACTGTAGTCTAGGGACTAACCCACAACGTTGGGGCAGAATAAACCCCAAGGTTAAGTCTGGGAATAGAGGCAGTCTACCCTCTTTCCCTAGTTCAGGCAAAATTCATATGCAAATGTTCACATACGCAGACCTTTATTTACAAGAGTTTATTTAAGCTGAGACTGTAAGAATAAACTGTGTGTATTCCTAGTTAATACTCAAAAGTATAGTATATAACAAATTGCTGGTCCGCAATTACACGCATCTCTACAATGTGTCATCGCCGCTGCATAGAGACAAATACGCATGCCAGAACAGCTGGCGAGAAATTTCCAACATTTTAACCCTGGACATGGAAACATGCAAAAATAAATGGAAACCGATCCGAGATTGTTATGTCCGAGCACAGTGGAAAATGCTGAAGAAACATACTTTAATATTTAACACACAATTGCCATAATATACTAAAGTTAACATTTACTAACTAACATTTACTTGTCAACCAACATTAGATTAATGAGACTGACATGTATATGAAATGCAGCATTTGTCTTAAAAATTGGGGGAAAATGTATTTAAGGCAATACTGAATATAGCTTTTCCTCTACGGTTCGGATTCCAAATACAATGTTTATTAAGGTTAACGTTAAGTAGTCTGGGGGTACCGTTAACTGACTGGTACCCCTTTTCGGTTGTGAATTTAATGTAAAGAATCTATGAAAATATTAGATTTTCCAACTCCACAATGATCATAGAACTTGTAATGACATACGCGAACTTGTGCAAAGTGAAGTATATTCAGGCATTTAAGGGGTAACTTTGGAATGCAGCCCAAGTGCACAGAAGGCCACTACAACTTCTTCCATGTTTTCCATGGTGAGCATTAATCTGCTGTCCTTTCATACAGAATAACACAGAGCCAGGATCAGCACCAACTACACTCTGGTCAGCCTGATAACTGAAAACAGACTCACACATTAAAACCATTGTCTCTCTGGCCCTGCTGGGTGCCATAATGAATACCAAGTTACTCCCCGTGTGAACAGCTGTCCTCCTTAGCAGCTCCAGCAGGTGTCACAAACAGTCAGTAACGTTACCCAGAATCCCCTCTGCCACAAGACTGCAGTCAAACTGACGCCCTGTAACACTACACAGCACCAATGGCAACAGGTGCCACAGCAGGTCTCTGCCTCCAAGTAGCCACTAGCATAACAAATGGAGTCCAATGACACTGCTATTGTCCTTTCACTCAATTCATATATGAAGGCTGCTCTTTTCAATGGTTAACTGCAGCTGATACAACTAACGTTGTTTTGAAAGCATTTCCCCCCTTATGAAAGTTCCGTATTTGATTTGGGAAAAAATAGATTGTGCTGAATATTGTTCAGCACTCAATATAAATTATTGTCTAAGATTAATATTAAAAGTGTATCTTCTTTTAAATTAAAACGGGGAAAATATATTGAAGCTTCGTGCATACTTATGAGGTTATTTCTTCAACATAATGCTGGGCAGCGATTAAGGAACAACTTTCTCCTCAGGACTTTTAATTCTTAGGTTACATTTTAAAGAGAACATACCATTATTGTGTGACCAGTAGAATAGAATAAGAGCAATTGTTAAAGTAAAGTTGTGATGCTTGGAGACGCAAGTACCAGCAGCCATAACACCTTGCAACCTTTTCTCAAAAGGCTGAGGCAACAGAAAGTGTGACTAAACGAAGTTGCTGGCGGAAGTGGTGTTGGTGGACCAGACTAGTGGAGGTATTATTTAACCAATAAACATCCCATGGCACTTACTGCAAAGAGACGTGGGCTCCTTGGTGTCCAGACCGTGCCAAAAAAAAGGCTAACGTTTCTGTGCATTACTCGAGACGGTTCTGCACGTCATTGATGTTGGCAGAGATGGCCCTTTGTAATTTGAGATCCTTGAAGCTGATGAAATGTGTCATATACACAAATCATTGCTATATTATTAAACAAATATTCAACTTCCTACCTAGCTATCGTCTAGTAACGTTGTCTATTATTGAACGTTTTGTGCTATGTGAAGGTTTGGGCGGCTTGTTCAATTAGGATTTACTGTTAAATAACGCTAGCTAACGTAACAAGTGAACCATTTACCTTGGTAACCAACTAGCCAACCACACATTTCTACTTACTCTGCTAACGTCAGTTGGCAAATACATTTCCATAACTAACATTATTCACATTTGCCTCCGTCGTTCGTTAGCTAGCTAGCCAGCTAATTGAGCATGCTAATTGCGCAATTGTCATGAACCATGAGTTTTCCAATACCTTCTGGTACTGCTGGCACAGCGTTACTACGTTGCAAATCTGTCTATCTGCTGGTCTTTCCTCCCAAAGCTTTGTGTGCTAAATATTCAAAGTAAACGCTTCGGATATACATAGCTACAGGCATACTACAACGCCTGGTATTGTCTTTTATGATCATATTGTGCAACATTGCCTCAGCCTGAACTCTCAACCCAAAACAAAAGTGAGGAAGTTCTTCTTTTAATTTCAACCCGTGTTTCCTGTATGTGCGCGATGCATTCTGGGACGCCTCCTCCTCCTCCTGGCTCCAGTCTGCTGCGCATGCGCGATGAGAAGCTCCATCTTTCTATCCCAACAAGCCCAGAGAGAGAGCCAGCAGAAGCAGTTGATGGGGAAGCTTTTTATTTTTATTTTTAAAGGGGCAGAACCACATTTTAACCAGTTTAAATCTGCTGTTCTGTTATCCTTAGCCTTTCGGCAACTCAGCGGGAACATAAAAACGTGGAGAACGTTTCTGAAGTTATTATATTAAGGAGAAGAATCCAGAAAGCCCCTCTTTTCTCTGTCTCTTGCTCCTTCTCAGCAACACAACCCTCTGCTCTCCTCTCCCTGTGTCTCTGCTTTGGCCCTGGTTGGAGACATATCAGGAAAGGGACCTCAGTTCATATAGAATAAAGACTTCGTTATTTTTTGTCCTCCCGCGTCGTGATTTTATTCTCTGTTGCAATGGAAGAATGTCAAAGGTAGGTGCACGCTATTAGTTTCCTTTATTTTATTATTTTGATTTATTATTTTTTTTACCCCTGCTTGTCTTAGGAAGCTAGCTAGCTAGCTGGCTTTCTCAAAAGGCATACTCATCTGATCCAGTATCGGGTGAGTTAGCTCGCTGTTTTGCAACGTAGAAGCAACAAAATGGTTTGTCTAACGTTTGCTAGCTAGGCTAACTCTGGAAATATGTACACGGTTATGGACAAATATAGACAGCTTTAGCTTGATAACTACTGTATGTGTATACGTTTATGACTAGTTTTCTAACTAACGTATGGTAGCTATGTAGATTGCTAGACGAATAACGTTACCTAGCTGTACGTACATTTGCTTTATGTGAATATACATAGCAAGCTACCTCCCGAGAACTGCACACACTTGACACTGAACGAGCAAGCTATCGCTCGCCAAATTCAATTTATCTAGCTGTTGAAGTTGGCTGAAGATTATGTAGCATTTATGTCTGTTTTGCTTTCCAGAATGCAAACGAAACCACTTGACTAGCCAGCGAGCGAACCATTCCATTAAACCATTGCTTACAATCGCAATGCAAATATGCGTGGCTAGTAACGTTAGCTACATATGTGGCGTAGGACAGTCTTTCTAAGCCATTTCTCAGTGGTGCGTATCTGACCGGCCTCCCAAGACCTAACGTTAGACAACTGTTTCGCAGTTTCGATTTCTTCTCCGGAGTCATTGAATACCACCACCAGCTGTAGCTATAACTGGATTAATGTAAAACAGAAAAAAGACGTCTTCCCCACACAACCCCAGTACAGGTGTATCCGAACCACAACTCCTAATGAACATGTAATTTTTCAAGCGACTTTATTTTTCAGTGCTGTTTCTCCACTGCAAATCTTTGTGGTCACATTGGCTACTGCCATCCACCAGTCCAACGTGTGACTTAAATGAGGCTTTCGCGGTGTTGCGAAACAGTATGTTATTTCTTTGCTCATGCATTTCATGAATGAAAATTGGTTCTGGAATATTTCCAAAAAGTCAAAACAAAAATCTTTGTGCGGTCTTAAAGGTGTTAAATTAGTATTTGTATGCGGTTCTTAAGGCATTACTATATTTGGCTACTGGGTAGCTCCTTAATTTCAGCAAATGTGACCTCAGCCAGGCTTTAAATGTTAACAGATCGCAGCAATGAAAAAGGCTTTTTTGTGTTCTTGTCATTGGTTTACAGGTGTTTGTTGTCCCCTTTCATGTGGCTTTCAATGTGACAACGTGCAGTCTTGATAGGTGATTCTATTTCGTTCACTCTTGACAGTGAATTCTAAATTCTCATCACTCTAAATTTTCATTCTCATTCTCATCTAAGTTGGCAATATTAAATATTGGTATGGCAAAAAGCACGAGTATCATGCGGATTCAGGTATTGAATGTTTTAGGCAAGACCTTAATGTAGCCATTTTTGTTGACATAGTGCTAGTCCACTGCTTACCTAATCCTATCTGTTCATGTTTAAATATTTGTGTTAATGGTATATTTTCATGCATCCTTGAATCTAATGTTATTATTGAGACTCTTGCGTCTGGATTGCTTTTACCGGTTCTCACTGCCCTACAAAATTAGATTATATTTTCAGCAAAGGTCTGAGCATTTCATTTATGTCAGTGACTCTGCTGTTTGCAGGCCCTTTTTCGTCCATTGAGTTTATTCACAAGCAAGCTTTAACAAGTTATGTACAGATGGCAATGTCGCACAAGTGCTAATGCAGATATCACAATGTTAACACGTCACTGAAATGTAATTGGTCTGATAACTGAACGATTACACATGGTTAGCAGCATTATATACCGTAGAATCAAATACCCTCAGGCATGTTCCGTGCCACAAATAAACTCTTGCACACCATAAAAGTAATTTTTATAATGTATTTCCTAGGAGAGCTAAGACCAGGATAGAAATGAATGTTGGCCAATTATGCCATATCATATTTATGTCCAGAAGGAGTTTTGGCAACCTTCATATTTCATACAACAAAGACTAACTGATAATATGGTGTTAAAAAGGGCCAATATAATGTTTTGTACAGGCCAGCCTGGTCTTGTTTTCAATTTACCAGTGCTATACTATACTATAAGTCTGTGGTTGTTGCGTTTGGTTCTTAAAGTTCATAACATTGTATCAACTAATGCTCTGTAAATTGTCCTGAAAAACATGAATCCACCCCCATAACAATAATAGCAAAAGTAATATTGCTATAGCAAATAATAATCCTAATTGTACAGTGTCTTGCAATAAAACATAATATTACTATAAAGTCACAATGTGTATTTTCTTTGTACATTGTACCTGTCTTAGTGAGTCCATCATACATTTCAACTGGTGCTCCTTGATAAAAAGCGATGCGAGGTGAGGTGCCTAAGGAGTGCAGTTCAACTGGGTCCTGTGCAGACTCTGGTCTTTCTCAACTGTGGAAGTGTTGCCCATACCATGAATGTTCCTATAAACAACGGGCCCTCTTCCCTTTCATATAATGAAATGTAGTATAATACGAGCATCTAGTGCCTGATCGTGGGCAGTGAAGAATACTGGTCTTTACCATACTGTGGTATTATTAGTTTCTTTTAGCTGGGTAGTCATCGGTTCTCGTAGCCTATATTATGCCATTCAAGGGCACTGGTGATTGCAACATATCCCTTTGTTTACCTACTAGATGATATAAGTGTGATCTCACTCAAGTGTATCTCACTATTGTTTCCTTCATGGCACTATCCCTGTGCTTACCGAAGGAAAACACCAAACAGTTTGAATACTCATCCATTTTTTATGCAAAATGGTTATTCACTTACACAGCATACATATCAAGCCACTGAATACAGCAGAGGGCCCATCCCCCAATGGTCCAGACACTTTGAGGACATGGACTTCAAATCAGTCTAGGATTGCTTCAGCAGGGCCTCTTGTCAGACCTGACAGAGGAGTGAGGCTTCTCTCCCACAGTGCCAGAATGAGAGTACCACACAGGGCATTGTGGGCCAGGTGGGCATTTCATGTTCAAAGCCCTCATAAATCAGAAGAATGGAAAGTTATTGGTTATTTAGTTTCTGCTCTCGGAGTGTTGCGGATTAGAGAGCAGATCTCAAATCTTGACATTCTTAAAGTTCAAAATGAAACGTACTATTCCCCATTTAAGTGCTGTCCCCTTCTTTATTCAGCAGGCGTCTCTGTACTTTGGACAGGCATTAAAATGAAGGTATAAATCTGAATCAGTTAGAGGAGCTAGCAGTATTTTTCATAAGCACCGTGGCCTATATTTCTGCATTTTGCATCTTGCAAAAGTGTGTTTTTATCTCATAGAGCCATGCAGGCGGTCATACAGAACCCCCCAATTGTGAAACACAGCACAGTTAAATGGCCTAAACCTGTTTGTGGGAGGTGAGGGAACCCTTCATGGAAGTGGAAATGATATATTTTTTAACAGTTCTGCTGCCCGTATCATAAACCTTTGCATAAGCAGTCCCAAAACGAAGATGCTTGATGCTGGTGTGAAAGTGCTTTGTTTTAATCTTGTTAAAAGGTTTTGGTTATCCGGCCCTTCTTACCTCAACAGACAAGATTGCCACATGTAGAGGGAGCCAGGGATGCCTCTGCAAGGTGTAGCGCTCTTGTTGCAGCCTCCAGTGGATATGGGAGGGTCTTCAAGCTCTGGCTTCTCATTTGCGTTCGCCATACTGACTACGAGGCTGGGCTGTGCTAAATTAATCTCTCTGGTTCAGTGGTGTGCCATAGACGTGCGTGGGCTGAACGAACAACATCCGGCCCTTTGCGCAAGTTATATCTTAGGGGGGAAGGGGACTCAGAGTTTCGAATTAAGTTCCGCATGTGCGTTAGTGGTTAAAGCAAGATTGCATTAGTTTGGTTCACAGCATGTACTGAAAGTCCTGTACCGAATGGTTCGGTACGAATAAGTGTACCGTTACACCCTTAGTGCTTCGCTCGAATTGTCTCTCAATTTCCCCCCTCAGATTTTGACAGCCGCGTTTGTCGACTTGAGCACAGTTAACAAAAGTAGATATCGCCCATTTGGGTTCTGAGTAGACAAGATCAAAGTAACAGTCCACAGACTTGGACTAAGCTGGTGGTCACCATGTCAACAGGCTGGGAGTGCAGAGAGGGCAAGGAAGTAGACTTAGTTTATGTTCCATTAAATAATATATTTTGTTTTCCTGTCTGGCAAATCATTGAATCGTCATGTCCTTTTTGAAGCATTTGATAAAGTATGAAAGTAAGTGTATTTGATTTCCAAGTCCACAGTTCATGCAGTTACAGTACATGTTTAAGGTCCCAACATTATGGTGGTATACTCGGGTATCTTTCTCTGCAAAATGATGTTGGTATGAATGTTATGTTTCTCTAAGATCTCAAAGAAGGGAAGGGAGGCCTTCGTTTGGCTGGATATCTCCTACCTCATTGTGCAATAGTCACTCCTTTGGTCAATGGGGGGGGGCGGCGGCCAGCCTATGCCTGGTGTGTACGAAGTGTCACCTGTGAAATGGCTGCAAAGCTCAGCCGGTGGACCGAAGAAGTGAAAAGAATGGGTGACCGGGCGCACACGTCTCTGACGATGCACGTGCTAGTCTACGACCACCTGAATTGACGGGACAGGCTTACAAATGTGATTGGGCAATCCAAAGTTGGGAAAATAAAGGAAAAAAAATGCATGTAGAGATACAAATGGGTCAGGGGCTCAGTTTAGTGCCACTCTGTTGCAAAGGTTGTGATTGGCAGCAGGTTAAAGCAATGCAGAAACACTACCTTTTTTGGGGGATCACTGGTTTCTTCTAGTGATGCCCCCATGCCAGATGCTTTGCCCTCCAAAAACAGTGGACATGAGGTAGGTCTGCAGTTGCATTGTCCCCGGTATTTCAGGCAAACCAAGAAAAAGTCAGTGTGCGGAATAATGGCAAGAAGGCAAAGTCAAGGTGAGAGTTAATTCAGGCAGGTGACAGTCTGCTTGATTCAGTTGCATGTGCACCTTCCCGTAGTCTCCCATCCATCTCATCAGATGATACAATAATGAGTCAGCACTGGAGGCCAAGATTAGCCAGTGACATACAGCAGTTCTCTGACAGTCAAGGCCGACTCTTGCGGCCTCACCAGCAACCGGTCCCAGATCATTTCACAGATAAGCACGCCCTGTACGTGCCACCTCTCAGCAGACTCCACAACTGCATCATCATCATCATCATCATCATCATCAGATGGACACAAGTGATGCTGCGCCTGGGAACAGTGTTGCTCTAGTGTGTCCAAATGCTTCATTTCTTTTTATGGCAAGCTTTATGTTAGATTACCAAAAGTTCACTTTACGGAAGTTAGCCTATATCCTGCGAGGTATTCAGATGATTAGCTTCTCCCTTAAGGAAATATTGGGGACAGCCTCATTCGTCCTGTGTTTTATATCAGTGTTTAAAGCAGTTTGTGGAGAGAGTACAGCTGGCAGATTTGAATTCCCTCTCAGCACTAGTTGCAGTGGAGAAGAGGGGTTTAAAAGACTTTTGAGACATCTTTTCTTCAGCCTTGCCACTTTTACCTGCATGGACTACTAATGTGCCTTCCATTGTTTCTAGGCTGAATTAACCTGGCATGATCCAGCAATCTAATTAGACTTTGCAATGTGTTTTAGGGTTAGAGTACAACAGTTTAAGGCCTGGGCCCATACATATATTAGTTATTGTTCAACTGTTTTGGCCAAAGTTGGAAGAAGTACTGAATTGTACTTCTATAGAGAGGAGTCACTTGTACAAGATGGAGTGTACAAGTTGAATGTGAAAACGCATTGTGTTGCCAAATTTACTGGCTTTACACTTTACATTAAAAACTAATGTGGACAGGAAGGCTCAGTACTTCTGCTGGAACTGAACATACAGTGGAAACAGTGGGGTTAGACTATTCAGCATGAGCATTTGAAATGTTCCCAAGGATTTGGTTATGCGTTAGCAGTAAAATCTTACTTAAACTCATCTCTTGATGTTCAACAAGATATTGAGAATATTATAGCATTGCAAGCTGGGAAGCCTGCATGAATGAAAATATGGAAGAGAGCTATTAGCTTTGAAAAAAGCCTAAATTGCTCAGAAGCATTTTTGTTTCCTTGTCTTGGCACTGCAAGGTTCCTTTTAACCTGGACCATGACTCAAAACAAACATAACGGAGGTGAAGCGCATTTTACTTGGAGCAAAATATCAAATCATTTGAGCAGGTATGCTGCTTTCAAAGTGCATGTGTGCTCACCCTGCTTATTATACTGACCTCCTAAAAGTGATGCCAGTAGCACGACCAGTCTCTCAAATCATACCAGAAAATGGAATTTGATGCAAATGTACTAAATCCAGTCGCTCAGGGAAGGGAGGGTGGACCCACTGACTGGCAAGGTTGCATGCTTCTACACAGTGTCACACTCAGTTCTGCATGCAACATGTAGTGAGATTTGTCTTCAGTTGGTTAATCGTCCTGGCAACCTCAATTTAAAAGCTGCTACCTCTGACTATATTGTGTCTTGAAAGAAAGCACTGGCCCTAAATTATGTTAGTTTATGGATTGACTTGGATTTGAGATGTTCAAACTTGGAATGGAAATGTATTGTTTTTTTCAGCCTTCCTGGTTAGAAACGAACTGATAACCAAATACCCGTATACTTGTTAACATTCCTAGTTAGACTTTGTTAATAATGATTACCACTTTGTGGACATTGGGAAGTGGAAAGGGAAGTGGCATCGCAATTTAGACAGCATGAGTGTGATTGTTTTGTTTTATGTTTCTTAATTGAACTTTACTCCAAAGTACTTGCCTGTTCTTGTCTCCTAAAGACTATTGACAAAATTATTGAAAATCTATCCCTGCAGTATGTCAAACTGGTGCTCAAACACATTTTTTCCTCATTTACCCATGTCACTGCTCATAGAGAAAAGTGATGTATGTGCCATTGAAAATTCAGCTGCCGTTTTAGCCATTTGCCTGCTTCATGGTCCTGGAAATAAAATGTCTGGCTGAAAGAATGTATTATGGGATGTAAAGTCTTCCATTTTTCATTCTCTGTCTTTTGCCATTTTTGAAAATACAGCAATAAGATTGCTTTTCTGTGTATTTAGAAAATGTGTTCAAAGTAATAAGTAAGGACGTTAGTTGACCTAATTTTTTTAAACGTGAATTGCACTATGATTAATGGAAACGAACAAAAAAGACACATTCTCTTTAAACTAGTGCTGAATGATATATTGTGATACAGATATACAGGGGGTAGACAAAATGCAAACGCCAAGCAATGTATGAATATTTATTAACTAATACTGAGTTGGGCCACCCTTTGCCTTCCGAACACCTTCAATCCTTCTTGGAATCCTTCAATGCTGTTATACAAGTTTTTAACTGTTTCTAGTGGGATATTGTACCATTTTTAAAGAAGGAAAGCCTCCAGTTTGAGACATGAATGCGGTGGAAATCTACTCTGCATCCTACGTTCCAGAACTTCCCATAAACGTTCAATAATATTTAGATCTGTTGATTGGGGAGGCCATGTAAGGTGTTGTTTGACTTCATCCTGGTGTTCATAAAACCACTCTTGAATCCATATAGCACTTTGTATGTGGGCATTAGTCTTGGAAAATGGGAACATCTCGAGGAAACAATATTTGCACCATAGGGTGCACTTGGAAACCTAAAATGGCTTTGTAGTCCTTGGCTGTAATTCTGTCCTGATTTACAGCACTGTTCCCCTTGACACATTACATAATTTTACCATTTCTGTTACTGACTCACCTGCAGTTTGGGCACCAACTATTTGACCTCTATCAACATCTGTTAGATCTCATATAGCTTTAGAAACTCATACATTAAAGTGTTGATTTTAAAACATATTTTATAGCAGAAACATATTGGTAATTAGTATTGACATTAACCCTTAGGAGTCGCCGATCACGCCGGCGTGATCAAATCAGTAACTCGTTCAAGACGCCGTAGCTTTAAAACGAAGTCACTTTGAGCATTGCCGTCAACTTCACTCTAAAGTGCTGGCTTGAAACCCCATGCTAGTTTTTTGAATGACGTTGGAAGACCAAGTACAAACGGAGATATTATCATTTTAATTTGATATTAAAATTATATTTACAGTATGTAAGGCAGGCGTCGCATTTCTTCGCTTTTGTACGTCGAGGATGACGAACTTGAAGAAATTATTGGTAAGGAGTCTGACATCGAGAGTGATACTGACGTTTGTCTGATCTCGATAAGGCCCGTGCGATAGGGAAACTTCAAGCTGATGTTCCGCAAAAGCAAGTTTGGAGTGAGCCCTAGTACCATCTCCAAACTGAAGGCCAAGTTCCATGAAACGGGGGATGTCAGAGACAGACCGCGAAGTGGGCGTCCCAAGAAGACGACACCCCAAGAAGACCGGTTCCTCACCCTTTCAGCACTTAGGAACCGTAGGCTGTCTTCTACAGATTTGCAGTCAAGGTTTGCAGGACGATATGGCACACGGCTCTCGGCCCAGACAATCCGGAACAGACTGCACGCAGCCAATCTCCGGGCTCATAGGGCTGCCAGGAGGCCTGCCATGACTGCCCTTCACCATCAGGCCCGTTTGCGCTGGTGTCGGCAACACCTGCACTGGAACCTGAACATGTGGAGGAACGTTATGTTCAGCGATGAGTCCAGATTCTGCCTACGGAAGTTGGATTGTAGGGTCAAAGTGTGGAGAAGAAGGGGAGAACGCTATGCTGATTGCTGCACCGAGTAACACCTTTTGGTGGAGACAGTGTGATGGTGTGGGGCGGCATCTCCACTGGAAAAACGAGGCTTGTCATTATTGGAGGCAATCTCAATGCAGAGAGATAACCAGTGGCAATCCCATATCTCCACAGTCTGGGACCGAACTCCATCCTCCAAGATGACAACGCTCGCGCCCACAGAGCGGGGTTTATCAGAGACTACCTCCAGAATTTGGGAGTAGAGAGAATGGAACAGCCTGCCAACAGTCCTGACCTCAACCCAATTGAACACTTGTGGGATCAGCTTGGGCGTGCTGTTCGTGCTAGAGTGACCAACACAACCACGTTGGCTGACTTGCGACAAATCCTGGTTGAGGAGTGGAATGCCATCCCACATCAGTGTGTGACCAGCATGAGGAGGAGGTGCCAGGCTGTTGTGGCTGTGTCTTCCACACGCTACTGAGGCTCCTGACTGTTTGTTAAATGAATAAATTGTAAAATTGCCAATATGTCTTGTTGCTTCCTTGTTACTGATAGACTTCAATCATCCAATTCACCAAACAACACCAAACAAGAGTCAATAGCAACAGCAGAATAAGTTGTTTGGCATTGGCAGAGAAGATTTGGCACATTTTTCATGGGCGCAACCCACATACTCAGCTGTGCTGCTCATCCCACAAAGCATGTTCCTTACAAATGGGACACCATTTAAAAGGGAAATAAACAGGCTTTCCAACGGTATAAAAAGTATTGCCAAGAAGCATTGTTACAACAGAGAAATAATCTACCAAACACAAATTTCTGAACTTTTTGTTCGATGTTTAGTTAGCCCTCCTAATCAACTATGTCAATGTGTGAACAGTACAAGCTAACGTTGAGAAAGCTAACTTGCCTACCGCTAGTTAGCTAGCATGTCGAGCCACCAGGACAGCTTCAGTGCGCCTTGGCATAGATTCTACAAGCGTCTGGAACTATTAAATGGATGTAACACTATTCTTGCATGAGAAATTCCATCATTTGGTGTTTTGTTGATGGTGGTGTAATGCGCTGTCTCAGGTGCCGTTCCAGAATCTCCCATAAATGTTCAATTGGGTTGAGATCTGGTGACTGAGATGGCCATAGCGTATGGTTTACATTGTTTTCATGCTCATCAAACCATTCAGTGACCACTCATACCCTGCGGATGGGTGCATTGTCATCCTGTGAGAGACCACTGCCTCCAGGATATAAATGCTTTACCATAGAATGAAGGTGATAACTCAGAATGGCTTTGTATTTATTAGTGTTTATCTTGGTTGAGTGGACCTACACCATGCCAGAAAAATGCCCCCCACACCGTAGCAGAACCATTCACTGTGAGAAACAAGCACTCAAGCCGGTAGGTTCCTTTTAGTGTGTGCCACACATGCACTCATCTGCTTGTTGAGAACAAGTTGAAGGATCTGACCATATTACTTTTTTTCCCACTGCTCAGTAGATCACTGCCTGTGTTCTTTGCACCACTTTACTTGTAAACGTGCATTTTTAGGTGTAATAAGGGGTTTATGCACTCCAACCCAACTATAGTATCCCTCTCTGTGAAGTTCTCGATGGACTGTTCTTGATTAAACTGGCTGATCACACCCCAGATTGATATTTGCAGTTAACTGATTCAAAGTTGCTCATCTGTTTTGCCTTGCATCTAGAATCAAGTGCACGGACATCGCAGTCAAAGAGTATGCACTTACGACCACAGTTGCCCCCAGTTGATGGTGTCTTTCCCTCAGACTTCCATGCTAACATCAATTTAGTTACTGTTCCTCAGCAAGTTGAGCAGTCTTTGTCACTGAAGCTCCTGTCAAATGTGCAACAACAATCACCTCTTTCACCTAAGTCACTTAGATCTCTTCTTCTAGCCATGGTAACTGAAGCAGTGGCATTTTGACAGTTACCTGTCTATCAGTGTCCATATCGTCACACCGCCATACTTTAAACCCAATTTTAATAGAAATTATTACAATTATATTAAGCCTGCCTTTTCTCTATTCTGTGTAAAATTCTTCTTCGTTTGGGTATGTTCTTTTTCTGCTCCCCTAGGCTCGGGGCCGAGGGGCTATCCTTTTACCACCTCAAGCCTGGGGGGGGTTCACCCGGACTATATTTCGGGGCACATCTCCAGCAGCCATGTGACCGTGTCGTCGTCCAAAGCCAACAGACTATGGATCCCATTGGGTGCCCGATAAATCGGGCAATCCAGGATAACATGGTCTGCGGTTTGTTCCTCTGCGCCACACTCGCAGGCCACGCAGGAGGCCAAGCCCCATCTGTGCATCGATGAGCAGAAACGCCTGACGCCGGTCCGGAGGCGGTTAAGCCTCACCCACGCCAGTCGGGGCAGGTCCACCCCGACGGGGAAAACCGACGTCTGGGATGAAGTCACGGAGTCTAGAGGTGTTCTTCTCCCACTCCGTGCTCCAGGTGTAATCCACCCACCGTACCGCACTGATGTGAAGGTTGCTGCATTGCTGCAGGAGTTCCCGTGCGGCAGGCACAAATGGGTGTCTCGACTTGAGGCGCCGGGGAGGCTCACCTGTTAGAGTGAGCCTTTCATGAAGCAGATGGTTTGGCTCCATAGCCCGGCATGCGAGACGTGCTGTGGCTCCCACGCGGCAAAGCCTAGCGGGCTGGATGCCTGCAAGGATAGAAAGGTTGTCCACAGGAATGGGACGGAGGCATCCTGTCACAATGCACAATGCTTTGTTGATAGGCGTATCAATGAGGCGGGTGTGGGCACTGCGACACCATACTGGCGCGCAGTACTCACTAGTCGAGTAAACAAGGGCCAGGGCTGCCGTACGCAATGTTCTTGCCCCGGCACCCCAGCCTGACCCGACTAATCGCCTCATCAATGCCACATGAGATGTTAGCTTCTTGCGCAGTGACGCGAGGTGTCGGCGAAACGTGAGCGACCAGTCCAGTGTCACGCCGAGGTACGTTGGCTCAGCGCAACATGGCAGGGGTATTCCGCCGATATATACTCGGAGCTCACGTTTGGCCTCCTTGTTGTTGAGGTGGAAGGCTGCCGACACCGTCTTTGCCTCGCTGAGCTTCAATCTCCATTTCTGGAGGTATGCCACTAGTGTCTTCATATCCTGGCCTAATGTCCCCTCCAATGACTGCCAGTCTCCAGCGGAGTACACCAACGCGAGGTCATCCGCATAGGCATACTTCCACGAGACCGTGTTAGGCAAGTCATAGGTGTAGATGTTATAGAGGAGGGGGGCCAGGACCGATCCCTGGGGGATGACGTTCTTGAGGCATCGTAACCTACTTCGCTGTCCGCTACCGGTGGTGAGGGTGAAGCTGCGATTTCAGACAAGCTCCATGATCATTCTGACCATGTGCCTGTCCGGCAGCAGGCTGAGCAGCTTGCAGGTGAGGCCGCGATGCCATATGGTGTCGTAGACAGCCGTCAGATCAACGAAAATGACTCCAGCCTTCTTTTTGGCCGAAAAGCTGTCCTCGATGTCTTGAGTCAACAGAGTGACTTGGTCTACGGTCGATCTCCCTCGTCGGAACCCGGCCTGCTCCTGGGGGAGCAGTGGGTCGATGATTGGTTCGACGCGAGCGTAGATAAGACGCTCAAGAATCTTGAAGGGGATGCAGAGCAAAGAGATGGGACTGTAGCTCTTCGGGTCCCCTTCAGGCTTGTTCGGCTTCGGGATCGCGACAACTAGGGCTCTTCTCCAGATTTTGGGGATCTTCAGTTGGCGCAAGCAGGAAGAGAGGAAAGCTCTTAACCAGGACTTCAGAGCAGGTACAGCATGGAGTATAAGCTCCGGGCAAATGGAATCAGGGTCTGGAGCTTTTCCTGGCTTTATGTGCTGGAGGGCAGTAGCGAACTCCTCCGGTGTGATTTCGCCGGAGACGTTGTCGCTACTAGGTGTTGGGGCCCTCCAGAGGTCAGACACTTATTTTGCCACGGGTCATGATGACTCGCGGTCTTTACCCTCGTATACCCCATTTTTCACAAATTGTGATGCGATTTTATTTGCAGAAATGGGGCAGTGACGAGGGGAGTGTCTTGACCTGCCAGTGAGGTTGTTCAGGATACTCCATGCCTTGCAGCTGGAGTGCGAGAAGTCGATGGTATTGACAGCCTCCTCCCAGCGCTCTTGTCTTGACAACAGGGCTGTAGCAGCCCTGTTTGACTCGGTTCATGCAGGAGCCCGGAGGAAGGCGCAGTAGAGGTTCTCGCACTCCGTGTCCCAGCATGGTTTGTAGCTGTTGCGACGTCCACATGGGATGGATTTTTTGGCCGCTTTCACTAGCACACTGCAGAAGTCCTGGTATGTCTCATCCACGCTGTTGGTATTAGGCGATGGAAGATGCCTCGTGGATTTGTTGGTGAGGAGGCGGAAGCGTTTCCAGTTGGCCTTTCGGAAATTCCATCGCCTCACCGGCTCACTCGGGACAATGTCCACAAGTTTAGGTATGGTTATCAGCGATAGTCGATGTTGGGATCGTGGGAAATTTCCAAGCACACATCTGTCAGGGAGCTGGTTGTCTACGCCGACACTCACGAAAGTCAGGTCTGGATTAGTCCCATTGTTCCAGCGACCGGAGAGAAAGCTGGCTGGACCCTTGGGATCGTGTAACAAGGTCAGGCAGTTGTTGGCTGCCCAGGCAGCCAGGTTCTCTCCATCGGGTGTGTTGGTGTTGTACCCCCAGTCTTCATGCTGACAATTGAAGTTGCCAACATAAAGACAGGGGTGAGGGAACACCGGGACAGACGCTGGTGTGAATCGCGAGTGAGGAGGCTTGTTTGACGTTTACGATTTTTAAACCGGCAACGTCCACGCACAACCACTCAATCTCCGAGTCAGCCGGCGATTGGTCGGCGAGAGTCCAGCTCAACCTTTCGTGGACAAACGTGGCAAGGCCATGCTTCCTGCTCAGGACAGACGCAGCTAGTGTCTGCTGAGACGCAGTGGGTTTCCTGAAGGAGGATGACGAGGGCCTTGAAGGTATAGGCCAGCTGCTTGATGACGCTGATCTTACTGGTGGTGAGCCCTTCGGTGTTCAGCTGCAGTATTCTGGGTTGGAGGCCAGTGGAGCAAGCCCCACCGGCTCTCCTCCCCGACTGCTGCCGAGCACCAGCCCGGGTGAGGGCCCTTAATTGGCAAACTCTGTTTCTCTTATGAATTGAGGTCATAAGTTACTGACAGGAGGCACCACGAGAAGGTGTTTGCCATGCCCCCCAAAAAGTTATAAAGTCATATCTGTTCTGACTGAAGAGCTGAAGGCTGTTCTTTATTCTTAATTTTAAAGGTTAATTAATTAAAACCCCATAAGGGTATGGCATATTGCTTTAATCATATATTTGTGCAAATAAAACCACCAAAGCACGTTTGCTTTTGATTAAGATTCTGATTCCAGAATAAAACATCTGCAATCAAAGTTGGAGGTATCACAAATTTTGGCATATGCAATGGAGGCATACCACTGTTATTAGTTTAGCATTGTTTATGCTTCTATTACGTTTCTAAGAGCAGATAAGGCCAACATTTTTCTGACCTCTGCATTTATGGGTATCATGCACCTTGATGGATTTGGCAGTGTTGCACCTATTTTCCTCTTTGCAAAATTGCCCTTGGAACAGTGAAATTGTGGCAGGATGAAAGCAGCTCACTTTCCTTTCTTAAAGAGCTAAGTTATATGCTAAATAGCATCTGTGTTGGCATCAAGGCTGAGGCAATGCATTGAAGGTTCCATAACAAAACATCTGATAAAATATCAAAGCTTTTTTCTAAAGTCTACAATTTAATTATTATTATTATTTTTAAAAGGCTATTCACTTGCCATCCAATGATATTTTACTTTGTTGGAACGTGTACACATTGTAATCAGATTTTGCAGAGCAGTCTTTGTCCTAGTTTATAGTCATAGTTTGTAATATACTGTGGAGGGCTGTGGGACCATAAAACTCCTAGGTTATTTATTGACAGCCAGCAATATTGAGTTCACATGGCATAGAGTCTGTACTCACAAATTATTCTGTGCTTCTTTCATTTCATTTCTGCTGAGTGTTGATTTGCAAAAGATCAATTATTAAAGAATTGTGGGAATAGGATATTGGTTATGGTTGTCACAGTAACCCGTGTCTGAAGACTTTTCGATAAGAAGAGCTTACCATCTAGTAAATGAACCATGACATTTTCATCTTATATTCCCTTCGAAATGTTTTAGTTTTGTTTGATTAAAAAATCTGCTGTAAATGTATTTCCATGTAATTAATTCAGAAAGTGTTTGTATTTTGAAGCGTACCTTGATATTCTGAGATATTGTGAATCTCACTCAGCCCTGTCACAGTAGACCAGTGTAACAAGGCACCTGGATACTGCATTTGACTGTTATTAAACTAAACATTATATCATGGTAGCAATGCTGGACCATGGTATTTTCCAAATTGTTTTATCTTTTATTAACTATTGGAATTCATAAATATTTCTGTACCATGTCAAATAGCAAGTTGTTGTTACGGACATATTTTGGGGTTTTCCTTCAGTCTTTCTGTGATTTCATGGCTCCATGATCCATAATATACATCATTGTTTTCCGGTGTCTAACTTGGCCAATTCTATGTTCCTTTTTTATTAGACTTGACTCGTATTGTCCTCACTGGTGCCCAGAACCCTATCCATTTTCATGTCACCAGGTCAAAGGGGACCATCTCAGAGGCTTCTGATTGGCTTTCGATTTCCATTCTGTGACTCATCCAGTTATGCAGGCATTTTGATTAATCTTGACAGAAATGTTGTCCTTCCTGTTCCTGAGAGCTCTATGGATTACTTGGTCACAGGGTTAAAGGTCAAGGTCACAGAGGTCTTTTCGATTTCATAATTATTTTTCATCTTGATTTTCAGGGCATAAGGTCGCAAAGGGTCTGGAGGTTTTTTTGGGGGATATACAGCCAAATCAATTATACATGTTTTTCTTTAACATTGACACAAATGTTCTCCATGATACTGCAGCATGCTACCAATTTCCAGGTCAAAGTTACAAAGTTAACTTTTTTGCATGGATTATAGTGAATGGGCTTTAGATACATTTTATTGAAGGGTGCTCCTTGGAACCCTCTTGATCTTTGTTAAATGGACTTATGCCATGGCATGGTCCTCTTCTGATTGACTGACAGCCATGCGTTTATATCATGCATGTGTATGGCAAATCCTTCTCATTTCTAAAACAAGTTCCATATTAATACGCCCAAACACAGGCTGCATAAACAAGGATTTAACATTACATCACTGCTGGAACTACTTATTATTTGTCAAAACGGACTCCAAATTCTGTCATAAATGGACATGGCAGCTCATCTGCAAGTCTAACAAGTTACATAAATTAATGTCCAAACTATCGATAAGAAAGTCTGTGTAGGAGTTTGCTAAAGCAACAGGACTTGTTTGTCTCCTAAGCCAATTTTATGAATTTGAATCCTTTAAGTGGAATCTTTACTTACGTTAGCCTCTTGTGGCCTTATTTTTTCACATGAGAATCTCATATATCTTTTCAGGGGCCTGCTATCTTTGGCCTCTTTTGCGGGGCGGCAGTGGCTCAGTGGTTAGTGACACGGGCTGGCAAGCAAAGGGTTGCTGGTTCAAATCCCAGGAAGGCCAATCAAAAAACAATGAACTGGAAACCAGGAGGTGGCTAATTCACTTCCTGCGGCACTGCCGAAGTGCCCTTGAGCAAGGCACTGAACCCCTAAACTGCTCCAGCGGCGCCGTACTATGGCTGACCCTCTGCTCGGACCTGTCTGTAGTGGTCTATGTGTGTGTGTGTATCTAGGAGAGATATGCCAAAAATACTCATTCCAATTACCTTGTGTAACACGGCAATAAAGTATATTCCTATTCCTATTTTGTGAATTGTTTGATTTTGTTCTGGCCCTTCGTTGTCTCAAACATTCTTCAGCAACCACTAAAACCAATTTTGATAGTATTTTGATATTTTTTTGTTGCAATGGAAAGTATAACTCATTTCCATATTATGCCCTCATTTTGCATCAATGATAATAAGGAGCTTTAGAAGGCATAATTGCATATGCTACTTCTGGTTTCATATTCCGTGTGGCTGACCGGTCAGTCCATAACTCTGAGGTTCTTCTGAATTGGATTTTGCTGCACAACTGGTTTTTATTGGCAGTCATCCCATGTCCATGGGGTTCTGTTACTGAAACAATGTATTCATATAGGCTATATGGTAATTTATCCTATATTACCATTAGGTACATACGTATACAGTATGTGTTGGTATTATTCGGTTGACTGTCAGTAAAAGAAATCATTATTAGCAAAATTAGAGTGTTTGTTTTCTTGTTCACAAGTAACAATACCGCTACGTCTATGACTAATAATAACATTCATAACAACGAGTTCTGTTGTAAATCACCAATGTTTAGTTCAGAAATAGTCTATGGTCTGCTACAGCCTCCTGTAAGGGATCATAAGCTGGGATTTTCCACTGTTCCTCCCTCTACCGTTGGCAGTTTTCCCCCATCCACCCCCCCTCCCCTTTGAGTCTCACTCCTTTTTTATTTCCCCTTCTGATTTTCCCTATTTTATGCCTTAAGACGGCTACCACAGCTGCAACTTGGGAGCCTACATAAGTGGCCAATCTTAAGTGGGCCCCTGCAGAGAGAGTTCGGAACACTTGCTCGAGGCATCACAGAGCTACTGTCCGTCTCATCTTCTGACCCCCCTAATGTACATGATTTGAGTTTGTATTGAAGCATTTTTATACATGAAAAATCATTACGGCTTCTTCTGGCCATGAATAACAATTTCAGAAGCTATTTAATTATTTCATTTCAGTAGGCACAAGTGGTGCTCAACTTCTCCCTTTTTAGAAAACACTGGAAGCTTCCGCATGGCATCTCTCCTCATGTATTGAAAGAGTTGACTTGAAACGTCTTTAGCTGTGTCATTGTTTGCAATCATGCACAGACACATTGTGCAATATCAATTGTAGTGATTCTGATTACTTCAGAATAAAATCAGCTGTTCTTAGAGGATTCCACTGCTGGGTAGTGCATTTCAGAGTAAAGAATCCACCATGAGCAACAAGGAGCTTTCAAAAGAACTCCAGGATAAAGTTGTTGAAAAGACACATATCAGGAAACGGGTATAGAAAGATTTCAAAGGCCTTAAATGTCCCTTGGAGCAGGGTCAAGACCATAATTAAGAAGTGGAAGGTGCATGGCACCCCCAAGACCTTGCCTAGATCAAGCCGTCCATCCAAGCTAGATGACCAAGCAAGAAGGAGACTGATCAGAGAGGCCAATGGCAGCTATGAAGGAGCTACAGGACTTTATGGCAAAGAGTGGTCAATATGTGCACGTGTCAACAATACAGACAACTCTCCACAATTCTGGTCTGCACGGTAGCGTGGTAAGAAGGAAGCCACTACTCAAACAAATCCAGTCCTGTTTGAGGTATGCAAAAATACACTCTGAAGATGCAAAATGTTACATTTGGTGAAACCCCAATACATCACATCACCCAAAGAACACCATCCCTACTGTAAAGCATGGTGGTGGCAGCATTCTGTTATGGGGTGCTCCTTTAATCAGCAGGGACTTGGGCACTTGTCAGGATTGAAGGGAAAATGGATGGAGCAAAATATAGAAAAGTTCTTGAGGAAAACCTGCTGCCCTCTGCAAGAAAGTTGAAATTGGGAAGGAGGTTCACCTTTCAATATGACAATGACCCAAAGCACACAGCTAAAGCAACAGTGGAGTGGCTAAAAGACAAAAAGGTGAATGTCCTTGAGTGGCCTGGACAGAGCCCTGCCATAAATCCTATTGAAAACCTGTGAAATAACTTGGAAGAGTGCAGTCCATCGATGGTCCCCAAACAATCTAATTGAGCTTGAACAATTTAGGTGTGCAAAGCTGGTAGAGACGCATCCAAACAGACTTATGGCTGTAATTCCAGCAAATAGTGCTTCTACCAAGTACTAACTCAGTGGGGTGTAGACTTCAAGTATCAATCAAAGTTATTCTATTTTTTATTTTTTTATTTTTTTTTATTAATGTTCAGAAAGTTTGAGAATTGTTTTTCACTTGTAAGTTGAATATGCGTAAAAGGGTCAAATGCATAAATAAAGTCCCAAATCATACCTCCAAGCAGTGGAAGGCAACCTATGTTCTTCCTCTTTAAAAGGGTTGGGATCCTTCTGACCTTGAAATGAATGTCAGTATTTATCTCTAATCTCTCTGTTCTTGCTAATATTCTGGAGTCCTGGGTTAGTGCTCAGCTAAAAGAGTTCCTTTGTAATGACAGTGTTTTGAGTAAAGCACAATCAGGCTTCAGATTTGGTCATTGTATCATAACTGTTGCGACGGAGTCAGTGGCATGCAAAAATGTTCAAGCTGTAGACAATAAACAGCATTCTGACAACTTATTTATGACTTTGATTCTGTTGATCACATCCTTTTGATTGAATATTCATCCTTCAGTACATAATTCTAAAATATTGCCATTGTTTACTCCTATCTCCCCCCCACCCTGTTTTAAATGCTGAAGAATAATTTTTTATTTTTTAATTTTTTTATATAAAAGATCCCATTCTCAGATACCTATGGGCATTAGAATCGTTACTGTAGATGGGAAATGTAATGAACAAGTGTCCTCTTAGAAATATTTAGCATTACGTTTAGATGAAAACAACGTTTTAAAGCTCACAGTGATAACCTGTGTAGGAAGTTGAAGGTAAAAATGTGGCTTTTATTTGAGCAATAAATAGTTTTTCTTATGAGCCCAAGAGAGAGCTGGTTTTAGCTACCATTTCACCTGCTATTGATTATGGGGACTGCATTGCATGCCACCTCTGCAGCATCGCGTGCCTTGGAATAAAGTACATTGTGGTGCCTTGCATTTTGTTACAAAGGCCAGAAACCCACCACTGTCTTCTGTATGCACTGGCTGGGTGCCATTCATTGGTATGTTTCAATAGGAGGCCATTATAGGAAAACTCCCTTCATACCTGTGTTTTTAATCTGGAATGTTGAAAAATATCAACTTCAAGTTACTTTTTAAAGTACCCTGCCCGTGTACTGAACTTGGTAAGACCGCTTTTATGTGCAACTTGGTGTTGGAACATTTTACAGGATCAGATCAAATTGGACCTGCTAATGCCTTTTACTGATTTCAAAGGTATAATTCACCAGTACAGTAGCTGAGAAGTGTACCCGTTTTCACGCATGACAGCCTAATGTTTATTTGATTCATTAAAAGGGTACTGTAGCATTTATAGTTCCACACTGTTGAAGTACAGTAGCCAACATTTAGGCCAAGCAGTGTTTGCAACGTGACCTAGCAGTATGGGGCTGTCCTAGACAGATGGAGCAGAGCCTGAACAGCATGATCTTAGCTGTCTTTCCTCTATTTTTGGTGGTTTTGGCAGTTCCCCTTTTCCAACAGTATAACTGAATTTTAAAAGTTCTGTCAAGGAGGAATGCTGCTGTTCTGATTTGCCTTTAGACCAATGGAGCCTGTGTGTGTGTGCGTGTGCGTGCGTGTGTGTGTGCGTGCGTGCGTGCGTGTGTGTGTGTGTGTGTGTGTGTGTGTGCGCTCTGATATCGCCACAGCCTGTTACATTAGGATTACATTTGGTAATATCCCTCAAGGAAAACAAAATGCAAACTGAAACCTTTGCTCAATCCACTAATTATTCTTGTGATGGATAAAGGGCAAATGTTGAGTGAGTGTCAGCAGTGCTGAACAGCGGTGGCTCAAAAGTGGAACAGTTTATTTTGCGTGATGCAAAATAACCTTAAGTGTGATTTGGGAGACAAACACCTCTTTATTAATGGAGGGAAGATGGTATCTATTTAACTCGGAGTGCACGGACATACTGTAGATCGCTAGGGTATATTGCCAATGTTTATGGTTTCTTTCAGTAGCCTATAGCTAGCTAGCGTCCCACTTTAGTTCACAAAAGAGGGTTCAGAAGTTTTATGTACATATCAAAAATAAAAGTATTCTCGTGTTGCTAAGCTACTGACAATAACTGACAATCTGCTTGCTAACTAACTCATTGACCAGCTAGTTAGCTATTGCACATTGTCTTGGAAACTAGCCTGACAGCAAGCTATGTCAATACAGTCATGAAACCCATGAGAAATCAATTGCTGATGATACAGCATTCAAAAGTTGGTTTGTCTTTAATAGCTTTTAAACATGGATATATTTTAGAATGTCCTGAAGAGATGTTTGTTGTGATGTGGGGGTACCAATACACAATCCAAAGATGATCGCTTCCGTCCACTGAAGATATTTGTTTTTTTAATGCAATAGACTATCAATGGGTAGAAAAGGTGATCAAAACCATGCATTGAAGTTATATTATGGAGCTTCATTACAGCTGTAGTATATACTACTGACGTCCTTCGGGATAGTACCTACAAGACAGCCTGCCCTACATTTCATGTGATCCTTCTCCTCAAAGCCTTTGGAATAGGGTTATTTCCTCTCAGTGTTGCATTGCACAAAATTAACTGTTGAATTATGTTATGTTGAAACGATGATGTCATATTCCGCAGTTATGAATATGTGCCTTTCCTTAATCATATTAACTTCTCAGTACGTGTTGGGTAGTACGATGTTGGCACTGAATTTCCAACATTGAACCTTTTAGTGGCTCAGTAAATAATTGTGTGTACCATGAGGGTAAAAGAATAAGGAATGGAGTATGATTTCAATTCATTGAAAATATTGCGCACCAACTTATTTGTCTTTTTCAGACACAGAAAGGCATGCGATGCACTGCATGCATTATTCCATGCCCAAAATATATAGGCAAATATGAGCATGCAACCAGTTGATATTTGTAAACTGAGAAAAGGCACCAGGGCTAATTCGCAGTGTTTTATGCTCATGCACAGGGTTGAGCATTAGTCATCAGCAACAGGAAATGCTCTGCGAGCATGATTCACACTCTGCGAGAACGTACAGTATGTAACACAATATCAGTGATGCCGATGCAGCGCTCTCTCGCTGGCATTATAGATCGGTTGTCTTACGGACAACAAAGGAAGAACCTCGCCGACCAGAAGTCACATGACGGCCGCAAAGACAATTACACTGGCTGATACGGACGTCTGTATTTTTCCAAAGTACCTGTGTGACTTCCGACAACGCGGCCGTCCTCGCGGCGTTGAAACTCCACCTCAAAGTGAGCGATTAGGGAATTACACGAACAACCGTAGCGTGAATGGACAGGGTTTTTTTTTTTGCCCAACATGAGCGTGGCTTCCTCAGAGCTTTCGAGTGTCGCAGGCTGCCACATCAGAAGATGTGCCCGTTTTCTGGAGGAGAGGCTATATTTTCCTGTCGTAAAAAGCAGGACCTTTATCACCGCCCCTAATGTCTACGTTTACCGTCGTCCCCAGAGGCTGCTGCTGACACCTTTGTTTTGGCTGCCTATGTCACTCCAAATACCGTAATACAGCTTACTCACACTCAAAAGTCATGGTGGTAAAAGGCCATTTAATTTATGTGCCGTTTAGGTCCCTCAGCCATACCTAAAGATGAGATCATCAGTGTTGCAAAGAAATGATAATATCCCCCTGCGGTTTTATGAGTTTTCTGTCTGCTGCACTAGCAAGATTTTTTTCTTGGGGGGGGGGGGGTCTTGACGATATGAATATTAGGATTGTGTGTCTGTACATGTGTGTGTGTGCATACTTTCTGAAAAATGAAACCTGAGCCCAAGGTTAATAATTTCTTCCCGAAACCGACCCGACCCAAGGCACAGTGAAGAACACATAGCGTTTTTAAGTCTGCCCGCTGTGCTTTTAATTAATTGTGAATTGACTTCAAAATGTTGTCTGTATTTGCAAAACACAATAACACGATACCCAATTATGTTTCCACGTGGTGGGCCTACTGAGTTAAGTTCATAAACGTATAACTCAAAACTGAGAACGCATACACATTCGTTTAACTCTGTTGCTTTAAAACTTTACTTTAAAATCTTCAGCCTACCTTGGCTTAACGCTTGAACACAATCCCTCCAGCTAACATAAAGTAATAACTTCACTTTTGGGTTAAAATGAACTAACTGTAGCACAGTGTTTTTCCATGCAGCTCATTTTCGGATGAACTCACGTCAGGTGTGACGGGTAGCCAGATGCATTCGTGCGCGCACCAGTTTCAATCCGATGCTCTTAAATCCTATCATGAAAATACTGCTATGCTCCTTCCCTCTTACATCCGAACACAAACCCAATCCCTCTTTGTTCCGTTGCTGTGTGGAGTCTAAACACTGAATGCTGGTTAAAAACATGATGAGCTTTCGATAAGATACTTCTAGCTTTGAGTTAAAATATACATTTCAACCTGGCAATAGAGGATCCTCGGAACTGCAACACCAACTGCCAAACAGCTGTGCTATTGCCAGTATTAAGAAAGGCAGATATTCTCACTATGTATGTGTTTGTGTATTATGGTTTCAGGTAATTACAAGAAAACATGCTGCATGTGCACTAAAAATGTTTCTCTAGCAAGGTAATTGAACTATCCTGTTGTCCTTATCATGTGTAGTCTTTATTATTATCATTATTATATAGAATTAATATAATGGATTTGAAATGGGCCTTTTATGTAAGACACTGCACGTAACATTATTCATGCTAAAGTTCAACAGAGATCGGATAGCTCTTTAATAGGCATTGGAACTTTCAAATGTAATTTTATGAGCCAAAATGTACAGGTTCTCTTGTTTTTAAAGTTCACCTCTTCAAAAGTAATATAGATTCTCATTCAGACAATAAGGAGATTTCCTCTAATTAAGTCTCAAAGTGCTGAGGTAGCATTGGCCTTCCCCTGAAGGATCACAAGGGCTGGTTTGAAGGTGCAAAGCCTTTTGAATATTGCCTGAATTTTCCTGTGTGGAATAAGGCAAACAGTTACATGTGGAAAGAGCTACGAGTTTTGTCCTTGGCAAAGAGTTACAATATTGCTGAATATAAGTCTCAACCATATTGGAATGTATGTCTGCATTTCTCTGCTGTTCCTTCTTATTGAATTATTTTTGCTTATTAAATTTGCCTTTCCACTCTGTATTTTAAGTGTTTATATGATGGGGGGGAGAGGAGAGATTTGTGCCCGTAATGTGGAGAGCAATATCAGGGAGATGGAGATTAGTTCATTTATTTGTTCTTTTAGGTGCTCTTTCACCTGTTGTTTTGAAGACAACACTTACCTTAAGAACTCCTTAAGATTACTCTTGTAACTGTTTTGTAATATGTCTGTATAATGTAGTATAGAGGCGGGTTAGGCAATGCTTGCTCTGTAGTACCACAAATGTTTCTAGCTTATCTGCACAGTGTGATCTTTTATTATGAATGGTGAATTGCTGAGTACTTCCAGCACGTGGTCACCTGCGCTCAGTAGTGAGGAATCGACCACGACGGGCTGTGCAGTTTTACGAAAATAAACCATGACAGGGTGGTGTGATGTGGTCCCGAGGCGAAGCCGAGGGCTCGTTAACCACAACGAAGTGGTTGATTTTCATACAACTCCACAGCCCGGAGTGGTTTATTCCGCTTATACCACGGCTACTGGCAACAGAAAGAAAAACACTCAAATACATTTAGGCTGAACAAAATTGTTTTAGAGCTATGTTGTTGTTGAACTGTGATAAGGCCACTTTTGCTGGGACTGCTTCATAGCAAACAGTCAACACCCTCTCAACCAATCAGAATTGAGTATTTCACCAAGCCGTGCTATAAAGCCTCATTATTTATTCAGTTGTTCATTCATGTAGGTGGGGGGGGTCATATTGACCAGAACCATAAAGACCAGAAACGTATCTGGCATAGTAACACTGAACCTAATTTTAGAGACACTGTGATGTTCTTACAGAGGCCCATAGCTTCATGCTGTACTGTAGAGAGGTCGAATTTCTTGGCCCAGGGCAACAGGTTTATTCTAAATGGTTTTCTACAACATCTTGAGTGGGTTCATTATTAATGTCTGCACAGAACAACATGTCTTTGTCATTAATGTATATTTTTAACTTGGATTTCCTTCCGCCAATAAACTTTTTGCTGTCACACAAATACAGTGCACATTTTTTGTAACTTGCTCCATTTCCTTTTTTCTTTTCTCCCCCCCAGGTAGAAAATCATGCGAAGGCCACATATCAAGCCCTTGTCCCTACTGTGGAGTTCAAACTGAAAAAGCGAAGGCAATGATGAGCTCCGCAGATCTCGCCCCGGGAAACATTGGCTCGGCCTCACTTCTGTGGAGATGAGCGCTCTCCAAGCCGGTCAGCAGCAGCTCTGCACCCCGGGCAGCCAAGTCGCCCTGTAGAAGAAACGTGTTTACCTTTGAGGTCACCTCCCAAACAATGAACTCGCGGTACTAACCCACCACGGATCTGGGACTTTCTTATCTATGTAGGCCTCATCCACGACCATCGCCTCCGATCCTTTTCGGCCCTGACGGCCGAGACAATGACGGGATGCCCCAGCGGTGTTTAGACGGACAGCGATGAAGGATAGCGGAGACTCGGTTCCGCAGTGAGCCCCGTGTCCCCCCCTTCCCCTCCCCTCCCCTCCCCCTCCCCCGCTCCCCCTCCGGACCCCAGCCCCCGGCCGACGCGCGCGGGCCCCCCCGGCTCTGAGACAGCAGCGGAAGAGCACGGTCCCCCTTTCGGAAGGCCAGGATGACACGCAGTCCGAGCGAGCCGACGGCCGTGTGATCTCTCCTCGAGGCGTCGCGCGCACAACTTGAACTATGAATGGAGGAAAAGACTGCGAGGGAGGGAAGAGGGAGGGGCCGCAGCCCGCTGCCCAGGTACCGATTGGCTGGCAGCGCAAAGCCGACCTCGGCGGAGTGGTCTATATAAGGTATGGACTTGTTTAGCTTCTTTCTTTTTGGTAACCCCTTTGAGCTGGAGTTGAGTATCCATTGTTTAAAGTAGAGTATTGGGAAGAGAGTTCTACTTTCTGTGCTTGCTTTTCTCAAACTGTGTTCAGGCTTCCTTGGCACCACACGACACCTAATCTCCAGTAAGAATGGTCGGCTTGACCAGTAAACGCAAGTAACCCAGCGGTGTCTCATTCACTGATTACTACACATGCTTCATAGTGCCGTCAATGGTGTTTATCCAGTTGAGACAGAGGGGATCGAATCTGCAGATTTCACGCACTATGTGGAACAAGGTCCCGGCGAGAGATGCAATATGCTCACCGTGCAGGTCACTCAAACGGAGGATAGTCAGGGTCTCACGGCATCAGAGTAAAACATGTGGTTCAAGTGGAAATCAATCCTGGAGCTTTGCCACAATTTACCGACAAGAGACGAGGGTATCTCACTGTAGAAGACTGATCCTTTCCGTGGGAGATTAACTGAGCTCTTTTCGTGACTCCACAAAAGTTGACATCATCATCTGTAGCCGACTCATACACACACACAACAGAAGCATACCACGTACCGCGCTTAATCTCCACCCCACCGATATCATTATTTATGGTTCTCGGTTACCATAGCATTATAATATTTTACTGTCTTTATTTTTACACGAGAATAGCACTATTAATGTCTTATTTTGTTTTTGTAAAGCATCTCTGTCAGTGCTCTAACACAGAAATGTACTTGCAACCCTTCTACCCCTTTAGGCAAGTAGAGTTCTAATCTTGTCAGGTGTGGGCCATTTTGTTATATCTACTTTGTCATTTCTTTTTTTGTTGATGAATTGTTTTCTGCTATGTTTGGTTATTTTTCGAATTTACTTGATTTGTTTGTAGGAAAAAGGAAGAAATGCTTGCATGTCAATTAGTGGGTATTTGAATAAGTAGTTGTGTGTATATACACAATTTTCTTTTAACCACCCTTCCCCCTGCAATTTGGAATTCCTAATCATAATTGTAGGTCCGAAAAACGCGCACTCCCATCCGAAGCTGCTACTTCTACTCACCCCAGCTGAGCTGCGCATCCACCGCATTGAAGGACAATAATTAATGCGCAGCTGGCACAGGCAGGTCTCATCGAACAGAGGAGTTGCCTTTTGTGTGATGAGGCGGGGCGCGCCCTGCCAACCAAAAACCCTCCCTCTCTGGGTGAAGCCATGTTCAATTGTGTTCAGTCAAATTGTCTCAAGTATTTCTGCTTCCCTTTGAATCCTGGCTGAATGTTCATTTTGGACAAGGCTCCTGTTAATGCGTCAGTGTGTCATCCACCGCGTTTGACCACATGAAGTTTGACCTTTACTGTAAAGGGAGAAAATCCTGGCTAAGCATTTTTTGGTGCAGGGCAGCTGCAACGAAAGGAAGTCTCGTGGAAAAAATATCTCAGCGCTGGAATGGGTCAAGCAGAACACTTTTCCAAGTTCCAAGTGCTACATACTCTGTGTGAAGGAGTACTCCTTTCTGCTGGCCCGATCACGATGACCGACTGTGAGCGTGGCCTTGACACGGGCTATCTCTGAAGCCTGTGTCCATTGTGTCGAGAGAAAATGATATTTTCAGAAAAGCAGTAAAAGTTCTGTGCATTCCCCGTTTATGGCATCATAATTCCTGCGCTCTCTGTCGTGTTGTCGTGCGGTGAATTACACCCTAGAAGTGCCACCCAGGAATGTGTGTTTATTTTTTAAAACCACTTTTCTAGACCCTTTTTTGCTCATTTTTCTCAGAGTTTGGAATGTAAAATGGTGCAGGCCTGTCATCACCGGCAACGTCCTCCATAAATTTGGGGGGGGAGTGCAGTCCAGCATGCGCATGTCCTGCCAGCCGCCGCTGCTTTCACTCTGCAGTCCGGCGGCTTCCGCCTCAGCGTACGCCTCGTGTGCAGCTGTTGCAGGCTGACTGCGGGTGCCCGATCAACCGGAGGTCGTTGCTGCTGCGCGAAATGCCGACTATCCCGCCGGAAGAAACCCTCCCTCCCTGGCTGACGCCGTAGCCAATTGGGCACCTCTTGAAGGGGCTGCCGGCGAGTCCGGCCTGCACTAAAATTCAATGTGTTGTTGCTAGGCCTTTTCCCAAATGTTGTTGTTATGAAGGGGATCCGTACTCATATTTCCCCTTGACTCCTGTAGTCCCAGTGGCTCTGTGCTGTCCTGCCTGGAACAGGTAAAGACCTACCTGTTGACGGATGGGACCTGTAAGTGTGGCCTGGAGTGTCCCCTCATCCTCCACAAGGTGAGTGAAGTGCGTGCGTGCATGCTTTTGTGCGTGCGTGTGTGTGTGTGTGCGTGCGTACGTACGTATGTATGTACACCGATCAGCCACAACATTAAAACCACCTGCCTAATATTGTGTAGGTTCCCCTCGTGCCACCAAAACAGCTCTGACCCGTCAAGGCATGGACTCCACAAGACCTCTGAAGGTGTCCTGTGGTATCTGGCACCAAGACGTTAGTAGCAGATCCTTTAAGTCCTGTAAGTTGCGAGGTGATGCCTCCATGGATCGGACTTGTTGGTCCAGCACATCCCACGTATGCTCGATTGGATGGAGATCTGGGGAATTTCACCAGTCAACACCTTGAACTCTTTGTCATGTTTCTCAAACCATTCCTGAACAATTTTTGCAGTGTGGCAGGGCGCAATATCCTGCTGAAAGAGGCCACTGCCATCAGGGAATACCGTTGCCATGAAGGGGTGTACATGGTCTGCAACAATGTTTAGGTAGGTGGTACGTGTCAAAGTAACATCCACATGAATGCCAGGACCCAAGGTTTCCCAGCAGAACATTGCCCAGAGCATCACACTGCCTCCGCCGGCTTGACTTCTTCCCATAGTGCATCCTGGTGCCATCTCTTCCCCAGGTAAACGACGCACACATACCTGGCCATCCACATGATGTGAAAGAAAACGTGATTCATCAGACCAGCCCACCTTCTTCCATTGCTCCATGGTCCAGTTCTGACGCTCACGTGCCCATTGTAGGCGCTTTCGGCAGTGGACAGGGTTCAGCATGGGCACTCTGACCGGTCTGTGGCTATGCAGCCCCATATGCAGCAAGCTGCGATGCACTGTGTGTTCTGACACCTTTCTATCATATAGTGGTGCAGCTTAGCTAGAAATTCCATAAGGATTGTGCATTTTGTGATAAAAGCATGAAATTTGGTACACATATAGTTAAAGGCATTCCAAAAAGATTTAGATGTGGAGCCATCATGAATTTTCAATATACGCCTATGGCAACCAAAATGGCCGCCATTGGTCACTATTGATAATTTTTTCTGATAAATGTTCTTATCAGGGATGGAAATGTAATGATATTGAGGACATAAGCTCAATTTATCTAGTATACATAGTTCTTATGAATTGACATTTGGATAATACAATTTTCAAAATGGCGGCCATGACTGGTATGACAATTGTAATTGCAATAAAGTTGCATAGATTATTTTGATATGGATGATCTCGGGGTCAAATTATACATAGGCCTACAATTTTATGATTCAGACTTCAAATTTGCAACTATAGAATTACAGAGAAGCTGCATTTTATCATATAATTCAAGAAGATCTTTTTTATGTGGCGGCCAACATAGAAATTGTAATTCCAATAAAATAACACGAAAGTCCAATAAACTCACAAGTCTGCAAAATGAAGAATAATTACTGTACATGTGGCTATGTTTTACAGAGAATAGTACAGTAATAGAGTGGATGTCGAAGCACAGCCAGGGCACACTGGTGACACCACTGCTGTGAAACTCAGCATGGGGTTCAGTGTCAGCTAAATACACTCTACTTTATGCTTTCTGTATCTGCATGCTGTGATCGTTTAGTAGTAGTGTAGTTTAGTTTCCTAAATGCTATCTAATTTTAGCCCCACATCTACAGTAGTTAATATTATGCATATTTAGATGTAGTTAGATAGCCGCACTTGAATTGACAGGATGTGCCAGCGTGGGAGAGCCGAGCCAAGGGTAACGGGGCTTTACATGACTTTCATATAGTTACCCAGATGGTGTACAGATCGCACAGGAATTAAATGGCATTGGATGAACGATCGGGCTAGGTGTAGGTTAACTTTCACATCCGAACCTAGTTGTATCCCATACCTGAATGTGTTCTCTAAGAAAGAAAAGAAAGGAAAGTGAAGAAGGTAAAATAGGGTAAAAGGAGATCCCTTCTGCCTTTACTGTAAGACATTATCAAAGAAAATGTCAAAGAATTTCAAACTTGTGGAACTTGATGGTCAAGGACCATCAACTTCTTGCCCAGACAAGACTGACTGGAAGCTCTGTATTCTATGCCAAGAGCAAAAGCAGAGGCATTGACATGTTCTTTGCAGTGCACGCGAACAGACAAGGGGAGTGGATACAGTTCAATTGCAGAGCATTTGATCCAGTTCAAAGAACTTGGCCAGCTCCCTTCAACATTTACACTTGAAAGACTAGATGAGGGCCATGGTATTGAAGCAGCCATGGTTGCAAACAAAGCTCAATACCACAAAACATGTAAGCTCAAGTACAATGCAACCAAGCTCCAAAGAGCACAAAAGCGAGTACTGGGAACAGATAGTGAAAGTCCTGACCACAGACAGACTGCAAGCGCACACGGTCCCAATCATCAAGTACTTCTGAAATGAGACAAGACACCTGTTTCTTCTGCGGAGAGCCTGCTGGCCATGATGTCCTTCATGAAGCTGCAACATTTAAGTTGGACCAACGGGTGCGCAAAAGTGCAACCCTTCTTCAAGACACAGAACTACTACAGCGACTTAGTGCCGGGACATGGTGGCCACTGAAGCAAAGTATCACACCAAATGCCTAGTACGTCTGTACAATCGTATCCTTCTTTATGACCGAACCAGCACATGCAAAGAAATAGACAAGGCACGGAGGAAGATGTTTGTGAAGAGGCACAATGTGCTGTCAATCCCTCCAACAAAGGCTGCCTTAGAGGAGCATGAAGAGAGCAGTGTATCAAGGAGGCCATGTGTGGGGTCAGATGCTAGTGTCCACACCAAAACTACCTTCACTGTGTAGATGGGGATGGTCAAAGACATCTGAGGGGTACGAACCCTTCTGGACATGCCTACCAGATGCAGGCCATTCCAGCTATGAACTTGTCTCTTGCAAATGTAAGAAGGGTTGTGTTAGGCAGTGCAAGTGCAAAAAGCTGCATTAGACTGCACAGCCCTCTGTTGCTGTGAAGGGAGTGCTAAATAGACTTTGATGTGATAGACCCTATATTTGGCGGGTCATTGTTATCACTTATTTTGAGTCTTAAATTGTAGCTTTCTGAGCAATTCTGAATTTCCAAATTCAAATTCTGAATCATAAATCCTGATGATGGTCAAGGACCAAAACGTTGTTCTCAGCATGTGTAATTTGTATTAAAGTTCAGCACTCAGCAAGTTTAGACGCTTTGTGGGTGTCCTTCCCTTTTCAAGTTCTGAATCATAAAACAGGTATGATTTGACACCAAGATCATCCATATCAGACGAATCTACACAACTTTATTGCAATCACTATTTTTATTTTTTTATTTTTTTATTTTAATTTTATTTTATTTTATTATTATTATTATTATTTTTAATATATATATATATATATATATTTTATTTTTTTCTTGGACCTCATAACAAAAAAATGACAGAAAAATAATAAAATAATATAAAAAAGAATCGGGGGAGACAAAGACAACCTCTACGTGGCCTCCCCTACGAGTAGCTTAAAGGTCTAAAAGACGTACGACAGAAGAAGAAAATTGATAAGAAAACAGTTGTCACTGGTGCCCACTGGCGGCCATTTTGAAAAAATGGTTGCATGGGTGATTTATATTGAAAATTCATGAAGACTCAACAACCAAATCTTTTTGGAATGTCTTTGGCTACATGTGTACCAAATTTGGTGCGTTTATCAGAAAATGCACAATCGTTGTGGTTAACTGGCGGCCATTTTGGAAAAATGGTTGCCATGGGCGACATATTGAAAATTCATGATGACTGAATATCCAAATCTTTTTGGAATGTCTTTGGCTACATGTGTACCAAATTTGATGCTTTTATCAGAAAAAACACAATCGTTGTGGTCATCTGGTGGCCATTTTGAAAAAATGGTTGCCATGGGCGACACATTGAAAATTCATGATGGCTCCACATCCAAATCTTTTTGGAATGTCTTTGGCTACATGTGTACCAAATTTGGTGCGTTTATCAGAAAAAACACAATCGTTGTGGTCATCTGGTGGCCATTTTGAAAAAATGGTTGCCATGGGCGACACATTGAAAATTCATGATGGCTCCACATCCAAATCTTTTTGGAATGTCTTTGGCTACATGTGTACCAAATTTGATGCTTTTATCACAAAATGCACAATCGTTGTGGTTATCTGCCCCACTAATAGCCTTTCTAAATAGCATTAACTTTTACAGCAATTTGTGCTACAGTAGCTCTTCTGTGGGATCGGACCAGACGGGCTAGCCTTCGCTCCCCACGCGCATCAATGAGCCTTGGGCGCCCATGACCCTGTCGCCGGTTCACCGGTTGTCCTTCCTTGGACCACTTTTGGTAGGTACTAACCACTGCATACTGGGAACACCCCACAAGACCTGCCGTTTCGGAGATGCTCTCACCCAGTCGTCTAGCCATCACAATTTGGCCCTTGTCAAAGTCGCTCAGATCCTTACGCTTACCCATTTTTCCTGCTTCCAACACATCAACTTCAAGAACTGACTGTTCACTTGCTGCCTAATATATCCCACCCCTTGACAGGTGCCATTGTAATGAGATGATCAATGTTATTCACGTCACCTGTCAGTGGTTTTAATGTTGTGGCTGATCGGTGTGTGCGTGCGTGCGTGCGCATATGCATGTATATGTATATGTGTGCGTGCGTGTGTGCACATACTACTTTTTGTTATATATACGCCATGAAAGTACAGCATCATCAACTTGGTAACATGCATAAAAACAACTGGTTCCAGGCAAAACATCTAAATACAATGGTGTCTCATTAATCTCATCATTTTTCAAGGATAGGCCTAAAATAATAGTGTGTCAAATGGCGTACAGGCCATGTCAGTATTGCTCATTTAATTTAATTTCCAGTCTGTTAAAATTGTCACTTTATTGACTCACTCAATTAACTGAGCTAACGTTCATAGCAAATTAACATTAATCTAGCTAGCGCTAGCTAGCTACCTAGCTAACTCATTGTTGAAGAATCTTAAGTAGGCCAAACATTGCTTGTAATGCTTTCAAACTACCAAGCGTATGTTACTATTGTTCAAATAAAAACAATGATCATTTTATTCCGATTTCATGTCCCAGGATATAGTTTCCTCAGCAGATACTTCTGGTAAAAAATATTACTGCCGCCTTCTAGAATGATTGTGAATGTGTTAAGAGCGTTCTGTACTGCATCTTTAAAAATGCAAGGCCCCTTACTTCAAAGCAGTCATTTCCCACTGTACCGTTCCTCACGAAGCCTTATTTATTTTCTTTGTCCTGTTTTGTACGATCGTGAAAGTAAGTGGGTCCTTGCATTAATATGCAAGGTCAAAGAGAATAAGCATTCAAATGCAAATGTTTGATTTCTGAGAGGCACGAGCGGCCAGTCTGCTGCCAAAACCAGCTGAGCGAAGACCCATGTTTCGCCAGGTGTTTAATTTCGATCCCGGGGCCGCCGTCAAGCAGAGAAGAGCGGAGGACGTGAAGGCCGATGAAGATGTCACCAAGCTTTGCAACCACAAGAGAAAGATCATTGCTGTGGCCACCCTGCACAAGAGCATGGAATCACCACATCCTTCTCTAGTTCTCACCAGTCCAGGGGGTTGCACAAGTATGTATGGTGTGGCTGGGGTGGGCGGGGAGAGGGTGGAGGGGTTGGGGGGTGAGGCAAATTGGGGTTTGATTTTACCTGTCTAATCAGTAGGAATTGTAACTTTTCTCAGATGTGAGTTTGAGCACCCTTATTGTTTCACTGATAAGAGAATTGGCTGGACTGCTTGATTTTTTTCCCCCATACGGAGAAGTGAAATGAATACCATTATCTTTGACAGATTGAGATCAACTTTCTAAGTGCTCAAATTGTACTGTGCTGTTCAATGCATTTTTACTATACCATATTGCATTGTGTTCTGCCACGTCAGCAAGTCTGCGCAATGTATGTACGTATGTGTACAGTATATACTGGAAAACAACATCATGAGAGAAATATAAATAACCTGGCACAGAAGTGCACTGCCCATGCCTATTGTACCATTATGTATACATTTGAACATAATTTTGTACCTATTTTGTCTGCTCTTTCACACGTTCTGATTGCTGATTTGAATGCTTTTTTTCCCCTTTTGCAATTAAATGCTCATTGACTTCAATGTCACAAGACATTGCAGTATTTTGTAAATGCCTGTATCACTAGAATACTAATATGGTGTGCTATCGGTATGAGAATGTAAGAAAATAAGAACGCTTGATGAAGAGAAGAGGCCATCATTTTGACATGGCCATGGAGGGTGGGGAAAAGGGTGATTCATTAACGCCTCTGCACTGCTTTCCAGGTGCGACGCCAATGGTCCCTTCGCGTTCAGCGACCCCACGAGCAATAAGGAATAAAGCGCACGAGGGCCTGTCCAACTCTGTGGCCCCTGACTGTAAGAACCCTTTCCGGATGATGGTGTCGGCCCAGCGGCACTACCAGGCCGAGCTGAGCATGGCCCAGCAGCAGGAGCTGTACGGTGGCTACGCCAGGCCGCGGCTAGGCAGCGGCGAGCACGGGCACAAGTCCCCGTACCGTGGCGGCCACGGCGGCATGCTGAGCCCGGCCTCCTACGGGGACGGCTCGCTGTCTCCCAGGACTGACCCCCTTGGGAGCCCAGACGCCTTTACCCGGGGCAACCCCGGCTTCCACGGTGCTGGCAGCCCCAGCCACATCCACGGCAACGGCCGGACACCCCTCTCGCCGCACGGCGTGCTGCTCCACAGCTCGCCCGCCACCCAGTCGTCCTGCGCCATGGTCGGAAGGACTAACGTGCCCCTCTCCCCCACCATTGCCGCCAAAAGCCCCGTCATAAAGAAGCCCATGTGTGGCTTCCCAACCGGGATGGACATGCAGAGGTCCGTGTTTCATCACAAGTCCCAGACCGGACCCCACCCCCAGCTCCCGCCGCCCCCCCCACCTCTGCCCCCTTCCTGCGCCCTCCAGAAGAAGCAGCTGTCTTCAGAGAAAGACCCGCTGGGCATCCTGGACCCCATCCCCAGCAAGCTGGTCGGCCAGAACGCCATGGCGATGAACCCGTTTACCTTCCAACCCAACGTCCACTCTCAGGTACCAATGATGAATGTAAGCATCCCACCGGCTATTGTCCCCCTACCCAGCAACCTGCCCTTGCCAACGGTCAAGCCTGGGCCCGTGGGCCATGGCGGCCACACGCAACGGGTCCAGCACGCCGCCTCCTCCCCCGTCACCATCCCCCGCCCACCTGGCCGGGCCCTCGATGGGCAGGGTGGAGGCATCACCCCAGCGGTCGCGGTCGTCCTCCACGTCCTCCGACCACGGGAGTTTTGTCATGCCCTCGGGGGCCCAGGCCCCATGCGGCAACATGAAGGTCCCGCCCAGGTCCCCCAGGTCCTCCATGGGGTCCCCCCGCCCCTCCCTCCCCTCCAGCCCCTCCACAAAGCCTGACCCGCACCACCAGTACAAAGACATCCCCAACAAGCTGCTAGTGGGGATGAACAACGTCCTGGGCAGCCAAACCAACTCCATGTTCCCCCCGGGCTCGGTAGGGAATGGGCCCCAGAAGGGCCACCCGGGCCTGCTGGGGATGCCCCTCAACCAGATCCTGAATCAGCATAATGCTGCCTCCTTCCCAGCGAGTAGCTTACTGTCAGCAGCGGCCAAAGCACAGCTAGCGAATCAAAACAAACAGACCGGCGGCAGTAGCAACGGCGGCGGTGGTGGGAGCGGAGGGAACAGCGGTAATGCCGGCAATCCCGGCCTGGTGGGCAGTGGCGTGGCCAGTGGCGTGGGCACGGCGGACGGGCACAGCACTTTAAACCCCATGTTCCCTCCCAACCCCGGCATGATGCTGACCATGAGCGAGGGCCAGAGCGGCCGGGCGGCCTTGCGGGACAAGCTAATGGCCCAGCAGAGGGACCCCCTCCGCAAGCGCAAGCAGCCCAACGGCGGTGGTGGCGGTGGCGGTGGCAGCAGCAACATGGTCTTCAGCATGCTCAAGTCCCAAATGGGCGGCCCCCGGCACCCGGGCCCAGGGGAGCAGCTGAGGAAAGGGGTCCGGCCTGGGGGCCTCCCCACCAACACCTCCATGGCCCAGCTGCTGCAGTCCATGAGCTGCCAGAGCTCCCATATGCCCGGGGGCAACGCATCAGCCTGCATGGGGTCTGGCCCGGGCCAGCTGCAGTTCGGGGAGGGGCCCATGCAGAGCATGCAGGCCCAGCAGCGGCTCCATGGCCGGGGGGAGGTGCACGGCGTGAGCCACAACTCCCACGAGCCTTTCGCGGGTTTGATGAACCAGATGCAGGGCCCCCCCATGGGGAACTGTGGGCCCCTGGGGCCGGTGTCCCTCGGCAACCCCCCGTCGGGCCACCCGAACCCCCACCCGCATCAGCTCACCCACCACCACCACCACCACCACCATCACCACCACCACCTGCAGCCACAGGGCCATCCTCACGCCCTGGGGCGGGTCAACATGGCGTCTACCTTGGCCGTCAGCAACGAGGGGAGCTGCTCTCAAGCCATCTCTGAGCCCGGTGAGCCACTGTTTTTCCCACAAAATCTATTGAACTGCCTCATTTGGCTAGCACTCAATAGAATAGTTGTAATTTCATACCAATTCAGTTGTCTACATGCATTTCAGCAGTCTTGTCTTAGACGTGTGAAATCAACAGTACAGTCCAGGTTTCTACAGGACCACTGAGTACATGGTTTTTGCTCATCACATAACGACCTACAAAGCTTGAGGAAGTGAAAGATTTAATTGTATTATTAATTGGTGTTGATTACGCAAGTGTCCATCAGGCTTTCCGTGATTTAATGTTGCTTTGAGTCAGTTTTGAAGTGTTGACGGTCTTCGGAGCTCTGAAGGCAGATTAACGTGCTCGCTCTGGAGGTAGTCTCCAATGTTTTCATGAGTACAGTGCACTAGAACAGCTACAGGGTCGGGATTAGCTCAGTCAAATTCTACGTCCTCAGGGTATTCATTTAATCGGGAATGAATACTTTCACTATTTTAATCAAATTAAGTTTAATACATGAATTTTGAGTACAGACTTATTTGCTTTCGCAGTTATGTTAGTCTCTGCAAAATTGTTCATCAAATCGTTTTGTCACAGAATAATTTGCCAACAAAATGATAAAGGCCTAGTGAGTTGTTAGTCTTGCTTATAAAGTTCATTTGTGAAATTTGACAGGTAAATGCATTTTCTTTGTTGAGTTTACCTGGTTCCTTTCTTTTTTATTTTCTATGACAATATTTCATGCTACTTATGAATCTTTGCTTTGTTTGCCTACTTTGGAAGCCATTTCTCTTATGATGCCTCATTTTTGTTTGTTTGCTCATGGTTGATTGGAACCATTTTTAGCCTATATATACATGGTGGCCATGTTATGAATTGATCAGCTGACTGGTCCTCAAGGACCAGTTGTAGTCAGTTACCTCATTGAAGCTCATTTAAGGGGAAACGAGTAGATTTTCTTGTTAATTATGAAGAAAAGTCAATATTGTTGACTGTAGATGGGTAAATCTCAGTGCTAACTGTAATTACTACTGCCCTCTCACCACTCGCAACACAATCCCCTTCCCCCATAAGGATTCCATTTGTCCAACACAATTAGACTCTTAGGAGCAACGTTCACTATATTAATGAGATCACACATTGTTACCGCGGGAGTGACGTCACTTTGAGTGAATTGTGAATTTCATGGGGCTCCTTTCCGCCGTCCTTGGCGTAGATTCCCCCGCTAATGAAAGGGTGTGAAGAAGGCAGTCCCTGTGGCCCTGCGGATGAGCCCATATTTGAGAGACTCACTCGGATAATGAGCCTGAGAGATGGACGAGTGGAGACATCTCTCTCTCCCTCCGTCCCTCCCTCTCTCTATCTCTTTCGCTCTCTATACAAGAAATACAGCAGCCCCTGACTTCAAAAAAAGAGGGGGGACAATCAAAGTGGTTGCAAAATATATGTCTATACTTAGACCTATAAATCTGTACACTGTAAATATTCATATCACCGTAGAGCTATCGGACTGGAAACGTTTTATCAGCTGTTACAAATTCACCAAATAAAAGGGAGCTATTTTAAGCCCCCGGTGCACATTTATTTGAGTAAAAGCGCAGAAATCGCAGCAGTACAAATGTGCGACTGTTGGAAATGGCCGATGTTTAATTTTGCCCAGCGTTTTATTTCTATTCTCCCTTTAACAATGCTGAACGAGTGAAATGGTGTTTCACTGACATTTGCCTGACATCTAATGCCAAGTACACTTGGCTTCTATTTTTGGTTTTATAATGTGACTAGGGTTGGGCACGACCGCGGCGATGCACACGCATTGCTGGAGATTTGTGCGTTCTTTCTACCGACGGTCCGCCCGTCGACTGAGCGCGGGAGCGAGTCCTCGGCGCGGTTTCGTGAAATCCTCTCCTATTAATCAATTCCATCTGAAACGAGGGCAGAGTCTTTTGTGGCAGCTTGTTACTGCTGTCAGTGCGATTATGTAACCGTGCTTCTGCGACTCTTAACAGTAACCTTTAATATGATATCTGCCATTGTAAGAGGCTTGGCATCAGCATGGGAGGTGAGAGTGCTATCAAATGCTCTCGTTTCTTGCTGTGCCCTCTATAACGGCCGCACTGATTCGTGAGAAAACCGAGGCGCCCACTTGTCCTATGTGTTTGAGGGCTTCTTTTTGGCCGACTTGCCAATATATCAAAGTACTTTTTTAGAATGGGCTCGCATTAAGAAAGGGGAGTAGGTCAATGGGAGTTAGCAGCAGTAACGCTGGGCAAACAATATTGATTTGAACGCCAGGCAAAGAGCTGCGCATTACTTACCCGTGGAAAGAAAAAGGACTTTGTCATGGCTCTTGGTCTAATAGTCATGTCCCTCCGTTTCAGTCTGTTTACTTTGTACGTTAATAGCTAATTCTGCAGTCTGAGACTCAAACCGTATCTTAAACCGTGTTTGCGTCTCAAAAAAAGATTTAGCCCAGATAGATTTAAAAGCATTTGGTAGCTATAGTAACAGCTTCCTCTGAATGAAACCCGTTGTAAGGTATACCGACGCCAGTTGTTATTGTGACAAGATTGGGTATTGGCACTACGTAATAAATGGGACAGAATAAGTGGAAATGTCAGCCGGTTTTCACCAGCAGTGTGGTGTGGAAATATGCTGGCTACGTTTCCCCTGTTTTGGTTTTAGAATTGCTGTAGTTGTATTTTTGGGAACCCTCTCACACTGCAGGCATGTGACACCACCTGCTTGGTCTTCCTGTGCCCGGCTTTCTCCAGTAATGAGGTCTGCTGGTTGTTGAGGCTTTACCTTGAGCAGGGAAGTGGTTTCCATGGGTACGACTCATGGGTTCGGTTTAAGGTTGAGTATTGTGACATTCAGGAAATATAAAATAATATAGCGACTTCTGACTTCTCTGCACAAAAGGATTTTTATTTGCTCTTGATGGTCTGAAAAATGTGCCGAAACAAATGTTGATGCTCTGTAAAGTTTTCTATCCTTCATTAAATCTGAGATGACTGAAAAGGATATTTTTTTTAAATTGAAGATGCATTTATAACAGAGCTCTGAAGCTATGCAGCCTTGTGTGACTGATTTAACTTACTGTAACTTATTTTACCCAGAATGCACAGCAGTGTCCAGGACTCTCTGAATGATTGAAGCCACGCATGTTTGTCAGGCTCTGCCTTTAAAGGTTGACGTCTAGGTTGACGTTCGCATTGCTAACAAAATGATAAGAAGTCTTTGTGCTGGTTGTCCATGTGACTTAGGCACCGCTTTTTGTGTTCATGACGAAGGTGTGCTTTTGATGCACACTTCACCTGATTGCACTGTGCAATATATAGTTTCCCATCCAAGTTCTAAGGCTGCTGACATCATGTTTTTGGGATCTTGACGAATGCTGAGTGCCCATGACACTCAAAGACATGAAAGCCAGGCCTGTCTCTCTTTCCAAGGCTCAGCCTCAGCCTCACCTCTTGACAGCTGCTGTTGGGGAAGCTAGTGGGAAGCTCAATGGGATATTTTGAGGAAAATATACTGGCTTGTAACATCTGCCGTGCATGATTCATACCATAAGCAAGTCGTATGTATTTTTTTCTTCTTCCTCCTTTAATCCCGTAATGAGTCGCTGCTGCAGTCCACCTACCGAGATGGCACGCAAACATAACTGACGGTAAACTAACAAATCCCATCTTTCTTGATGTTTACTCATTGTAGCGAAGGGCCGAAACACATGGAAGCGCTCTTTAATGCACTTCAGATGCATTCCCGTAATGCAACGAACCATATGTTTTCAGAAGGCCGTGCCTTCCGTTTAAAAGCCATCTGCGGTACCTGGGCTGTGCCAGCCAATTGGCCACTTCTGCCTGGGTAGGGAAAGCTCCTAATGACTGTTTATCTCCGTGTGCTGCAGGTAGTACAGGTCCACCCTCCGCCATGGCATAAACCGGTGCCAGTGCGGCAGCTGTCAGCAGCGCCTTGTTGCTAATGCGGGGACAGGGCAACCGCGCAGTCGTGGGGGCGGGTCACCGAGAGGCCAGCTGCCCGTGGGGGGGGGCAACGCCTTCCCCCCCCCACGTGGGATGGGAGCAGCTGCCCCTGCTTTCCCACGATAACCCAGGCAACGGTGGCACACGTCTGCCTGCTCCCCCTGCCCTGCGCGGGGCCTGCCGATTGCCCTGTGAGAGAGACCGCAGTCCAGAGGCGAGTCTCCTCAGGCCTAATGTATGCGCTGCTTTGGGCCTGCTCTGCTGTGCCCCGAACGAGCCTGAGGCTGCCTGTCCTCTCCAGCTCCAGCTCCTGGCCTCCCTGAGCCAAAAAGCAGCAGCCAAGCTTTCAACCTGCCCCTCCCCTATCCACACTGTCAATCAGACCCTCTCGAGCAGGGCCAAATTGTTTTGGAGTGGTGCTGAGCCTCTTCTGTTCCCACCACCCCCCCCTTCCTGGCTGAGCCTACATGCCTACATCCCTGAACCCTCCAGGGCCACCATGCAGCCTCCCAAACCTGGCTGCCCCTGGACAGCGCCACCAATCATCTCCCGGTTCCCATAGCAACCCCTCTGGCAACCACTGGCACTACATCATCTTCATCTGTGGTGCCGGGCGGCGTCCCTCACCGGTGTGGGCTCAGCAGCCTCCTCAGCGCTGCGAACCGTCCCAGCTGCCCAACCCTCAGCCAGGCCAGTGGGCGGCCTAGCAAGGCCTTCTCCCAGCCAGCCTCCCTCCCTCCTCAGTCTGTCCCAGATTACACACTCCTCCCTGGCTGCCAGAATATCGGGATGAACGGGCTAACCTGGTGGGTGCACTTGACCTGACCTTAAAGCATTTAATGACCTAGCATTTAAATGAGAGAGGGCACTTGATTAACCGAATCAATGAGTTTGTTTCCGGGTGGCCGTGGTAAGGTAAGCCCACTGTAATTCAGGAACGTTGCACGTTGGATGTGTTGTGTGCGTGGAGGAAGTCCATGGCTGTAACTTGTGGCAGTGAACAAAAAATTCAAACATCAATATAAAGTCACTTAATAGGGAGTTGGAACGCCATGTGTGTGGCGTGCACATAGAATCTACCAGTATCTGCAGGAGGAATGCGATGCCACTCTCTCATGAGAAAGTCAATCAACTCATGCTTAGTTGATGGAAGTGGAAAGCACTGTCCCAGGAATTGTTCCAGTATATTCCATAAATGCTTGATTGGGTTCAGATCTCGGGACTGAGAAGGCCATGACATGCATACAGATAACATCAGTGTCGTGCTTCTCAAAAACCTTGGGTGACTACTTGTGTTCCGATCATCCTGAAAGACACCCCTCTCTGCATGACAGAAATGCTTTAGCACGGGGTTGGAGGTGACCATTGAGTACAATTTACATTTACATTTTAAGCATTTAGCAGACGCTCTTATCCAGAGCGACTTACAAGATGTGCATTTATACATGGTAAGATCAATCATTGTTCGCGCAATTTCGGAATGATTGACATCAGCCTTGCGTTCAAAGGGTATGAATGCACGCAAACCATTTGTACATTAGTTTTGTACAACAGTCGATGTTTTTAACATTGTATTAATGACATTTCTGATAAGGCACACAATATACTGTTTTATGATATGGGTCAGGTGGGGCCCATTGAAAGTGTACTCGTACAGAGACTGCCGATCAGCCACCATATTAAGGACTGGTGTACCACAGCTGGGGTCTCCTCTGTAGTACTATGTGGTCTGCAGGGTATGAAATAGTCACTAGCTCATGGGCAAAACATCAGAGGTGAAGTGCATTTGATTCAGCAGCTGTGCTCCTGGTGTGTTTGGGTGCAGGTGGCACAGTGGTAACTCGAGAGGCACAATCAACAATTCCAAATTGGGGAGAAAAAGAAAGGGGGAAATAGTTTTCAAAAAAATAAATGAAGTAAGAAGTTCTGAGGTTGTCTGTGACCGTCACAGTTCTTGCACAACTATCTGGTGAAGGGCAACTCAAACTAAGGACCTGGCCTGCCCAGTGTCCAGACTTCAATCCCATAGAACTTGTATGGGATGAACTGGACAGAACAGTCAAAGCAAAGCAACCCACAAGTGCCTCTGGGAATTGCTGCAGGAGAGCTGGGAAGACATATCGGGTGATTTCCTGCTGAAACTTATTACCCAAATGGCCCGTGTTTGTGATGCTGTTATCGCAGCAAAGGGTGGCTATTTTGAGGAATCCAAGATTAAATTTTATTGAACATTGCTTTGATGTTCCTTTTGTTTATCGTTACATGTAATTTTCAAGTATTTAAAGAAACTTATATGGTGTAAAACATTGTCAATTATGAGATAAACCTAGTTTCCAGCAGGTGTACTCAAACCTTTGACTGGTACTGTACATTTAAAACTTTGGCATATAAATACCGTTATTTCAACTACGTTAACCGAGTTAACATTAAGCGAAATACTGTAGCCACTGCTGACACTAATTAAAACTGCAATGGATGGGCTAATCTACAACAAAAGCAAAAGCAGAACGTCACGTGTGCGTTTCTGGAGCAGCAGGTCTTTCGCGTCTATTCTATATTTGCTGCTTGCTGCGCAGCTAAATGAAGTGTTTACATGCATAAATTGACTCTAAAATGCTTGGTGTACAGTGATTTGATTGATATTGTATCATTATATTACTGCGTGTGTGTCCCCAGTTCCCTCCTGCAGAATATCAAAATAAGATATTTTAAGAAGCTGCTAAAAATACAGCAGCTATTTTCGTCTTTTCTGTTGCCACGGCAGAAAATATATATAAAACGCAAAGATGGAAAAAAGGCTAACTGCATTTTGTGGAGGGGGCAGGGTGATTTTGAAATGAGGCAACAGACGCCGGTCAAATGACGCAGAAGTGAATGCACAGATCCAATTACAAAGTTGGAAGACGCATCCAGTCTGACAGTAGACAACTAAAAACCAAAGCCTTCTGATCTAATAGCGTGCTTTACTGTCCCTGAAATAAGTTCATCAGTTCATTGTAACGACAGGTTGAGAATCGTCTGGTCAGTCGTTAATGGCTAATAATAAACAACTGATGATAGCAAATGTGTCCAGTCAGTCAAAACGTAACATTAGCTAGCTAGGTCGTTTCTTTACATGAGTTAAGATATAGGTTCAATGAAATTAGCAATACTCAGTCGTTGTAAAATACATGTATACTTTTTTTTTTTTTTTTTTTTTTTTGTGCGTTTAGTGCAAATTTTCCCACATTAAACAGAATATTATCCAGGAAAAAAGGTATTTCACGAAGTACTTACTTAATCAACAATCATCTATAAACGTGACATTCTCTATGCTTTCTCACTGCGTGCTGCGAGGGCTACTGGAACACAGAGCTTTAAACTAAACCTTGACTCGACCCTGGCTGATCCGGTTTAGGCACAGGATCAACGTGCGGTGTAGACTCGACACAAGGATGATTACTATTTATTCTTGGGTTTTTTGGGGGGTTTTTTATGAGCATATCCACATGCTCAGGGGGAGAGGCTTGTGCGCAGTTGATTGACTATTAATCCCGATGGTTATGTTTTTGTTAGACCCGTGATGTTTGAAATATCGGAAAGTGTCACTCCCTCAACGCTCCAAAAATGTATTGTCTTAATTATATTAGAGCATTTCATGTTTATTATTATTATTATTATTATTATTATTTATTACAAAAACATGAATAAAGATCAAATAAATAAAAAACATGTCCATTCCCCAGAGCGGTGGATGGTAAAGGAATATAATATTGTGTAATATTTGTGCAGGTTTTCTTATCTGACACACTGGAAAAAAATATGGATCCATCTTGGCATGAACGTACTATCAGATATATACAGCGGCCCTTAATGTTCTTCTTGATTTCTCCTTATTATAGTAAGGGGGTTAACTTTTTGTCTAAATAGAGCTATACTTGTTGTGTTGAGTCTGATGTTTAAGGGAACTCGGTTGAGCTAACTTTGTGCGGTTGTGCTGTCTTATAGAGAGCCACAATGCTGCGGGCGCCACACCATCCACACACACACACACACACACACACACCCACACACAGTGCCTAACTCCCTGCTGAATAAATACGACGTGCGGGTTCAAGTTAAACGGCTAGATGAAGACTCCAGTGTCATCACAAAGCCCACAAAAACCCAGACGCACAGGAGCTTTGTTCGTCTCACTGATCCTGTTTTAAAAGGTAGCAGGGCGCTTCAGAGAGGGCCTGAAGAGAGTTCGAGTTGATTATAGAAACTGCGGGAAGGCGTATTGTGTACAAGCATGTCTGTGTGTGGCTTACTTCTACAGATCTCTCGGAGTGCCTGCACTTTCCTTTTGTTTGCTGGTAAAGTAGACCGTCCGTGTGCCATCTGGAGGAGAGATGGCCAATCAAGCAGGCTGGTGAAGCCAACACTTAGAGCTCCCTCTATGGGCTAATTACTCAAACAGGGCCTGAGTTGTTTGGGCCCAGTTTGAGAGAACTGGCTGCAGTGAGGCTGTGAGGATGCCCTGTGTCTGCGAGCGATTTGCCGTGTAAACTTAAACCCTGATATGTCACTCGAAACCGTGGCATTGTTTTACTCGGGTACATCATTGCTTTAAATTGAGCAAAACAATTTTTGAGCCAGAAATTATCTGTCAGTCGTTTAATGATCCGTGCACCAGTCCGAGAAATTGGGTTTGTTCGTCATGAGGAATTGAGAACCTTTTTTTGTCAGGACAAGAATTCGGTCAACGTCTAGTGTATTTGTCACATGTTCACAGTTGCCATTTGCGTCATCTAATTGCTTGCATCTTCCTGTTATTGTGTACAGTCGCCTCTGAAATGATTGAGGTCCTTGATATAGATGAGCAGAAAAGGCTGAAAAAAGAAACAATGCAGGTTATTGTATGCTAAAAATAATGGTAAAATGGTATTCTTTTGTACTAATAGTTGTTCAGCTAAAAATATTTTCTTTAACAAGTCATCTTTTTCTTCCCCAAAATATGTGTCCTTATTAGCACCCCTAACAATGATTTAAAATCCAACAAAAATAAATCTGCATTGTGTCTTCTATAGTGTTTCATGAGATTCGTCTTTGACCATTCCTCCGTACAGAATCTTTCAAGATCCTTTGATCCTTCTGTCTATGCTTGTGTACTGCTCTCTTCAATTCAAACCACAATATTTCGATTGGGTTCAAGCCTGGAGACTGAGGTGGGCATTGCAAAACAGTGATTTTGTGGTCAGTTAACCACTTCTTGGTTGATTTTGAGGTATGCTTTCGATAATTGTCTTGCTGAATTATTAATTTGCGGTTTTTGGGCAAAATGTCTTGGGACTTGCTGGATTTCATGATTCCATTGGCACCAAGACCCCCCAAAAAAAACCATAACATCAAAGATCCACTACCATATTTCACTGTTGGTATAGGGCCTTTTCAACATGAGTGTCATTCTTCCGACGCAAAAACCCACCGCTGTTGTGCATGGCCAAAAAGCTCAATTTTGCTCTCACCTGATCATAACTCCGAGTTCCAATCAGAGATCAGCATTGGAATTCACTTCTTTTTTTTAAGCTACAGCACTTTGAGCAACCTTTAGACCCTTTGTCATTGAGTTGAGTTCCCAAACCGTTTGTCCGCACTTAAGTGTATACCGTATTCAAAAGAACAATGTATCGTCTTTTTTTAAGGTCAGGTGACGTAAAGAGGGAACAGGTTCCACCCCAGGAAAGATATATATGGTTGTATGGTTGCCATGGGAAAATGTGTCTGTGTGCTTTCACAATAAACTACAGACAGGAAGCAGCTGGGCACAGATTTCCTGCAATGACACAGTTTTGAAAAGAACTATAGCTTGGGGAAAAGAAAAGAGAAAAAAAAACGTAAAAAGAAAACGCTAAACATCAGCGAGGAACAGAGCCGGTCTCCTGACCCCCTCTCTCGTTGGATTTCTACAGGCAACTCTCTTAACTGCAGCATGAGCAACCCTCAGCTGGGCAACCTCCAGTCCCTCAACAGCAGCCAGATGTTCCAGCAAATGGGCCAGCCGCAGCTCCTGCAGGGCATGCAGGGGGTGCAGGGCTTTCCGGATCCCCACGCCTTCCCCGAAAACCCCTTCCCCAACAACTCCTCCTGCAGTCCCATGGCCTGCCTCTTCCAGAACTTCCAGGTGAGTCCAACGGAGACAAAACCTGGCCCTCTCGGAATGATCGTAGCCCCGATTCAGCTTTTTCGGGGCAAAATCCAGCCCCATTTCTGTCCTGAAAATGTGATGTGTGATCTCTCGGAGTGGAGCGTGTCCTGGATGTCGTCACTGTCTAGACGCACCCGCTCTGTCACAGAGTTTGTGCTCGACAGCTTGCTACCATTTGCTTTTCGCGAGCCTATCTAGCTAAGTATCAGTAACTCTTCCCTGCCCATCAATCATGGACGACAGTGACAGCGAATCCAGCAACGCGAACACTGCTACCTTTACGACCGAGTGCAGTTTCGAGGTCGAGGAACGCTCTCCCTCGTCACGCCCCCTCCCGTGTCTTATGAAGAGTAAATAGGATGGGGGATTGTGTCTGGCTGGTACCATTACCTAGCTGTCTAATTGATGTAATTGTAATAACCTTGTATACAAATTTGACTATGGTTATTGAATTCACGTATAGCATTGTCTGACCTTCATTCAGTCGCCTCCGTTCGTCCTTAAAGGAATGCATTTGTAGCATATATTCTATAAATTGGCTAGCTAGCTGACTAAGTAATGTTAGGTAACATAAGCAAGGTACAGTCCGCAATAAGGGAAATAATGTGCAAAACAGGATGAGCATTGTACACCACGGAAGCGGCGTAGGCCAGGTTGTCCAGACCTTCATTAAGACTGCTGGCGGAGCATGACAACATCCATCGGCAGGGAAACCGTTAGAAGATTTGCATCCTGGAACCACGCGTACACGAGCGGATGACATTGTCTACCTGACACTGACAGTACTTTTACTAATGCTGCATTGCTAGATGGTAGACAATCGTGGGTGATACAGAGTTTGGGGAGATCGAAGATCGCTTTGAATTATGCCAATGACCTGGGCTATATAGGTGTGTATGCATCCTGCTCTTGAGGGCAGTTACTTGGCTGAACCAATTTGGAATTTGGTTTAGAACTTCTATACATGCTATGGCAACAATTTTCAACAAAAAAAGTGGTTTTGCACTCAAGTTGCTTTTTAATTGCTCTGCAGAGTTTTGGCATGACGGTTTGAAAAGGGGACAAAGTTGTACCACAGCTTGTTTTTTGAGAGCAGTGCTTGTGACTCTTCAGTCAATATTATTTTTTTTGCATGATTATTTATGATTTTCTGTTGTTTTCTTATAAAACAGAGGATGCACTCAGTTCTTTTTCTTCCTGTTTTCAGGTGAGTTTGCCTGAGAGCATTTCCGACCCCGGTAAACAGATGAGCACTCGGTCAGGGATGACCTCGTTTCCCGAGTCGGCGGGAATGGCGTCGCTGCTGCAGCTGCAGGACGGCCTGCGCGAGCTGCAACCCCAGGGCCTGGGCCCCAGTGCAGGGCCCCATGGGCCCGAGGGCCTCCCGGGGGGCGGGGGCGAATCGGTGGACGCCATCTACAGGGCCGTGGTGGACGCCGCCAGCAAGGGCATGCACGTGGTGATCACCACCACGGTGAGCGGCACCACGCAGGCCAGCCCCCTCCCGGCCCTGAGCGCCATGAGTGCCTTCACCGCCTCCATCGGCGAGCCCATCAACCTCCCGCACGCCGTCAACGCCGTCATCCACAGCCGCCGGGGCCTGCACCAGGAGCCCGAGCCCCAGCCCCATCCGCAGCCCCGGCCCCGGCCGCCCCGATCGGGCTGCCCTCGCAGGAACTCCGAGCAGGGCAAGGGCACGCCCGAGGGCGCGGAGGCCCACGACTTCTTCAGGTCCCCCGGGTGCGGCACCCCCCGGAGGCAGTGGGAGGCGGCGCCGGAGGCGGACGGCCACGCCCCCTGGCGGGGCGACGAGTTCCTCGAGTGCTCCACCCACGTCCGGAGCAGCCCGCGGGCGGAGAGGCCCAACAGCCTGGCCCCCACCGGGTCGCCCCATGAACACGAGCCCCTGCCTCTGCCCCTGCCGCCCGGGGACAAGGCCTTCCTGGAGGAGGGCTTCCGCTTCAACAACTGCAAGCGGGCGGCGCTCAACTTCAAGGAGCGCCTGGAGCAGACGGTGGAGCGCTGCGCCCACCTGAACGGCGGGCCCCCGCTCCTGGGCAGGGGCTACGCCGACGTCCTGGGCCCCCCCAGGCAGGACCTGACGGCGGAGGACCAGTCGCCCAGCTCCTCCACCAGCCTGGAGGGCCCCCTGGTCAAGGACTACGTCCACTACAACGGCCACTACAACGGCTGCGCGCCCAGCCCCACCGACACCAAGAGCCTGAGCAGCGAGGAGGACCTGCGTCACCCGGACTCGCCCTCCAGCGACCTGCTCCACTACCGCCCTCGGACTTTCAACATGGGCGACCTGGTCTGGCGCCAAATCAAGGGCTTCCCCCCCTGGCCGGGCAAGCTGGCGAGCGAGGACCCGGTGCACAACCCGGGCATGCAGAACATGGAGCAGGACAAAGTGAGTCGGGAGAGGCCCGTTAATGCACGCCTGCGGGAGGTCTGTTATTAATCATAATGATAACAGTGATGACAATAAATAATAACAATAACGTGGTATAATGAAGTATGAATAACCTTAATATCTTTCAAAAACTATTGTTAAGTGATAAATATTTGTTCAGCACTTTTCTCGCAACTGCGGAATACATTTTAAAACCGAGTGAAACGATATGAAGCGTCGGGTAATCATTTTTTCTGATGGCTTCCCCCACCCCACATTGAGAGAGAGAGAGAGAGAGCAGAGCCACATGCGACACTTATACTAAAGTGTCTGCCTCATTGTGGAAGAGTTGCCAAGTAATTAATATTAGCATAACTATGTCATGAAACTTAGTCCTTGTGCTCATTTTATGTGTTAATTTTCTTGTCTGCTAAATGCTTAAAATGTAAAATGTTATGACCCCCTCCCATATCATTGTGTTGTTTCTAATCATATTCAGTGGTTACTGTGTTTTTATTCAAAATGCATTCATTAACTTATAGTTCCCGTAATTATTTTCTCTTGCCAGTTAGACATTTTGGCTGGTTTAGACATTTTGGCCAGTGCTCGTGTTTTTTTTGCTTTTGTTTTGTTTGTTTGTTTTTTTACACATGGATTTGTTTCTGGGAACTCTTGGTCTATAATACTACAGTAAGAAAATGCACCCTACTGTATTACAGCACTGTAGTAGCTTTGTTATTCCTGATGATGAATATTTCTGATGATCTTACTGGATTCTGGTGATTACTAGTACAGTAACATGTCACTGGGGGACAATGCATTCATGACACAGTATATGTTTTCAGTCAACCGTTTTAGTTATCCTAATTGTGTATCCTAAATGAGTGCCCATCCGGTTTTCCCCTATTTGTGGGTTAATGTTGACTATTTCTTAATTAACTGCAGATTCTCTGACGTTTTCTCCACCTTGCGTTACGTAGCTGTTGTTTACTGTAAGTAAATGAAGCTTTGCTGAGAATAAATCACCATTAAGGAGGGTGAAACGAGGACTCCGCGGCGGCATGAGTCATTGCCAATCTCGTTCTGTGCTCCCGTCTCTTATAATCAAACTGGACTTCGTGTTATTGGTGCTCTCAGCCCGCAGAGCGGACTCTTTTTTTTTGGTTGAGTATTTGAATATCATGTGTAAAAGTAATGAATAAACGCGAGTTTCTGGGTAATGTAGTTTGGTGTTTGTGCCTTTGCGCAGGGGGAGCCGGAGAGGCTGAAAACACTAACGGAAGACCTGGAGGCGCTCAACAGAGCAGCCAAAAGGAACAGAAAGTAAGTTACCATCTATGTCTATTTGCACGGTTTGAAATGTATATGCTTCTCCGGTGATTCACCTTGCCTATGGTCTCAAATGCTATGCTCATTTACTTCCCATTTATTTCTTGTTTTTGTTTTTTCTTTTTTTGTCTGCCAATATCCACGAGCTTACATGGCCTGTACTCCCAGACTTCCTATGATGTTGAAATATTTGCACTTAGTAGTGCATTCTAGTCTTTCTAAAACAAGAAAAAAGAAGCGAGCATGAAGAATAAGTTTACTCCACATCTGCCTCTTTGTTTAAAGTTGTGATGTCCAATGAAGGCAAGTTGGATCTCTGTGCAATCCTCAAGAGCAGTATTATAAACACCATGCAGCCTAATCGTCCCTTTGCTCCTGTGCCAAACCTGGCCCCACTCTGCAGGCTAATGGGAAGATTAGCCTGCCAAGTGTTTACAACACTGTTGATATCATTTATATTTGGATCCAAGGAAAAGTGATAATGACAATGTGGACATGCCTCTTTTTAATTTTTTTATTTTATGAGCGTCAACGTTTTTTCTTCAAATTGTTCTTTTTTTTATTCAATAAAAAGAAGTAAGTGAAGAAAATAAAAGAGCGCTGGTTAATATTACCTGTTGAAACAATTCACAGGAAATGGAATGAAAGTGCAGCACGATGCAACCAGAGTCCATCTTTTTTTTGTTTCCACTCGGTTTTTTTTTTTTTTTAAGAGGTGGTGTGATATACCTCATTGTGACTTGAGCGGTTCACTCTGCAAATTAACTTCAATCCAAGAAACCCGAAAGGGGGCCTGTTTAATGACGGCGACCGCCAAGCCGCTCCAGCGACTGTGCCTTTCGCTCAGCGGCTGTCGCACAGCACAATCTCCACCCGAGATTAAAACGGCCCCTATTCATTCCCCTCCGATGTGTAATAAAAGCCCCCGCTTCCCTGCGGGGCTCTGTGTGTTTGCTGACACATTCTGCCGCCGATCTCCGCGGTGGACCACCTACACGCTCAGATTCGACCGTGTGCCGATCGCCTGTAGGGGTAGAGATGGCACTCCCAATGCGCACCAGCTTGAGCCATTTCAGATATCGCTAAAAAGAAGGTCATTACTGGAGGGAGGATTGCTCCAGCCTGCTGCCACTAACGACGGGAATGGCTCAAACTGCCTTGCTCTGGGAGTGGATTTTCAATCCCTGGTTATCTTACATTGGGAGATGGAGATTTCCTTTTTGACTTGTGTTGCACCGACGATACTCGGTTGGAAACGTCACTCATTGTATTTCCATTTCCTTTTGTGCAGAGGTGGGAAGTTGAATAATCACTTAGAAGCTGCTATACACGAGGCGATGAGCGAGCTGGACAAAATGTCGGGCAGCGTGAGTACCTGTTCTTCTATTGCCCCCGTTGAAGGTTTTCACAGACTGTCAACACCATTTTACCAAAGCCACAAACATATTGTATCATCCTTTGTGGTGTAAAGACCGGCACCTACAGTGGCGAGAAAAGGTTTGTGAACCCGTCAGAATTGTATGCATTTCTGCATAAAGTTGACCTTAAATGTGATCAGATCTTCATCGATCTTCATCATCTCATTAAAAGAGAACCCGATTAAACAAATAACACAAAAGAATAGCCTTTTTCAAATGTATTTACTGAGCAAAATGACACCACATCTAAATTCTTTGTTGGAAAAAGTATGTGAACCTCTAGGATTATCAGTTAAATGAAGGGGGTAATTAAAGTCAGGTGTTTCAATCGATGGGATGACCATCAGGAGTGAGTTTGGGCGGCCCTGCCCTATGTAAAAAACATAAACCTGGGTCTTCACTGTCAAAGTCTGGTCTTCACCACAGAGGTTTGTGGAAGCATGCCATGCCTCGATCAAAGGAGATTTCTGAGGACCTCAGAAATGCAGGCCTGTCTTGCATTGGCTAGTGTCAGTGTTCATGAGTCCACCATCAGGAAAACACTGAACAAGAATGGTGTGCATGGGAGGATAGCAAGGAGGAAGCCACTACTCTCCAAAAAGAACATTGCTGCCCATATAAAGTTTGCTAAAGATCACCTGCGCCAGAAGACAATTGGAAGAATGTTCTGTGGACGGATGAATGGAAAATATAACTTTTGGGCTTAAATGAGAAACTATATGTTTAGCGAAAACCAAACACTGCATTCCAGCATAAGACCCTCATCCCAACCGTGAAACACGGTGGTGGCAGTATCATGGTTTGGAGCTGCTTTGCTGCCTCGGGACCAGGACGGCTTGCCATCATTGAAGGAACTATGAATTCTGGATTGTACCAGCAAATTCTACAAGAGAATGTCAGGGTATCCTTCCGGAACTGAAGCTCAACAGAAGGTGGGTCATGCAGCAAGACAACGACCCTAAACACACAAGTCAGTCTACCAAATAATGATTGAAGCAAAAAAATATTGTGTTTTGGAATGGCTGAGTCAAAGTCCAGACCTTAATCCAATGGAAATGTTGTGGCATGACCTGAAGAGAGGAGTGCATGCCAGGAAGCCTACCAACGTACAGTGAGCACCATAATTCATTGGACAGTGACACATTTTTTGTTATTTTGGTTCTGTACTCTAGCACTTTGAGTATGAAAGGATACAATGATAATGAGGTTGAAGTGCAGACTGTCAGCTTTAATTTGAGGTTATTTTCATCCATATCGGATCAACCGTTTAGAAATGGTAGCACCTTTTGTACATGGTCCCCCCATTTTAAGGTACTACAAGTATATGTTGAATTGGCTTCATAGATGTGTTTCGTTAGGTAGGTGTATTCATTTGTGTTGTTAGTGAATGCAGAAGAGAGCTGTTCTTGATTCTAGACTTTGCAATTGCCTTTGGAGATTGTTGTTGGGGTGTGACAACATGAGGAAGACAGCAGTGTTGATGCAAATTAAGCTGGCCGTCATAAGGCTCAGAAATGAAAATCAATCAATCAGGAACATTGCAAAAACCTTGGGCATGCCCAAGTCAACAGTTTGGTTCATCATTGACAAGAAAATAACAACTGGTGAACTCGATTATGTCAAAAGACCCGGTAGACCGAGGAAGACCACTGTAGTGGATGACCGGAGAATACTCTCTATGGTGAAGAAAACCCCCCTGACGGCCCAACAGATCAAAAACACTCTCCTGGATGCAGGTGTAGATGTGTCAAAGTCTACCATATGCAGAAGACTACACCAGCAGAACTACAGAGGGGACACTACAAGATGCAAACCACTGATAAGCCTGAAGAACAGAAAGGCGAGATTACAGTTTGCTAAAAAGCAGCTAAAAGAGCCCCACGAGTTCTGGAACAAAGTCTTGTGGACAGATGAGACAAAGACTAACATGTACCAGAGTGATGGAAAGAGGAAAATGTGGAGAAAAAATGGAAATGCCCACGATCCAAAGCATACCACCTCATCTGTGAAACATGGTGGAGGGGGTGTTGTGGCTTGGGCCTGTATGGCTGCCAGTGGAACGGGCTCACTTGTCTTCATCGATAATGTGACTGCAGACCGAAGTAGAACAATGAATTCTGAAGTCTACAGAAATATTGTATCTGCTCAGATAAAACCAAATGCCTCCAAGCTAATTGGATGGCACTTCATCATGCAACAAGACAATCACCCGAAACATACTGCTAGAGCAACGATGGGATTTTTGACGGCCAAAAAGTGGAAAATCCTTGACTGGCTGAGTCAATCACCGGATCTGAATCCAATTGATCATGCATTTTACATGCTGAAGAGGAGACTGAAGGCAAAAACAAGCAGGAACTGAAGATGGCTGCAGTACAGGCCTGGCAGAGCATCACCAGGGAAGATACCCAGCGTCTGGTGTTGTCTATGCATTGCAGACTTCAAGCAGTCATTGCATGCAAAGGATATGCGACCAAATATTAAAAATTATTACTTTACTCTACATTATGTTAAACTGTCCAATGAATTATGGTGCCTGAAAATGGGGGGGACTATGTATAAAAGGTTATATAATTTCAAAACGGTTCATCCGATATGGATGAAAATACCCTCAAATTAAAGCTGACAGTCTGAACTTCAACCATTGTCATTGTATCCTTTCAATCTCAAAGTGCTAGAGAACAGAACCAAAATAACAAAAGAAAATTGTCACTGTCCAATGAATTATGGTGCTCACTGTAACTGAGTTCTCTAAGAAGGAATGGGCCAAAATTCCTTCAAGCCAATGTGCGAGACTGATCAACAGTTACCGGAAACGTTTGGTTGAAGTCATTGCTGCTCAAGGGGGTCAGACCAGTTACTGAAAGCAAAGGTTCACACACTTTTTCCAACAAAGACATTTAATGTTTATCATTTTGTTCAATAAATAAATAAATGAAAAAGGATCATGTTTTGTGTGTTATTTGTTTAACTGGGTTCTCTCTATCGATTTGTAGGACTTGGATGAAGATCTGATCACATTTTATGTCAAATTTATGCATAAACACAGTCAATTCTAAAGGGTTCACAAACTTTTTATCGCCACTGTATAATTACACACCTTTAAGGCGTGAAATTCAGCACATTTGTTGGAGATGAAATGCCCCATAATGCCCCCAACACCCCCTGCCCCCAGAGCATTCAGCTTGACATCTCACCAGTTTACAAGAGCATTCATTCTCCTGGAGTAGCTGAAGTGCCACAGAAAGGATGGCCCTCCTGGGTTTGTCACATTATTGTCACATTATCATAATCAAGGTATTTGGGTAAAATTATAATCTTAATTGTTTTCGTCCATATCGTCCAGCTCTACCTGCCGTACCCCACCCCTCCACCTCTCCTCAGCCACTGGCTGAGCCGAGCTGTGATAGCCACTGCTGATCAAAGGCCCGTCTCAGCGTCTGCTGGGAGATGCCAGTCAGAGGATTACATAAACAAGTTGCAACAGCCTCACCAGCCCCTTATTTCAATTTTAAAAGGGTTTGCTGCTTTAAATGCGTCTCGGTTTCCCTTCAAGTGGCTGGATGTACACGGCCAGTCTGCCTTAAGAGAGAGTGGGCAGCAAGCTTTGTCAACTTGCACATGGTCAGGAGGGTGGCCTTGAGCTGACAGTGCACGAGACAGGCCAGCACTGGAAGAGCACCCACACACACTGGAACATGTTTCATAAGCCCAACCCTGAATAACATTTTTGGCACGTTTTACGTGGCTATCATAGCAAGATATTGTATCTCTTTTTTTAAGAGATTTACCTTGTGAACGTCTTACATTTCCTTCACAAATATTATCACACCGACGACCAAGCGGCTCGTCAAGGGCAAAGACTTAAGAAGAGGAGTGGACATATCGAAAAGTGCGTTGAACTTGCGTTGCGTCTCAGTATTTACGTTTTTTGTCTTCTCTCTCAGGTTCACCAGATGCCACCGAGAGACAGACAGAACAAGCCCCCCAAACCCAAGAGGAGGAAGATCTCCAGATAACATTGAATGTGTCGGTCATCGGTCCAGTCACCAGACGTGAACTGTGTACATACGGAGTCTTAACCGTTTAGCAACCACACCCTCCTCCCTGTCCCCATTCCCAGTGCTGCAATCAAACAGTGGTACAGTATTTTTCAACCCCCCCCATGCTCCCTAAGACAGGTGAAGGTGCTGGGTAAAGCCAATCAGAAAACTGTGTAAACGACGGTTTGCCGTTTGTCTACAGCTCGCTGAAGAACTATTTTTTTTCAAAAATACTAAAAAAAAAAAAAAAAATATTAAAAAAGAAAGAAAGAGGGGGGAAAAATATCCTGCATATGAGAAAATAGACAGTCCAAATATTTCTGATACATTTTCAATATGTATATAGACGATGCAGAAATGTCACGGTGATATTCAGAGAAGAAGTGTAAATATTGTACAATATTGTCATGTACAAGCGTACCTAATGCACACTTTATCTTTTATTGTACAAAACAAAGCAGAAAAAAAGTGTACAAATTTCTTTGGTTTTTATTCAGTACGCGGTCAATATGATCACCAGTGTAAACGGGATAAATAAAGAGAGAGATACAGCCTAAAGCTTTTATATGATTACGTTGAAATAATGCTGTTTTTGTATTAAACAGCAGGAGAAAAGGCATGATTATGTAAACCCTTGATTATGACAGACACTTCACACCAGTATGTGTTCATTTATGTGTGTCTAAACAGAATGAACTTTACCAGCTGAACGTACTTCTGGGCTTCTCTTGAAAGCGGTCATCACAGCACGGGAACTAAGGAGCATGGTAATGCGACACGCGTACGGTAGCGCATCGAGCGGGCGGGCTACGCCACGCAAGACGTACGCCGTGCACCTGTAGCTTTAGTGAGATTAAAAGACGTTAACACGCTTTCTTTACCTGCTGAAATAGTGTTTTTAAGGTTGTTGTTTTTTTTGTTTTTTTCAGTCACGATGTTTGCGTGTTACTCAAAAAAAAAAAAAAAAAAAAGCCATGCCAAGGAAGAGGCCGAAAGAAATTCATGTTCAGTTACTGAAGTTATTTGTACTTCAAAAAGGAAATCACTTATTTTTCTGGAATATTTTTGATACAACAAATATCAGATAGGACATTTGCAAAAAGGACTTGGAAGTGTTAGATACATCTGCTTTTTAGTAGAGGAAGTATTTAAAGGTAAACTGACTTGTGCATACAACTGACTTGAGCTTGTCATTGTCCTGAACATAACACATTGATCACTATTACTTGGTTTTTGTTCTGTTGTTATTTGGTTATCTGGTCAGCGCAATTTAATGTTTACAGTGTCAGCGATGGAGAGCTGCAATGTTAAAGGGTCACATCACTGAAAGTCTAAAATATGATGTTCCTTACCTTAAAGTTGAGTAGGTATGTGTTTTGAAATGCAATGCACCGTTATCGCAGCCAAGAAAAAAGGATTTCCTTTCACAGTATATGCGGCTTCTAATGTCAGCAGGACACCCCCGTTCTCTCGTCTAATGCATGAAAAGGCTCTTGATTTTTTTTTTTATTGTACCCCCTCAATAGGCTCTTATTTGGTAACTGCCTACAAAAAGTTTCCCCCCTCTCAAATGGAGCCTGAAATGCACCTGCAGGTGGTGTCTTTAAATAATCAAGCCTTTTTCTTCGGATACTTTTGACAATTTCTTCAAATTTTCGCTGAAATGAAGCGTGTTATCCATTTCACTTGATTCCTGTCGGCCTCCACTCCCCAGAATGAGCTGTGAAGCTGATCACGCGCCATCTGTTCATTATCAGAAAGTTACAGTAGTGCACTGCTGAAATGGTTATGAATTCAAATTTCAGTGGGGCACGAGCCTTGTTCCTTGTTCAAAGGGGACCTAACAGTATCCACATTTTAGCTGTGCACATTTATCAATTTAAGTGTTCGAGAACTTTTTTTAAAGAATGAATAGCTACAGAATTCGCAATCTTTATTTGCCACAGTCCACTGAGCAGGAGAGGAGAGGTGGAGCAATGCATTCTGGGTTTTGTATTGAGATTTACATTGCCTGATATAGGTTAAGAAACTATGAAAGGATCTCAGACGATGTCCTTGGTTATTAACACAAATGAACAGTTTATGGCTATGCACCGTAGTAAAGATAAGGAACAACATTCAATTGTACCTTTACAGTGCAAGTTACCCTTTAAACCACACCATTGAAATGAGTTTTATTGTCTAAAGCTTCTACTTGGTGGCCATGGTGTTTCCCTTGAACATGCCGAATTCAGTGGTTGAAAGGCCCAGAGTGCATTTTCACATTCATTTTGTTATTGGAAATGACAAAGAAAAACTACAACGATCACTGAGAGGTTATAACATGCAGGTCAATTTATCTTTACCTTTTCAAAGTGTAGAAAGAGCTGCCCAAATAAGTAATGACCATGGTATGACCTAAGCCTTATATCATTACGGAAGAGTCCCTGCTGCCAAAGCTTTATCACTGGGTTGGATTACTTTCTTTCTTTTTTTAATTTCTTCAATTAGAGGCCTTAATTGTTTTTGTTTTTGTTGTTGTTATTGTTGTTGCTCATGTTGTTGTTGTTGTTGTAAATTATTAATGTATTTCATATTTATTTGTAGCTATATAATTATAATAGCTGGCAATAATACTAATAAGAGTTGCAAACTCTGAAATGCCTTAGAGTATATATATTTTTTTCCTCTTATACAAGATGAACAGCCTATTATTCAGTTAGCCGTTAACAAATATAAATATATATTGTCTTTATTTAAAAACCTTTTTTTTTTTTTTTTTTTTTTTTTGGACGCATCCAGTTCTTGCAGTTTTATGTTTTTACAGGACTGTTATTTTATGTTAGACTTTGGTCACTTGTCCTATAATGCAGCTGGTGAATTCCATAAGAGTACTGATCTTTCTCTCCGTCTCAGGAAGACCATGTTATTTACTAGGGTGCAGTCTTCCATAAACTGGCTTAACTGACAGGCTTACCACTCTGGAAGCATCTGTGAAATTAGGGTGATGGAGTTTTTAATGGACTTTTCAATTTGATACAGTAATGGAACAGTAAAACTACAAGAGGGGGTTAACAAGCGGATGAAGTCATTGAAGTCGCAGATTGCCATAGACAAATACTCTGCCAACAATTTGGGCTTATGTAAATGGTGGTGCAAGACTTAAGGTGAGTGTGCAGTGGCAGTGCATTGGCAGTTTTGGTCTCAGGAAGAGTGGCCAGGCCCCCACCTATTCCTAAAGAAACAAACATATCCCCCAGGGCCCGGAGACTGATGTCACGACTGCGATTGCCGGTTTAGTGGGGCTACCCCGCTCTACGCAAAGAGGAGGCTGCTGTGAAGCTGGGGCGGGGGGGTATCAAAAACACTAATCCTGAATAAAGTTAAAAAGAACACCTGTCAAAACAGGCGGACTGCTTTTAGAAGTGCGGGCCAGAGGGAGAATAGAAGTGCGGACCCGTGTGGAGCCGATGATGGAAAAAACCGATGTAGGTTGCGTGGTAAAAGCCAGAGCGAGTGGCATCGGTGACACAGACATGCGAGCTGCATGCAAGTAAGGCTCTCTTTCTCTCTCTCTCTCTCTCCCTCTCTCTCTCTCTCTCTTTCTCTCTCTTTCTCTCTCTTTCTCTCTCTTTCTCTCTCTCTCTCGCTCTCTCTCTCTCTCGCTCTCTCTCTGCCCGGTAATGGAGGTGTGTGACCTCTGCCCTCACAAAACAATGACTTTAGATCAATGCTATCATTCTAAAAGCAACCGTGGGGGGGTGGGGAGACTGTTGTGAAGGTCATGATTAACTCTACATAATGGTGTCACTGGCCTATCCATTACACCGATGCGTAAATGCACAAACTATGGATTTGGCCTTGTTTTCAACTCCTTCTATTAATGTGGCAGTCAACCAGCACAAGCTGTGTTAAATTGAGGCTTCCATAAACACAATTAATCACAAGAACATTAAGTGCAATAGAGCATTGTTTGTAAGGTGTAATATAGGCATATTGATTTATTTTTAGAATATCATCTTTTACAGTGTTGTACTTCTACGTACACAGTACTGTCAACTGGATGACTTCATTGAAAAACAAATCTTGTGTCAAGTAATCCGAAATCCAGTTTCATCTAATCAGTGACCGTTACCCTTCCATTAATTTGGCCAGCGCTTTTAAATATAACTGTCCCATAATGCACCTTTTAGATCTTGCCAAAAGTCACATGACCATATCCAAGAAGAAGATACTTCAGTCCCATTGGTAAAGTTCATTCTGCCCTTTGTGCAATGACATGGAGACCTGCCACAGTCCCATGTGCAAACCATGTGTAAGACCTGTCGTTCTATTTCACTTTTTGTTGTCAAAGTCGGTGTGTTTCTGTTTCAAACGGTGAATGTCGTCCATTGGTTTGTACCAACTTGTTTACCTGATGAGTATGTCTGCTCAGATTATTTTTCATTGATTGTGTACTTGTGTGTGTGTGTGTGTGTGTGTGTGTGTGTGTGTGTGTGTGTGTGTGTGTATGCGTGTGACTATATATTTAGGTTTTGTTTTTTTGTCCCTTTTCTTTTTGTTTAACTTCTTTGGTAAAACCAACCCTTTTTGTTGTCGTTGTCAACATTGTCCCTTCAACATGTAACTAGATAAGTTTATATTTTCTCACCAATGTATACTTTACAACACTAGACTTTGTAAAGTATTCTTGTGCACTTGATTTCATTGGTTGCAGATAGCATTGCTGTGGGTGCTAGGATTAGTTTATTGGAGTCCATAATTTCTTTTTTGTTTTTAATTTTGTTTTTAATTTTTTTGTTTTTATTTTTTTTAGATTTTTATGAGTTTGTGTAAGCAGCAGTTTAATGTAAATATTGTGAGCATTACAGGTCATGCAGTGATGTAACATTTAAACAATGTTGCACCAACGTTACAATTAAAAACTGGTCACTCATACTTGAAATTTTTGTTGAGACATTTTGGTTTATACTTCCCTGTATGCTGTACATATTTGCATATCATAACACAGAAGCATGACATCATTTTCTGGGCACGATTCCTTTCAGCTTCGATATTGATTCCTAAAAATAGATGGTCCATAATACTGGCAAATGTGCAGGCAAAAACGATCAAATATATCTGTCATGTGCTTAACATTTCCTTTGGGATTCACAAAAACTAGGTTAGGTTCATATAAATTATAATGTATTGAACATATTCTATATAATTGATTAGGGTAAGATTCAGAGGCTTTGTAAAGCAGGTTTTCCCTCAGCCTGTTGGAACAATAGAGCAATTCCAGGTAAGTAGTCTGAGCCACTCGTGAGTCATTTACCTTTAAACTTTTTCCACGGCGATTAGCACACAATACTGTGTACCGTCACAAACTACTTACCCTTTGAAATACCCAACAAGGAAGTAATTGGCAACATGAAACAAAATACAGTACATTATTTGTGTCCCTGCATTTGAAGTCTACGAGCATATCCTTGACACATGCTTACTTTACAGTGCTGGATACTCTCTAGTCTAGACTGTAGATAAAGAATGGGTCTAGCTGGGCTGAATGGCCTGTTCTTGTAATTATGTATTCTTCGGTTATCCCATAACCATTTAAGTCATTGAAGGACACAAGGCCCTTTGCAAAGTGTTAAAATGCTACCCAAATGGGCCACTAGAAAAAGAAAGTATAAAACAGCACAGGATTATTCCCTTGGACTTATAATCAAACAATTCTGGTTTAGGCTCCTAGCTAATATATTCCAATTGTCTGGCCTTTTAATTTAGTGCTTAATTACATCATGCTTAAGGGCATGCATTTTTCACCACCTCTCTCAAGAATCTGCAGTTCCTTTCTGATCCTCAAAGTGTCACTGTAGGCACTGTAATTTCAGTAATTAGTGCCAATTACTCAAACAAACCAATTATACAATTAAGTGCCAATCTGAGTGTTGGTGCAAAGGTGCAAGTCTACACATTGACGTTGTTTCAGAGAGTGAAGTTTCCTGTTTCAGGGAGGGAAGTCATTAGAGGAAACAAATTATCTGACAATGATTAAATTCAACATCAAAATGTAAAATACTGTGCTCCCTTAACTCAATTTTTCAAATCAAGGCATCCCATAAATAACAATTTTGTTCTTTCCATTTTTTTATTTATTTTTATTTTTTCTGCTGTTTTTCTCCCCATTTTTTATATCTAATTATACCCTCCTTTTCACATCAATTATCCCACACCCTCATATATCTTTCGAGTTTGCTGCCGTAGTCCTGATACTGGCAGTGAAATGCGGCTGAGCACCACCTCCTCCGAGCCGGAACCCGCCAAACCGTCACCGTAACTCCGATATGCGCGCACAGTGCCACTCGTATATGCAGCGATCTCGCACCGGCTTCCCTCCCCCCACCCTGAGGCGGACAGCCAACTGCTGCCCCCTAGTGGCACTCCCGGCCAGAGCCGATACAGGCCTGGCCGGTGGAATCGAACCCCGGTCGCAGTGGCCAGCATCGAACGTTGTATCCACTAGACCACCCGGGAGGCCTATATTTTTATTTTACCTTTAGGCTGTCAAAAAAACTGTGTTTGTGCGGTCTAATAATATCCGCCCACTCATTTCAACATATCAGTTTCTTTGCTCCAGGACGGGCATGATATGTCCTACAGAAGTGTCAACAGACATATTTTCACAACTGAAAGCAGTAGCCTACTTACAAATCAATCAGTATGATTAGTGTGGGTGTGTGCAGCAGTCTACTACACTGCAATATGCACCTCATTTGTGGTAATTGGATGATTACTTGAGATCGTAATGCGTTGATTGCTTAACAAGTAGCTTCAGAAAGTCCTCCGTTGACCTCTTGGTGTTGGAGGATGGAACTGCAGGTTCCTGACAGAGGTTGTAATAAAGTATGCCCTTAATCATACTCAGCCCCTAGACCGAGGGATGAATTTAAGCCTGATATGGTTTCTTTCTTTTTGGGCCAACTTTCCTTAACTGATCAATTCCTGATCGATCTTGTGACTAGTCTGATCTTAACTACTGATGATGGGGCCCAGCAAAGGAGACCATTTTGGCCAGTGTGTGCATTTTTCACACCCAGTATAGAGGCATTTCAATCACAAAGTGTCCTGGATATTACAGGACAACACCATCCGATTACACCCACTTGCGTGGGCTTGAAGGTCGCCTGTCAATCATACTGCAAAGCCACGTTCCTTCATAATTGTATCTGAGAGAGTGCGATGTCCTAAGCCCCACTGTTAATGACAACCGAGACTACACAAGGAAATATTGCCTTTCAATATTGAATGCAGAGATGTCTGTCAACATCTTCTCAGTGTGCCAACTGAGAACCATGTACCATGCAATGGGTATTGTATTTCCCACACAGTATTCAAGGTATATATAGTTTAAATATACGTATATATAAAACATGTATACTGTTATTATAAACAGTGTTTGATCGGGGCATTATATTTTGTAGACACTGGTCTTGTCAAAACACTGGCTTTTTCCTTGATGTAACGTAAGCCACTTTACTTGGGAGAGTTTTTACTTCGGAGTGGCGATGCCCAATTTCAGTAGTGCTCGGTCTGTGGGTGAGGACCTGCATACGAGACATCCTTCCAAACAAGACCCCCCCCGCCCTCCTCTCTCTCCCTCTTCAGTATCACTCAGAGTTCAGCAATGCCTCTATGAGTCAGCTAGATTTATCATGACAGCTTTAGGTAACATGATTGGTTTCTGTCCAGCAAAGCAATCTTGATTGAAAGAAGCCCAGAGGATGTAATGGGCTACTCTGGAAAGCCTGAAGGCTGACACTTCCCCTTAGCAACAAGAGCCCCTCACTGGGAATTATTAGTCACAAGAGAGATCAAAACAGAAAACGGGGCAAAATATCATTGAATCACAGAAGACGGTGGGAAATATGTTTGTATGCTTGTGATTCATTTAATTGAATTCATTCTGTACTGAATTTATCGTAGTATGCCCTCCGTTAAGTGTTAATGTTTGGATGCGCAACACCGTTGTTTCACATACAGCACACTATCTGAATATTAATGAGCTCATCATTTATGATGTTGCTGTCAGTGACAACGTTTACCAGCTGTATACAGTTTATAGTACCACAAAATATGACAGAGGACTTAATGCTGGTTTAACATCAGGATGAGGGGGAGAAAAATTATTTTTTTTATCATAGAATTGTATTGTAGTGTATGTCTATAGAAAACCCCCATCATTCAATACAGGGGACATGGTAATATATTCTACATTATGACATACTTTGTCCTCATATGCAGACTGCTGTTCCACCATTTAAATGAGGACAAGATTGCTCCTGGAGGTGTCTGATTGGCCTCTTAGATCCTATGGATTGATTTAAATTACCTCGTATGTCTTTATCAGATGCGTGTGACAGGGCAGATTTAGGATGGGAGCCGTCACATGTCATACCTATGGGTTCAAGAGTTGAAGATATTACTAACTTGTATACGCGAATAGGCTTTCTATTCAATCACTTTAGATGAGGAGGGGTTACATACACATAAAACAGTCCAAAATAACATAATGGAATTCACAAATGTTCTTCATTAAATATGTTAGTTTTTTTGGAATGGGTTTGCTTTATTCCTAACATTGTCTGTTCTGATTGACATGTAATAGTCCCTTCATGATTGGCAAGTGGCTGATAGCACCTAGCTCCTGGGCAAAATTACTGGGGGAAAACATGGCTGAGTTCCAAATGGTGACCTGTCCAAACTGTACTTTATATACAATTTGCCAGGATACAACCAATAAACAGCTCATACCTCCATCCTATGGAATCCGGACCCAAGACATTGTTGTTCTGCAAAGGGATTAGCCAATCGGTTTGCAGCATTACAAATCTCAAGGAAAACCTGAGTAGTGGCTCAATCTGGAGGTTATAAGAAAATAGAAAATTTCCACCAAAATTATGTCTCCGAACAGTGGTGACCAAATAATTGTCACCAGTATAAGACAGTGCAAGGACCCCTTTGCCAAGGAAGTCTGGCCACATCGGAGCAGACGTCTTCCATCACGTCAATATTCCCTGTGTCATCAGTTTTCTCCTTACGGTGTCTCTCCTGTGTCTGGCAAAAAAAAAAAACTCTTCTTTTCAACTGAAAAGCAACTCCATTTAAATGTATTTTGTATTTCAGATTATAAGCACATGCCTCTTGCTTATGCCAAGAACCTTGAATGTACGTTTACATATGTATTTGGACATTTGTCTTTGGATGAAACCGATGGTAAATTCAATTACAAAATTTGATTACAAAACAGAAACTCATTCTTAGTACAATGTAATGCTTTTTTATTTATTTTTTATTATTATATACATTAGTTATTTGCTTAACATTGATTTTCACTGATTTCTTTAACCGAATCATTTTTTAATCAATTTCCACAGCTGGACTTTTATTGGGAGTAATTTAGATTTTTGTAAACTGCCTTGTCAAATATATACATCTGATGATGAAATAGCATATATTTTCAGTAAAGAAAAAATTTGAGCAACCTAAATATTATTATGATATAATAAACCTTTAGCTAAATATCATGTTAATACATCAATATGTGGACATGATCTACAATAATACTTAATAATACATAATAGCAGCCAATTGAAAACGTTGGTATACAATTTGATGCATTTGTAGACAATTGTATACTTCTAAGGGGTAAAAATGAACAATAAATGCTGTCTTATATAATAAGGAACAGTAGATTCAGAATATTATCACTATCACACAACTTGAAATAAATGTTTTAAACGAATAAATTGTGTCCATCCCTACACCTGCATTGTATAATATTACCTACAGAGGGTGCTAATGGCTCTTGCTTGTCCTTAACTAACATTTCAGTACGTGACAAACTTAAGGTGCTTTCGTACTGTATGCCCAGAGAAATAACATGCATTTATATTCATGTTCGGCATGTAAATATATAAAAAGTGAAATCTGAGGAATTATGTACATTTGCTAATTAAATCTGTAGCAAGCACAATCTGGACAGCAAGTAGACTGAACTCCTTAATGTAGGTGTAAAGGGTACATTTCATTTGTGACATGTGAAATCAAACAAATCACTCCTAATTGCACTTCACACCTAAAGCCTTGTACATTGTGCATTACACTGTTACACCATATGAGTCAGGGGTTGTCACCACACAGGTTTTGAAATGAGTCATACTGGTTATCACTGGTTATCAGGATTTCTGATCCATTCTGTGTCGCCCCCTGCCTGAACAATACTGGCTGTTTCTACAAAGCCACCTTGCTATTTCTTTCCACTTCTGTTGTTTGACATGGTAGGTGGCCGAAGAAGCATACAATAAATGCTTCTGGTCTTGCCAACATCTTTTGCTTGTGCCCAGCATGTGTTTTTAGCTTGACACTTGTATTTTGCCATTGTGTTTCATCTTATATGGTTCTCGTGCTGCTTTGGCTGTGGTCATACAACATAGATCAAATGAAAATCTTGGATGGCAAATTATCATTATTCATAAGCACCTCACACACTACTAAGGTGATAATCCAGTGTACTGTTTCAGTGTGCATGTACAGGATTCCAACTAGTATTGTGAAAAATTGCAATGACTATTAGAAAAGATAAACTGGAGCAAATATTATAATGTGTGTATTCACCAAAGGTGATCAGAATGTAGACTAGAAAATGAATGCCAAATGTGTAAAGGCCCTTATTAAGTCCCCTATTTTCATCATATTGATTATATTAAAGAGGCTGAGGACCCTTGACCCATTATGACCTTGGTTTATTTGATGCACTAAATTATCTTCAGTTATGGTATGAGCCCACTGTAAATTACATTTTCAGTCAGAAGTTCCCCTCCTACTCCCACACTCCCTCAGGTAAACAAATGCAAATGACTTCAAAACATAGTTTTATGTTGATGCGTGCTTTTATGCTCTTATATTACAAAGGGCTTTGTGACACAAAATATACAACTGCAACACCTATGTCAGCTGCAAACAACTAGACATGACATCCCTTGTTATTGTGTTATTTGGTGTCTAACCTCAGATTACTAGATTCTATCTTCTTCAGACTGTAATAAATTTGATTTATTGACTGGCTTTATCCATCAATCTGTTGCATTTCTTTTTTTACAGTAAGACAATTTGCCCAGTTTCAATTTGCCCACATCATACAAGAAATCATGTCATGATTCTGTATAATTTAATTATAAAGAAAACATATTAAATGTTTAATGTTTTCAACAACAAAAAAATCACAGTAGATACCCAAATATGTGCCCTGGACTTTAGCAGTTTGGTAATTTCCAAGTTCTCTTTTGATATGAATGTCTAGATAGATAGATGAATACATTTGTTGCAGCCCCTAGCCCAGCTCTTATAATTATGTGGCACTAGCTGTTTTTAATAGATTAAATATAAATAGCTCACACGTCCAAATTATGATGACGTAACCAAATTGCCATTAGGTTAATCAGCCATGCATAGTTGACTTTTCTATCTGCTTTGGTGAATGGAAAAGTATTGCGCAGCTATGACTCATCAAGGGGCAGTATGGACGCAAGTCAGATGTTACTTGCATGTCAATGTACTGCTTGTGATAATGCTTCGCATGTTACGTATGATTCGTAAGTACTTATGTTGCATGTAGTATGAGCTGCGCGCGCAGCGCCACGGCCCATGTTCTGGTGTCTCGCGCTGACTGTCGGGATCGCTTTGCCGCTGTGTGGAAATGTCCGCCATGTTTTCCATGGCGCAGGGAGCGGATCGACCGAGAGAAAATAGGGTTTAAATGCAGAAAAACTCGACCAAAATGGCTTCTCACACTGGATTCGGAGCCAATGGGAACCCATGAGTCTGACCGTCGCGAAAATATTCGGGTCCCTTGTGGCGTTCAACCGAGTTTTCGAGTGATTTCTGGCAGGATAAATGTTTCCTTCACATTTTATGTTATTGTGATAGGCGAAAACAATGAGTAAACTATCGTTCCGAGCGCGAGCGCTAGACGCCGCCAAACCTCTCCCCATATACCGCGACAGAGACCTCCCGGATCTAAATGACTGCGTCTCCATCAACCGGGCCGTGCCGCAGATGCCAACAGGAATGGAAAAAGAAGAAGAATCGGTAGGGGTTTGTTTTTGTATAATATTTTCATCCTTTACAGAGTGAAGCAGGGTATTGGTATTCTGTACGTCTTTACGCAACGATACATGCGTAGTTGCCATGTTAGGTAAACGGTAGGCTCTTCGTGGTACGTATATTACGTAACAAATCCGAACACGAGCCCGCACATTTTACACTATTAGCGTAAACAAGGCATTTGACGTAGAGTAGCTGTTACATTGAGTTTTGACGTAGGTAAATAAGTATGCGTAGATCTCGTCTCAATTCCCCAGGCTTGACGTTGTTTTGCCACCAGCCTGATTGGCTAAGATGGCCAGATTCATTTGCCTTTGTTCTTACGTTGCGTTGCTTCCGTAAGAGTCGGGAAGTCAAGAGAAGTTTGCTAGCTTGCCAAATATGTTCACGTGCATTAATATGAGCTAACTAGCGTTGACTAACTAGCAAGCTGACACTTGCATGGGCCCAATAAAGCAAATGCATGTACACTTGTGTTTGTACGGAGGTTAGCGCTGTAGTTAGCCGTTTAATAATATACATGTCAGTATTGTGTTCCCACTCATTTTCGTCAGTTTCCGAACTTCGATTAGCCAATTTGCCGGATGATGCTTGGCCAACTTGCCAGATGATGCTGCTGATTAAGTACTAAGCCAGAGCTGCTTCAGTACGTCTGGAGATCCCGTTGGCGACAGTAGTTCTAGCTATCGTGACATGGCTTGTGAGCTATATTTGTGCACGTGTGTTTAAACTTCGGAATTGTGTCCCTTCACTCGTAAGTGGTTGTCAGTTTCAGCTTGAATGTATTGATGGCACTTGACTCGCAGCTAGCCATCTAGCTATATATGCTTAGTCTGTGCACAGCCGGCTGGTTCAGTTGGTTGCTAGTTATATTTTTAGCCAGCAAGCTGTTTTGTTTTGACACAAACAATAGTAGTAGCTAGGTAATAACTTCCATCTTAAGCATGGTTGGCAAAATAATTATTGGTGGAATGTAGCCTTCACACCTGAGTCTTCGCTACCTCTTCCAGGTGCACGTGCATTGTTCGGAATAGTCTATATAAAACTGATTTGATGCTAGCTACCCTGCTACAGTAGCTTCATAAGGGGGCTGCTCATTTTGGAGTTTCTGTATTCACTGGATTTTGACTATTTCTCCCAGTGTTTCACCGGACACGCGTATCCTATGTTGAGTCTGTACTTGTGTTTTATTTTGGTTGTCCAACTGTGAACTTAAATGGCAATGCAATTCAATACATTAATATAATACGACTGTATTAGGATAAGATACTCAATACTCTCTACAAGCCCTGAAAATATCATTACTATATGACCAACCTATCCAAAGTTATACTACAAAGTATGTTGGAATTTAGGGTAGACCAGGTTCACCAGGTGCTGTTTTGGCACTCGGGTGTTCCATTGACTTGTGCAAGAGGCTGCGTGACCTTTATGACCCTGTGTCCAGCAGCTAAAAATGTCAAATCTCTGCAAGTTCCTGGGAAACTGCTCTATCACATGACACACCAACTGTAGTTAACAAAACACGTTTTCCATTTGTACCCTAACACCCTAGTACACCCATGGCCAAAAGTTTTGAGAATGACACAAATATTAATTTTCACAAAGTCTGCTGCCTCAGTTTTTATGATGGCAATTTGCATATACTCCAGAATGTTATGAAGAGTGATCAGATGAATTGCAATTAATTACAAAGTCCCTCTTTGCCATGAAAATGAACTTAATCCCCAAAAAAACATTTACACTGCATTTCAGCCCTGCCACAAAAGGAATAGCTGACATCATGTCAGTGATTCTCTTGTTAACACAGGTGAGAGTGTTGATGAGGACAAGGCTGGAGATCACTCTGTCATGCTAATTGAGTTAGAATAACAGACCGGAAGCTTTAAAAGGAGGGTGGTGCTTGAAATCATTGTTCTTCCTCTGTTAACCATGGTTACCTGCAAGGAAACGCGTGCAGTCATCATTGCTTTGCACAAAAAGGGCTTCACTGGCAAGGATATTGCTGCTAGTAAGATTGCACCTAAATCAACCATTTATCGGATCATCAAGAACTTCAAGGAGAGAGGTTCAATTGTTGTGAAGAAGGCTTCAGGGCGCCCAAGAAAGTCCAGCAAGCGCCAGGACCATCTCCTAAAGTTGATTCAGCTGCGTTATCGGGGCACCACCAGTGCAGAGCTTGCTCAGGAATGGCAGCAGGCAGGTGTGAGTGCATCTGCACGCACAGTGAGGCGAAGACTTTTGGAGGATGGCCTGGTGTCAAGAAGGGCAGCAAAGAAGCCACTTCTCTCCAGGAAAAACATCAGGGACAGACTGATATTCTGCAAAGGTACAGGGATTGGACTGCTGAGGACTGGTGTAAAGTCATTTTCTCTGATGAATCCCCTTTCCGATTATTTGGGGCATCCGGAAAAAAGCTTGTCCGGAGAAGAAAAGGTGAGCGCTACCATCAGTCCTGTGTCATGCCAACAGTAAAGCATCCTGAGACCATTCATGTGTGGGGTTGCTTCTCAGCCAAGGGAGTGGGCTCACTCACAATTTTGCCTAAGAACACAGCCATGAATAAAGAATGGTACCAAAACATTCTCTCACTCTCCCCCGAGAGCAACTTCTCCCAACCATCCAAGAACAGTTTGGTGACGAACAATGCCTTTTCCAGCATGATGGTGCACCTTGCCATAAGGCAAAAGTGATAACTAAGTGGCTCAGGGAACAAAACATCAAAATTTTGGGTCCATGGCCAGGAAACTCCCCAGACCTTAATCCCATTGAGAACTTGTGGTCAATCCTCAAGTGGCGGGTGGACAAACCAAAACCCACAAATTCTGACAAACTCCAAGCATTGATTATGCAAGAATGGGCTGCCATCAATCCGGATGTGGCCCAGAAGTTAATTGACAGCATGCCAGGGCGAATTGCAGAGGTCTTGAAAAAGAAGGGTCAACACTGCAAATATTGACTCTTTGCATAAACCTAATGTAATTGTCAATAAAAGCCTTTGACACTTGTGAAATGCTTGTAATTATACTTCAGTATACCATAGTAACATCTGACAAAAAGATCTAAAAACACTGAAGCAGCAAACTTTGTGAAAACCAATACTTGTGTCATTCTCAAAACCTTTGGCCACGGCTGTATTATGCCTCACTGGGAAATTCAAAACAGTAGCAGAGACACAACATACAATTTACATGTTTTGCTGTTTTATCAAGTAAACTAGAACGGCGTATGCTTCTTGTGAAAAAACTTTTAAAATTCAAGACTCATTTTGGTATTATGGAAAGGTTCCCGTATTCTGTCATTATTTTGGCTGACTCACAAAGCCCACACACCTTCAGGTTGACCTTCTCATCTGGGTGATTGGATTTGGTGCCCTGTAAGTCCCCAAGACTTACTATTGACATAATTAATAAGGAAAATCAGCAAAATGCATCTTAATCACATTAATTCATGGATTTACATGTTTAATGTAATTCAAAATAAAGATGAAAAATATATTATTTTCATTTAAAAAATGAATAATATAATTTGAAAATGAGGAATTTCAGTATCAGCATCCAGTAAGAAGGGAAAACTACCTAGGAGTGAACATCAGAGATGGAAAAGAGACGTTGAGGCAGGAAAGAAGAAAATTGATGACCTGAGTGAGAGAGCTCAAAGATTGAGGGATAGAGGCTAAGAAACGCGAAGAGGTCTTGAGGATCATTGCCACCCCTGCAGAAAGTCAGGAGAGCCAATCTGCTGGATTAATAAAACCTGGGCCCTCAAGGTTAGGACTAGATGTTGCTAGCCGTTAAACTGTAGATCAGAAAAGATAAGGAAACCGTCGTGTGTGTGTATACTTACCCATAATTAATAATCTTGACAAGCAGAATTCAGTTATTTTCAAATGGGATAGATTATTCCGTTATGTTGTGGAGTAAAAAGAAGAAAAACAAAATCATAAAATTTGGCCCCATCTGTTGGGCACATTTAAACAAAGAAATTGCTGAAGGGAAGCATTTGTAACCGGATCACAACCATATGGATGGTACAATGCAACTCTTGGTTTTAAAAGTTGCAGGTTGATTTAATCAGCTTAATATACTGTCTCAGAAGTTAAGGCCATTAATGGTGGGTTTCTCTGTTATTTGTGCGTAGTTCTCCCTGGTAATGCATGCAGTGAGCATTGTCTCTCTCAGTACCACCTCTCTCTCTTTTTCTCTCTCCCTACCTCAGGAACACCATCTACAGAGAGCCATTTCAGCACAGCAGGTGTTCCGGGAGAAGAAGGAGAGCATGGTCATCCCAGTCCCAGAGGGGGAGAGCAATATCACCTATTACGACCGGCTGTACAAGGGAGAGTTCAGGATTCCCAAACAGCTCATCCACATTCAGCGTGAGCAGCCTCTTGACGTTCGCTTTCAACATTAACTGTCAATTCAGAACGGTTGTGATTTTATTTATTTATTTATTTTGTGGCGAAGATGACATGTATATATGCACACATGTATACATTTCAGCTTGTGCGGTATTTTGTGCTGCTTTGTGTAGAGAAAGTTCAGATTATTCAAATTCTCTCTCCTTTCCCTCCGACAGCCTTCAGTCTAGACAACGAACAACCTGACTATGACATGGATTCAGAGGATGAAACACTTCTCAACAGGCTTAACAGAAAGATGGAGATAAAACCCATCCAGTTTGAAAACATTGTGGACAGGCTGGAAAAGGCCAGTGCTAACCAGGTAGTGTACATGCGTTTTACCATATGTTATACCCTACGCCATTGTGCTTATTTTTCCTTCATTTTGTTGCACGGCTGTGCGTATCTCATACAGGCTGGTTGTCAGCCTATATCTGTAACCATCAAACTGCTTTCTGACCGAACGTCAAAGATTCGATGTGGTCATAACAAGGGACCGATCTCTCTCTCTCTCTCTTCAGTCTGTCACACTTCAAGAAGCCAAACTGCTGCTAAATGAGGACGACTATCTTCTCAAGTCGGTTTATGATTACTGGGTGAGGAAGAGGAAGAATTACAGCGGGCCCTCCCTCATTCCCCAAATCAAACTAGAGAAGAGAGATGGCACCACTAACAGTGACGCCTATGTAGCTTTCCGACGGAGAACCGAGAAGATGCAAACCAGGAAGGTAAGAGTTCTCTTCCGTGGTAGTTTATTTTAGGCTTTTATTGCCCCTTTTATGCGTATGTCAATTTTGTTCAACACTTTATTAACCTTTTTTGTCACAAACCTTAATTATTATTATTTTTTTTAAATGTTCATGTTCTGCCTAATGCTGAGCGTACGCTACGAGTTCGCTACAATTTTACTCGATTGCCCCTTGCTGTTCGATAGCTCTAGCATTCTCTAGCCATGTGAATGCATTCTTGTAAGTCGCTTTGGCTAAAAGCGTCTGCTAAATAACAAAGTCGTAAAAATCGTATGACCTTCCGGCCTTTAAGTTAGGGATGAAGTCTGGATGTCGAGGTATGGCAGAAGTACAACAGTCTGTTGAACATCAGTGCTGAGTCATCATGACCATAGAGAATTATTGGTGCTGGAGAGAATTGCTTTGCAGCGGTATCGGGAAGTGAAAAATAATTGCCCATGTCTTAACTGTCACACAATTAACCGTTGCAGACCATTAACTGATTGTTTGTTAATAAAAGGTAATGGACAGTCCTTTTGTATGTGGATGTGTTGGGTGTTTTGGCTTTACATCTGGTGTGTGTTCACGTGTGTAAGTTTCTTTTGAATTGAACTGAAGGAATGTCATCTGTTAGTTCTATACCGCTGTTTCTGTGATATCAAATCGGCAGATGACTGAAAGGGTGTGTGTTTGTGTGAGCACATGATGCACGATGTGTGAGCCAGCGAGTGACTATATGGTGCATGTTACTTGCTCATCACAAGCACAGCCTGAACAGTAATTTGGGTCCTATTTTGGAGGTGTAATTTAAAAGTAAAAGCTAATCCTTGGTTTTGTTCTTGTACCATATTTGAAATGGGGGTTTTAATGGTGTCTGAGGAAACCCTACTGCACCCCCTAAACCTAACTTGTCTCTTAGACCAAACTTTAGACTACATGCTTTTTATAAAGAGTGGGGGAAATTGGAAGGTGTCATATCTTTCCTGTTGCTTGCCGATTTCTACAAGAATCCATCCAGTGCGTTTTGGTATGATGGTACAAGGTGACCGTCACGTCTATCAAAAATTAATTGCAGCAGTTGAAATCTGGTTTTGAAGACTGCAAAAGTCTCCCAATTTTTAACGCACATTTGCAACTCTATGCCCCTCTTATTGCTGTAACATCCTCCATCAAACATCAATTGGGAGCGTTCCCACGAGCTGCTTGAAACGTATATTGGCCAGCCCCTGCTCCTTTGCACTGTGCAGTCCAGCAGATGAGCTGCTGTAGGTCTGTGCAGGTGACACAGGCACATTGCAGGTGTCCTATTTAGCTGAGTAGATGTGTTGATGAGGCGTGGGATACCCTACCGACTGACACTCCCTTCCCAGGTGACACTATGTCCTCTGTCACTCCTGGCCTCAGTCAGCACTTGGATGGTCTGGCTCGAAATCCGGACCATGCCAGTGGCATTAAGTGCCAGTTCCCCAAAAGGATGTGCTGCTCGTTACTCTATTTTCTAAAGTTGATTTATTTTAGTTAACAGTATGAACTAGTTAACACATATTTAAAGTTCACAACATTGCCTAGTTTAAATGCACTCTGGTTGCAAATGACGCCACTGATTTGGCCACGGCTGCAGTAGTATACTGTAAGAGCCTAAAGCACTCTGAATGCGCCTTCCATACGATGTGCCCCCACAACGAATCTCGGCCCGATCGTGAAGCGTTAGGGGTACCGCAGCCCAGGGCGGCAAAAGTTGTACAGTGACATTTCTGTCGGTCTGGAGATCGTTGTCTTTATCTCATTTATTTGTCTGCCTTCACTTTTGTCACGAGTAAATGTCTAGTCTTCAATTCCACACAACCGTTTGTCCCCCTGCAGAACCGTAAGAACGATGAAGCCTCCTACGAAAAGATGCTGAAGTTAAGGAGAGAGTTCAGCAGGACAGTGACCATTCTGGAAATGATCAAGAGAAGAGAGAAATCCAAACGGGAGATGCTGCATCTGACGTTGGAGGTGGTGGAGAAGAGGTAAACTGACACCGCTCGACTGATTTTCCACACAAACGTTTTAAGTGAAAGTGAGACTGAACAAAGGTCCAAAAAAGACGCAGAATTCACATGAGCGCTGTAGCTTATTTAACCTCAATTCTGGCAAGGCTTTTAAGCATGCACTTCAATAACGGGTATAGTACTGTATATACTTTGACACATGTTAAACACAGTTCATGGGATGTATTTTCAAGTTGCTCATCTGGCAGAAGAGACCGAGCCAAATATGTTAGAACCTGTTTAGTCTTCACAAGCAAGTAATTTTACAAGGAATAATCCACAAAGTGCTGTGCTGTTTCATAAATGGAGTAAGTTTGCACAAGACCACCCCAATCCGGGGTTTGGAAGTCAAAGTTTGCAAAGTCAAATTTTTTAGGTAAAACCTAATAAGCGTTAATGATAATAATATTATTAATGTGTTTTACAAGCTATGACTACAAACAAATGTCTAAAAGACTGCAGAATAAATGTAAAAATCCAATTGAATATTACACATCAATTTGTGTACTTTAACTCATCTAATGTAAATAATCAATCTTGGGTTCCCCTTTTACACCAAAGCAGACCCAGGAATTTACAGGGTTGACCCACCTCCGGTCCGATCACCCGGAAAGACCCATTTTTCCAAAGGCAAACTCGGGAAAAAACTAAAAAAAATAAAAATAAAAAAAAACGTGTTGCCAGGGCTTTAGAGTCATGTCAAATTCATGTTGATTTCACATGGAATTATCCACTTGGAACTATATAGCTTATAGCACCGTAATGCTATTGTGCAGATGGAGATGAGCATATGTGAGAGACTTATAAGTGTATTTTTGTTCCATGTGCAGCAATGAACAATGATGTTTTTTCCTTTTTCTTGTAGGTATCAGATTGGTGATTTTGGAGGGGAAATTCTTAATGAAGTGACTATTCCAAGGATAGAGAAGCCTATTCATTTTACTCCGATATCTCTACACAATGGGAATCATCACAAAATGGATAGTAAAATGAAGGTAAACCCACTGTCTTTCAGCACGTCAATTATGCATTGAGGTTTGCATTTAGCTATGAGAATTCAAACTTGAATGTAGCGTTGTATGTACTGAAATGGCAAGAACTACAGCAAGTTTTATGATATGGTTATGGGTGAATTGCAGAGGTGATATAGTAGACATATTAGCATGGACAAAGCTTACGTATATCCTACATAATATGCTACTGGATTTGCCAGCGGAACTATTAAGGTAGATAACCAGGGAGCAACTTTAAATGCGTCAGTTTTACACCGCTCCACTCACAAATGTATTTCAGTTGAACTGTGTGTGCCAGCGTGTCCAGACATTTTTTCCTCTTTACTGTTCATTGTAATATAGTTTATTATGAGCCCTGACATTCTACAATAAAACGTAGGCTTCATGGTGGCTTGGTTGTTCAAGGCGGCTCACCAGGAGCAGAGGCTGGGTCGTTGTCACAGTATATACACTATATGGCCAAAAGTCAGTGGACACCCCTACTAATTATTGAGTTCAGGTGTTTCAGCCACACCCATTGCCAACAGGTGCATAAAATCCAGCATATAGCCATGCAATCTCCACAGACAAACATTTCGAATTCAGAATGGTTTGTAAAGAGCTCAGTGACTTTAAACTTTATTTTAGGCAACAACAGCTCGGCCACGAAGTGGTAGACCACGCAAACTCACAGAGCGGGGCTGACGAGTGCTGAAGCGCATAGTGCATAAAAATCGCCTATCATCTGCTGCATCACTCACTACAGAGTACCAAACTGCCTCTGGAAGCACCATCAGCACAAGAACTGTGCGTCGGGAGCTTCATGGAATGGGTTTCCATGGCCGAGCAGCTGCACACAAGCCTCGCATTGCCATGCACAATACCAATCGTCGGCTGGAGTGGTGTAAAGCACGCCGCAACTGGAGCAGTGGAAACGTGTTCTTTGGAGTGATGAATCACGCTTCACTATCTGGCAGTCTGATGGACGAATCTGGATTTGGCGGATGCCAGGAGAACGCTACCTTCCGGAATGCATAGTGCCTACTGTAAAGTTTGGTGGAGGAGGGATAATGGTCTGGGGCTGTTTCTCAGGGTTTTGGGAAAGGCCCCTTAGTTCCAGTGAAGGGTATTCTTAATGCTACAGGATACGAAGGCATCTTAGCCAATTGGGCGCTTCCAACTTTGTGGCAACAGTTTGGGGAAGGCCCTTTGCTGTTCCAGCATGACTGTGCCCCTGTGCACAAAGCGAGGTCCATGAAGACATGGTTAGACGAGTTTGGTGTGGAGGAACTCGATTGGCCTGCACAGAGCCCTGACCTCAACCCCATTGAACACCTTTGGGAGGAATTAGAACGCCGATTGTGAGCCCGGCCTTCTCGTCCAACATCAGTGCCTGACCTCACAGATGCTCTTTTGGCTGAATGGGCACAAATTCCCACAGACACACTCCGAAATCTTGTGGAAAGCCTTCCCAGAAGAGTGGCAGCTGTCATAGCCGCAAAGGGGGGTCCAACTCCATGTTAATGCCCATGGTTTTAGAATGGGATGTCCAACAAGCTCATATAGGTGTGATGGTCAGGTGTCTACTGACTTTTGGCCATATAGTGTATATATAATGTAATGGCATTTAGCAGACGCTTTTATCCAAAGCGACTTACAGTAGTGAATGCATACGTTTTTCAGTATACGTGGCCCCAGTGGGGATTGAACCTAAGCGTTGTCAGCGCCGTGCTCTACCTACTGAGCCACACAGGCCTCGGATATGTCATAAGGTTATGACCATGATTAAACAGTGATGGGTCACTGCATCGGAGGAGTGCACGCGCTTCTGCTCCATGTCTCCTTGCACTGGTTAAGGTGGCCCAGATGCCTGTCTCAGATTGGGGAGAAGAAGGTGGGGGCAGTTGAAGAGAAACTGTACATGTTCTTCCATTTTTGCCATCATAGAAATGTACAGTTGGCTACCTCCCTCTTTCATTCGAGCTTGTAAAACCTTATCGTAGTCGTAATTTTGCGGGCCAGCAGAAGTCAAGAGTGCTTAACCTGTATTGCTGATTTTTCTGTTGCATCCACTTAAGAACAAATCTTTTTTGCAAAGTCATTTACAATTTCCCACTGCCCCACAATATAATGGACCCTACCGGTTTTACAGCATCAGCACCACATCTCGATTAAGGATGAGTCGCGTTTTGACTTTGTTCGACCAAAGAAGAAATACCCGAAGAAATCGAAACTGGATGCCTTGTGCAAGCAGTCGTACACCGCCATTCGGCACCAGTCTACCATCAGCAAGTGTGACATCAAGCAGTACGACTTTCACAGCTCTGGTGAAGACGACTACCCCCAGGTCAGTAACTTGAAGCTGATATTGTATTAGCCGTTTAGCTGTCATTCGGAATGGCTATGGTGAACATTTGTTCTTTGTCACATTTATGACCGTATGGTACACTATGTACTAGGGATGCACCGATTGCTCAATTCTGGGCCCATTCCGATTGCCGTTTTTTTACAGCCAAGATGGCCGATACCGATTCCGATAGCTGTTTTTTAAAGCCGTTTTTTTAAACAAAAATAAATAAGCTACAGGCAACAAAAGTATTCATAAACATAAGATTGTTTATTTGCTTTTTAGTGGGCCAAACTGGCCTCAAACAAAGACATCTGTAGCCTTGTGAAATTGCATAAAATCTAAATAAATAAATAAAAATAAATAAAATGTTCAATGGTAAATAAAAAAAATAAAACATTTGCTCTTGGGTATATTCCAGGTTTTTAACATTTCGTCGAAAGCTTTTGCGATAGCATCTGATGTGTGAGAGCCAGAGAATTCTTGTGCGTGCAGGAGAACTTTACGTAATTCGAAGTTGGAATCAATCCACTGCGCAGTCAAGCTCAGCATTGACATTGGGCTCACATCAGAGCTCCATATATCAGATATCAAGCTTAGTGACGTCACGTTAGCTTCAAGTAGATTGTGAACATAGGATGACACCGCGTTGTACATTTCGGGTAGAGCCACATCCGAAAAGAAACGTCTGCTTGGCAGAGTGTATCACGGATCCATGTGCGACATGAGATTGCGGAATCCTGTATCCTCTACGACAGAGAATGGCTGGTCATCTAGCGCAATGAATTCCATAACTTTGTTGGTAATAGCTTTTGCTTTTTGACACTCTGCCGTATGTCTGGGTTTTTTTAAACATTGCCTGCACCGAGGGTTGAGTGAGGGGTGAAGCTTTTGGCTGTTTGCTAATGCTATTCTCAACACATTTAAGATGCTCCTCGTGCTCTTTGGAGTGATGAACCCTCAAGTGGCGGATCAAATTGGTCGTGCCGAATGTCTTCGGCATAGTTCCTCCCCGATTAACCTTTTCGTTGCATACAGTACATATTGCAAGCTTAACGTCCTCTTAAGCTGACCCCATTTAGTCGACTGGTCGATTGTTTGGTCGATGGGCTGTTGGTCGACCGAGATTTGTTTTGGTCGAACAGTTGCGCAAAAAAATAAATAATAATAATAATAATTCTCCACACAGCATGAGACGCCTAGATTCGCGCCACAGTTTGGCGCGCTTGTCAGTAGAATAATCCATTCTGGATGCTGCGGGTATGGCAGTGACAGTCCTTCACTCTTAACATAGCTAGGCCTATATATGTTCTCTTTAAATTATATTAGGCAGTTAAAGTAATAGTAATGTTGTGAATAATTCTGCAAAACTAAAAGTAACATTTTATAATAAATGTGTTTTGCTAATTGTATGGTTTATATATTTAGAACTAACATGCGTAATACCCCCTTTCATGTAGCCTATATTGTATCCTTGTTTTAGGCACGCGAATGTGCATTTTAATTGTAGCCTAATATTTGCCTACAGGTAAGATTAGTTATATAGGCATACTTTAATTACTAATTTCGATATAACCTAAGAACATAATGTCAAAGAAAAAATCTGGAGTATGGCAGCATTTTGTTTGGACGATCCAAAAAAAGTGGAATGTAAATTTTGCAAGCGCGTTTTCCAAGGCAGGGTTTATCGTTAATAAAACAAGGAGCAGCCTTTTGCCAAAAAATGTAGACAAGCTAGTGTTCCTGTGACATAATATGAAACGACTGGGTAAGTAGGCCATCGGATGGTCTCCGACTCGAGTAAGTTGCCTATTTTGTTGCAAAAGAGATTTTAAATCCCAATGAGACCAACCTGGTTAATTAAATAAAACAGCCTACGCATTAGTGTGTATATATGTATATATATATGTATGCATTAGAATGTGTTATGGTCAAATAAAAGCATCAGCCTATTATGTGGCCATACCGCAACGGCAGAATTTGCAAGGGCAGCATGAAGAGGCTCGGAACGGAGCCTCTTTCCTTTTTTAAATCTTGAACTCTGGCTCCATAAAGTCATTAGTCTATTGTTACTAATTTGTGTCATTCACTTAAGAAAGTTATAAAACACGATAAAAGCGCAGTGTGCATATAGTTGTATTTCTTAAAATAAATAGGGTGTGTCGTATAGAAAAAACTTTTAGACCAAACGAAAAAAACGGACGACTGTTGGTCGACAAAGATTTGTTTTAGTCGGGGACAGCCCTAGTGGAAGACCGTGAATTGACTGTGTGCATGTTTTTTTTAAGGGTCACTCTTACAAACTCTTTCCCCCAGATTCAGTCTCCTACATCAGAGCCGGATGAGGAAAATGACCCTGATGGGCTATTTACTTTCAGAAGGAAAGCTGGCTGCCAGTACCATGCTGTAAGTTGTTTTAATTCATTTTTTTAAATAAGTTAGGCTGGAGAGTGGATTGTTGTGAAGACAACCCTTTGCTGGCCAAATTTTGGTGACTACCGGTTCAAGGTGAATATCTCATTTTTGTGAAGCAGTAGCTTTATAAAATGTACGTGGCTTCATCTTAACCGAAAACATAGCAAAAAACGTTGTGGTAAACAAGCAATCAACAGTTACTGAATTCTTCCGATCTAGGCACCTCCATTTTTAGCCTAAAATGAAGCAATGAATGAATTTCAATTAATTTCCTGAATTGAAATGGAATTGACCCCAGCCCTGGCCTAGGAGACCCTAATGGCGGCTGCCACAGCAGTCACTGAATCCTGTCTTTCTCCTGCCCCCTGCAGCCTTGTGTGGACCAGAGCAGTAGCCTCCTGTGGAATCACCCGGAGCTGGCAGGGCTGGAGGCGCTACGTTACAGGCACTGCCTCACCGCCCTCTCCCGCCCCCGCTGCTGCCTGGGCCTGGCCCGCAGGAGGGTGGGCCGCGGTGGCAGGTACGTCCCCCGCCACGCTCCCTGTAGCCACTTTGCAACACACCTCAGAACTTTATTGCTTTTAACAATTTGCCATGGATTTATTTTGTCATATTAGTATGTGTAGTGTTATTTCATACATAATGGCACAGCGGTGTAGTGTAGTGGTTAGAGAACTGGGCTTGTAATACAAAGGTTGCTGGTTCGATCCCCAGGTGGAGCACTGCTGTTGTACCCTTGAGCAAGGTACTTAACCTGAATTGCTTCAGTAAATATCCAGCTGTATAGATGGATTGTATGTAAAGAAATGTAAACTGTGTAAGTCGCTCTGGATAAGAGCGTCTGCTAAATGCCTGTAACGTGTAATGATGGGATTTTTATTCTCTTGAAGTCTATGTACGCATTTGTACTGAACTATACAATGGGGGAAATAAGTATTGAACACATCAACATTTTGTCCAGTAAATATATTTCCAATGAGCCTATTAAAGTGAAATTTGCACCAGACTTTGGTATTAACTCAAAAGATCCAGACAAAAAATCTAAACATTAAAGTCCATATGTAAATAAAGTTATGTGTAATAAAGTGGAATGAAACAGGAAAAAAGTATTGAACACACTAAGAAAAAGCAGTACACCACAGCAAGGAAAGGTAAGGAACCAGCTGAAAACCATAACTAATTAGGAGGCAACTCTACCTCCAATCTGTGCTAATTAATGTCAGCTGGGTTAAAATATATTGATGGGCTATAAAAGGTTTCTTTTGTTACCAAGGTGCCACGCAAGAAACATCTAATGATGGGTAAAAGCAAAGAGCTCTCTCAAGACCTTTGCAACCAGATTGTTGCAAAACATGAAAATGGAATTGGCTACAGACGTATTTCACAACTTCTGAATCTTCCGGTAAGCACCATTGGGGGCATTATCCGTAAGTGGAAGCAATATCACTCCACCATCAACCGGCCACGCACAGGAGCTCCTCGCAAGATTTCTGATCAGGGAGTCAGAAGGATACTTAGAAGAGTAGCTAAAGAGCCAAGGACCACTAGGAAAGAGCTCCAGAAAGACTTGGAGGCAGCAGGTACAACTGTGACAGAAAGGACAATGCACTCCACCGCCATGGCCTCTGTGCACGCTCAGCCCGCAAGACTCCACTACTGAAAAAAAGACATGTTGAAGCTCGTTTAAAGTTTGCCAAACAACATTTGGACAAGCCAGTGAACTACTGGGAGCATGTACTCTGGTGAGATGAGACCAAAATTGAACTTTTTGGCTGTCGCACAACATACCATGTTTGGAGGAGAAATGGCACTGCACATCACCCGAATAACACTATACCAACAGTGAAGTTTGGAGGTGGAAGTATCATGATCTGGGGCTGTTTCTCCTCTCGTGGTACTGGCAGACTTAATAGCATTGAAGGAACAATGAATGGAGCCATGTACAGAGAGCTTCTTGAGATGAACCTGCTGCTATCCACCAGGATGCTGAGGATGAGATGTGGGTTGACCTTCCAGCAGGACAACGATCCAAAGCATACAGCAAAGAAAAATCGCAATTGACCCTTCGCTAAACCACGCCCCCCTTAGTTATTGTTGCTAAGTCCGTCAAGCTTTCGGAGCCAGCATGGCGCTACCGCTGTCGCTAACTGCTCTCCCTGGAGAAATTGTATCCAATTTTTGGAAAATAGACAAAGAGATTTCCGATAGAACCAGACAGAAGAGCCTACAGTATGCTTTCGAAGGTTATATCCAGGATATCACAATTACTCTGCAAAAACATTACGCAAAAAAAATTAGGATAGAAGGGATAGCCTACAGATCACAAAGTAAAAGTGAATCACCTGGCGATTGAGACAGAGGACAACGACATTAAGGAGCAACACTGTTCCTGTAAAGCTGGGTAGGTCTTTATTCACTTTATTCACTATTACAATCATTAAAAAGCAAAAGCAGTAGGCCTATATAACGTTACATTCAGTAGTAAGTTAGCTAGCATTAGCTAACTAACGTAACATTAGTAGCCTGTGCTGTAACGACATTACTCTGGTTAGCTCCACAGGTTTCTGCGCCCATTGACAAAGTGCTGAAATAGTAATGATAGTAACATCTTAACGTTAGCAAGCTGGCTGGATCACGAATAACAAAGCTAACATTTAGTCTAACTTTACCAACGTTGCAACTCGGAGCTGTATATCCAGACCGTAGCCACGTTAGCGTCGCTGGCTAAGCTTGCTAGCGCCACGGATAGCTACGAACCGTACGATAATTTAGGTTAACCAGCTAACATCTGATAACAACAGCATAACATTATTTTACGGTTGATAAGAGTAATTACTTACCTTGGAGCAGACAAAGCTGTGCTTGTTGATCTTGGAGGTGTTCAACTGGGCATGAGGACGTCCACATAGCTTTATCCACAGTCTACACTTTTCAGGATTTGATTTAGGTTTTGTAAAGGGAAAAAAACGTATATCTCCTTCAAACCTCTCTGGGTAACGAGTGTCACTGTTACACGTGCCCCAGGCACAACGTTTAACCATAATTTGCTAAAAATCCGCAAAACCAGCTCGAAAATGAAGAAAAATTCTAATTTTTGCGTGAAAGTCAATGGAGGACAGCAAAAAACTGTCAGATCCTCTGTCGGAGTATGTAAAAGGCTGTGATTGGCCAGTTTGCGTTTTGGGGCGTGGTTTAGCGAAGGGTCAATTGGTTTCAGAGAAAGAAAATCTACTTGTTGGAATGGCCCAGTCAATCACCTGACTTAAACCCAATTGAACATTTGTGGAAGCATCTGAAGATCCAGATTCACAAGAGGGCCCCCCGCAATCTTCAAGATTTAAAGACGATCTGTGTAGAGGAATGGGCCAAAATCACACCTGAATACTGCGGGCGATTAGTTACTTCATACAGAAAGCGCCTTGAAGCTGTCATTACAAACAAAGGCTTCTCCACTAAGTATTGAATTAATTTCAGTTAGTGTGTTCAATACTTTTTTCCTATGTCATTCCACTTTATTACACATAACTTTATTTACATATTGTCTTTAATGTTTAGGTTTTTTGTCTGGATTTCTTGAGTTAATACTACAGTCTGGTGCAAATTTCACTTGAATGGCCTCATTGGAAATACATTTACTGGGAAAAATGTTGGTGTTCAATACTTATTTCCCCCATTGTATATACATTTTTGTAAAAAATCCAGCAGCATCATTTCAGAAAAACCCAGGATATGGCAGAGTGATATCGTAATATCATAATGCTTGAAGAAATCTGCTGTTTTTAATTCCCCCCTCCTGCCATTTTTCCAGGATGATTCTGGACCGGGCGTCATCCGAACACGACCACATCCTAAAGAGGCTGGACCCAGAAGTGTTCACCCCGGTTCCTGACAGCGCAGCCTCGGACTTAACGGATGATTTCACGCATACCAATGCTTCCAGAACTCTTCCTAGCAGGGCCAGCTTGCTCGCGGAGATACTAAGCAATATTAAAACGTGCCGGTGGCGGTGCTTCCGGCCTCGTGCCACACCGGACAAGGACAGCGAGGGTAGGAGTACCTGGAGAAAACCGGGACGGACTGTGAACAGCAGTGTACCCACGGCCTCTGTGACGCTGCTGAACCCTTCCAGGAATAGAGTATTAGGTAAGAGTCTGACGGTTCATATTTTAAAATGCACCGTGGTTCATTTTTTTATACTTTCATCTTACTGTTGTAACTTACCTTTTGAGGCATGTTGTGAACTCTTTATGAATACTAGGTATTAAGGAGAAGGGAATTTCAATTTTATGATCGACTCCGTGAGACCACAGTGTGAACAAAACCGGTTTAACTGTCTAGTCCGGGAAAAAAAGATTACAAAAACAGTGAGACTGTGTGAACAGACTTCAAGTCGCAGCGAGTATACTGACATTTGCTTGCAACACCGTATCAGACAGCAGTTCGACATCCTGTGCTGTTCGACAGCTGTTTTAAGTGTATCCCCAGCTTTAGTGTTTCAGTAGTCGCAGAAAGGGTGCTAGAACAGTTAATCGGATATTCGTTTAATTGTGCCCATCCCTGCTATGAACCAAGCAGAAAAAGGGAAAAGCTTATTTGTGAACTGTGTTGATGGATTAGCTCTGGTCTCATCTCAAATCTTTTCTATTGACAATAGATAAAAATCTGTATAATGCGTTATGAGTTTTTAATTATTTGTTTTCTTGAACCCAGTAGTGCTAGGGTGGCTAATGAAAGTGAGCTGGAGTTTTCAGTGCGTCCCTTCTCAAAGAGTTGACGAATGAGTGGTGCGTGCTTAGTGCCTAACACTGTTAATTATCCTACCTTCGTTAGCAATAGTGCTGAGACATGCCTCTTGTTCATCAATGGAAAGTGTGATTCGTTTTGACGTAATGCTCGCCTTTTGCACCAGTGATGATAAAGAGCTTGAGTTGTCAAAGAGGCTACTTCCGGGTTCATAAAGTGTTTGGTTGACTGGTCAGTCCCTAGCTCTGGGGTGTATATCTTTTAATGTTCTACTGTAGTATGGAGAATGCATTTACATCCTAAGGTTGTTGGTTTTTCTGGCTGGGTATTCCACTTAAGTCTATCTGTAACCGTAATCCATCTGGTGTTGTTGAAACGGTAGTAAAGGTAGTAATGTGAAGGTAACAAGGGCTCCCAATAGTGTTCCCCTCCCCCCATGAATTCAAGGCTGATATGTTGGCTCTTGTGTGGATTTTAATTCAACTTTACGCAAATGTTACGCACATTCCTCAAAACGTAAGTCTGTCAAACCAAACAGTCAGAGGACATAGAGACTCCTTAAAATAGTTTCATTGTATGTTTATTTCTTGTGCGTTTGCAATTGTCATTCAGCTAATGTCCATTCGTCTGTCAATTATGCCCTCATGCAACAACTTCTCACGGTGAATCATATAGGCCTAGCATATTTTCTTGTTTAAAAGATGCACCTGCCTAAATTAGGCACCCTGGGGTTCCTCACAGTGCCTAAGGAGTCTGCTCGGGATTCTGTTATTGGCCATAGTGTGACCCAGGGAGGGAGGGTATCGGTCCGGACCGAATCACGTGATAATGACTCCCAGTCCCATTGGGTGCATGTAGCCTACCTGCACCTGTTGTGCAGTTTATGCACATGTTTGTCTGAACCCTCCTAATTAATGAGGGGATGCTGCAGTAATGGAATTGGCCATACAGTAACACTTGGCCAGTCCACTTAGAGAGATTTTAAAAAATATATATATATATATACAGTACTGTGCCAAAGTTTTAGGTAGGTGTGAAGAAATGCTGTAAAGTAAGAATGCTTTCAAAAATATAAATTGTAATTGTTTATTTTTATCAATTTACAAAATGCAAAGTGAGCGAACAGAAGAAAAATCTAAATCAAATCAATATTTGGTGTGACTACCCTTTGCCTTCAAACCAGGATTTTGTAGGATTATAGTCAGGTGTAGGATTAACCAATTATTCCAAACGGGTGCTAATGATCATCAATGTCATATGTAGGTTGAAACACAGTCATTAACTGAAACAGAAACAGCTGTGTAGGAGGCTTAAAACTGGGTGAGGAACAGCCAAACTCTGCTACTAAGGTGAGGTTGTGGAAGACAGTTTCATGTCACAGGTCATACACCATGGCAAGACTGAGCACAGCAACAAGACACAAGGTACACTGCCTGGCCCCAAAAAAAGTCACCACCTGGATTTAACTAAGCAAATAGGTAAGAGCCTTCCATTGGATAATTACTGCAGTGATTAATATGTTTTAGTTGGCAACAAGTTATTTAACCCTAACTGATGCAGGGAGTAGCTTCTCATTTCTTAAACAACCATGTCGGAAGACATATCCTGTGGTCGTGGAAAAGATGTTGTTGGATGATCTGTTTCAGAAGGGTCAAATTATTGGCCTGCATCAAGCAAAGAAAACAACTAAGGAGATTGCTGAAACTACTAAAATTGGGTTAAGAACTGTCCAACGCATTATTACAACCTGGAAGGATAGTGGTGAACCATCATCTTCGAGGAAGAAATGTGGTCGGAAAAAAATCGTGAATGATAGTGATCGGTGATCACTTAAACGTTTGGTGAAATCATATCGGAAAACATCAACAGTAGAACTCACGGCTATGTTTAATAGTGAAAGTAAGAGCATTTCCACATGCACAATGCGAAGGGAACTCAAGGGATTGGGACTAAACAGCTGTGTAGCCTTAAGAAAACCACTTGTCAGTGAGGCTAATCGAAAAAAAAGGCTTCAATTTGCTAGGGAGCATAAAGATTGTACTGTGGAGCAATGGAAGAAGGTCATGTGGTCTGTTCCAGAGTGATGGGCGCATCAGGGTAAGAAGAGAGGCGGATGAAGTGATGCACCCATCATGCCTAGTGCCTACCATACAAGCCTGTGGGGGCAGTGTTATGATCTGGGGTTGCTGCAGTTGGTCAGGTCTAGGTTCAGCAACATTATATGCCCAAAGAATGAGGTCAGCTGACTACCTGAATATACTGAATGACCAGGTTTTTCCATCAATGGATTTTTTCTTCCCTGATGGCATGGGCATATTCCAAGATGACAATGCCACCATTCATCGGGCTCAAATTGTGAAAGAGTGGTTCAGGGAGCATGAGACATCATTTTCACACATGGATTGGCCACCAGAGAGTCAAGACCTTAACCCCATTGAGAATCTTTGGGATGTGCTGGAGAAGACTTTGCACAGCGGTCCGACAATACAAGATCTTGGCAAAAGATTAATGCAACTCTGGATGGAAATAAATGTTGCGACATTGCAGAAGCTTATCGAAATGATGCCACGGCGAATGCGTGCCGTAATCAAAGCTAAAGGCGGTCCAACAAAATATTATATTAGTGTGTGACTTTTTTGGGGGACGGGCAGTGTAGTTATACTGCATCAGCAAGGTCTCTCCCAGGCAAAGATTTCAAAGCAGACTGGGGTTTCAAGATGTGCTGTTCAAGTTCTTTTGAAGAAGCACGAAGAAACGGGCAATGTTGAGGACCGTAGACGCAGTGGTCGGCCAAGGAAACTTAATGCAGCAGATGAAAGACACATGCTTACTTCCCTTTCGAAATCGGAAGGTGTCCAGCAGTGCCATCAGCTCAGAACTGGCAGAAACCAGTGGGACCCAGGTGCACCCATCTACTGTCCGGAGAAGTCTGGCCAGAAGTGGTCTTCATGGAAGAATTGCGACCAAAAAGCCATACCTCCGATGTGGAAACAAGGCTAAGCGACTAAACTATGCACGAAAACATAGGAACTGGGGTGCAGAAAAATGGCAGCAGGTGCTCTGGACTGATGAGTCAAAATGTGAAATATTTGGCTGTAGCAGAAGGCAGTTTGTTCACGGAAGGGCTGGAGAGCGGTACAATAATGAGTGTCTGCAGGCAACAGTGAAGCATGGTGGAGGTTCCTTGCAAGTTTGGGGCTGCATTTCTGCAAATGGAGTTGGGGATTTGGTCAGGATTAATGGTTAGCTCAATTAAGTTCATTTTGTCTTCTTATTTCAAATAAATGTTTTACTTTCTTTTGTTCAGACAATGAAATAAAAAAAGTTGTAGAATTTTACCTGACAGTTTCGACTGACATCTGCAGTCTTCCTCAGAAGCGTCACCTGACAGCTTGGATGCGTCGTCAGCTGATGTTTTAGCAGGCGTGGCCAGCCTGACAGATCTTGATAGATCCGTCAGGCCGGCCACGCCTCCTGCCGTCCGTTGTCCTCTGGAGGAGAGAGTCCCAGGTGTGGGAGAGCATGTATGCTCCCTCATCCCTGTTGATGGTGCCGTTGGCCCGCCTCCTGATTTCAACCGCCTCCTTGATCCAGCGTTTGTGTTTATTGTTTTCTGACCCAATGATTTTTGCGTGGTCCCAGTCCATGATGTGATTGTTTCTTTTGCAGTGGTCTGATATTGCTGATTTTAGGTTTTCTTGTTCCGCTTTTTCCTTTTGTGTTCTTGTGAGTCGTCCTCATTGTCTGAACAAAAGAAAGTAAAACATTTATAGGATTAATGGTGTTCTCAATGCTGAGAAATACAGGCAGAAACTTATCCATCATGCAATACCATCAGGGAGGCGTCTGATTGGCCCCAAATGTATTCTGCAGTAGGACAATGACCCCAAACATACAGCCAATGTCATTAAGAACTATCTTCAGCGTAAAGAAGAACAAGGAGTCCTGGAAGTGATGGTTTGGCCCCCACAGAGCCCTGATCTCAACATCGTAGAGTCTGTCTGGGATTACATGAAGAGACAGAAGGATTTGAGGCAGCCTACATCCACAGAAGATCTGTGGTTAGTTCTCCAAGATGTTTGGAACAACCTACCTGCTGAGTTCCTTCAAAAACTGTATGCAAGTGTACCGAGAAGAATTGATGCTGTTTTGAAGGCAAAGGGTGGTCACACCAAATATTGATTTGATTTAGATTTCCCTTCTGTTCATTCACTTTGCATTTTGTTAATTGATAAAAATAAACTATTAACACTTCTATTTTTGAAAGCATTCTTACTTTACAGCATTTTTTCACACCTGCCTAAAACATTTGCACAGTACAGCCGTGGCCAAAAGTTTTGAGAATGACACAAGTATTGGTTTTCACAAAGTTTGCTGCTTCAGTGTTTTTGTCTGATGTTACTATGGTATACTGAAGTATAATTACAAGCATTTCACAAATGTCAAAGGCTTTTATTGACAATTACATTAAGTTTATGCAAAGAGTCAATATTTGCAGTGTTGACCCTTCTTTTTCAAGACCTCTGCAATTCGCCCTGGCATGCTGTCAATTAACTTCTGGGCCACATCCGGACTGATGGCAGCCCATTCTTGCATAATCAATGCTTGGAGTTTGTCAGAATTTGTGGGTTTTTGTTTGTCCACCCGCCACTTGAGGATTGACCACAAGTTCTCAATGGGATTAAGGTCTGGGGGAGTTTCTGGCCATGGACCCAAAATTTTGATGTTTTGTTCCCGAGCCACTTAGTTATCACTTTTGCCTTATGGCAAGGAGCTCCATCATGCTGGAAAAGGCATTGTTCGTCACCAAACTGTTCTTGGATGGTTGGGAGAAGTTGCTCTCGTAGGATGTTTTGGTACCATTCTTTATTCATGGCTGTGTTCTTAGGCAAAATTGTGAGTCAGCCTCTCCCTTGGCTGAGAAGCAACCCCACACATGAATGGTCTCAGGATGCTTTACTGTTGGCATGACACAGGACTGATGGTAGCGCTCACCTTTTCTTCTCCGGACAAGCTTTTTTCCGGATGCCCCAAATAATCGGAAAGGGGATTCATCAGAGAAAATGACTTTACCCCAGTCCTCAGCAGTCCAATCCCTGTACCTTTTGCAGAATATCAGTTTGTCCCTGATGTTTTTCCTGGAGAGAAGTGGCTTCTTTGCTGCCCTTCTTGACACCAGGCCATCCTCCAAAAGTCTTTGCCTCACTGTGTGTGCAGATGCACTCACACCTGCCTGCTGCCATTCCTGAGCAAGCTCTGCACTGGTGGTGCCCCGATCCCGCAGCTGAATCAACTTTAGGAGACGGTCCTGGCGCTTGCTGGACTTTCTTGGGCACCCTGAAGCCTTCTTCACAACAATTGAACCTCTCTCCTTGAAGTTCTTGATGATCCGATAAATGGTTGATTTAGGTGCAATCTTACTAGCAGCAATATCTTTGCCTGTGAAGCCCTTTTTGTGCAAAGCAATGATGACTGCATGTGTTTCCTTGCAGGTAACTGTGGTTAACCGAGGAAGAACAATGATTTCAAGCACCACCCTCCTTTTAAAGCTTCCAGTCTGTTATTCTAACTCAATCAGCATGACAGAGTGATCTCCAGCCTTGTCCTCATCAACACTCTCACCTGTGTTAACGAGAGAATCACTGACATGTCAGCTATTCCTTTTGTGGCAGGGCTGAAATGCAGTGTAAATGTTTTTTGGGGGGATTAAGTTCATTTTCATGGCAAAGAGGGACTTTGCAATTAATTGCAATTCATCTGATCACTCTTCATAACATTCTGGAGTATATGCAAATTGCCATCATAAAAACTGAGGCAGCAGACTTTGTGAAAATTAATATTTGTGTCCTGTGTCCATGGGTGTACTGTATATATATATAATTTTTTTTTTTTTTAAGTTTGAATCTGAATCAATTGCCTTAAGTAAACCTAATGCAAAAACACCCTACGGAACAGAAAGATCAGAAGACGTGCATTTCAGATTTTCATTGTGTTGCGGTCCTTACGACAGAATGTTTTCCAAAATGTTGACTCTTCAAAAGAAGAGTTAAGAAGAACTAATAAACGGTAGCAAACTTGTGCAAGTAAAAAAATGTGTTGCGTTTAAGAGCAGTATAATCTCAAGTGCATTGTTTTCTACAGTATTTTGCCTGGTGACTTTGACACAACCCCACCGTTCACACGTTTGGCTCGTAGTGTTTGTTTGAAATGTTAAAATGCGAAAAAGTGAAGCCCCCTGTTTTATCGGAGTCCTCAATTGAACTGTAAGCATTTTGTACTTTTCTTAAGACCTAAAAATGTCATATTGAAACCAGCCACTTGTAACCATAAAGCGTATTATTGTGCTGACTTGTTCTTTTCTGCATTCTAGTTGTCATATTGCATAACTAGAATGACTAACGGGGATTAAAAGATTTTGGTCTTCAGCCGCATTGTCTCCATGCCTTGCACTGGATAAGCATCCGTAAACACGCTTCGATGCAGACACAGGGTTTATGGTCGACCGCAGTTTCAAACTGTGGACGGGTCTGTGAGCTTGCCATGGTTCCACATGCTTGATGGAGCACTGCAGTTGTACCCATGTTGGGTGCTGTTCCTGAATGGGTTGTTCGTGAATGCACTTACATTTGGGTAGGAGGTGTGCACAACTTAATTAATTTGTGTATTGAAGGGATAGAGGTCAGACTACTGGCTGGCATTGAGGAGGACTGGCACAGCGAGTCGTTTGCTCACTGTCTGTGCTTCTTTTTTCATGCATTGCCATGCAGAAGGTTATTTATTTCAGCAGACTAATTGTATGCAGCATACTTTCTGCATTATGTAACTGTTCCACAGAAGGAAATTAGCTTGGTTTTTAGAGTTCATGAGTCTTCTCTTGAGAAACTGATTGTCTGTGAAATCCGTGTTTGATTGATTTCCTGCTGGCTTACTGAACCAGTCTTGATTTCCAAGTTCGTTTCAAGGTTTAAAGATTTTTGACATTTTGGGAGGTTCCAAATCGATATTAAGTGCTTCAAATGAACCCCCACAATGTCAACCACAACAATTTAGAAACCTGTGCATGTAGCAGCAGTGACCCCTGTGCAGAAATGGTTCTGCAGCGATCGTCGCCGCGAGGAAGTCCCAACGCATTTGATTCACCATCGCTTTGGATCTGTGCATGTTCTGTCGAGTCGACCCCACGACTCCCCGTGGCATCGCTGGCACTGGTGCTAGCTCACCCCTGTGTTACCGTGGTTACAGGTGGCATCACCGAAGAGCAGTTCCTGACGCATCAGCAGCAACTGGCGCAGATGCAGAAGCAGCAGCTGGCTCAGGTGCAGCTCTCCCAGCTGCAGCAGAAACCAACGCCACAGCCTCCCTCGCAGCCAGAGCGTCACAGTGCTAAGGTAGGTCTACCTGCTCTCACACTGAGGAGGGCTGTCTCAAGACTGTCACGTGCAGATAAACGCAAACCCCAGCAACTGGAGCAAAAAGCTTACATGCACTCTACAGTGTTTCCATTTTTAAACAAAATGTGGACCAATGCTTGCACAAGGTTGTTCCCTTTCAAATGACCCCTTGTTGCATAAATGCAAGATAAACAAGTATGTTTAATTGGGACATGAGTCAATGCGTTGGGAATTTTGATTTATTGCTAAAGTTGCTGTCCCTGAAATCATTTTTCTGTTGATGGAATTTGAGCGGGGGAGAAAAGCAATGATTTTAATTAACGTATATTTGGTGGGCTTTACAATCTGCCTAACACAGCGTTGTTTGGGGTGGATCTGTGCAATGGTCCCCATGTACTGCATGGATATCTGTCCTTGTAAGGGAGGAGGTCGGTAAGCAACATAACAGGAAGCAGACCAAAATGGGAAATGGGGAGGATGTTTTGGGGTGAGAGTGGGGTCGGTTTGGAAGACACTTGACTACAATGGGGCCTTTATTTATTTATTTTAACCAAGCTAAAATAATCCCATTCTGTGGATTATTAGTCATTATGTTGTGTGTAATTTGTGCAAAGGATCCACTTAGAAACGTATTTCATAAGGCTTGTTATTTCCACAATGTGGAATTAATATCTGAATTAAAGCACCTTCACATTTTGCATTCGATCACTAGACTTTTGCCTTCTCATATATCCCCCAGGTGTGGAATGAGGTGTGTGAAATTGGTTTGCTAGTTTCAAATTGAGTAATGGCAGTATTGGCCTATTGATGTGACCTTTATGACATCATCTCTTTTGGGTCAGCAGGATCGCCTTTAAAGTGACATTGCATGAATAATCAGAACTGGCCTGAATCCACTGGAAAGAAAGGAGATTTCGTTTAAATAGTCTCCGGATACAATTATCTGCCTTTCAAATCAAACGTTTAAATAAGTGTGTATATTCAATTAATTTATGGGTCAGTGATGTGGCGTGTCCATTTTGGTGTCCAAAACATATTTATAATATTTAAAAAATATACTTTTAAATTAAAATACATTATATGACTCAATTATCCCCTCTTTATTGACTAATAGTAGTATTTATTATGAGTAATGGAAATTTAAGGAGCTATTGAGCTCAAAAGTGCCAAAATGTAATTCAGGGTAACTGTCCGCACCTATAATCAAAGTGCAAAAATGCTCCAAAAATAAAACCATAAATCTACCCATTGGGCCTGAGTGTTTGAATGGATACAAAACATTTTGTGAGGATTCTGAACTTCATTGCATTTTTATGCTTGAAAGACTTTTGTCCCCACATTGGGATTTTAGCCAATGTCATTCAGGATAACAGACAGTCAGGAACAATTTTACACCATAATGCATTGTGATAGCCATGTGATGGGGAAGTAGCATCAGAAAGAAGATTCTCAAGGACCCCTAGGCTGCACAGCAAGGTTAATAAGGCTCTCCTAAAATGTTAATAATTGTTGGTCACTTCTGCACTATGATACAAAATCCTGTGTCATATGGGACAACACTTAAAAAACATAAAAATATGTTTTATTTCAAAATTACGTATTTGATGTGAAAGATGACATTAAAAAGTTGAAGATCGAGGTCATAGTTTTCCATAGGTGGCCAAGTAAGTTCAAGCTTTTTTTTTTTTTGTCATTCCGGATAACGATTTTGTCATTCAGGATAACAATTTCTTTCTGTTATCCCACAATGTCATTCGTTACTTTGAATTACATATCTATAGTTTTATTGTTTTTATGACTATCTTTAAGCTTGTAGGCATAAAGTATATCTTGTTATTTTTTATTAATAACATTTAACATATTAATACAAAATACTATGTTTTAAGGCATATTTTGTATTTGTCTGTCCATAGTTAACAAAGACGATGGCAACATGGTCATTATCTTTGTCGTTTTTGTGATATTTATTCAAATAATTAGCATTGAATTAAAATCATAATGATTTATCAACACTTTATACGTACAGTTTTGATGTTTTAAGGAAAATTCTGTTCTAGGTGCCCTTGTCCAACAAAGAGATTGCTCCAAGGTTCAGGGCCAAGAAGAATGGAAATCCACTAGCTAGGGAGGAGTTTCTTGAGAGAAAGAGAGCAAGGTATTATAGTGATGGAGCAGTTAAGTGACAAGTGCAGTTCAGTAAAAAACTAACTTGAATCAAGACTAAGTTCTGTTACGTTTACACTAATTTGCACAGATATTTTAGATATTTTGCACCGATATTTTAGTTACCATATCATACTATGTATCAATGTCAGACTAAACTGTAGGCCCTTATGCATAGAGCAATGGTTGTTTACAATAGCATTTAAATAATAATAAGCCTTTATTATTTTTGCTATTTAATATTAATGACATCCAGTATTTGAATACACAAATGGTTAAACAGAATTTAATCAAAATTGCCAGAGAGCCAGTACTATATGAATTAATTCTTAAACCGTATCACCAGGAACTTTCCTTGAACTTTTTACGAGAAAACATGAAGAAGCAAATGAATGATCAGTGTTTTTGGTCATTATGGTCAATTTCCTTTCGCTTAAATCTAGGTAACCGTCCCCATTGCAATTAGAACCACGCTACTGTAGGTGTGGTACCTTTTGCCAGGCAGGTGAGACCCATTTTTATTGTAGTTCTAATACTGAAGGGGAACTGATCAGTGCGATGGAGCGAAACCGGATTCCACAGGAAGGACGTTCTCTCCAGCCATAATGAACTGTTTCACTGTGTTGCAGGTGCTGTGTCCTGCGGACTGCATATCCAAGACGCTGGACTCCGCCAGCGCGCACTTTGCTGCTTCCGCTGTGATCAGTGCCCCCGGGCCAGGACGCAGTGAGGCCAACAAGGACAAGAAAACCCACAACGCCACCGTTAATGGTGTCGTACAAACTTCAGGTGTGGGAGCATTACATTACATATAGTGAAGCAGTACAGTTTACATATTCAGTGCAAGCAGAATACGTCCGTTTACATTCGCTCCGATTCGCACCTGAATGTTGTCTTTTTTTTATTTGATTCCTTTTTTCATTCACATTAACTTGGGACGAGCTGACGCAGGGTCTGTTTTTTTGCCGACTCCGTCTGATACGATGCTCGACGTTGCCAATTTTTAAACTTCGCATACTTGAATGTGGCCGGTGAGTGTCACATAAATGGAAAACGCCAATTAGGCGTCATGTGGCTTGGAGGAACGTGGACAGATGCGTCTGCACATGCCGCTGTCATCTCCTCGGTTCCCTTGCAGTCACTGAAATCCCAGTCTGATGCGACTTCTCTCCTGCAGGGACCTCGAAACCTCTTCATTCCACCAGCACAACTCTGAGCGGTTGCGGCAGCTGCAGTGCTCCTCTGGTGTCAGCACCGGTCCAGCTGGTGCGCGCTGTTCCCAGCGGCGGCTCCAACCACCTGCTCCCGGCCGTGTGCACCAGCATCCCCCACCAGTCCCTGCCCAGAGCCGGCGGCGCCCACCTCGGCAGCATCAGCGTGGTGTCCCCCATCAATCTGCACCTAAGCACTCGCACCTCCGCCCCCTCGCCATCTGCCTTAAAACTCGCCACCGTCGCCACCACCCTGGACCGCGTGCCCAAGGTCACGCCAGCCAGTGCCATCAGCAGCATAGCAAGGTCAGAATGCACCTCCGCACGCACAAAAGTTTATCGCGTTAAAAACGATGGTTTCTCACCTGTATACCAGTGTACAGTCAGCAGTCATGTTTTTTTTTTAATCCTCATTGAAAAGCGTTTTAAGGATTATTTGGAAGTGCATTTTTTTAATGATGAACTTACGCGTTTCACTACCTGACAATATAAGCTGTAAAACCGCTAGCTGTGAGATTCGTAGAATGTTTATCGTGCAGTTAATTGCCACAGAAGTGCGAATATATCCAAGGAACTTGACAGCTTGCAGTAGTGTATAAGAAGGAAATAAAGTCTGCACGATAGTCTGATTCCTGTGGACTGAAATGTTGTCCCATGTGCAAGAAAAATATGGATCCTGTTAAAAGCTGCACTTTTAATTAGACTCATTGACTCAATTATTAACATCCAGCACTACAAATACCTTGGCGGTCGTTTCAAATGTATCAGACACCTTTGCAAAAACCTCTGACACAATGTGCAGTTGACAATGAAAATGTCTTAATAATGGTGTTTAGAATCCCGTGTTCATGGATTCGTAGAAGTTCCTGGTAAATCAGTAATGGCATTTGACAGAGTTTAGAACGGTTTCAAGCATGATTTTGAAATGCGATATGGCTTATTTTCAGGGTTTAATTTCTAATTGCATGTATTTTAGTGATCGATATTCATATTGGTAAACAGATTATGTTTATGTCATGTTTCTTTTCTATAGGGAGAGCCATGAACCTGAAAGACTAGCCCTGAATGGAATATCAGAGACCATAGTGGCAATGGAGGTGACATAGCCCCCCCTCCCGTCGGACTGGTACCTGTGAGGAACAGTGAAGACGAACCTGAATGAATGCAAATGCTAGCACCCTCTGCCAGGGGGAGCTTTTACATGGACCTATATTGAAATGCAGCATATCAAAATATTAAGAAAATTTGTCGATATATAAATGTACATTTTGTAAAATTGGGAACATCACTACCTTGTAAAATAGTATATTTGTATCATGAGTATGTTATTTCTGTTACTTGAATTCTAGATATTTGTCATCATGCTTTTGCACTTGAAAATGCAACTGAATCGAAAGGAAAAAATGTGCAACAGTTTGTTTTGGGATCATGAGCATGAAAATGGATCCTGCCTCACTTGTTTTAACTATTTATTTTGCAGTGTTTACATTTTGTATCTTGTATAAATAAATCCGATTTTGTGTCTAAAAGATATTGAGATGGGCAAAGTTAGCATAAAGTTCTAGTACTTTTTTCTAAAAACATTCACCTGATTCATTTGGTTTCACAAATTGAATAGATGGTCTTTTGGTAACTAGTTTAGTGCCATTTTTTCATTAAGATGAGTATTTTCTATTACTTTAAAAAGGGGGGGGGGTACAGAAAAAGTATTGGCTTTTTAATTTTTTAATTATTATTTGTAATTTTGTTTTGATGTAGGAGTCACCGTAACACGGTTTCCAGACAAACTGTTGTATCCATAGGAATTATTTATTTAAATTTTTAATGAAACAAAAATGTTATGCATCCTACATTGAGGGTCTGCAAATGTAAAAGAGAGAGAAAAAAAAATCTTTTAATATATTTGCCTTTCTAAACAGACAGTATGGAGGTCAAGCCAATAAATATTGCAACAGGTATGGATAATTGTATCTGTTGTGTATTTGGTGTAACAATGCTGGTTTTTGGAAACTCATTGGGGGTATGCATTAAGACTAGACTTTTGTATTTTTTCCTGTGGCCGCAAGACAAGTAACAGATGAGGAAAACATGTCTGATGATCAGCCCTAGGCCTCCTGTAACGTAGAGTAGTCCATGTAGTGAGTTCCTGTACAGACAGTAGAAGCCTGTTTAGAGAATATTAGTTCATGCACTACTTCAGACAAGAATTTTCCCTGTTACTTGAACTTAGAATAATTATTCGTAAAAAAAATGCAGGGAAATAAAAAATATACATATCAGGATATTGGATCAGTGTCTTTTTCCTCTATGAAAACATTATAAAACAAATGTGGGAATGTATTTCCACATTTCAAGAAAAGGTTTTTGTCTTGGGAGGGGGAGGGGGTGGGGGGGGAACTACATGAGCTGTCACTTAAGTTGGGCAAAGGCCTCATGTAAGTGTTTACCTTTGAATGCACATTCAGAACACTTAAAGTAAAACCTTTTTCTTCCAGTGATTTGTGTGCTGTTTTGGGGCAATTTGGAGTGTTGAGACAGCAGAGGGCGCTCATGTCTGTCGACAGCCATAGCTTTGCTTTTCTAAAAAATATATATATTTAATTTTACATAGCCGATTGTGGGGCAACAAATCTATGTTTTATCATCTTTATTGCTGTTTGTTTGTTTGGCAGACACTAATTTTTCAGAGCAACTAACAAGGCCATCGTTATAATATTGATTAAATGCATATCGCCGGAGCAGCAAAATCACAAGTTCAGAACTGCCAGTTAGAGATTAAGCTTCAGGCTGGAAACTGGAGTTAAAATACGAGCTCCTATTATCAGGAGGGATTCTATATAATGGGTAATGTGGTACACTTGGATGAAAAATTTGGATCAAAATGTTATTTTCATCTAATGGAAAAATATTTTGGAAGCAGAATGAGTAATGTATAAATATGAATGAATACCCTTGATAATTCCATTTTTAAATGCAAGTTCCATCATGTTAGACCACTTGGTGGTGCTCATGATTTTGCTAATTCAGCTATGGTTTATATTGCATACCATTGTTTTTCAGTCGAGTTAAAAACCGCTTGCTTTGTAATGAAATGCGCAAATAAACTAAGTAGAGGGATACAATCCTCCTGATACCCAGAAGCAGACATTTAAACCACAGACCAATTTACAGTGTGTTTTGGCGGTGATCGTGCCACTGGTTTCAGAAGGGGACGAGTTAAATCTGCTTCGCCACCCTTGTGCTTCCCGAAGACTGATTTCTTTGACATGGTAATTGAATCATAGGTTCCTGAACAAGTCCATCAGTGATGTTCCAGGAGTTGGTCTACTTCATTACAAAAGGGCAGTGTTTTGTCATTTTGAAGAATAAAAACTCTTCCATCAGTCAAAATGGGATTTTGGCTGACAAAGAATTTGGTTTGCGAAAATGGTTCAAATGTAATACATAATTGGCCTACGTGAAATATTACATGGAAATGAAACCACTAATAAAATGTCAGTGCCACGTGGAAAATAAACATTTAGAGACAACCTGCAGTATGTGTATACACACACAAAAATAAATGTACGTCTGCTTTCATGTGTACATCGGTTTTTCCCCTCATGAATGGGTGTATGTATACGCAATTTAGGCCATCTGGCGCCAAAGCTGTGTAGGCCCAAATAAATAATATTAATCATGACGCCATTGCGTCATTGGTAGCATTTAGACCTGGAAATAGATGATAATACACATAAGTAACCTTTACTGATTTTTGCTTAACTTGTATAGGCTAATAACATAATATGGGCACAATATGGGTCTAATTAGTGTTGAACACCCAACATAAAGATAAAAAATGGGAACACGTCAAGTTCCCATTTTGTACATAACCTGTGGTATTCGCCAATATTGCGAACACAAACAAAGCTGCCAGGCAAGATTGTATATGTTGAAACCCACAGGCCTATCATTTCTAAATACTAAAACGCAACGAACCTATAGGAAGTGCACTTCAAATTATGTTAAACAATTTGCTTTGTGAGGTAAACAGCAGGGTATCTGGGTCGCAACCGATGTGGTGTCTATGCCTTCAGGTGTTAAAATGCAAGTGACAAGTTATTTGAAACGGAGAATTAAAAGGGTATGCTTCTGTTTGACACGTATAAAACCACATGAGTCTTAAAAATAGATTGCCATTATTAATTCTGAGCAAATCCATGAGAAAAGTTCTTATAAAATAATATTAAAATCGTCATTTAAGCTATATTTTCAATAGCGTAATGCTGTCAGATCATGTTGGCTAAGTTAACAAGTCTATGTAGCTGCCACTCGGATTCGGATCCTTCCTAGTGCTGGCTAATTTGCGTTTACATTGCAAGCAAAGACTTTGTGAATGAACAGTTAACTTCAGCTACATACGTCCTCACTTGCTAGAGAGCAACAGTACAGTATTTAGCTGTGCTCCTGTTCGGACACATAGGACACCATGCGTGTCTACTTTTGCCTATTACGGCCGATGCAGCCTATTGTGTGAAGCACAAAGTGATTGCAGGAAGCCAGTTCCCCAAAGTATCTAACTCATCTCGTTGACTCATTTGCATCACAATGTATAATACTAAATGACTGTAATGTAATAGAATACTCTTTCTCCACTTTCACGTTAGCTAACGCAAGCTACCTAGCTAAACATTCAAGGGTAGCAATCGTTAGTGAATAGCCTTGTATTATGTTTCAATTTTGACCCAATGAATAGTGTTTCGGCCAGAAATGGCCGGTGCTATACAAGTCACCTCAAAATTGTATGATATACATTTTTAACCTCTTCAAAAACTAATTATTTGAAATTATCATCATGTCACTGACTATCATTACAAACTTGACCAGATATTTCAGTTTTTTGTCCATATAGGACAGGTTTCCCTTGATATTACACCACTCATTTTCATTACAAAGCACACAAAATGCACTAATTATTCATTAAACTGGCCATGATGGTCATAATGTGCTTTTTTTTATTTATGCTGCCATGTTTTTAGTATCTTACACATGTAATGTTTGTCTTGCATTTGATGAGGGGCAGATTTGGCACAATAATATCCATTATGACCTGTAACTCACATCAACGGATTGATGGAGGATGATTCATTGTAATCCGAATTACACTACCGGTCAAAAGTTTTAGAACACCCCCATTTTCCAGTTTTTACCGAAATTTAAGCAGTTCTGAAATGGTACAAAGGTAAGTGGTAAACTGCCAGAGGTTAAAAAAAAAAAAAAAAAAAAAAAAGTTTAGGCTACCAAAAACTGAAAAATAATGTGAAATTCTGAGTTATAAAAAAAGGCCCTTTTCAGGGAACAAGTAATGGGTTAACGTGGGTTAACAGTCACTCTGTGCAAATCGCCAACTCTGGATCCAGCAAAAGAGCCCCAGACCATCACGCTTCCTCCTCCATGTTTGACAGTTGGTGTCACACACTGAGGAACCATCCTTTCGCCTACTCAGCGGCATACAAAAACCCTGCGTGATGAACCGAAGATTTCACATTTTGATTCATCGGTCCATAAGACCTTCTTCCAGTCTTCAGTAGTCCACTGGCGGCGCTTCATGGCCCAAGCAAGCCTCTTTTTATTATTTTGCCATCTTAGCAATGGCTTTCTTACTGCCACTCGACCTGTCAAACCTGCAGCTCGCAGTCTTCTCTTTACAGTTGAAACTGAGACTTCCTTACTTCAACCAGTGTTAAGTTGTGCTTGAAGCTGTCCTGTAAGCCGCCTATCACGCAAGCTGTTGACTCTCAGAAACTTGTCTTCTGATTTTGTTGTGGCTTTGGGTCTGCCAGACCTCTTCCTGTCAGAGTTTCCTCCAGTTTCCAAGTGTCTTTTGATGTTGTAGGAAACTACTCACTGCCATAAAATGTACATTATTTTTCAGTTTTTGGTAACCTAAACCTCTGGCAGTTTACTGCTTACCTTTGTACCATTTTAGGTTATTCACTGGACTTGAACTGCTTAAATTTCTATAAAAACTGGAAAAAGGGGGTGTTCTAAAACTTGACCGGTAGTGTATGTTCAACATTGTCCTCAGTTTCAGACACTTCCTCCTCTATTTCATTGTCATCATTGTCTAAGAGTACAGCGAGGGCTTCACTGGCTGTACATGAGTCTTCTGCTCATGTTCCTCTTCTGACAATTGCTTCTGAGTGATTGAGTGAGTAAATGGTGAGTGGGACCTTTTTTATATCAGTGTTGCCCCTCTCAGACAGCAACAGATTCCCACAACTTAGATCTGCATCTGTCTCATGTTATGTCTATGAGGCATTGGTAAGCTTTTTGAAGATAAAATATATTTATAAATATGCCTTTAGTTCAAATAAAAGTAAGAAAAAATATTTGCATCTATTTGGGATAGTCTTTATGTTTGTGGTGAGAGCAGTGTGTGTGTGTGTGTGTGTGTGTGTGTGTTGTGTGTGTGTGCGTGTGTGAGAGAGAGTGAGAGTGAGAGAAAAACAAAGTGTCCCTCTCATTTATACTAGCTGCTAGTTCATAAAGGTCTATTCTCCTTTGTGGCCAAAAATGGCCAAAGCATTAAAATGGGGTGCAAAGTGCATATAGAAATAAATAAAAACATCAAGATGTCAATATTCTGTATAGAAGTTCATGACCCCAAATTAGGCAAAGTCACCTGGCCTACAGGCTAAAACAAGTATGTTAACCAGCCTTTTTGTGATGATAAACACCTAAATTCGGGTCAAATCTGTCCAACATAATACAAGGGTTTTAATACACCGTTGTGGTGTCGATTTGCCTGGCTGTTCCAATGGGTACTTACTTGCTTAAATTACACTCTGAATTTATGAACACCGAAATAATGTTAGGTTTTGAAATGTGTACCCGTAGTGATTTAGAACTGTGACGAGGCACTTTTCCATGTATATAAACTAAAATTAAGCACGGCTGGCAGCCAACCAGAATCTAGCATTTATCCAAGCCGTGGTATAAATATATATAAATACAAGTAATCCCTTATACATTATGTCTTCGATAATACCAAAACGTTAATATTATAGCTTTTTAACTCAGGGACTACGTGCCCCACAATCCATTGTGCGGGTCTCACGGTTTCCAAAGATGTACGATTCAGTGATGTAATGCTGGGGTAGGTAGATCGGAGCGAGAAAAGGGAGAAAGTGGTTCATGTTTGGTGCTGATGCAGGATGGCAAAGCGCGCAGGACGATGCGGTTTCTAAACTCTGTAGCGGCCATCGTCACTTTCAATTTTCCCAAACGAAGTCGGAATTTTCAAAGAGTTTTATTCATTTATTTTAGGATTTGAATGAAAAAACAGTGAAAGAACTAATCCAAAGCATTTGATTACTCTAGAATGGACTACTTAAATTGATGACCAGCGACAGGCAATGGTGTGCAACGGCTGATGTCTTTTTTTCTTTGCAAACCTGGCGAAATATAAGCTGTTGCTGGATTGGTTCTAAAAGTTTATCTGGTTATTTTTGCCTCTTTGTATAGACTGAGATGGCGGATGCAGCCGAGTGCGGCGTGAAAGTAATGTGCCGATTCAGGCCACTGAATGAATCGGAAATCACAAGAGGAGACAAATACATACCTAAATTCAAGGACGATGACACGGTGCTTATAACGGTAAGTTCCTCAATACAGGATGTGTGTCCTTCATTGTAAACATTGTCTAGCTTTAATAATTTACCTAATTTTTGAACGCAACTCATCCGCATTTTCCTTATTAAAACAGAAAAGGTTCGGTACCCCCGTTGAGCGCAACGATGCGCCGGAGAGTTTGCGCAGCATGCTTTGTAAACACTGACTATATTACAAGCAACCTGTATTTTTATTTAATTGGCTACAATGCTTGTGAACCTCACATCTAGGGCTATTTTGCATGTTCCGATCGCATTCTAGCTAAGTCAATTATGCTTTTATGGATTGTGTTCAGGTGAATATGTCGTTGTCAATAGGGGTGTGTAGTGTCACCACCGAATAATGTTTTAAGTCGATTAAAGTGCTAATGGTTTTGTATGTGTTCAAAACACTCGTTTATTGTAAAACATACGTATAAATGCATTTATGGGTAATACACAGTCTATATCTATTTTTAAAGTATTTGATCTAATAGCCTATGTGATTTTGCGCATATTACAAATTTGAGTGCAGAGACAACCCTACAGTAGTCTAAATGTGTAGTCTGCTATTTATTAGTGATTGCACGAAGCATTTTGGTAAACATATTACAATTCGATTTGTTAAATGTCTGCGTAAATCTTGCATCGTAAAACATTACAGGCTAATAAATATTTTCTGCAGTTGAAAATGCTGCTAAGAATGGTGGTAGCCTACATATTTTTTTAAATAAAAAAAATAGAGCGTTAAACTGTTGCCAGGTCCTGACTGTTTTTCTGCAAGCACAGCATCATCGTCGAAACAGTCCCAAAGCGATGCCATTTGAGAGAGGGATAGATAGATAGATTGGCATGGTCCGCGGATGTCGTCCTATCATTATTTGCTCATCTGGTCCTACATCTTTGGTTTCTGGCGTTCAGTTATATATAATTCCCTTCGACCAGTGCGGTCACGTATTAGCGTATATGTGAATGAACAAAGTTATTCATAAAATTCTTCTGGAAATGTTCATGTTGCAGAAAATGCTCTCAAGGTGAGACCCATGCTTTATCACAAAGGTCATGCAGTTTTAAATACAGAATTGTGTAGCAAACGTTTTCGTATCGTATACAAGTGTATTAAAGCCGTGGAAACTGCAGGCTACAGAGCTAATCGCGGCCTGTTTAAGAAATCTCTCTCCACTCAAGGATGGCTCTGTATATTAAGCTGGACTGTACACAATTTGGCCCCACCCTTTCCTAAAGGGTATATCGTAGGTATTTTATGTAATTCTAAACGCTTGAGCCGGACACGTCTAGGTGAGGCTTCGTTCCCTCTTTAACAAACAGTGAATCAGAAGGCCGATGTTGTCGGAATGTAGGATAAAACATGACCAATGTTTTATGTTCTGCTTGTTTTTATGGTTTGTTGTAATAGGGGACATATGCCGTATTCGTTGTAAAGATCATTTTATATAATTGGAATAATGCAACAATGAGCTTTTAAATCCCACTGACAACATTCAAACCATACACGCTATGCATCTTCACAGACACAGTATGCAGAACTACCTTTGACAATTCATATGGCATGACTTATTTTTACCTTATTTTTACTTCTCATCACCTATCTTGGTCATTTGTCTTCTCACATCCAGTCGTATTATCACTCTTACATGGAGCCATGTTGTTTAGCGTAATATTAATGAATTAAAGGACACAATAATTCCTCTAAAATAAACTATAAATTGAATTTTGCCATTTTTATTTCTGAAGAAACTACTTTAAGTAGTACTCTTAAGTACACAGAGGTCAGAAGTCATCCACATAAGATGACAGCAGACGTGCCATTATGACTGTCATTCAAAGGTACAGCATTTGCTCATTAAGGTAGGAAACTGTACTAATGCAGCATACACAAGGGTGATCTGTTGAATACGCGGTTGTGGGTTGTACATATCTGACACCGGTTCCATGGATTTTCCTTTGGTGCCGGGGGAAGAGCTGTTGAAATACAGAAGCCATGTGATGCTCTATTAGGGCTGAGTCAGCTGTCATCTGCTCCCTTCCTAACCGAGGATGCTATAGGACAGCACTGCGTGTCACAGATAGACAGCATCCTCTCACCCTCAGATGTGCGCACGTCTTCATTCTAGACACCACAAAGGGCAAGGGTGCGCCAGTCGGCAAAGGAGGTTTTAGAGGCACGGAATGACAACGTCCTGACATGCTGCCTGAAGACAGCCACGCATGTAGGGATGTTTTGTGGATGCAGCAGGAGATTTCAGAAGTGTGAGGGAGCATGCAAATGTCCACTACAAACGGAGTCTTCACCCTCCTAGAGCCTGAATAAGGGTAGTTACTTTTCTAAGCAGGGGTCCTTGGCCTTTAGCTCAGACCGCTATACGTATTTCTTGTTGTGCCGGGTTGATGGTGATGGCAGTGCTTTCAAACCTTCCATTACACGGAGATACAGAGTCTTCATTTTTCATTTCACAATTTTGCCATTCTTGATTAGTACTGTCAGTCCCAGAATCCTTCGCAGCAGTGTAGATATTGCTTATCACCAGAGGTGGATCCTTTTAATTATTCATCGTAATGGAGACGTGCATGACGGGCGGATGAAAATGAACCCTCAATCAATTACACAAACCCCATGCAAGAGTATTCATCTTCAATATAGCACCATAGTAAGGTGCAAATAAAAACCCCATTGTGCATCAGTGACATGCGGGGACAGACCAGGCCTAATTTCCCCACCACAGAATACCCAGCAGTAAAGATCACAATCCTCTCTTAAATTGTTCTGAAAAACCTTATGGTAACATTGACGTATAGGCGTCGGCTGCAGGGGTCCTGCGCAGTCCTGCCCCCTCTGACGAATAAATAAGTCCACAAGCAATCGAGGGGAGGTGACACTAGGGTGAGGGCCGTCCAGGGGATGATATGCGGTCACCCTTGGCGCCGGTGTACGAAAGCATCACGCGGCTGCTGACACTGAGGCATGCGTTCGTCCCTCCCCACCTTCACTGCAGTGTCGTAGTCTCCTCTCTGCCTTGCAACGATCCATTTCGTAGCCACAGCCTGATTGAGTTTCCTGCTCGTATTCTCTGCTCCCCGTCCTAACGAGAGCTCCCCTCACTGTCCACTTTATGGTTATTCATCACCCCCTCCAGTGCAGAAGGGTGACTGAAAAGGATGTGTAAAGCAATGTACAGTGCAGCTGGAAGGACGTGAGTCAAAGCAGCAAACGTCACTTACTTCCATGCGTTAGGCAGAGAGTGGCCTTCAAATGTATTAATTTCCTTTGAAAACTGTAACGCAAAGACAGGTTTGTCTAAGAATAGCATGCATGCATGCAATGGTTTTGTACAGATGCGTAAAAATATGTTGGACATGACACAGAACAGCAAGTTTTTTAAAATTAATTGCAATACTGCTGGCACACTTGCATTTTTCTGTTAAACCTTTGAAGGCATTTTTGGGGGGGGTTTTCAGTTTATCAAAGATAAATTTGAGACCACTGGGTAAAACTGAATCTGATTTGTCATCTAAACCCAACTGATGCCATGTGAGCTGTCAGCGGGCATGTTCGTCTGAGAACAAGCCCAGATAAGGGGGACGCTTGCACAAACCTGCCTGTCACTATTTTGAAGGTGGCTCTTGAACAGGGGACAGACGTATTTGATGTTGAGTCTCGTGCTCTCAAGTCATTCATGACAGACGCCTTGCCATCGTGAAAAAATGTGAGCCAAATCAAGTGGGCTTTGCAACACACCTGTGCCATTGAGAGAGCGATTCAGTGCATCTCCATTTTGTTTCCCATGTTCGTGTAGGTGTCGCGCCCGATTTGCACTGCATACTTCAAAACCAGGAAGTGGGTCTGCTGACCATCTGTGGCCGTAAATAAGAGTTGCTTTTCTGTGTAGCTGCTGGTAATGGAAAAGAAAGCAGCAGGGATAAAACACAGACCGGTCTGGCCCTCATTGACAAGCCTTACTCAGGAGAACAGGTGGGGGTGGGGGGAGCAGGCGCGTGGGAGCGGCCATGTTTCCGGCTCAGTGGAGGGGCACTGAAAGGGACTGGTTTACAGCGGGTGGCACGGGCACACCCATGCCTAAATTCTCATTCTCGGCTGTTCACCAACCCTTCTGTGGCCAGCAGCCCCCCCCCCTTCCCCTCCAGCATTTCCAGAATCCCCTTAACATCCCAGCTGTGTCCCGTCTTTTCAGAGAGTAGAGAGACTGCAGTCTCCCCTCCCCACCAGTGGGAAACACACCCTATCACGGTTCCAGAAGGAACAGACATTTTCTGGAAGGATATATGCATTGTGCCAACAGAGGGACCAAGTCAAGCCCAGAGTGAGCAGTTAGCCAGCTCTCAGATGACTGCAGAGAACACATTTTGTCTGTTGCTGGGCCATAATTAAAACTGTGCAGCCACATGCATAAGGCACAGAATTGATCATGTTTTATGAAGTGGCACCAGATTTGTATACAAATGAAACAGGGGTCACTCATTAAGTAGGTTATATTCTATAGCATTGTCTATAGCAGATGAGGCTTTCTAAGATGCCAAACAAACACATTATCATACCTTCCATAAAATGCCTGATTCCATTGAAATACCGGGATGTAGTGCTTTTATGGCATTGTTTTAATACTAACTCTGTTTTTACCTGAAGTATCCTTGTGCAGTATTTCAGGCTTGTTTATTGGGTGATGTATTTTGCAACAGGAGGAGTTAAACCTCAGTTAAAATGGCCACCCAGGGCCTTCTTTCCTGATCCCGTGTCATATATGCAAATGTTTTCTTGCCATTAAATGAATCCTGTTTAATTAATGGCAAGATATAGGCAGGATCATATTGGGGCGGGGACATGGTAACTCCCTCCAAAGAGAGATCGGTGTATCGTTTTCCATGGTTTAACATATGTACATGCATTATATCATGATACCATTGAACAGAATTCACTGTATTTTAGGACTGTTAAATCATTAATTGGAGGGTAAATTATCTTTGTTTGTGAGCTTGCAGTGTGCTGCCATGTCCTTGCTTTGTCTTTGCATTAGCTCAGGGGAATAGGTAACAGGAATATGCCCGACAGCAATGGTTGCCACACAACAGTAAGGGAAATAAATAATGAATTCATAAATGGACAATTTTGATTACCAGACAAATATGGTTGTTAAATTATATTAAACAAAGCTTTTGAGGAATCCAGCAAGGTTTGCCTTTAGTAGTTCTACTATTGGCACTACGAACACCAACCATAAACATCTTAAAATCAACATCGATTTACCTTGGACATATACATATACCATATATACTGGATACAATATTACACTTAAATAAATCATTGTTATGAAATAATGGTGATCCTTTTTTATCAGGACTTCATCATGGAAATTAAACTTAATATTGTTAAAAGAAGAGCAATGATATAGTATGGTATATTCTAGATAAAAGAGGTTTATAACACATTTTTTACACCTTTGGAGATGTATTCTGACCACTTTGAAGAGAAACCAGGAACTAGGAAACCATTTTATATAATAGTTGGAATTGTGAAATATTACCGCAAATGAACAGATAAGCCTTAGCAGTGCGTGAGTTTTTGATACTCATTTAATATGATCATTTTAATATACTGCCCTTCTCCTTCTTATTGTTATGGTCAGGTTTTATATTCATATAAACTGTACACCTTACTGTTCCTGGTGATAGAGACAGGTGACTGACTTTACAGCTATTACAGTTATATTATTGCCTATAGTAATACTTGTTGTTTTTTTGGACCTGCTGCTCTGACAATTTTTTATTATCATTTATATGTCATATAAACATAAAAAACATATACTGGTAAATGGATCATAATGTGTAGTAGCTTAAGCAATTTGCTTAATCAGACTACTTACATGCATTTTGCACCCCATAATTGAAAAAGGGCCGTTTTCCTCGAAACAGAATTAATTACTCTGCAGAGTGATTGTCCGTAATATGTGTTTAATGAATACAAATTTGTGTTAAAATTCAGAAATTAATGCAGTATATATATATATTTTTTTTTAAGCTGCAGGTTTATAGCTTATGTAGTTCAAACCATATGTTCTGTAATGATTTTTAATTTATTTGAGAAATCTTTCTACTGCAAGAAAACAACATTTCATACATATACCTGTCATGATGTTACTTATGTTTATGATTTATTAACAGATGATTATCATATGCCTTTGCGCAGTCAATCAGTATCTGTGCTGTTACTTCTTCTCGGAAATCGTTGGTGAAAACTCCAACATACTTTTCATCAATCAATATTGCAATTTCAAAAATAATATGATAAAATAATATATATATTGTGGCATCCCAAGGGGCTGCACAGGAAAATAGCTGCCTGGCCCTTTAATTATTGGGAGCCACTGGAGGAAAAGGACTACAGTTCCCAGCAGCCTTAAGTCCCCCACCTGACGACCAGCTGAAACACGTTAAAGCCATGAGGACTGCTGGCAGCTGATGCCAATTTATTTAAATTGGGAATGGGAAATGTATTTAAAGGACTGTTTTATGTCACATGGGGAGGGAGTAGGTTGGAGTAGTGGAGTAGTGGCAGAATAGTTTTTGATTTGACTTGGATTGTTTTGAGGACCCTGTTTTGTGTACCGGCTTGGATTGTTTGAGGAACTGAATTGGATGAGGACTGTGGTTTACGAACAAAGACAGCGAGAAACGGATTGTGGACAATATGTGTTTGTTTTTCGGATTACCCATCTTTTATGTGTTTTGTCAAGAATCATTTAATAAAATCATCGTTTTGTTTTGAATACTGCCTCCTCCAGGTTATTCAACTGCCTACGCCCTCTGCAAAGGTCCTTGAGTGTCACCCCACCCCAAGGGACACTAAAATATGGTGGAGAATGCGGGCAGAGGGCATCACCTATAGGCAAGAGGAGGTAGTACAACGGAAAAAAAGAAGCCCCGGTGGATGTCAGATCCGAAAATCTTCTCATGGCTAGAAAAAGATTATCCAAAAGAAAGGTGATAGCCGCTTTACTGAGGTTGCCAGAGCACACCCAACCAGAGTTAGAACCAGAGGCGGACGTCCATTGTTGAGGACCGGTGGATAGTTCAAGGTTCAAGATCTACGGGATGAATTGCAGCGTGCGCAAGCCAGAGAAAAGAAATCCCAGTTCGAAGTCAGGAAGTTGACTGTAGAGCTGCAAATGCAGTCCCAGATCCTTCAGGGTAAGGATGGTCAGTTGGAAGAGCTAAAGGTCCAACTAAAAGGACAAGCAAGGCAGCTTGGGGAGCTTGAGGAGGTGCTCTCGGTGTTGGAGGTGCAGGAGCAGTGCGGCAAGGAGGTGATTCAGTGTCTGCAGCAGGAAAGCCAGGAGTTGCAGAAGGAGCTGAAGAATGCCCAGATTGAACTGAATGGGAAGAAGACTGAGTTGGAGACCACCACCTGGTGGCCATGGAGAAATTGCAGGAGGAACACCGCAGCTCCCTGAGGGAGATTGGGAACATAGCTGTGGAGCTGGAGAATACCAAAGCATCTCTTGGCGATGAGGTGAGGCGTGTGGAGGCCCACAGACTGGAGCTGAGGAGAGCAGCGGAGGCCCATTGGTCTGAGGCAGAGAGCCTCCGGAGCCAAGCGGAGCAGGAGAGCAAGAGAAGGTGGGAGCTGGAGGCGCAGCTGAAGTGGCTGGACAAAAAAGCCCAGCACCAGGCTACAGTGATATCATTTTGTGAGGTCTTGAAGATTCAAAGCAAAACTCTGCCTCAAGTACAAAATGAACTAGAAAGGGTGAGTGAAGAGCTGGAGCATGCAAAATATGTTCCTGTTGTGCAAGATTCTGCCACACGGGTGGAGCTCTCGCAGCCAGTGGGACCAGCAGGAGGCGATGACCAGACATCGAGTGGGGTTGATGGTACTTGATCCCACTCAGCCTGCGGGACCTTGGAAGGGGATTAGAGGAGCAGTATGTTGAGGATGAGCTATGGTGGGACCATAGTGTGGAGGAAAGCCTCTTGGCGACGGCTGAGGCCGGGTGGAACACCCGACCATTTCCTGATGAGTCCATCTCCGTCCCTAAAGTTGAAAACACAGCAAAGGAAAAAGGAGACTAAAGGTTCTCACCTGAAAGGAAACCAGAAAAAGAACCGCCGTAAATGTAAAGGGAATGACCGTATAAAACGTTTATGGAGAAGGAATTCAAATGTGGAAAATAAATCAAAGGATGAAGCTAACTCTGTTTTGAAGAGCATGTTTTCCCCGGTAACCACACTTGACCACCTGGAAGCAAAATGTAAGTGGCAGAAAAGGCCAAGAAGAGGATCACGGATACCGAAATGGCACTGGAGGAGCCGTGGAAAGCTGGTGAAGCCCAGAGCCCGAGGGGTGATCGTTCTGTCCAAGGAGCCCAGATCCAGCATCCACATGTGGCTGTCTGGTGACAGATGAGGTGAGCAACTCACACCAATTCCTAATGGCTTGCAGATGCTTTTGCAGGAGGTGAATGGAGACAATGGAGTCCAGACGTTTGATTCAGGCGGGGCACTGCCAATGACATAGAGTATATGTCATTGTGCAGAGCTAATTCAGTGATTCGGTGATATGTTGTGAAATATATTATGCTATTGTATGAAATGTGCTGTACAAATAGATTGATTTGGTTGGCTCAAAGATTTTTATTAAGAAACAATATTTTTTGTACATCTTTGTACCTCTATGGTGTATCTGATGGTCACTGGCAACAAACAGTCGATAAGCATAAATATGTTGGTAGGACTAGCCTTATGTAAGCTTTAAGCTCGTTTTTTATACGAGTTTCGAACCGAGGATCCCAATGCAACAATAGACACGATTAGCTCACCGAGCTAAAGTCCCTATTCTGCAGCCAAATGAACTAATCATACTCTTATTGATGCCACGTTCTGTAGCGGACGCCCGCATGTTAATGTATGTATCGGAGCTACACTTATTTGGAAATATAAATGCAAAGTTTTCCCACACTTGAGAACAGCAGCTCCTCTTTCTCTCTGGCTCCATCACAACACAATGTAATCCACTCTTCACAACAACGGCTATGCACGCATCTACAACCCACGATTTGTTCATTTTTAGAGTTCATTATATAGGGAAGCCCACCAATGTTTCAAACCTGTCAAACCCGTATGCAGCAAATCAAAGCAGCCATGTGATTCACTGAGGGAACAAAGCAGTGTTTGCTCCGGACGTCATTTTCATGTGATCGTTTCCTTAACAAAGCAAGCTCCGGAGCAGTAGTTCATTTAAAATGACTGGCGAGTTTGTTGCAGGCATCAGAGCTTCGGTGTCAGACATAACATCACTAGTAGAGAGTGGTGAGTGAGAGAATATTTGAGAATTGTTTTTGGATTGCTGTTTTTGATTTGACTTGGATTGTTTTCAAGACCCCATTTTGTGTACCGACTTGAATTGTTTGAGGAACTGAATTGGATGAGGACTGTGGATTACGGGCAAAAACAACGAGAAACGGATTGTGGACTATATGTGTTTGTTTTTCGGATTACCTATCTTTTATGTGTTTTGTCAAGAATCATTTCATAAAATAATCGTTTTGTTTTCAAAGGTTAGGCGGCACGGTGGTGCAGTGGATAGCACTGTCGCCTCACAGCAAGAAGGTCTCGTGGGTTCGAATCCAGGCCGGGGGCCTTTCTGTGCGGAGTTTGCATGTTCTCCCGTGTCCGCGTGGGTTTCCTCCGGGTACTCCGGTTTCCTCCCACAGTCCAAAGACATGCACGTTAGGCTAATTGGAGAGTCTAAATTGCCCGTAGGTATGAGTGTGTGAGTGAATGGTGTGTGTGCCCTGTGATGGATTGGCGACCTGTCCAGGGTGTATTCCTGCCTCTCGCCCGGAACGCATGCTGGGATAGGCTCCAGCACCCCCCCGCGACCCTGACCAGGAATAAGCGGCTTAGACAATGGATGGATGGATGGATGGGTTTTCAAAGGTCCTTGAGTGTCACCCCATCCCAAGGGACACTACAATATATATATTTAAATTAAAGTTATAAAACAAATACAAATTTTGACCTGATCATTTCTGTTCTTATGAATGAATGAATATTAATCTTATCGTGTATAGGAAATGTATTTCAGCATTAAGTATTGTAGCATTAATGGTGGAAGTAAATGTTTGCTTTGATAGGGTATGGTCAGAGTACTCCTCTGGGGCTCTCTGGTGTAATTTGCGTCTCCATGGCGTTGGCAGCTGTCTCTTATTACCTATGATTGCAGGGCAGGAGTGCACCATGAGAGAGCAGGAAATATTATGTGAATATTTATTCTCACTTTGGACCACACTCACTGTCCTGTTGACCCAGGGATGTGATGGAAAAAGGGGACTTATAATTATTGTCTGTCAGTCTCTGAATTCTTCAAGGCTGTGTTTGAAACATAGAATATGTCAGATTTGTGCTTACTTTATTAGAGTGCTTTTGTGTGTTTGACCTGATTGATTGAAATTGATTGTCCTTTCTTTAGAACATTTTCTCTCCGCCAGTTAGGAATAGCTGATTATGCCTTTCACATTATCGCTTTGCCACCCATACCTTGTGCAAGCGGCACTGCAGCTGAAATGTGTACACTTGCCTGTGAGCCAGTGGATATCAGTGAATATATTACTAATCTGTGAGACGTCTAAACAAGCAGTAAGTGTCATACCCTGTGACTTTTGGAATGTGTCATTGGACCCCTGGAGCTCCTTCTACTCTGTTTGAATGGTGTGCATCCTTTACCTAAATGTAGTGGAAAGCAGACCATTCCAGGACATCTCTCCTAATGTTGCCTTCATACACTATTGAGAGGAAACACAAGGCTTTTATAGAAGCACTGCGTGGCGGGGGTGTGCTTTGAAGAAAAAATTGCTGGCATTTATTTGGCGCTGTTACGGTTGACCAAAATTTGACCCCAGAAACTCTAAGGGTCTCCTCGTCGACGGGTCCTTGATTGTTGATTGAGGCCATGCTCCCGATGCATGGTCACTCTGACGCTGATTGGACTGTTCCCAGCTGCACTCTCCTCGACCTCGTCTGACTACAACTTTTTTTTGAGAAGAGGCTTTTTTTCTTTCTGTGCCATTCAGCTGTGCCTTTCTTTGGAAAACTTTTGCAAAGATTTTTACCTTACTTGTTTGTCCGTTTTTCCCTGTGCATATTTTTTTCTTATGTACCTTTTGATAGCTAGGGAAGTGTAGAGTATGGGAAGTAGTCTGCAGAAGAGAACGTCCTTTTTGACTTGCATGCGAGTGAGTTTAGAACCTATCCTCTTCGGTACTAAGGCTTAGACTGTTTTTATTGTTTTTTTAAATTATATCCCTTCGTTGTCATGTCAAGTGTACTATCTGTCGTATGTCATAAATAAATCCTGTATCTTTTTATCTAACTAGTTGACTTGAAGGAATATTTGTTTGTTACCTCCCATCTTGGTTCACCATCCAGCTATTGAAGTGCGGGCAGTTTTTATGGGTTCGCAACAAGTGGGGGCTCGTCCAGGATTGAATTTTGGAGTCGTGTTGCGGTTGTGTGTGCAGTTGTGTTTCGTTTTGACTTTTTGTGAATTGTTACCCACATATAAAAATGGAGTGCTGTTACTCGTGCTTTGGCTAAGAGACTTCATGAATGCTCTGACGTCCGGAGTGATATTAATTTATCTTATACGTTCATTGTGAATCCTGACTTGAATGACTGGCATGCTGCTTCTGCATGAGGTTCGACTGAATCACCGGCTATGGAGACGGGCATTGTTGAGCCTTGTGTGGGGTTGGAAAAATTATCTGTGGTTTCTGCTACAGAATTCTATGCCGTACCTACTTTGTGAGAAATGGCGTTTTGATGCGAAAATGGCAACCACTTACTGCTTCAGCTCAGGGGGAGTGGAGTGTTAATCAAATAGTGGTTCCATCAGCTTATCGGCGTGAAATATTGTGCTTGGCTCATGATCATCGCCTTGCTGGGCATTTGGGGGTTAACAAAATATATGATGTTGAGACATTTTTTTTAGCCTGGTTTGAAAGCGGATGTGGCAAAACATTGTAAGACTTGTCATGTATGTCAGATGGCTGGCAAACCGAATCAAACGATTACACCAGCTCCTCTGTATCCGATCCCCTATGAGTGAATCATTTGAAATAATAATAATAGATTGTGTTGGCCCATTGCCTTGCACCAAAGCGGGAAATCAGTATTTGCTTACGATCATGTGTCCTCGATGCGATTTCCTGAAGATATTCCGTTACGGAAGATAACTGCTCCTGTCATTGTTATGGCTTTAATCAAGTTCTTTTCATTATTTGGTTTTCCCAAAACTATTCAGTTGGACCAGGGGTCAAACTTCATGTCCAAACATTTTTCTCAGGTTTTGAGTCACAGGGTGCTCTGGAGAGATTTCATGAGACTTTGAAATCTATGCTGCGTGCATACTGTTTGGAATTCGAGTGAAATTGGGTTCCTTTGATATTGTTTGCCGTGACACAGGAATCTCTAGGGTTCAGTCCTGCGGAATTGGTGTTTGGTCACACAGTACGCGGTCCGTTAAAACTAGCGGATGATTCTACCATAAAATGTAAATGTAATGTAATGTAATGAATCTCCTAGATTATGTTTGTGATTTTCGTCTTAAACTCAGTAGGACTTGTGAAATAGCTAAGGACAACCTTACGGTAGCCCAAACTAAGATGAAGAAATTATTCGACCGACGGGTTAAGTCAAGAGAGTTCTCGCCTGGCGAGAAAGTTCTGGCTTTGCTACCCATTACTGGTTCTGCATTACAGGCTAAGTATAGTGGACCTTACGTGGTGGAAAGTAAGGTGAGTGAGTGTGATTATGTTATGCAGACTCCTGATTGCAGAAAGAGAAGTCAACTGTGATTGAGAGGGTGAGGTAATTGGAGTACAAAATTTAAAACCTGTTATGCCCTGTGGCCCCGGGGTGGCCAGGCCATTACCTGGGAGGACCTGGAAGCCTGCCTCGGAGAGTGGGTGGCAGACCTGCTCTGTCTGGCGATGGGTTGCCAAGGCAGAGGAGCCTAGGGATAGGAGGGAGGTGCTGCAGCCCCTTCTCTGGCCCCAGCACAGCCTGGCCTTTGCCGCTTCAGTGGACCATCCTCTTCACTGGTTTGTGTGCCCAGTGCAGGAAACCAACTGGTGCGGAAGCTGCGCTAGAGACAGTAATCATTGGCACCACTGTCCGGCACCAATTGATGTGACTGTCCACCAGCTTCTCCTCCTCCTGACTGAGGAGAAGAGGAAGGCTAGACACTCCCACAGACCTCCACCATTCCATCGCCCCCTGCTTTGCCGGCCTCCCTGAGGGCCCATTGCCCCCTGCTGTCGCCGCTGGCCTCCCTGAGGGTCCCTCACTGCCAGCTCCTGTCGGCGTCCTTAGGGGTCCCTTGCCGCCGGTTCATGCCTGCCTCCCTGGGGGCCCCTCGCCGCCGTCTCCTGCCGGTCCCACATTGACTGGTGCTGGGGGCCCCTCACCGCGAAGGTTGAGGCTATCTCTCAGTTCCTACGTCTCGACGAGAATTGTGATGCTTCCTTGGTATGGTTGGATACACAGTTTCTGTAAAAAGTTTACTGCGATTGCTACCCCCTTAACAGACTTGTTAAGTGTAAAGGTACCTTTTGTTTGGTCTGACCCGTGTCAGCTAGCTTTTAACAATGTTAAAGCTCTTCTGTCTAGTGCTCCTGTTCTCTCTGCCCCAGATTTGGAAAAACCTTTCAAACTTGCAGTGGATGTGTGTGACTCAGGTGCTGGAGCTGTGGTCCTGCAGGACGATTTGCAGGGAGTGGAACATCCAGTTTGTTATTTTTCGAAGAAATGTAACCGTCACCAGCGAGTTTATTCAACCATTGAAAAGGAGGTGCTCGCCCTGATCCTCGCAGCATTTCGACGTATACGTGGGGTCTGCCCCTCATGCAGTGGTAGTGCTTACCGCTCACAATCCTCTGTTTTTTCTCCGCCGAATGCGGAATCCAAACCAACGTCTTATACAGTGGAGTTTGTCCTTGCAAGAACATAATCTCAACATTCAACGTATTTGTGGCAAGGATAATATCCTTGCTGATGCATTGTCTCAAGTGAATGAGGTAAGATTTGAACCTACTTGAGAATCGCGAAGTGTAAATGAGTTTCTTCAATAAAAATAAGAAAAGTAGTAATTTGTTCGGCACTGTCAGTTTTTGTGTCTTGTGTGAATGTATTGTGGCATCCCAAGGGGCTGCCCCCAAGGAAATGGCTGCCTGGCCCTTTAATTCATTGGAGCCATGGGAGCCGGAAAAGACTATCTTTCCCAGCAGCCTGCAGTCCCACACCAGCTGAAGCAGATTAAGCTAGTGGGACTGCAGGAAGCTGATTGCAATTTGGAGGCCTATTTAAAGGACTGATTCTTGTCCCACTGAGATGGAGTAGGTTGGTGGTTTTGGAGAGTGTTGTGGAGAGTGTTTTGAAGAGTTGTTTTAGGATTGCTGATTGTGTTTCGGATTGGATTGTTTTGAGGACCCCGTTTGTGTACCGATTTTGGACTGTTTGAGGAACTGGCTTGGATTTGGACTTTGGATTATGGATTTTGACCAAGATAAGGATTTTGGACTTTATGGGTTTTGAATTCCCCCCGAATACCCCACCTTTGTGTTTTGTCAAGAGTCATTGAATAAAGTCATTGTGTTGTTTTGAATACTGTCCGAGTGTCGCCTGACCCCAAGGGACACCACAGTATTAACTTCTGATTTTTTTATCTTAAGTGTGGGGGTGTTACAGTTGACCAGAATTTGACCCCAGAAACTCGACGGGTGCTTGATTGTTGATTGAGGCCATGCTCCCGATGAGTGGTCGCTCTGGCGCTGATTGGACTGTTCCCAGCTGCACTCTCCTCGACCTTCTCTGGCCATGCCCCTGTCTGGAGTTTATAAGGGATGGAGCAACATTTTTTTTGGAGAAGAGGCTTTTTTCCTTTCTTTGACTTTGTGCCATTCAGCTGTGCCTTTTTTGGAAAACTTTTGCAAAGATTTTTACCTTACTTGTAAGGTTTGTCCGTTTTTCCCTGTGCATATTTTTTTTCTTATGTACCTTTTGATAGCTAGTGAAGCGTAGAGTAGGGGAAGCAGTCTGCGGAAGAGAACGTCCTTTTTGACTTGCACACAAGTGAGTTTAGAACCTATCCTCTCTGGTGCTAAGGCTTAGTCAGACTGTTTTTATAGATTTTTTTATTATATCCCTTAGTTGTCATATGAGTATGTCTACTATCTGTCGTATGTCATAAATAAATGCTGTATCCTTTTATCTAACTTGTTGACTCGAAGGAATATTTGTTTGTCGCGTCCCATCTTGGTTCACCATCTGGCTATTGAGGTGCGGGCGGTTTTTATGGGTTCGTAACAGAGCGCAAAGATTGCAAGTTGACTCAGAAACGGCTGTATTCTTGCCTGACTGCAGGCCTTGTCTACTCGTGCCTAATGTAAAAGGGTTCAAGAATGTCCTCTTAAAAGAGGTACGGGCTGCCAAAGACGTGTGGGTCAAAGGGAGCCATTTTTTTAAGACCAGACAATCTGTGTCTCCATCCGCGTGGTGTTGCTGTGGGATACATGAAATGGGTGGGTTTCCAATCAGAACAGCCTCCCCCAGTGGGATGTGGTTTCCATGGATACCGGGTCCTCGTTGAAACAACAGCTCTCCCCACCGTTGGGGCCTTGAACTCCGGCTGCATAATCAATGTTAAAGTGTAAAAGGAGAAGAGTCACCATCCTCTGTGGGAATTGTCATGGATGACAGGAAAATAATGAAGACAAAGACATTCATACATGAGACAGAATTATAAAATGTCAATTTCAATACCTCTAGTTATATATGGGCACAAATTTTCCAGTTTGTTCAAATTTGACAGATTAGCTGCAGTTTGAATTACACTACAAGCCATGGTTCCGTCTTCTTTTCTCCCCACACTGATCGATAATCACGACATTCACTGTGCATTTTTGTTATACTGGAAAAGTAGATGGGTTTATGCTGAGGAGCTGGAAGTTCACCTCATGAATGTTTGATGTCGCCCTGACTAAGTGTGTATGTGCGTGTGTGTGTGTGTGTGTGTGTGTGGGTGTGTACATGTGTGTCCAATTGGGTCTGTGCTATGTGTGTATTCGTGTGTTTTCATGCATGTGTACATGTGCGTGCATTGAGTCCTCTTGGGTCTGTGCTGTATGCGCGTGTGTGTGTGCTTGTGTGTGTGTGCTTGTGTGCATGCATATTTGTGTGTCTGCGTGCGTGTGTATGTGTATGCGTTGTCCTCCTGGCTCTGTGCTTGCAGTATGGATAAAGAATGCAGCAGTCAGCAGTACTCTCTGGATTACATGTGATGGTGGAGGAGAGAGTACGCGGATTTGGTACAGCTACAGACAGATCATATTCCTTATTCGTATCTTATTCCTTTACCAGTTTAAGTTTTCTTTAAAAAGGCAGTTGTTTAAAAAAATGCCATATCTTTAACCACTCAATTCTGTTGATTACCTATATACAGTATATCAACATTTTGTGGAATAAATACATTGTAATACTGTTGTTTTACTTGTGTATATAATCCACTTGAATATAAACATGGCCTGCAGTTATGGCCTGCGTCCGGTCTTGTAGAAATCCCAGATAAAAAATATTAGTATCGAATACTATAGTATCGAATATATGTGTATTTAAATGCTTATTGTATTTAAGGTGCATTACATGGTGCAAAATAACTTTGAAAATAGTTTCAAACGTGGAAAAAAAGGTGTCAAAAATATGAATGAATCGACATTTTTAGTTTTATTTTAAAATGTACTGGATGTTGGTATATTTCAACCATTTGTTTAATACTTTGATTTAACATTATCAAGCTTCCCTTTCAGCGATTGGACTCTTTATGTCTTTCATAAAATGTCTACAAAATATCCAAAGGATTACTTTACCCTATGACCTAAGGGTTACAGGTGTGACTATTCCTCTTTGGAGAGACAGTATCTCCAGTCTGTGTTGGGCTAACTGTGTCGGCTGTTCGAAATGTGGATTTATAGGATGCTGGTATCGAATTCTAATGGCAGTGTTGTTTCACCCTTGAGTTACTCTGGCTGAAGTACATATTCTGTTATCTCAGCAGAATACATAGGGTTCTGAATATCAGCAAAATTGTTCCACCTCATACTTTTTACTATGTGGTTGATCACTACTGCCATTTGTCATTTTACAATTAGAGTATCATTTCTCTTGTCTAGCCTACTTGCATTCTAATAAGCAAACGGGCAAAACTATTTATCTTAATCAAATTTAAATATGATGAACAAACACCACAACTTATGTCTCTGAAATACTGTCAAACACCAATGCAGAGTTAATTAAAAAATAGAAATTGCTTTGGCAAAATGATCAAAAAACACCCTCCGCTTAGACCCTGCTTTGTCTTCTGGTGACACGTGCGCGCCCACTGAATTTCACTGCAGATATCGCTCAGTGTTACAGTCCTGGAATTAAGAAGGACTCACGGTCGCGGTCCATGGCGTTCCAGACGCCTGCAGGACGTGTGTTAAATCCCCTTGTCAATGCCGTGGCTGTCAGGCACGTGCCAAACAGGACAGTTCCCCTGACTGCACTGTCAAAGCAGACTGCAAGCAACTTCGTGCGATATGATGCCTCCTTCTCCGCAGGTCAGGGGGAAGGTAAAGCTACATTTACTGCAGCGCACCACCGAACCTGGTGGCGTTGGCTTGCACCCGTGGGGATTGAACCCTTTGGGTCCTGCATTAGTGTTGGCAGAAATGATCCCAGCACTCACATTATGAATAGAGAGCAGGGGCTGACAGTAGCAGAAATCATTAGCCCTGTGTCTCCTGGGCGCAGGTGTTGAATGTTAGTGCACATATTACAAGTGCATTAGGAGAAAGGCAGTCACATCATTGGGGAGGCAAGAAGACACTGTGGGGCCAAACAGACACTTAGGATGTGATGGTGTGGAGCACAGCTGCGTAATGAAAAGGGGAAAATCCGCAGCAAATTAACTTAGCCACACATTGCAAGGAATTATTGTGATTTTATTTCTTCTTTGCTAAGGGCTTGATGTTACTGGTGCACTGTTGGATATTAGACATGCTCAATTATTCAACCGGTAAATAACTAAAAAAATGTGCCAGGTGTATTGTGTTGTGTCAGGAACGGAGTAGGAAAACCAGGCGCGGACCCAGAAATGCAATAATGTCCTTTATTGCGTAAAAAAACTGGCAATGGTCAAACAGGAGCAATCAGGGCAATACAGGCATCCAAAGAGTGGTCGGGGACAGGCAAAGTTCGTTCCAGGCTTCAGGTGTGTCAGAGGCAGGCAAGACGTGGTCAATGGGCAGGCGGAGGTCGATAACGGGAAATCAGTCCAGGGAACACAGAGAGGAACGGGACTGGGAGCACGAACAGGTGGGTCGGGAACGAGACTAGGATACAGATGAACACGGGAGCACGAACAAAAACACAATGAAACAATACACGGGTAAACAGAGAAACCGCTGGAGAGTTGTGTAGGCATAAGCAAAGCACAAGACAATCTGGCAACAAACATGGGAAAACGCACAGCTTATATACATTTAGACATAACAAGAAACAATCAGGAATTAACACGAATGCAGCTGACTGCAATCAGACACATAAGGAATAAGTGAAAACGATAATACAATGATGAGACAATCTGGAAAGGAACAGCTTAACTACATCAGACATAACGAGAAACAGGTGAAAACAATAATACAATGACGAGACTGGAAACAGGTAAGCGAAAGTAAAAACACGGACCGGACAACAAGGAAAACATGGAATAAACTACAAACACCTCATTACGGGGAACATGAACACGAGACGTGACAGTGTTGCCTAATGTTAAAGAGAAGTAGATGTGATAGGTACAAGGCAGGTCATTGAGTCATTGAAATGACAGGGTATAAAGATTGCAAAAAATTCCATGTTAAGACAATGTACATAAGCAGATATAGAAAGAGATCTAAACGAAACAGATGAAAGAAAGCCAGCCAACCCCACAAAAAGGCAAGGGGGCTAACAAGGTGGTTCTGTGTGGCTCAGTAGGTAGAGCATGGCGTCGACAACACTTAGGTTGTGGGTTCAATTCCCACTTGGACCACATATACGGAAAAATGTATGCATTTACTACTGTAAGTCGCTTTGGATAAAAGCGTCTGCTAAATGGCATATATTATTATATATTACTTTCAGTCTCGGTAGACAGCAACAGTGAACATCATTTTCAGAAGAATGATGCTTCAAGAATGTTATTTAAACACAGTCTATTCCAGGATATGAATAGGTATAATAGGTTTAAGGTCCCGTCCTCTGTGCTTGGGTGTGACAGATTTACAGTGCAGTAAAAAAAAAGAAAAACAACATAATACAATTTCTTTCATTTTCACCTACAGAGACTATTTGTGATAAAAAAATCTCTGAAGAGTGATATCGCTTTTGGCAAATGTATGGTTTTCAGTTAAGTGTCGTTCAATTGTAGTCTAGCTAGACATAAAGTCCTCTCATCTTCCACAGTGCAGAGATGAGTGTTCTGATAGTTCAGATAGTGCTATGATCTGTCGCCCCCTCCTCCCTTCCCTCAGGGAAGCTGATGACAGGTCTGGAGTGACACCCAGCAGACTGGGTGACTCAGCCGCATTGTGGGAGGGACACTGATCGGCATCACTCTGCAGTGCCAATGGAAATCCATACCAATACATTCAAAATATACACTCTGGGCTGTACTTAAAGGAAACAGCTATCCCCAGACAGGCAGAAGGCAATCATTCAATTCAACCAATCAGTACACCAGGTAATCAATCAATCAACCAATCCAATCAATCACATTTTATGTGATGTAGTACTCTTAAAGGAGCACTCCAACCAAAATCCATAATTTCATGAAGTACTACTTACTATGTCTCGTCGATCCATCCACATGGTGCTGTTGATACTTTTGCGTTTATGTCCGTTTATTGACCAAATGGCAAATATAATCAATTTTCAAATAATCCACAAAGACATTTTGTAGTCCACTGGCCTTGAACTGTTTTGAATATACTTCAATATAATGTTTGGATTTTTACATGTTCATCCCAAATGGGAAATATTGTTTTACTATGTAATATTTGAATGTATAATTAACTGTCCCAGTTAAATGTATGATTTAGTTGCTAAAATATACTTTTTTGGATTCTGTCCCCAATGGTAGTAAACAGTAATACTTAAAAGTTTCATAAACATAATTGAGTTGCTTAAGTATGATAGATCTTTACATTTATTGAGTCTACGTGTTATATGTATATAAGGCTTTATGCGGGTGCTATTTAGTTTAATTGCTATTAACATTATAATTGTTTTATTCGCTATTTACGTATACTGTATTGTCTCAAAAGTCACACTTATTTGATAGTTTAAAAAAGTTATTTTGGGGGAGAGACTTGAATTCTATTTTTTTTGCTTGTTGCTCACTTACCAAGAAAATATTGTGTGCAAAAGTGTAATCTCTCTGTTACCGTCATTTGCTAATGTATAACCTGTTTTGTTGTAACACTCTGCCGTGATATTTCAATGCCAAAAAGCACCTAATTAATTAAGCAATACCTTCTGAAGATTTGAGGGATGAGCGTCTCATTTTTCCTTCCTTTGTACAGGGCAAGCCGTATGTCTTTGATAGAGTTCTGCCACCGAACACCGCCCAGGAACAGGTCTACAATGCCTGCGCCAAACAGATTGTCGAAGGTAGGAAATCACTACAGAAGCGCTTGAGTCTAGCACTTATTTCAATAATGCATACAATGAGGTTGAGTCTGTTTCCGGTGTACTATGACACTGAATCTTTGACACAATTTCTTTATGTATGTTTAGAAAATTGGACAATGCTATGCGTGAAGTGCGTTGTCATAGATGTTGTGTACTGTTTCCATTCATGATATCTGAAGAAAACCTTCATAAAGATTCACATTGAATAATAGTTCTTGACATAAACATAAATATCTTAATTCGTTTTGAACCAACTTTATACTGCATAAACAAGGATCAACATTACTTCACCGTCAGAACAACTTCTCATTTGTAAGATTAGGACTCAGCAGCTCATCTGCAGATCTGCTAAATTACGGAAATGAATCTTACATCAAAAGATTACTGGAATTGTTTTCTAACTTACCCAGAAATATATCTTGCTAGTTAGCCAATCAGCTTCTATAACTTCTGCATTTTTTTGCAAACTTACACCAACTTGGATTGTGTGATATTTCCAACTTTAAACCATGAAATAGTTTAACGTTATAGCAAACATTTTTTACTTGCAATGGCTAGCTAAGTTAGCTAGCTAGCAGGCCAGATGGTTTGGATACTACTAGCCAGACAACCTATGTAATACATTCATAGCAAGTGCTAGAAAAGTTTGCTTCCAACTTCCAATTTGTTCAGTTACGGTACAACAAGTCCCACCAACTCTAGCTGGCATTATGTATCATTAGGTAACTTGACTAATCTAGCTAAGTTAGCTCAGTACAGTAGCATACTATAGCCAGTTTGTTAAGTTAGGTCATTCATGTTGGCTAGCTAGCTAACATTTGTGCTGTGCTTATATCTTTTTTTATCTTCCCCTTCATTGCTACTTTTAGCTAATCTTGACTCAAGCTAAAATATTTTTGCTATAATTCTGTCTGTGTTCTTGACAGCAAGGATACGACTTAAATAAATGTCTGTTTCCAACACAATATCTCTCACATTTTATTTTGTTTGCTGGCTGGTATTTTTGGCCCATTGCTGCCATCTACTGTGCAAGTAATGAACACTTTCAGCCTTGTGCCGTGTCACCACCCCAGGCATGCGTATATATATCTTGAGAACGCAAGGCATGTCATGGTTTATTCCTTACATATTGTCACACTTTTCATTTCATGTTTCTCAAAATATATAGTTTCTCAAAATATATAATGTTTATGAATGTCAAGCCAAGCTGTGCAATTAATTCTATATATTTAGTGCCATTTCCATTAACCTGCCTTAGCTGTAGTATCTGAGGTGAGCTAGGACCTTTCTCCCGAATATTGATCTGGATGTAGGTTTATCCCAAGCCAAGGCTGGTCAAGCAGAAATAGGTGTAATTACCCTGTGAGAAATGCCAGATACAAAAATAGCCATAAATACTATATAATAATAGTAATAATAATAATAATAATAATCTTCATGGATTGTGTCTTTAACAGTGCATACTCCTGGCTAAGCAGCACATTCAAATTACCATGACCAAGTCCATGTATGCAGCAATCAGCATCTTTCACAGAAATCTTTTTGTTGCTGTCTGTACAAAAGCACAAGCATCGGGATTTCATACCTTGTCACAAGCTAGAGGGTAAATGCACAAATAAGAATAGTGACCGCACATATTTATTTACAGACAAATGTGATATTGATGGATGGTCCAGGGTCAGCACTGAGGGAAATATGATCAGCTGTACTGCAAGCTGACATTTTGTTTCACATTTCAGATGTTCTGGGTGGGTACAATGGAACCATCTTTGCCTATGGCCAGACCTCATCGGGGAAGACACACACCATGGAGGTAGGTTCTGACTGACATGTCAGTGGTTAACCATGATCAATAATGGTGTAGTGCAAGCGGAGTTGTCCTATGTGTTCACAGGGTGAGAGAGAGGGAGGTGGAGAGAGAGAGAGCGAGATAGAGAGAGACAGACAGAGAGAGGGGGTAACTGTAGATGTAGCAGCAATGCCATGGGGCTTCACTATTGTATGAACAGCCTACCCTGATAACCAGACAGACACAATGGCACTTTTAGGTCTGCCCAAATGAAAACCTGGCTGCGGTGCTTAAAAACATTTTTAAATAATTTTTTGACTGAAACAAAACATACAAGCCCTTTCTCAAATCACTCCGGTGTCTACCATTGTAAGATGGGTTGGAAAAGCAGAGGCCAGAGAGATTATTATAGACCTGTTCCATTCATTATTTCTGGATCAATAATTCATACAGTATTTACAGCTGTTTACAAGGATTCATTCTTCTGTTCAGCTACATTGTAGTTTGAAGGTTTTCGTTTGGTATGAGTGGGCAGTGTTGTTCGCGTCCAAATTTCTGTGGGCGGTAACACTGCATTACAGTACCATCCTAGCTGTGTAATTACATGTGTAATTACCAAGTACATTTTAGGTATATACACTCAGTTACCACTTTATTTTATTTTATTTTATTTTTTAAATTTGTTTCTGATTTTATCCCATTTTCTCCCAATTTGGTAGCCAATTAGACCCGCTATTTTTACGTCAATCCCCCCCTAGTAATGTGAGTTCGCTGCCGTAGTCCTGCGACCGGTAGTGACGAGAGCGAGAGTGGCGGCTCTTCCGAGACGTCACTCGCCCAGCCGTCGACCGAACCCGGTACTTACAGGGCCACTCTTATACGCAGCGAACGTCACGTCGGCTTCCCTCCCCCCTCCCTGGGGCGGACAGCCAATCGCCGCCCCCTGGTGGCACTCCCGGCCAAAGCCGACACTTGGCGAGACGGGGAATTGAACCCCGGTCTCCGTGAGTTACCACTTTATTAGGTCCACCTGTACACCTGCTCGTTAATGCAATTATCTAATCAGCCAATCATGTGGCGGCAACTCAATGCATAAAAGCATGCAGACATGGTCAAAAGGTTCAGTTGTTGTTCAGACCAAAAATCAGAATGGGGAAGAAATGTAATCTAACTGACTTTGACCGTGGAATGATTGTTGGTGCCAGATGGGGTGTTGTGAGTATCTCAGAAACTCATGGGATTTTCACGCACAACAGTCTCTAGAGTTTACAGAGAATAGTGCGAAAAACTAAAAACATAGAGTGAGCGGCAGTTCTGTGGGCGAAAATGCCTTATTAATGAGAGAGGTCAGAGGAAAATGGCCAGACTGGTTGAAGCTGACAGGAAGGCAACAGTAACTAAAATAACCATGCGTTACAACAGTGGTATGCAGAAGAGCATCTCTGAATGCACAACACGTCGAACCTTGAAGTGGATGGGCTACAGCAGCAGAAGACCACACCGGGTTGCACTCCTGTCAGTTAAGAACAGGAAAGTGAGGCTACAGTGGGCACAGGCTCACCAAAACTGGACAGTTGAAGATTGGAAAAACGTCACCTGGTCTGACGAATCTCGATTTCTGCTATGACGTGCAGATTGTAGGGTCAGGATTTGGCGTAAACAACATGAATCCATGTATTCATCCTGCCTTGTGTCAATGGTTCAGGCTGGTGGTGGTGGTGTAATGGTGTGGGGAATGTTTTCTTGGCACACATTAGGCCCCTTAATACCAGTTGAGCATTGTGTAAATGCCACAGCCTACCTGAGTCTTGTTGCTGACCATGTGCATCCCTTTATGGCCACAGTCTACCCATCTTCTAATGGCTACTTCCATCAGGATAATGCGCCATGTCACAAAGCACACGTCATCTCAAGCTGGTTCCACGAACATGACAATGAGTTCAGTGTACTCCAATGGCCTCCACCGTTACCAGATCTCAGTCCAATAGAGCACCTTTGGGATGTGGTGGAACGGGAGATTCGCAACATGAATGTGCAGCCGACAACTCTGCAGCAACTGCGTGATGCTATCATGTCAACATGGACCAGAATCTCTGAGGAATGTTTCCAGCACCTTGTTGAATCCATGCCATGAAGACTTCAGACTGTTCTGGGGGCAAAGGGGGGTCCTACCCAGTACTAGAAAGGTGTACCTAATAAAGTGGCCACTGAGTGTATGTGCTTTTTATATTACATTTGAGGGCTCTATACGCAGTAAGCACTGTGTAACGAGATGTAATAATAATTTAATATGGTAATACTAACATGTGTAATTCCACAGGGTATCTTGGTGCAATAAAGTGTTACCCTGTTACCCTGCCCTTTCATCAGCCAGAAGGGTGAGGCAAACCATCAGCTCAGATTCGGTTAAACCCAAACACTACACAGCCCCAGGAGCTGAGCCCCACCCTCTCTCTGAATTTATTCTCACTGTCTCAGCATGGATCTCAAATGGGATTTCTGCCATGAAGCTGAGCTGAGAAAACCATGCTCCAGTCTCCAGTTTGTCTATTTATTTAGCAGACGCTTTTATCTAGATCACCTTAGAAGTCTGTTGTGGAACAAGACATTAAACACATATCACAAGAGCGACAGGAATAATAAGAAAATAGGTCCACGATATGTCGGGAGCATTTGTAATTACCAATTAGTAAAACATAGTATTTGTAAAAGTGTTAAAAGTATAAGCATTCAACAGTAATTGTTGTAGTATAAATACAGCGCCTACTTATCTCTAAGGGCAACATACGCAAATAATGAACAGTTGCATAATAAAGGGGTGCCTGTGTAAGAATTGAAGAAGCAGTAAAAAGTGCTGGCCTGGCGGAATGTCTCTCTAACCAGTAGCTCTCAGCAGCTCAGGCTGCCAATACACACAGCATGATTGCGGCTTGTCATTCATGTTGTGCCATGCAGCAACACCAGATTGCAGCAAATCAAATGACTGCAGGCGCCATGGTAACTGCCCAGGGCTCTCGGCAAGATTTGCAAATAAAATATCATTATCCCTTGGGCAAATACTGCCGGGATCTCTCGCAGAGAACAATAAAGGAGATGGATTTTTTTTTTTACCTGCACAGCAATCGAATCAGACCCATATAGTGCATCCATTTTTATATACAGAGTGGCTTTCCTCCAAGGCAAACAGGCACTCCAGGTCTTACAAAATCAATCGTCACCTTTGTTGAACTGCCACTAGATTCACCTGGTAACATATCAACGAGATGCGTATTCAGCGTACGCATACAGAATTGCTGCATGATGTTGTATGTGTTGCTGGTGTTTTGTAAGTAGTTTGAGAGGTGCCGATGGATCCTATCTCTTGTTCCTAGGGAAAACTTCACAGCCCCCAGCTGATGGGTATCATCCCCCGTATTGCGCACGACATCTTCGACCACATCTACTCCATGGACGAGAACCTGGAGTTCCACATCAAGGTATTGTATGTCCACTGTGAGGACACCAGAGTCCACTGCTCTGTCTTTGAGCCCCAATTAACCAATTGTTGGTATCACTCAAAAACTTGATATCTCCAAAAAATGTTGTACAAAAATGCTTTTATTTCCAATGGAGCATTATGATTTGTTCACATGGGTTTTTGAGCCAACAACCAATCAGTTGTTGAGATTTTAAACATTGACAGTACAGAGCTGGATGACAACTTTCAATATGTGTAAAATCCCAAATACCCCACAATTTTCTTTTAGGAAACAGCCCATATAAATCCCCACAAGACAAGCTGGCATCTAAATGGGCATCTCTGTGTATCCACCCATCGTCAAAAAGAAAAGGAAACAATTCCTCATATAAACCCCAATGGGAGTATGCACCATACACATTTTTCATTTATTCAGTTTGGTCATTGTTCATGTGGATTAAATATCAGGAAGTTGGTTCGTAACTGAAACCATTCATTTTGATCAGAGGTAATAAATATCACAGCTATGATTCTTGTTTGTATTGAGTTCTGTGGAACGGAACACAAAGGCTCCATGGTTTGGAAAGGCCCTATAAATGTATGTTAGGACAACAGAATATTGCACAGCACATTGTTAGGAACGTGGAGTTAAGAATATGGATTCAAGACTTGTTATTTGTGTGTGTGAATAAAACATCAAGTATAGCTGTTGGATAGAATGTTATGATATGGCAAATTGGGTGGTGCTCCATAGAAAAATAACTCAACACCTGGCCATCAGTAGCATAACTACTTTGGCCTGCTTTGGTCATCAGATTAAATATTACTGGAAATTCAGAAGTTTTAAGACACACAGTCATGTAAATGACAGTTTATTCATTGTCTATTCATCATTTTCTCTTTTCTCTGTGCAGGTGTCTTACTTTGAAATCTACCTTGACAAAATAAGAGACCTACTAGATGGTAAGTGTGGATCGTCTTCCACTCAACTTTCTTAATTCTAGAGTTTACAAAGTATATTTACAAGAGTATCAATTATATTTATTTAAAGTGTCAGATGAATTTATAATAATATTGGGCATATGCTCATGAGAAGTGGGCTTATTTGTATTGGGTGTAGTTATGATTACGGCTAAATTATATGAATGCTTTTCTCTTAATTTTTTAAGTTTCAAAGACCAACCTCGCTGTTCATGAAGACAAAAACAGAGTGCCCTATGTCAAGGTGAGCAGCTTACTAAAAGTTTTTTTTACCTGCACTTTATACTTCATTAACCTACAATACAAGTTCCAATGTCAAGTGGTAATAATGATCATGAGATCATTTCATTTTCACAATATTGTAACTGGGCGGCATGGTTTCCTCCAGGTGGGTTTCCTCCAGGTACTCCGGTTTCCTCCCACAGTCCAAAGACATGCAAGTTAGACTAATTGGAGAGTCTAAATTGCCTGTAGGTATGAGTGTGTGAGTGAATGGTGTATATGCTCTGTAATGGATTGGCGACCTGTCCAGGATGTATTCCTGCCAATGCATGCTGGCATAGGCTCCAGCCCCCCCGCGACCCTGACCAGGAATAAGCGGGTTAATGATAATGAATGAATGAATGAATGAACATTATAACCAGAGTTTCAGAGTAGAGCAAAGGGACATATGACAGGGAGAACAGTCCAATGAAGAATCAAGGAATAAAATGCTTTTTGGGAACGTGCTTCTTGGTGAAAATGCAAAAACATGGTAAAGCTGTGGTATTCCTGCAGGGCTGCACTGAAAGGTTTGTGTCCAGTCCTGAGGAGGTGATGGACGTCATCGATGAGGGCAAATCCAACCGCCATGTGGCCGTCACAAGTATGTGATTCTTTCATTGCATGGGAGTTGATACTGATGCTGCTGCATACAGTGCATAACACACGTGTACTTTGAAGATATCCTGAGGTATGAAAATTAATCCTTATGTGACACAGTATTTAGCCATAGCAGCTTGTCGCAAATGTTATTCCTTAACGTTGGATGGGGGGAACACTGAGAATTCAGATTCAGTCCAAGAGTGGGCACTGGGGTTGTTTTAACCATGTGCAATCTGCCATGAAATGCCTTTACTTATACATATGAATCAGATTAACATGAAGTCAAATTTTCCACTGCTGTAAGTGTTTGTCATTCTTACCCACTAATACTCAATAAAGTTGAAAATTCATTAAGGAGGGTGGCACGGTGGTGCAGTGGATAGCACTGTCGCCTCACAGCAAGAAGGTCCCGGGTTCGAATCCAGGCCGGGGCCTTTCTGTGTGGAGTTTGCATGTTCTCCCCGTGTCCGCGTGGGTTTCCTCCGGGTACTCCGGTTTCCTCCCACAGTCCAAAGACATGCACGTTAGCCTAATTGGAGAGTCTAAATTGCCCGTAGGTATGAGTGTGTGAGTGAATGGTGTATGTAGTGCCCTGCGATGGATTGGCGACCTGTCCAGGGTTTATTCCTGCCTCTCACCCCTATGCATGCTGGGATAGGCTCCAGCCCCCCCGCGACCCTGACCAGGAATAAGCGGCTTAGACAATGAGATGAGATGAGATTCATTAAGGAATTCACGTAATGTGTACAGTCTGATCTAGGGTGCCAACAACGGCTTTGTGCTTACAACTGATTCATGAGGAGGACCCTACGGAATCATGACACAGTGCATGTGTCACTCCCACAGATATGAACGAGCACAGCTCCAGAAGCCACTGCATCTTCCTGATCAACATCAAGCAGGAGAACATCGAAACCGAGAAGAAACTGTCAGGGAAGTTGTACCTGGTGGATCTGGCAGGGAGCGAAAAGGTAAGCTGGCCAGAGGTGTCTGATCTCCCCCTCACCGATTTGGAGTCATTAATCGAGGGCTATTCGTCAGCCTGGCTGACCCTCCGATCAGCACTAAATCCAAACACTTGGACGAGGCCCGTTTGTCTTGAGACGCTGAAGCATTTTGTCCTCCCCCTCACCTCCTGACTGAACTCCCTCTCGTGTTATTTATCTTTTTAAGGTCAGCAAAACTGGGGCGGAAGGATCCGTGCTAGATGAAGCTAAAAATATCAATAAGTCCCTCTCTGCTCTGGGCAACGTCATCTCGGCTCTGGCTGAGGGAACTGTGAGTTTCATCTGTGCACTGGTTTCTTAACCTGGTGAATTCTGCATTGTGACATTTGCTGTTTAGCATGCCTGTCCCAACAGCATTACCATTATATAAAGTTACAGATGGCAGGATAAATGTTAAAATAGTATGTATTATATTCATGTAAACACACACACATAAAATGCTCACGCGCACACACACATCTTTAGTCAATAATACACTTTTGTCTGTTTTAGTCCATTTTTAATTACGTTGTCTGGCCTGAATTTTGGAATGCTCACTCAAACAAATATTTCCTATGCACTTGATGTGCTTATTTTCTGAAATGGATCCAGACCAGATGGTTCAGTTTGTTACAGTTTGATTCATATATTGAATATACAGTGGGCATTCACCCCCTTTGGCAACATTTCTAAATATACAATCTGAGAATTGATATTTGTTTTATAGTTGCAAGTGTTATTATAGATATTTTAGTAGACAGTAAAAAAGTTGCTACAGTGGATATAAAAAGTATTCACCCCTTTGGCATTTTTCACATTTTATTTTCTTACTTCATGGAATCAAAATGGATTTCATTGGTATTTATTGCCATTGATCAACATAATACTCTATAATGTCAAATAAAAAACAACCCTAAAGCTGAATTAGTTACAAATAAAAAACAGACAATAATTGATTCCATAAGTATTCACCTACCGTGACTTAATCCTCGGTAGAGGCACGTTTAGCTGCAATTACAGCTGTGAGTATATTTCAGTAAGTCTCTACTAGCTTTGCACATCAGGACATTTTTTCCCATTCTTCTTTAAAAGATTGCTCAAGCTCCATCAGGTTGGATGGGGACCAGTGGGGAACAGCAATTGTCAAATATTTCAGATCAAATCTTTCATACCACTGTGGCATCCCAAGGAGCTGCCCAAGGGAATGGCTGCCTGGCCCTTTAAATCATTGGAGCCACTGGAGCCGGAAAAGACTGCATTTCCCAGCAGCCTGCAGTCCCACAGCTGAAGCCTGTAAAGCCGGAGGACTACGGACAGCTGAAGGCAATTTCGAGGTCTATTTAAAGGACTGTGTTTGGTCACACTGGGAGGGAGAAGGTTGGTGGTTGTGGAGAGTGTTTTGGAGAGTGTGATGAAGAGTTACTTTTGGGATTGCTGTTCGTGTTGGAGTGGATTGTTTTGAGGACCCTGTTTGTGTACCAACTTTGGACTGTTTGAAGAAATGGATTGGATTTGTGGACTGGATTACGGATAACGACGACGAGTAAGGATTGTGGACTTTTCCCCCGAATACCCCAATCTTTGTTGTGTTTTGTCATGCTGCATTTAATAAAGTGTTGTTTTGTTTGTAATACTACCTCCTTCGGGTTGTTTAACTTGCCTACGTCCTCTGCAAGGTCGGTGAGTGTCGCCCAACCCCAAGGGACACCACAATATGGTGGAGGATGTAGGCAGAGGGCATGACCTATAGGCATGAGGAGGTAGTACAACTGGAGAAAGTTTTTTTGAAATGGAGCTTTTGAACCCAGAGTGTGGGATCCGAAAATCTTCTCCTGGCTAGAGAGAGATGGGAGAAGACACCTGTCATCCAATCAATGAGAGGTGATTACGGATTTCCTAAGGATGCCAGAGCACACCCAAAGACGGGCACTGGAATGGTACCCCCTTTTCCTGATGACGAGCCTGACGACCGTGTCTGAAGTTGTGAGGACAATGCATCAGGAGGCTCAGGACAAGGAGCAGGCCCAGCTGGCACAAAGGGAAATCCACTAATGCCTATGCTCCCTGGGATATGGGCATCAACCCAGTGAATGCTACTGGAAGGGAGAAGTTAGCTGGGAGGACCCAAAGGACGGACGGAAGGAAATTGGCCACTCCTACCCTGTAGTACCCCCTAGGTAAAAGGGCAAACTGAACCCAGGTAGGCCCCAAAGGCAGCATACAAGGCCTTTTGAGGCAGCATTGGAAGAGGACTGGACAGTGGGCACAGACATGGAGATTTGGTACAACGTGGCGGGGAGTTGTGCTGTTTTGGAGGCGGCTTTAAGAGAGGTGCAAGCTTTAAGAAAGGTCCATGAGCAAGAGATGACTAACCTAAAGCAGCATTGTGATGACCAGGCGAAAGACCTGGTAAAGAACCAGAAGCAGGTGGCCATTGAGGACCAGTGGCGAGTAACCTTCAAGGAGGTCTAAGAGCTGAGGAATGCCCAGACAGCTGGACAGGACAAAGGCGGCGTGGGGACCTCGGAGGAGCACCACCTGGTGGCCATGGGAAAATTGCTGGATAAGCACCACAAATCCCTAAGGAAGATTGGGAACATGGCTGTGAAGCTGGAGAATACAAAAGCCTGTCTTGGCGATGAGGCGAGGCATGTCAAGGCCCACAGACTGGAGCTGAGGAGAGCAGTGGAGGCCCATGCGTCCAAGGCAGAGCAACTCCGGAGCCAAGTGGAGCAGGAGAGTGAGGGAATGCGGGAGCTGGAGACACAGCTGGAGCAGGTGAAGGCCCTTGCGTTAAACCAGGAAGAGAAGATTTTGGCTTTGCTGGAACTGTGCCAAACCACCTCTGCAGACTTCCTGACTGAACAAGGGAAGAATGAAAAGCTCCCTGTCTTGAGAGAGCAACTGAATTACTTAAATTAGAGGCTGGATCAAAAGGAAACCCAACACCAGGCCACCTAGAACTCTTTTCGGGATGTCTTAAAAATTCAAACCAAAACTCTGATTTATCTACAGGATCAATTGGAAAGGGTGAGTGAGGAGTAAAGTAAAGTTAAAAGGAATGACCATAGAAAACGTTTATGGAGAGGAAATGCAAATGTGAAAAAGAAATTCAAGGGTAAAGCTAACCATCTTTTGAAGAGGTTTTCCCCGGGTGCTGAACTTGACCACCTGGAAGCAGAATGGAAGTGGTGGCAAAGGCTAAAGAAAGGACACAGAATCACGAAGCTGAAAAACGTTCGCTGGAGGAGTCATGGAAAGCGTGGGTGAAGCGAAAGTGGGTGAAGTGTTTATGGTGTGAAGGGTTCACACCAAAAAATCTTCCTCCACTTGGTTTGAGAGTCTCCCACATGCCTTCTGGCCACTCAAGGCATGATTTCATGTGAGTTCAACAATGGCTTTCTTTTTGCCACCCTCTCATAAAGTGCAGATTTGTGAAGGGCCGGGGCTATTGTTCTCCCATGGACAGTTTCTCCCATCTCTGCCATGGAAGACTCTGTCAGAGTTGTCATAGGTCTCTTTGTGGCCTCCCTAGCAAGTGCCCTTCTTGCACGGATGCTCAGTTTCGGAGGACGGCCTGTTCAAGGCAAATTCACAGGTGTTCCATATTCTCTCCATTTCTTTATGATAGATTTATCGGTGCTTTGGTGGATATTCAAATTCTGAAATTTTATATCTTTCCCCTGATTACAGCTTTTGAAAAACCTTTTCTTGGATTTGCTTTGAATATTCGTTGGTCTTCATGATGAAGCTCTTGTTTGGAAATGAACTAACCAACTGTGGGACCTCTCACAGACAGATATTACATTTTTAATAATTTGAACCAGAGTTTATTTATGTGTGTCTTGGAAAAAGGGTGAATACTTATGCAATCAATTATTGTCTGTTTTTTATTTGTAATTAATTACAATTTTAATACATTTTTTTCATTTCACATAAAATACTCCACTGTAGCAACTTTTTATACCCACTGTAGCAACATTTTTACTGTCTACTAAAATATCTATAATAACACTTGAAACTATAAAACAAATATCAATTCTCAGATTGTATGTTTAGAAATGTTGAAGTGGCACATTTCTGTATCTCTCATATTTATGAATGATGCGCTATCCGCTGCCCCCAATGTTTGACCCACAATTAAGTGTACTTTTTTTTCACAAACAGTTTTGCAAGTTCACCAAAACTCAAAAAACTATTTGTGAAGAAAAAAAGACCCCTTTATTTGTCTTTTGTACACCTTATAAGTCAAAGTTAAGGACAAATTGAAATTAATTGAATATAATATATTAATCCCCAGAGGGCAATTCATGTTGTCATCTGCCACGGGCAAACAGGCCTACAGGCATATAGCTAGGACACAGGACCAGCCCAGATATGTGATTGTTGATTCAATCCAGGCCCTTGTCAATGGTCATAATATGCATAAAAGGAACAGAGTGTTTGTTATTGCTGTTGCTGTAGAAAACCCACGTCCCGTACAGAGACAGCAAGATGACCCGAATTCTGCAAGACTCGCTGGGGGGTAACTGCAGGACCACCATCATCATCTGCTGCTCCCCCTCCATCTTCAACGAGTGTGAAACCAAGTCCACGCTCATGTTCGGCCAGAGGTATGCTCCGGCTGCTTTCAAAAGTCACTACCTGTGTGTTTTGTGTGTTGCTTTGTACCAGGGTGTGACGACCGTGATAAGGACCCAGACGCAGATCAGGGATATGGCAAAAGAGTAGTTTATTAGCAGGCAGGGATCAAAACCAGGAATCAGAGAATCGGAGGTACAAAAACGCGAGGCAGAGAGAAGTCGAAAACAGGCAGTCCAAAAGGTCAATAACAGGTAGGCAGATAGGCAAACAAAACAGAATCGCTAGGCAGGCTCGGGGTAGTCAACAGAAGGATAGTCTCGGGAAATACAAATTACTCTGGCTTCGGAAAGGTAGGCTCAGGGAAAATTGAATCAATACTGACCAGGGAAAGAACAGGAACACCGAAACAGATATACAAGGAAACGAACATAAACACTGAACTAATATACAGGCAGGGAAGGAAAACACAATAGGACTCAGGTGTGACTGGGAGGAGAGAGGGGAGGAACACAGGTGAAAACAATGGGAATCGTTAATCTAATAACGAGGGAATTCGCTAATAGAATAATGAGGGGAAACGAAAGACACGGACTGGGAATGACAGACACAGACAATAAACGACCTGGAAGAACAGGCAGACAAGTGCATAGTTAGAAGGGGAGGAATGCATAGAGAGAATCTGCGTGCGAATGAAAGGGAAAGTGAAAAGCTAACAGGGATACGATAATAAGCGAGAAAGACAGCGATAGTCAGAAGCGTGAGATAATTAGTGATTAGTAGTGTTAGTAACTTAATCTAAATCCCTAATGTTAGTAGATTAGTTGGTTAGTACTATATACATCTAACTAATATATACAAAGTGCAATCTAGAAAGTAAGAAGGAAGAAAACGAGATAATAAGCGAAGAAGGAAAAAACCCAAACATTTCCCGAAGTGCAAAAGACAAAGACAAGGAGTGGATCTGGAACAGGAACAATAACAGACGGGGAACAGAACATGAATGAAACATGACTCGAAGAAAGATAAATGAACAAAGTACAAAAACAAACAGAACAGACACTCAGAACATAACAGTACTCGAAGAATGATAAATAAACAAAGTACAAAAACAAACAGAACAGACACTCAGAACGTAACACAGGGTACCTACTATACTAATTTAAAAAGTATATTCTCAACCACAATGCTAATAGGATGATATGCTCCTGTTTTGGAGAGATGGTTACAGAGAATGATCAGCATGGCTGCTCTCATAAGTATTTGATTCATTTTCAGATCTCTCCTACTGTCTCACTTCCCTGGTGTAATCATGGAGGAAAATCCTCTTGCCAATCAGGCTAATCACATACCATTACTGTGTGTGTGCGTGTACTATGCGTGCACATGTGTGTCCTTTGGGAACATGCTGTACACCAAGCTGCCTATTAGTATCTGCATTCCTGCTGGAGGCAGAGTCGACCATGACGTATTGATAAACAAAACCACCAGTACAGATGGCACTTTTCTATGGAGACAGCTATTGGCACAATGGTGGTGTTGAAGGAATAGATCCCATGTATTTAACGTGTCCAGTTTTTGTTCTGTTTGGTACCTGCACTGTGGAAACCCCTCTGAGACAAACAGGCTGAAGTGCAGTGTGAGGAGAAGTATCTTGTCTACACTTACGTTTTATTGTGTAGATTCATCCCTGTGTGGACGAAACCCATCTTCTCAGTTACATCGATTTGTGACGTGAAAACCTTACAGAATATAATCTGGCTCTTGTGTCTCCTGAAATAGCTGCTGAACTCCCTAAATCACAAATGATGATGGCAGTTTGCTTTTTCACAATGTCACAGTGCCCCGTACCGCAACTGAAGTGTTGTACTAAATGATTAAAGAAACTCAGTGCCCAGCACTCAATCATAGACACACAGTGATCAGGCCAGGTTTCGATAATGTGTGCAATGTGGAGAGAGGGCTACAGTTGAAATGAAAAATCTGAAGCATAGTGGGCCCAAGTGCGGCCGTCCGGAGCTGTTGAATAATTCAGAGGTTCAGGGGAGAAGGCTGTCCTTCCCTCAAGGTTAGCAGGATGTGGGGAGAGGGTGCTCTCAGTGGAGATTCCTGCACGGCAGGAAACATGCAGACGCGTCCCCCTGCCTCACTGCACAGATGGCCACTCACCTGCAGCGCACTGCAGCACGTCTCTGCTTTATCCCCGCGTGTACGACCAAAGCCAGAGGAAACAGGAAACGGGGGAGATTTGCCCTGCACGTGTAAGCCTGCCCACAACGCAAGTGGTTTTTACAGATTAGAAGGACAAGTTGTTCTGTGGACTTTGTGGCTGGTTGCAATGATTACAAAAACGGTGTCTGTTTTTTTGCACACTACGATAAATGAGAGTGGGTCAGATTGGTTTGTTTCTCTCTCAATAAAACGGTCCCAACTTCAAAGCAGCAGCAAAAAAAGATGGAGTACACCTTTGAGTTACCCTGAGCTGAATCAGGGGTGTGGGAGGGAAGTTGCAGTGACGGACTTCCCAGCTGTGACCCTGCCTCTGTCCGCAGCCAAGACAGACGCATGCGCGTACAGACCTGCAGAGGCAAGCAGTGTCACCAAGGTGTTTGGTCATGTGATGCAGAGTAAGAGAAAGGAGGGAGCCAGTTAGAGCAACCTCATCTTTATCAGCCTAATGTGCGGTCTGTTTGAGTCTTCAGACTGTATTACAAAAACATTACAAAACAGTGTTTACACTGAATTCCAAGCCCTAGTACAAGGATGACCGCCCAACTACTGTAAAAGCCCTTTGGTAAGCAACATTTGAAGCAGAATTAAGAGCTCTTCCTAGCAGCAGTTTTGTGGGCTGTGAACCTCTGCTGTAATGCAGCTGACTACAAGGGTGATTATAAATCATTCGGTTTGCTCTGTGTTCTATTTGCTTTCCTATTTCAATGCGCGCATCGGGACTAACACATATAGATATTATGAAGTATGCACAGCTCTGTTTTATTTAATGTGTTAGTTATTAATACAGCATGGAAGAGGCCTCTTAGGTAGTGAATGGGGGACAGCGACGGAGACCTGCGCATTGACTAGCTAAGAAGAGCTGTTTTAAAATGTTCCATCAGTTTTGATGTTCCTGAGGGACTTAGGAACGCTAATGGTCACATTGGCAGCTTTTACAGGAACTCCTTTCCTAGGGCAAATGTAAGTAAATTACAGTAGAATATGCACCTTTTGTGATCTGAGAGTACATGCATTCATTTATTTGTTTCACGTGATGTTACTTCCTGTATTTTCTACCATGTGAGGTCCTCATACAATATACAAATATATACAAATATACGGCATATACAACTCAACCACGAGTTGTATATGCCGTCTAACCCATCGACTCGCGCTCATGTGAAGTCTGGGCTAGCTGTACTAGGCATCAGGATGCTGTATGCGTAGGAGTGTACCTGAAAAGTGACAAGTCACTTGGGTAAAACCTATGAACCGCTGCAGGCAGCAATGCAAGGCTCGAACTACTCAAACCTGACAAGTCTTGCAATGGTTATTCCCATTTTATGTTTCATTGTGCCTGTGGATATCCTGAGTGAATTGTCTCATGTTCCATTAGTTCAATAAGTGAGGCAGCCATTACTGGCCTCCAAGATATCCCAGAGGAGAGGATGTTGCCTGTCTCAGATATTCATCTGTGTATAAAATATGTGATGATTCATGCTTGCTTCTCTGTTGGTCAGCCTGGCATGTTTTAGAGCTTCTTTTCTTTTAACATTAAGCTATATGCACGTGATACAGTGCTAACCGACCTCACACAATAAATATTGTACAGCAACATTGAGAAGCTGTACATAGCTGCCATCTTTGTCTGAAATGTCTGAAATGAAAGGTATACCTGTATAATTGTTGAGTCACTTTCCTCTCTGTTGTTTGCATTATTATTATTATGTTACTTAACTGTTACTCTTTATATTAATTACCATACGATCACCCCCTAAAATCGATGCATTCATTCATCTTTATTATCCCTTTATCCCCCGTTTATAATGTTTTTCATGGATTTTGTTTTGCTTCTTCGTCCATCCATCGCTCTGTCCATCCCTCTAGCGGTCGCTCCACATCACATCTTTATGTTCGCACCCTGCTGACGGGAAGTTCTCCCCCGACAGGGCCAAGACCATCAAGAACACCGTGTCTGTGAACCTGGAGCTGACGGCCGAGGAGTGGAAGAAGAAGTACGAGAAGGAGAAGGACAAGAGCAAGAACCTGAAGAGCATCATTCAGAGATTAGAGGCAGAGCTCAACCGCTGGAGGAACGGTGAGAGAGAGAGAGAGAGACCAGAATAGCTATTATTATCTCAGTTTTGATGGCAGATTTTTCTAACATGACTGAAATCCAATGATCCAAAGGTACTGCGGCTGTATATCTGACTTACTCATATCTGACTTACTCTCCCCAGTCATTTTGATCGTTTACAGATTCCCTGGCATTTACACAACAAAAACACATATGTATTTTTACACACGGTGACCAAGCGGCCCACAGGGCACGTGTGTAGAGCTCTATACAGCTCAGCTCTTTCAAGGGCTAGCAGAAGCAGACGGGGGTTTGAGCTCGCTGAATAGCCGGCCTAGGGGTATGGTAGCCGTCCTAATATCATATGCAGTGTACCGTTCTGGCACTCGCATAAATCGCTGGTATCACTGATGATTGCTTTAATAGAGGCAAAGGCGAAGAGTGGAGTCCCTTTGGCCCAGGGGGTGATTATCAGTGTGGACCACAGCTTCTCTAAATTCATGTGCGGCAGAGAAGAGAGGCTGCGCTCATAAATTATGCCTGCCGCAATTCTTCTCAGAGGACGCTCCGTATTGTGAAGGCACACAGTCTTTTTTCTTTTCAAAGTGAAACTCCCAGGATTCATTTAGCCCCAGGGGTTTCCATTGGGAGTGGAGGCTGGTAATTCATGGTTCCAGAAAGACTACATTTGAATCATACAAGCAGATGGATTTAATACACAATGCCCTCCAAAATGATTCGCACCATTTATAAAGATAGCAAAAAATACTGTGTAAAATCAGCAATGCATGTAATGAGTTATATTGCATGCTCAAAATATGGGAAAATTATACTAATTATACTAATAATGATTTTTTATTTTTTTTAACAAGTAATATATTTTTTTTTCTTCCCAAAATATATGTGTCACAATTATTCACACCCGTTTTCAGCACCCTCCCTTCGCAAGGATAACACCACTGAATCGTCTTCTATAGTGTTTTATGAGATTGGTGAACATAGTGGAGCGGACCATTCCTCCATACAGAATCTTTCAAGATCCTTTAGATATTTTGTGTGCACTTGTGGACTGCCCTCCAATTCAAACCATGTAATTTCAATCTGGTTCAAGTCTGGAGACAGAGATGGGCATTGCAAACAGTCATTTTGTGGTCTGTTAACCATTTCTTGGTTGATTTTGTGGTGTGCTTGGGATCATTGTTTTGCTGAGCAATCCATTTGTGGCCAAGTTTCAGCTTCCTGGCAGGGGGAACCAGGTTTTTAAAATGTCTTGGTACTTACTAGAGTTCATGATTCCATTGACCTTAACAAGAGCCCCAGGACCAGTAGATGCAAAACAACCCATAACATCAAAGATCCACCGCCATATTTCACTGTCGGTATGACTTTCTTTTCAAAATAAGCACCCTTCAACCGACTCAAAACCCACTCATCTGACGAAAACACCTGGTTCCAATTGGATTTCCATATCAGTTTAGCAAACTCCAGATGCTTTTGTTGATTGCCCTACATAGAGGCTTTTTTTCTGCCAGATTTATTTGTGGTGGATTTTATTTAAAATACTTATTAGGAGTGCGAATAATTGTGACACATCTTTTTGGGGAAACATACTGTATTACTTGTTCAAAAAGAAAAGATTCTATGAGAAATTGTATTTTTGAGCATACAGTATCCATTACAATAAACAATGCATCTTATTGCCTGTATTGTTTATTTTATTCAGCCTTCTTTGCTCATATTTATCAAGAGTGTGAATCATTTTGGAGGGCACTGTTGATTCCATACTTTTTCAGATCTGTCGTTAGAATGTCTGTGTGACCCTTCTAAACATAATACAAAGGCATCTTGTCTTGTCTTGTCTTTTTAACCCCCTAGCTCCCGTTTGCAACAGAGGCGATGTGTATTTTCACACTAGTACTTAAACTGACCTGCGTCAGTGAATATCCTTGAATTCGGCATCTAGCAAGCAAATAAACTGATGAATCTTTCACACTAAACAGGTGTGAACGTGTGTGTAAAAATGTACCTAGAAATGTGACATCATCAAAAGTGGATTACAGAATGCACGCCCCATTTCAAAATAACGAAATCTGCAGTACAGCACACTCCAGTCTGTCTACTATTCCATACAAATTCTCTGATTATTTGTCATATGTTGATCAGAGAGAGACATTAACGTTTTGATTGAATGGTGTTATTCTCTCACTCGAATGTTGAAATTGGACTGATATTACAATTATATTATTTATTGTGAATGGAATGGATAGCATAAGAATGATCAGTTTTGCTATCTTTCTGCATTCATTTGAATCCAGTTAGCTTGTCATATTTACATATTAATTACGTTCAGAAATCCAGAAATCAGACATAAATATTGAGGTGAATGCTCAGGAAAAAAAGCTTTCTTCAGAAATGTGTGGTTCTGTGTTGTGGTTCTGTGTAGCTCAGTAGGTAGAGCATGGCACTGACAACGCTTAGGCTGTGGGTTCGATTTCCATTGTGGCCACGTATGCTGAAAAATGTATGTGTGTTCATTACTGTAAGTCACTTTGGATAAAAGCGTTTGATAAATGGCATGTATCATGTATGAAATGTTCTCACAATGTTCCTTTTACGTTTCCGATTATCACTGTGTATGCAGTGTGCGACAGTCTCGCTCATCTGAAACTCATCCCTCATCACCAGCACTGCTGCAGGGTTGCTGTAGAAACCACCAGTCTCTCTCTCTCTGTCTCTCTCACTCACTTCAGTGATACATCATCATGCCACTTCCAAATCAGAAAGAGTGTGCAGGCTCTCCCACACTCCACACTCAACCTCTCAACCTGTGAAGACAAATTCAGACAGGGGCCAGGGGCATTCAGTACACAACAGGAAACTGACTCCTGCATTCCAGTTTGCATTATTGTATGACAGACGTTTTTAACATCTGAGCTAACACAACCTACTTGTGCAATCTCCAATTGGTAATTTAATTTAAACGAAGGCCATAATCGATTCAAGACTGCGCTTAACCCTGTAATCCCAAATTAGAACCCAAGCACAAAGTCAAACTGTGAGAAGCAGTCTCGGTAGAACCGTAACCCCTCCAGCTGGTACGGTACACCGAAACACTTTTTTAAATATCCCTTTGTAAACTATTGTAGCACTTTAGTTTGCATTACATGTTATGTGTTTAAACGCCCATGCTTTTTATTTCCTCAGACGTATTTGCATATTAAGTGGTCAGGTCTGTTTGCATACCACTTCAGCCTGGGAAATTAGTTTGAAGAGGAAAGGTTGAGACGGCTCTGACTCGTTCCCTGTGTCTGAAGAGGAAGAACAATAATGTACCCACACACTGTTTCATTAACATGACATTCTTACGTACGCACTGCTGGATGTGTGTGTCGGTGACAGATAGACTCAGCCCTCCCCGGGCCTTTGAAATCCCTCTCCCACTGCCTCTCTCTGTCTCTCTTTCACAGTCAGCCCAATACATAGCACCCATGTTGGGAAGGGGATTAGCTCCGGCTAGAAAGAGGAGATAGGCCTTGAAGATGGCAGAGCACTCTGGGTGGCTGAAGATTTAATTGATTAGATATCCTTAATTTTGGTTATTTGGAGCACAATGTTTACAGTTTTACACCATACACAATCTGAACCACATTCATACACATACCTTACTGGAGCAATTGAGCCACTTGCACGATAGCCTGCCAAATAAACTATTCCTCAGTTGTATGGTAAGGATATATATTTAATATATGAAATTTGCAAGCCCTTAGATATCAGTTCGATTCAATGTAGGACACACATTCCTCCGCCAAAACCCGCAGCGCATTGCAGTCTAAGTCCACAAGCATTGGGTCCAGAAGCCGGTGCTCTGACCGCTCCTCCTCTCTCTCTCAGGCGAGGCAGTCCCTGAGGACCAGCAGCTCAGTGCCAAGGACCAGAAGAACTTTGACAACACGCCCATCATCGACAACCTGACCCTACCCACGGGGGGGCCTTCCGCCGAGGAGAAGACCAAGTACGAGGAAGACATCACTAACCTTTACAAGCAGCTGGACGACAAGGTGAGTAGGGGAGATGGGTGGGCCACTTCTTTTTTTGTTTGTTTTTTTTGTTTCTGATTTTATCCCATTTTCTCCCAATTTGGTAGCCAATTAGACCCACTATTTTTATGTCAATCCTCTCCTAGTAATGTGAGTTCGCTGCCGTAGTCCTGCGACCGGAAGTAACGCCTTCTGCGAGACGGCACTCGCCAAGCCGTTGACCGTAACCCGATACTACAGAGCCACTCTTATGCACAGCGAACGTCATGTTGGCTTCCCCGCCCCTCCCTGGGGCGGACAGCCAATCGCCGCCCCTGGTGGCACTCCCGGCCAGAGCCGACTCTGGCGAGACGGGGAATTGAACCCCGGTGTCCGTGGCCAGCGTCGGACATTGTAACCACTGGACCACGCGGGAGGCCCTTCGGCGGGCCACTTCTGTGTTGAGTTATTGCTAGGGAACTGGATCAGTAAATCTAAAGGCTACGGGTTCAAATCCCTGCTGCTGTGTGCTTGAGCAAGGCACTTGCTCAGCCTTAAGTTAACAATTTGCTAAATGTAAGAAATTTCATTTGCCTCGCCTATGGCCGTCTGCTAAGCTATGAATGATTTGATTTAATGTAATGTGCAGTGTTGGGACTGTGGTGAAGGGGTCATGCTGTGTCCCTTAAACTGAATCTAACTGGAGCTCACAGCCAAAATGTACATTTTCCCTTATTTTACATCAACATAAAATAAAATAAAACTGTTGAGATGTTCAGTAGCTTATACGGAATGATTTTTAACAATGCAGCGTTTTTACGGCAGGCAAAATGCTTGGAACAAAGGCGGCTGTTCTTGTGCTTATATTGATTTGAGAAGCAGCCTGATTTGGAAACACAAAGAGGTATCCCACATGGGAGCCAGTAGAAGCAGCAGGCCTTTGTGATGTAATTCTCTCTGCCTGCCCATGTGACTGCTGTAATGAGGTAAAATCCCGGATGTCAGGGTGAGACTGGTGTCAGCTTTGTTTCCACTCCTCACCGGGCGGTGAGATTAACCATCAGAGCTAGCTGCGTGGTAGATACTCCAGACCCCTCACTAACGCAGGCAAAAAAACACATCTTCCTAGCGTACATATTATGCTGCATAAACACCCACCCAATGCATGCACATAACAAATTAACACCTTCTTTTTGGTCACTAATTCATTATCACAGCTAATTAATTATCAGTAAATTGTGCCTGAGCACTTAATGATGAATTATTAGACTTGTAATTATCACTTCATTTCACACGGATACCTAAAATGAAAACTTGCCGAAACATCTGTCTAATAAATACCGTGAAAGTATATGTTATTATGATGAATGCAGTAATGTTTACTGTATGCCCTCGGTCACCAGGACGATGAGATCAACCAGCAGAGTCAGCTGGCAGAGACACTCAAGCAACAGATGCTGGACCAGGATGAGGTGAGACCCCCGCCAAACCCCCAACAAACTAACTAACCAACCAGGGAACGCCACAGGGAAAGGTGGGGTCTTCTAGAATCTTCTGAAATGGGGTTAAAACGCACTCTTACTGATTTAATTACAGCGACATTCTCTTGCTTACTATTAGGTGCTTCCAGAAAGGTCATTGTTTTGATCAGTAGTATTTTCCTGTTCAGTCCCCCCTATAGTTTGTTCATCCCCCCCTAATTCGTGTCATGTAAGAGAGGATGCTTCATTCGGAATTGGTCAAATCGTTTGACATACATTTTCTTAAATACATTTTTTCCCTTTTTTCCTCACAATTTGGCGGCCAATTTGTACCCTCTATTTCGTCAATTCACCCTCCCCCACGAGCCCGCCACCCGCAACTACGGAAGCAGCCACTACCCCGGGGCGGGCAATGAAACCGATTCCTTCGAGACGGAACTCGCCTATTTGTTTTGCCCACAGGGAAGCTTTCTTTTCCTGGGACCGAAACCCGGCGCAGTGGACAACCTGCAGTCCGGGGCGAGTGCCTTTACCGGTTGCCCCTTTAGACATGCATGTTATTTTTTATTTATGATTTTTTTCCAGGACATAGTCGTTAATGTTTAAAAAGCATTATTGCATTCAAATTAAATGTTAGTCTTCTGGAACATAATTTGTATTTGATGCCATCTAGTGGTCTCGTATTGTTATGAAACTGCACAAAATGAAGGCCATGTCTGTGCGTGCCACAACAGAGAATGATTCTTACAAATTTGACACTCTTGGCAGTGGCATATAAAGCAGAATATACAGCTAAGTACCAAAATAAAGGAAACACGAGTGAATGAAGGAAGGGTTCTGGTGGCTCTGTTATGGCATGGGGTGCATTTTCCTGGCATGGTTTAGGGCCATTCAACCCCTTAGAGGGCAAGGTAAATGCAAATAAATGCGAAGCCTTTCTGCATGATCACCTTCTTCCTATGGTGAAGCATTTCTATCCTGATGGGAGTGGTCTCTTCCAGGACGACAATGCCCCATCCACAGGGCATGAGTGGCCACTGAATGGTTTGATGAGCATAAAAACGACGTAAACCACATGCAATGGCCATCTCAGTCACCATTTATCAAACTGTCGTAGTGACTATCGTGACATACACATGTTTGCAAGAGATCAACATTGATAAATGCCAATTGTTCTCAAGCCAAGGGCTTGTCCATGGCAATTGACCACATGTGGTGAAATCATCCCTTTAAAACGCCTCACAGGAAATATATATAATAATATATATGCCTTTTAGTAGATGCATTTATCCAAAGCGACTTACAGTCATGAGTGCATACATTTTTCAGTATAAGTGGTCCCAGTGGGAATTGAACCACAACCTCAATGATGTCGGCGCCATGCTCTACGTACTGAGCCACACAGAACCACCAATGTAACAATGTAAGTGGCAAAAAGAGCAAAAGGAAACTTTTCTGATACTGGAATTGAGCTAATAGTGTCTGAGGAGGTATCCTGACCAAAAGCTGAGTCTTTAGTTCCATCAGCGCTGGAGTCACGGATAGACACAGCTGCAGCATGGGAACATGTAACTGCTTGGAGAAGTGCCCTTTTTTTTCAAACGTAATGCAAAAATGTGAATCGTCACTCACAGAGAAGAAAGAACAGCAACCGGAGGAGGTCAGAGCTGGGCCAACGGATTGCCGGCATTGTTGGAGACATTGCACTGTCCACGATAGTGCCGGTGGGGGGGGGGCAGTGATCTGCTGTCTGAGCGGGCGTCGTTCCACTCATAGGGAGTTGGTGGTACCAGTCATCAAGCTCATCGCAGCTCAAGCTCATCAGTCATCAAGTGGCCACTTTATTAGGTACACCTGTACACCTGTACACCTGCTCGTTAATGCATTTATCTAATCATCCAATCATGTGGCAGCAACTCAATGCATAAAAGCATGCAGACATGGTCAAGAGGTTCAGTTGTTGTTCAGACCAAAAATCTGAATGGGGAAGAAATGTGATCTAAGTGACTTTGACCGTGGAATGATTGTTGGTGCCAGACGGGGTGGTGTGAGTATCTCAGAAACTGCTGATCTCATGGGATTTTCACACGCAACTGTCTCTAGAGTTTACAGAGAATGCTGCGAAAAACTAAAAACATCCAGTGAGCGGCAGTTCTGTGGGTGAAAATGACTTGTTAATGAGAGAGGTCAGAGGAGAATGGCCAGACTGGTTGAAGCTGACAGGAAGGCGACAGTAACTCAAATAACCCCGCGTTACAACAATGGTATGCAGAAGAGCATCTCTGAATGCACAACACATCAAACCTTGAAGTGGATGGACTACAGCAGCAGAAGACCACATCGGGTTCCACTCCTGTCAGCTAAGAACAGGAAAGTGAGGCTACAGTGTGCCCAGGCTCACCAAAACTGGACAGTTGAAGCAAAGCTTCCATGCAACTAAGCAGTGCTTACTCTAAACCCATGGCATTGTGCATCAGTAGGGCCCTACCAATTTCAAGTCTGTGAAAATCGTGTCAGGGGCCCGTGAAATTACGCTTTTGCCATGAAATCAACCACCTGCTGTGAAAATACTTATTTTTAGGCAAATTGAGTGGTTAACACAAATTTTCTAGCAGAAAGCTAGACCAAGCACAGCCTACGTAGCTAACGTCACCGCCAATGCTCCAACGTCAGCTAATCTTTCCATTTTTCCAGTTTTTATCAAACTATCAAAAATGAACAAGACAAAAGCTTCCAAAAACATGACAGCAGTCGATCGAGTCAAATAATTTGGTGCAGACTATTTATGCTCTTTTCAAAAAATCTACCGAAAGACAGTGAACCGGCAGATTGCCATCGTTTGGCTACTATGGAGTTACTACGAGGCATTTGCCAGTGCCAACATACCACTGGGAAAACCCCCAAGATGAGGGACTACTTTCAGTGCAATGTTAAGAACCTTACCAACTGCAAATAGACTGACAAGACTACATTTCAAGGGTGTTTGAGGCACATGTTGAGGAGGTAAAATCTCTTCTAAATTCATGCAAATCTTTTTTTACGTGTTGCATGTAATTTTGGATTCTGTATCAGATGAGCCTAGAAACACTCAAACAGAGGCTATTGCAACAGTGCTTGCAGACTGCGTTTACCTATATGCAGTAAATTACGCCACTGTTTCTCGAGCGATAATTAAAACACTATAAAAATATGGTGCAGACTTGCGACAATGCAACTTACGTGGCAAAGACATTCAGGTCGGTACTACAAGGTCTTGATTTATTTGTTTATGGTAATGCCGTGAAATTATGCGTTTTTAACATAATTTCCGTGAAATTAGGCATATTGAAAAATTTTAGTCTGTGAAATTCACCAAAAGTTACCATAAATTTGGTAGGGCCCTATGCATAAGCATAGTCGGTACTGTGCGTACATTTAGACTCAAACTGTCTAAGTTGATACATATAGCACTTTGCACATAAATGATCCCACCAACGATTTAGCATCAAATCTGTGTGTGCGCACAGTTGATAAACGACCCCCCTGGATTTACTTCTCTCAGAAATAAACTGTAATGAAGCGAATCCCATGTCTAATAGCCTCCATTAAATTATGCTCAGCCGGGCTCTCCTGCAAATTAAACATCATTCATCCAGCTCGTTAACCTATCGATCTGAACTTATTCCAGTGAAGGATAAACAGAATATAAGCTGACAGTGTAAACATAAATTGCATTTGTCTCATTTCGACAATGGAAATGCACATTTATTGTCATTATTAATGCAAATTATTCATATGTGTGAAGTAGACTGGCCTCCTTTGTATCGATAGACCTTTCTGTGGTCACGTTTCTGCGTGTCTGTCTGTCCCTGTGTGTCTGTGCTCAGCTTCTGGCTTCGACGCGGCGCGATTATGAGAAGATCCAGGAGGAGCTCTCCCGGCTGCAGACAGAGAACGAGGCGGCGAAGGACGAGGTGAAGGAGGTGCTGCAGGCGCTGGAGGAGTTGGCCGTCAACTACGACCAGAAGAGCCAGGAGGTGGAGGACAAGACCCGCGCCAACGAGCAGCTGGCAGAGGAGCTGGCACAGAAGACTGTGAGTGGGGCCGGGGCTATAGAGTAGAGGAGGGGGTGTGGGGAGAAGGTGGGTGTTGAGTTTGGAGAGAGGGGAATGTGGGTACAGGGTAGGGGAGGGAGTTGTGGGTATAGGGCGAGCAGAGGGAGGAGGGGGGTATTGGGTGTGGGGAGGCGGTTGTGGGGTATAGAGTCTGCACCCTATAGGGAGGAGTGGGGTATAAGGCGAGGAGGGAGGGGCGAGGTATTGGGTGCAAGGGAGGTACCCTGTATAGAGGCACACTCTATATTGTGATGTCTGACAGGTTAGTAAGGGAAACATTGTTTCCTTCTCTGTCTCATCTTCCAGAATACCAGGCTTAATTTAAAGCCAGGGAAACATTGTATGATATAATCTGTTATAACTGCAATCAATAACTATTATAAATATAACTACACATTTCTCATAGTCTTGCTCACGTTTCTGAATCGCATCTAGCGCATGAAAAAGGCCTCCCTCTAGTCCTGAGAACATGCTTTTGGTTATGACGGTTATGGGATCCGGTGGAAGGTGAGAACTTGTTCTTTAAAGGGAGCTGTATTTAGAGCAGTGAGTTGGGGAAATCTTGTTCTGTGTGCACTTCACTGCTGGTGCAAAGCCAGGGACTCAATCTCTGCGTCTCTGGTTCTGTTGCGAACAAGGGGATTTAGGTGAATGCAAGCACGCATACGTGCTCACAAAATTGGAAAGGGTTCGAAAATGGTTCTGACTAAAGGTCTGAGGTTGTGGAAGAGGAGGGAGAATAATTCCCTTTTAACAGAGGTGGGGGTCCAATCCTAGAGGTCGGGAGGGTATGTGGCGTCTGTTCCATCGTAGACTGTAGTTGTTTTGTCACCAATGAATGAAACAAATAAATCTTGGAAAAGCTGTAAGTCCTCCGAACTTGCTAGACTGTGACACTGGCATCTGGCTGTTTGTTATTCAGTCTAGTCTAGCCCTGCTTCTAAAGGAGTGGAGAGTGCATTGTGACTAGACTGCTGGCATTTGTGTGTGTGTGTGTGTGTGTGTGTGTGTGTGTGTGTGTGTGTGTGTGTACAGACAACGCTGGTGGCAGTGCAGAGAGAGCTGAATCAGCTACAGGAGCTCAGTAACCATCGGAAGAAGAGAGCGGCTGAGATCCTCAACATGCTGCTGAAGGACCTGAGTGAGATCGGGGGCATCATTGGCACCAACGAAATGAAGGTGGTGAGTGACGCTCTGCCGGCCGCCAGGGCAGGGAACCATGGACACTTAGTGCTTTACAAGCACACCCTTTCTGTTATTACACGTCAACACCCACTGAAAACCCCCCAGGTGTGTTGCATCCTACTAATTACCACAAACAACCACAAAATACCATAAACAACCACAAAATAGCATAAACAACCCCAGACTACCACAAACAACCCTACTAATTACCACAAATAAGCACAAACGACCACAAAATACCACAAACAACCCTACTACTTACCACAAACAAACCACAAAATACCAGAGACTGGGTTAGTTTGGCCTTGTTTAAAGTAGTTTGGGGTATATTGGGGTTGTTTTGTTTTTTGTACCAGCTGTGTCTCCCCCCTCGATAACTTGCACCACACTCGCATATTCGGTTAACTTACAGCTGTGAGGTGGCTCCCAAATGAATTTGTGTATTTTTAACCCTCAAATAGTTTAATTTAAGAAGTGTGGTCATAACACAATAGTTATTTTTGCCACCTGCGGCAAGATAGGCCCAGTGGAAATTTCCCAGATCCCGGCATTTCAAGCAGCAGCTGGTTATAGCACACTCAGAAAGAAGGCTGTATGAGAAAGTGATTTTGTCAGCATCAGGTGTGATTTCCTGGTGTAAACTCAACGGGGACACCTTGTTTTGTGTTCCATAAATTGGCAGAATTGAATTGAATAGGAGTTACTTTCTTTAATGCAGCCTTCATTTGCACTTTGAATGTTTTGCGATCAGTCACTGATTTTTGATGTATCCACTAACTATTGTTCTTAGCTCCCCCTACTGGACATTCTATTTATGTGTGACTAGAGGCCCAACATTTTCCACATTTTAAAATGTATTTTAACTGCACACACACACATATGCCACGGTTGGGGTCAATTTAGTCAATTCAAGAAGTAAACAGAAACTCAGTAATTCCAAAAAGGGTATTTATTTTCAATGGTTTTTCAGCATTAGGCGGCAGTTTAGTGTAATGATTAGGGAACTGGGCTTGTATCTCAGGTTGCTGGTTCGATTCCCAGGAGGGTGCACTGCCATTGTACCCTTAAGCAAGGTACTCAACCTGAATTGTTTCAGTAAAAATATCCAGCTGTATAAATGGGTTGTATGTAAAGAAATGTCAATTGTGTAAGTTGCTCTGGATAAGAGCGTCTGTTAAAATGTAAAATGTAAATGTATTTGAAAATATGTTTATTTTTTAATTTTTATTTTTAATGTCAAGTATAGACATTTTAAGGAATATTAAGGAATTTGCCTGATCATATTTTTCTTTGTACAGTTAGTATTTCCACTTTAAAAATGTGAACATTTAGACATACAGCACGTGTCACATTTACGGTCATATGTGAGCCATTGCAAAGCCGTGTTAGCCATGTTACTTTTCAAAAACATCAGGGTTTCAGAGAGAAAGTACATATCTGAATATTTCAAATGCAAAAAACATTTTCAGCATTGTATTTGAAAATACTTCAAATACACTTAACAATGTAATTTCAAGAAAAGATAACCAAATAGGTATAAGCTTGATATGCTCATGCAGTATATTTCGTTTTTGGTCTGTGAGTGATTTGTCATGTGTCTGTGTATACGGATGCTGTGTGTTAAGTTGTCGGTGGGCAGTTCTGTGTGTGAGTAATGTCTGCTCCGTCTGCAGATGACGGAGGCGAATGGCGTGATTGAGGAGGAGTTCACCATGGCACGCCTCTACATCAGCAAGATGAAGTCTGAGGTCAAGTCTCTGGTCAACCGCAGCAAGCAGCTGGAGACCTCGCAGGCCGACATCAGCCGTAAGATGCAGGTCACTGAGAAGGAGCTGGCCTCCTGTCAGCTGCTTATCTCCCAGGTAACTGCAGGGCCCAGGGGCAAGTCTACAGGGAGGAAAAACAGGACAGGGTGCAAGGGCAAAGCTACAGGGAGTGAGAGAGCAGAGAACAACTGCATTAACCATACATCGGCAGAGTTTCATTGAATAGGATTTACTTTCTTTAACGCAGCCTTCATTTGCACTTTCAATGTTTTGCGATCACTGATTTTTGATGGACTACGACTGTAGCGAGGTATGGAGGGGGCGATGTATCCACTAACTATTGTTCTTAGCTCCCCCTACTGGATATTATATTTATGTGTGACTAGAGGCCCAACATTTTCCACATTTTAAAATGTATTTTAACTGTACGCACACACATATGCCACGGTGGGGGTCAAGTCAATTCAGTGTAGTGTAATGGTTAGGGAACTCGGCTTGTAACTCAGTGGTTGCTGGTTCGATTCCCAGGAGGGTGCACTGCCGTTGTACCCTTAAGCAAGGTACTTAACCTGAATTGTTTCAGTAAAAATATCGGTGTGTCCTGGTATTGAAATCCGGGGTTTCACGCTGTGTTCACCAGTACGGCGTCGCGCCTGTGTTCTCCCCCGGCAGCACCAGGCTAAGATCAAGTCTCTGACGGACTACATGCACAACGTGGAGCAGAAAAAGAGGCAGCTGGAGGAGAGCCAGGACGCACTGACGGAGGAGCTGGCCAAACTGCACGCACAGGGTGAGACAGAGCCCTGTTCGTCCCTCACTGTACCCCCCCAAGCCCCCCATCCCCCCACATCTGCACACTCTGAGTGTCTGCCAAACATCTGAACCTACATGACAGTCAGAGTGTGTAAACTAGGGGTCCCCAATCCTGGTCCTGAAGTCATAGGGTATTTACTTTCACCTGAAAATCAGCAACCGATTCAGATCGAAGACGGTGAGTTGACTGTGCAATCTACTCCTGCAATCGATAAATGAGTCCTGAGCAGCAACGAAAACCAGCAGGCCGTACGGCTCTCCAAACTGAACGTACTAAACTGATGCATGTCATCGGGTTTGAAATCCTTGGAAGTTTGGTGAGCTTGAATATACGAAGGTGATGAGCACAAGGATGTGGGCTAAAGGGTTAAAGGCAGCACATTTCTTCATCGAACGTTCCTGGCGCCCTTGCAAATCAACAAAGTTTACCAAATTGCCAGCAGTTATTTACTGCACGTCCAGTAATCAGGAACACAGACAAGATATCAGCATGACTCTCCAGGTGCAGTTAATTCCTGTTATCACCCACAGTACCTATTGCTTGTGACCAGATTGTGGGTTATTTACAGATGAGGCTGTTTCAGCATTCCCATTGATAAGTACTTACACGATAACCTTTGCTAGAATGTTATAGAAACGCTGTGGGAACGTTATGTGTCAATGGTGTTCTTGGCTCATTCCCACAGAGAAAATGCACAAGGTGTCTGTGATGGACAAGGAGAAGGAGCACATGACCAGAATGCAGGATGCTGAGGAAATAAAGGTAAATAATGCTGTCCACCAGGGGGCGGAATGTGTATTCGTATACGCAGCCCCGTATTCCTAACATTAAAGGTCTCTACTGTTGAAGCTGCAATGTCACAATTTATCTTATGAATATTCATGGTGGGTCCTGACCAAGGACAATGCCTTGGTTGTAGATGTTCCTTGGGTATGCCTCTATGAATTCTCATAAATTTTAATGAACACTGGAAATTCCTGTTACCAACTGGAACATCCTGTAATTAGACAGGGTGGAAGGAATACATGAAATGACCATCTGGTTAGTCTATAGAGTCTGTTATAGCACAGGACCAAAGTGCAGTAGGGTAGAATTGCAGGCTACAGAATATTTAATCTATAATATTGTAAGCGTAGAATGTTGCCCTGGATAAGGGTGTCTGCTAAGCAGAAATGTAATGCAAATAAAACACAATATGCGCTTCTAACAAGGAAGTGGGGTGTAACATAATCATATTATTTTTTAATACAGTTATACTGTTCATGAACTTGATTATTCTCTTATATAGCTTTGAAGGGGAGATTTTCAATGCCACGTAATCCAGTTAATTCATTCCCCCTTCCAACTCTATCTAATGACAGAATAATATCTGTTTCAGGATATACATATTTTAGGATACTGATACTCAACAATTTTAAATACATGGGCGTAACTGCACTGCACACAGATTTTCAGCATGGCTTTGAGAATTATCTCAACTTTATTACTATAATAATATAGAATATGACAATTGTCACATGCCGGATGACACACCCCGGAGGAGAAGAGAGCAGCAGGAGACTGGGAATGGAGTTAATGGTTTACAACCGGATCTTTATTATTTATCTCTCCCACACAAGGCGGAAAAAGAGAGCGAGAGAGCAGGGTAAACGAAATAACTGAAAAGCTTTGACCGTCGCCCTCACGGGTTCGGGACACAAAACAATAAACGAAAATAACAAACTAAGTCCGCCTTTCGGCAAAACATTAAGACAAGCACAGACGTTTCCCGACTTTTCAGATGTTTTTACGCGTGACACCGTTCTCACTCTCGGAAGCCTTCTCCTCCCTTGTTCCAGTCCCCTACTAAGAGAGTAGAGAAGTTTTATGCACATTAGAGAATGCAAGACAGGTGTGTTCACCCCGATTCCGCTGCTGAGACCAACGCCTTCCACAATAATATGTAAAAAAAAAAAAAAGGCAAGCTTATAAATAATGCTGTGTACCATATTCAGTTTGACTTACCTGATCTCTGTCCTATCTGAATATGAACAAGGTTATTTCACCTTATTTAACCGTCCAGGATTTCTAAGCCTGCAGTGAAGGCCTAAAAAAATATAATAAAATCATATTTTGATTTGTAGATTTGTATTTTTTCAATCCATTCGGGCCACTTCGGAACCTTCGAGAAGGCCCTGGTATACGTCACTAACTGAATAGATCGAAAGCATTTTACAAATCTCCCCTCGACGGTAGCAGCGTTTGAGCAGCGATCACCGTATAGCAAGCTAGACTGGAGTGACGTTTCGTGTCAGTATATTTGAGGTATTTTACAAATTGATTATCAGTGTATTTTTTCCAACTCCGAGTTAAAATATATATATATATATATATATATATATATATATATATACAGTATACTATTAAGTGAGTCAATGTAAACTACCCCTAAAACGACTTTTTTTAAAAACGATAAAGCAGTTTGAACTGATGTTAGTGTCATTATCAGTATCAATAGCTAACGTTAGCTAGCTAGCTAGCTAGCTGTGACAGAAGCCCTAACAATGGATGAGGACTGTATTGCTAATTTTTTTGCACCCAAAAATAAAGATTCGTACGTCAGGCATATACGCCTGTTTTATCTAGCCTAAATCACAAATGACTGAATTTAGAACTTTATCTGGTTTGAATAAAAGCTCACGTTTTGTTCAATGCACCGGCGAAAGTACGTATTTGTCGGAGAGACTTTGTGAATGTCGCCATGGTGAATGTCGCCATGGCGAAAGCTACATGACCGATTGATTTGATAAACACGACTGATTGACCGATTGATTGATGACCGATCTACATAGGCCTACAGCACATTTGGTTTTTGTTGAGGTAGTATGGCCTACATTATGCTGTAAAATAAAAAATGTGCAGTTTAAAATACAACGCCAGAGGATTCTGCACGGTCAGAGGGAGGAAGGCAGGGCCGGGGCGGTCTTTGTAATTTTAATTCGCGATGTTTTTTTATCCCCAAGTAATCTTACTACCTTAGGTTAGTGATGTGACAGTATAGGCTAATATCGGGTGCAAGGGATACTGTTTCTGTTATTTTTATGATGAGATTGCGGGATTTTTGTTCTCGCTGAAGGCCTATGTCCAATAGTCACGGTTCGCCACTGGACTCCTTAGCAGTATAACACAGCTGTGGTCTCTCTTTCTTTTGCAGAAGACCCTGGAGGAACAGATGGCGGGCCATAGAGAGACCCACCAGAAGCAGTTGTCCCGGCTGAGAGATGAGATCGATGAGAAGCAGAGGATGTTGGATGATCTGAAAGAGTATAAGCTTTACGCCTCTTGTATACAGTTTACATATGGTTATACATTTGTATCGTATTTGCATTTAGTCATCTCCTGCCTATAGTGCAACGGATAAGGTGCTATTTTTAGTGGAATTGTGCATTTTATGATACAAGCACCAAATGTTTTACACAGGTATAGCAAGTGCAAATACGTTTTTTAGCTATAGGGTCGTCGCAGATTTTATTCAGAAGCCCTGTGGAGCCGTTTTCTCAAAATGGCCACCCTACTGCTCTGTTGAATGAGTCCACTGAACAATAACTTCATCAAATGTTGGTTTAATTGGCTACATGATGGCTTAAAATATTTGCAGCAATGTAGACAGTGCTAACAATGTCAGATGTGCAATATACAATACACCCCATTATTATTCACACCCTTGATAAAGATGAATAAAAGAGATCATATAAAATAAAGGTATATTTTATGCTCAAAAATGCAGAAAGTTCCAAACCTACAATACTAATACAATTGCTCAGAAAAACATTTTGTTTTATTAATGATATGTTTTTTCCAGAAAACATCTGGATCACAATTATTCACACCCCTAACTATTATTTTAAATTGAATCCAACAAAAACAAACCTTCATAAATATACAACTTATTTGATGCTACAGATCAGCAAATCCAAAGCTAAAAAGTTAAAAGATACCGCTTTCCACTGTTGTGTCAATTATTAGGAAGTTTAAGGCCATTGGAACAGTGGCTAACCTGCCAGGTAGTCTATCAAGTCTATCTTGCCCCCACGTGTAGTGAGACAGATGGTTTGAGAGGCAAAAATAAGTCCCAAGGGGCACAGTTCAAGATCCCCAAAACAACCTGATATCTTGGGGTTACAAGGTGTCTAAAGCTACCATTTGACGACGCCTGACCATGGCCTTTATGGCAGAGTTGCAAGAAGGAAGCCTTATTTGAAGACAATTTACCGAAAAAGGCATCTTGAATTTGCCATACTACGTGGAACCCAAAAAACGTCAACCCAAGAATCTGAAGGAAGTAGAACAATTCTGGAATGGTTGAGGATCCCCCCCCCAAGTTTCATAACCTCATACGACACTACAGAAGGTGACTACTTGCTGTTAAAATGGCCAAGGGAGGAACCACAAAGTACCGATAACAGAGGTGTGAATATCTTTGATTCTTGATTTTTCTGGAAAAAGTTTAATTTGTGAACCGTTCGATTGTGGTTCGTGCCAATGCATCATTATTAAAGAATATAATTTTCTGCATTTTGTGAGCATAAAATAAAGCTCATTACTTATGTAGTTTATTTGATCTCTTTTGTTCATCTTTATCAAGGGTGTGAATAAAAACGGGAGTCTACTGTATGTATACGTGTTTTTAAAATATGAGACAAGTAGTTAAAAAAATGTTCATTTAAATGTTAAAATTTTTTATTTAGCCTTTATTTTACCAGGAAGTCCCATTTAAGATTCAAAATCTCTTTTCCAAGGGAGACCTGGCCAAAAATGGCAGCAGAGGTTACACATTAAACACAAAACATACAACAGTAGGAATACAAAGTGATAAAAAATGTACAATAAAAAGGTCGAAGTCACAATCTATATCAGAAACAGGAGCACACATCTTGCATAAGACTGCGAATATTTTGTTTGAACTGGCTTAGAGGGACAAAGTGGTCAAGCTGGAGCTTTGACTGGAGATTGTTCCAGGACCAGGGTTCAAAGTAATCGAAAGCCTTTTCACCAAAAACAGTTATGATTCTAAGAAGAATGCAGGACTGTGATCTTAAACTATAGGCATTGGTGGACATTTGGAGAATGGTCATCTAAGAGGGCAGTTTACCAATAATGGCTTTGTAAATGAAAACTTACCAGTTTATCAATCTTCTGGTGGCTAATGAGTTCCAGTGTAATTGCTGATACAGGACATAGTGGTGAGTTAACGGTTTGAGGTTAGTGGTATAGGGAATGAAGGTGTGGAGTGTGGAGACTGGAGCGTGCATATCAATAATGTCACAGTAGTCTAGAACTGGTATGAAGGTGGAGGAAACTAGTCTTTGCCTGGCGTATTGAGAAAAGCAGGATTTGTTTCGAAAAAGGAAACCAAGCTTAACTTAGATTTTTTTTGTCAATTTGCTGATGTGCTCTTGGAAGTTTAGGTCCTTATCCAGCCAGACTCCCAGGTACTTGTAGCTCGTAACATATTCAACGTGTGTGTTATTCGCTGCCGTAATGGGCTGAGTTGTTGCAGTAAGAGACTTTGTGCGAGAAAATGTCATAAGCTTGGTCTTGTTAGGTCTGCAGTTTTTCAAGTTTGAAGGATCTCCACCTTTGTGCAGTGGTAGAACATGAGGCATTTTCCAGATAGACGGCATCGTGTTGGTTTGGATTGAGAGATTTAAAATGTGAGTCAGGGGGATTGCAATTGTGTCAGCTGCATTTTTTAACAAACGAGGTTTGAGCATGTCAGGACCAGAGGGTTTACCTCCATCAATGGCGCGCAGGGCCTTGAGCACCTCAGCACTGGTAACAGGTCTAAAATTAAATGTACCATTGTTTTCTTTGTTTTCTTTTACCACCGGGTGAACAGAAGACTGGGAGAATGCATTTAGGTCAAAATGAGAACAAGATTCAATAAAGTGCTGATTAAAATGATTCACCATGTCAGATTTATTTGTGACAGACTTGGATGTTCCAAGTGAAATCTCAAATGGAAGGTTATTATTGTTGGCAAGGGATAAGGATTTAACAATCATCCAGAATTTTTGAGGGTCATTTAGGTGTTCGGTAGTGGTTTTAAGGTAGAATTCTGATTTGGATTTCCGAATAAGACGAGTGCTTTTATTTCTACCCGTGCGAATACAACCATTTATGAAATATGGACGTCTGTGTCTTGTGACATTTTGATCACTGATTTTAATCCTTTACTTCTTAGGATTCTGTACATGATTGTCCACCATGTCCCCTGGTGTCTGTGGTTTAAAATTGTATGATATGTCCATGTAAAGAGTTTATATTTACCAACATAAGCAAGGAAATTCATCCCAACCATTCCATTCAACTTGCGGTATAAAGCTTCACTGTCTAAGTGCATGCCTCACTAACTCACTTTTAAAGGCTCAGCTGGTGATTTAGAATGCTACCAGCTAACAGGATATATAGCCACACTGCAGTCTGCAACCTTCGTTGTGCTACTTCTCTTTCGTGACCCCAACCGATTTCATGATATTCCCATAGATGACTGGACACTGAGGTTTGCAAGCTGTTTTATTCTATTTTGTCATTGACTCTGCTCTGAGACCTTCATCCTACTCGCTTAACGTAACGTACGCCATTTAGCAGACGCTTTTATCCAAAGTGACTTACAGTAGTGAATGCACTCGTGTTAGTTACCCTCGATTCGAGTGTCTGCTAAATGACTAAGGTAGTGTAACGGTGTGCTCTCTCTCTCTCCAGTCGGAATCAGGAGCTGCAACTGGAGCAGGAGAAGATGATGTCGGACTTTGACAAACTCACGATGGAGGAGAGGGAGAAGGACAAGAAACTGCAGGCGCTCGTGTATGTGTCCCTCTATCCAGAATCCCTGTCCTCCACTCCCATCTGTCACTAGGACAGTGGACTGTCCGCAGACACCTGCCGTTCGGAAGCCAGTGTTATAAATGTCTCTTGCTCCGTACTTTCCAATGTCATTCTGATATCCCCCATGAGCCTGTGATGATTACGATTCACTTTGTAAACTGCCTAGTTTATGGCAAATACGTGTTTTAAGGCATACATTCCCTGGCTTTAGATGCTTTCAGGACTTAATTTTTCACATGAAATGATATACATGTTGATCCTGAGGGCCCTTATTGAGTTTCACTCACATTGATTAAGTTTAAGTTCACTGACTTAAACGGTATGTTTACTGCTCTCTCTAGTAAAAGCCCAAGCTTCTCTATTGCGGAATCGCTGTATGCTTGTGGCTCCCATTCCTCTTATGTCTCTTTGATTAGCCTATGCAAGCTTCTCTCTGCACTCTGGCCAGATTATGGACGCCGACAATAGCACAGTAACAAGAGAGCAGTGTATAGTGAATGAGAACCGTTCTCCCGGATGCACACTGATTACCCTGTTCTCCTGTCTCAGCATGATCAATGAGAAACAAGAGCAGGCCAGGCAGGATATCAAGGGTCTAGAGGAGACTGTGGTAAGTCCAGACCCGGAGCTGCAAAGATTCCCAGCATGCCCGCTGTTGTAATGCAGACGGGAAGGTATTTTATTGGACCTGGCAGTGAGTGTGTATATCTCTGCTGTCTTAGCTTGGAGCTGGTTATTAGTGTTTGAGCAAGAAGTTTGATTTGACTTGAATTGCGGTACTACACAATACATAAATGTTGTGGTGTTACACATTTGCATTCCATTTCTGTACACATTGTAAATTTGAGAAAAGACATTTTATTTGCCTGTTTTGTTTTTCTTCTTCCATTTTTCTGTTAGCTTGGAATTTTTCACCAGTATAGACCTAAACCAGAAATACAACGTGCATGTCAGTCCCAAATTAAACATGACAAACTATTCCTGTGCTGTTTCTGTGTTACCTATTCCTATTTCAAATGCTTTCAGACATGCCTGTCAAGAAATGTCCCGAAAACGTTTTTTTTCTTTTTTCTTTTAAAGGCCAGGGAGCTGCAGACACTCCACAATCTGCGCATACTCTTTGTCCAGGACCTCACTACCCGCGTCAAAAAGGTAAGTCGGGGGCTTTTTCTTTGTCTCACACTTTTGATGACAGAATCTGTCGTAGTGCTTGTTTGTCACTTTAGCTGAGTCATGCTCTTTGAAGGATGTGTGCTGGTGTTCCATTAGCTGTCTGCGGGGGGGGGCAGTTTTGTCCAGAGACGGTGAGGGATGAGGTGTACAGGAGATAACTGCCTAGGACAGGAAACATAAAAGCATCCGATGAAACATTTACACTCAGAAATTATTACCTGGTGGCTGTTGAGGTGCCCAGTATATGTGTTATCGCCTTGGATTTTTTCAGGAGGATGCAGAAAGGGTTTGGTTTCATTGCTTAGAAGACAAATAAACAAAACGTAAAATGCCTTCTCCTGTCTAACCTTTTCCCACGCCGTTTTTTCCCGCAGAAATATTGGCAGGTCTATAAGCATTTTTAAGCAGTTTACACGGTGTAATGTTTAGTTACAGCCTAAAGCATTTGATTTAGCTGTGGGAGATCGACTTGGATGTTGTTCGTTCAGATCCACAGGAGCTATTGGACCTCTTCCAAAATGTAGCTTAGTCTTATGATGCAGTGCATTTTCCTTAAGGGTGGAGGCCCTTTGTCCAATCCTAGATTCAAATGAGTAGTGGTTATCCGTTACAGACAATAATCACAACAATCATGGCCCTGAAGTTAAAAATAGATCTCATATCTGTTCATTCAAATGAGTATGCATAAAGTAGTAGCAATATTAAATAAGCCCCTATGAATGATAGCCAGTGTTCAGCATATTATATCTCCAGTGTTGTCATGTCTCCTAAGGTGAAGGTGTGCAATCTTCTTTCTCCTCTCAGAGCGCTGAGCTGGACTGTGATGATGGAGGTGGCAGTGCTGCTCAGAAACAGAAGATCTCCTTTCTGGAGAACAACCTTGAGCAGCTTACAAAGGTTCACAAACAGGTACTGACACATCCGGATCAGTGTCTTTACAAACACATACTGACACATCCGGATCAGTGTCTTCACAAACACATACTGACACATCCGGATCAGTCTCTTCACAAACATGTACTGACACATCCGGATCAGTCTCTTCACAAACACATACTGATACATCCGGATCAGTCTCTTCACAAACACATACTGATACATCCGGATCAGTCTCTTCACAAACACATACTGATACATCTGGATCAGTCTCTTCACAAACACATACTGATACATCTGGATCAGTCTCTTCACAAACACATACTGATACATCTGGATCAGTCTCTTCACAAACACATACTGATACATCCGGATCAGTCTCTTCACAAACACATACTGATACATCTGGATCAGTCTCTTCACAAACACATACTGATACATCTGGATCAGTCTCTTCACAAACACATACTGATACATCCGGATCAGTCTCTTCACAAACATGTACTGACTACTGAAAGATGAGCATTTATCTCTTCTCACACAGACAGCGACACATTGGGGTCAGTCCCTTCACAATCAGGCACTGATGACAATGCGGTGCGTCACAGAAAACGTGAACCTCTCCATCATTATGATTTCTTATGTCATAAGATGCCTCTGAATGCTTAGAACCCAGAATGGTAACCAGAGTTTCCCAAATCCAGTGTCCAGAAATGACTTCAAAATGAATGAAAACATAATATTTTGAGCCCTTGTTAGATATGTTTTTCTGCGTGCATTTCCATTCTGCTGAGGCTCTGTGGTTTCAGGCTTTCAGCAGATATGGTGCTCCGCTCCTTGTGGCATGTGACCTTCGTGAACCTGGGAGATCATCCTCTGTAAAATATATCAGCAGAAATTTTCTGATATCATCCTGACCTACTTATATTGCCGTTGGCTGCTGTAACAATTTGTATTAACTTCAATTTTATCTGTTAAAAGCATTTTAAGTGTTTTACTGTCGTGATAAGCTAACAGCCTATGTGAGAAAATGCACTGATATGAAGGCAAATAAAATGACAGGTGCAAACACTAGGGGAGATAACTGTGCCTGTAGGCAGAGGCAAGGAATATGCTTGTGTCTTCTGGTATATTTGAGGAGCAGCTTTCTGCTAGAGGTGAGGAGTGTGTTTCTACCTGCTGCCTGCTAGAGGTGGGGAGTGTGTCCTACTTCTTGGTAGCACAGCCTAATTTGCTCTAATTTGCTTGCGAATGCCTTAAAATTTGAATTGAATTCCTGCCCAGGTGTTAGCTTTTCCTCAATGCACAAGCATATAGGTCCTCCTGATAAGGAAAGGTGCTCCTTATATCAGCACAGTGACTGAACGATTTGCTTTAGTTTTACACCAATTTGTACAGCGAGATATCCACGACTGTATTTTATCCTAGACATTATGTACTAGATTTGCACAACCGCGCAGTACAATTCATAACAGGGACCTACAAAGCGAAAGAGGACAAGATTGGTCTTTTCACCATAATATCAGGGCAGAGAGCGAACACAGTCCCCCACTACCAGAAATTATGCAGTCGAGATTCCCACATTTGGGAAATTTGCAGTGGTCAGCACAACCAGAGTGCAATGGCTGAGTCTTGCTCTGGGTGAACCAATTTCAATTTCGCAAAAAATAAGATTGTGGATTTATCTGCTTTTGATGCAAAACAAACTGAAAAACATCAAATTATATATTTATTTATGTCGATTTTCGAAAATCTGTCTTTCTGTTTCTGATCTCTAAATCAATTTAGGGTCACACCTTTTTGGAATTGATAAGTTATACCAAGAAAGCACAATAACAAATCTTGATTTACTGAAAATGACAAAAATTGATTTATCTGCTTTTGCATTCGAACTCCATCCATCCATCCATTATCTAAGCCGCTTATTCCTGGTCAGGGTCGCGGGGGGGGGCTGGAGCCTATCCCAGCATGCGTTCCGGGTGAGAGGCAGGAATACACCCTGGACAGGTCGCCAATCCATCGCAGGGCACACACACCATTCACTCACACACTCATACCTACGGGCAATTTAGACTCTCCAATTAGCCTAACGTGCATGTCTTTGGACTGTGGGAGGAAACCGGAGTACCCGGAGGAAACCCACGCGGACACGGGAGAACATGCAAACTCCACACAGAAAGGCCCCGGCCTGGATTCGAACCCGAGACCTTCTTGCTGTGAGGCGACAGCGCTATCCACTGCACCACCGTGCCGCTAAGCATTTGAACTCTTCATATATATATAATGTTATTTAATTCTTTAGTACTGTAAGAATTGTTTAATTCTTTAGTATTGTATTATATAGTGTTTAAAACCATTTGAAAGAACTTGAATTACAGTGTATAAACAAAATATTTTAATTATTTTTTGTTTCTGATTTTTCTCCCATTTTTCTCCCAATTTGGTAGCCAATTAGACCTGCTATTTAAGTCAATCTCCGTAGTCCTGCAACCGGTAGCGACACGCGACCTGACGCCTCTTCCGAGACAGCACTCGCCCAAGTATCAACCGTAGCCCGGTATACTGCAGGGCCACTCTTATGCGCAGCGAATCTCATGTCGGCTTCCCTCCCCCCTCCCTGGGGCGGACAGCCAATCGCCGCCCCCGGTGGCGCTCCCAGCCAGAGCCGACTCTGGCGAAACGGGGAATTTAACCCCGGTCTCCGTGGCCAGCGTCGGACGTTGTAACCACTGGGCCACGCGGGAGGCCTATTTTAATTATTTTTAATATTACCATTAATGTGATTTGTCTGTTAGTTGCTCAACATCAAGAGTAACTATATAGAGCCTCTATACTCAGTATTCCTAACTTTCTCCCATAATTGTGTTGCTTTTCTGTACAGTGGGCAGGTTGAAGAGCTGTTGTAACGAAACAGTCTTCTTTCACCCCAGGCCTTTTCCTTCAGTTGTCACAGCAACGGATTGTGAGCATTACCTTTGTTTTCCCCCCAGTTGGTTCGTGACAATGCGGATCTGCGCTGTGAGCTTCCCAAGCTGGAGAAACGGCTGCGCGCTACAGCCGAGCGCGTCAAGGCCCTGGAGACGGCTCTGAAGGAGGCCAAGGAGAACGCCATGTGCGACCGCAAGCGCTACCAGCAGGAGGTGGACCGCATCAAGGAGGCCGTGCGCGCCAAGAACATGGCCAGGAGGGGGCACTCTGCCCAGATCGGTGAGAGAGAGAGGGGGGGGCGGGGCTTGTGGTTTAAATAAGGGATACTGTACTTCGCACAAGTCGGTTGTTGAAAATAGCAGCACGGCAGGGTGGTGCAGCCCCGGCACGAAGCGGAGGGGTCTTATCGCCCTGAAGGACTGTTATTTCCAGCAACCGACTTGTCCGCAGTACATTATCCCGCTCATACTATGGCTGCTTATCAAAGACATTAATGCACAATCGGTGAATTATGTTAGAAATACATTTATTCATGAAATTAGACATTCCATGAGGTACATCTGTTTTTTTTTGTTTTTTTGCTGTTTGCGAACTGGTCTATATCCATTGAATTAAGTGTATTTTCATTGTCGGGAGCCTCATGTTAAAAAGTTCAGTGTTGGGCACCTTGATATTTTTACATGTGAAAAATGCATCCTGAGACCCGGATGACACATCCGATATAAAAATGCCCGTGACACCCTCTTGACCAATCAGAATCGAGTATTTAACCAAGCCGTGGTATAAGTGGAATTGTAAACCGTGCACCCGAGGAGACAGCTTTTACATGCGAGTTCTCCCCTCTCCATAGCTAAGCCCATCCGCCCAGGACAACACCCACCATCCTCTCCCACGGTGGCCCAGGCCCGTGCGAGTGGAGGCGGACCCAGCCACCACCAACCCAACCACAACAACTAAAGGACAGAGTGAGTACGCCCCCGTGGCCCGACTGACTGATCGACGGGCCAATCGGCCGATTGATCCCACCAAACAGTCAAGCGATCGTTTGAGCAATCAGTTGATCGATTGAATTGACAAATTGTCTTTTAAAAAAAGGGCACTTGAGGTGATTTTAAATGAGCAGTAATCAGCAAACATTTGAAGAATTAGAAATTGGTTGACGTTGTTATTTTCCCCCTGCTAGTATAATCGGGGTTTGTAGTTAGACTTCATATGTTGGCGCTGAGGAAAATTCAAAGCATCCACAAAATCATGAAACTTAAGAATTCAGCCAAGATGCTGTTTTTCAACCGTAGCCTCTAACAATTCGATCTTCATATTTTGTGCTGCCGAGACTGGTCTGTGCAGTGGTTCTGTGTACTTACGTGAATGTCAGTGGCAGTATAACTGAGTTTATGTGAAGTGTGTTAGATCACGAGTCAAGGAATTGACAACATCTGACTGTCAGTGTCTATATAGCGTTGCTTCTGCTGGAATTGGACCTTTTCCTCTGATAGACGCTGGATCCAAAGCTGAGCGTGTATTTGTCCTCTCACTCTTTATGTCCTTGTGTCAAAGTAAACAGTCTCTTGCACATTGTTTCCAGAGATTGTACATTTAGAGACCATTGATTCTTTGTTTGTTTTAATAATGCTGGCTTTAATAATAGTTAACAAGCTTCAGACTCCACTACTAACCTTTTCCTTCCAGGTGTTACAGGTATGGTACGCAGATGCCTGCAATGATGTCTATTGCTGTATTACTGCACTGATCTTGTGCGCTAACTATGATTGTTCCTACCATGTATTAATGCACATCTTGTAAGTCGCTCTGGATAAGAGCGTCTGCTAAATGCTTAAAATGTAAATGTAAAATGTACAAGCCTACAAGAGGCAGCATATTGTGTTTGTTTGTATATCTCAGAAGACGACCTGGCTAGCTTTTATCAATAAGTATTCCACCTTACTTTTCACAAAGAGCAAGAGCTGTCAACCAGATGAACTGTTACATTTTCTTCTCAATCTGGCCACCTAATTATCCACTGCAGTGGACTGGCACAATCCCACTCCTCACTATCACTGCTAAATATACTCCCATATAGTGGTTCATTGTAGTGTATTAGTCTGCGTGTATAAAGACTTCACTGATGTTGTGAATGTAATGAGGAAATCTTATATAATTTGTAATTTGTTGTATACAGTTTGTATAAACTATATTTTTTTACAAATGACATTTATTTGGTTATTTATGGTTATCTGGTTATCATGATAATAGTCCTACCGCTGATGATTTTAAGTATGTCTACAAAGTACAAACTTTCCATAATAGCGTTGTTGCTTCTGTTATCCACTAGAGGGCGCAGTGCATCTGTAAAAGCATTTTTTGCACTCCAGCACAAAGCGCCTTAGTACTGCTGGCCCTTTGTTTGTAAATAACAGCTGTGTGCCGCCTGTGAAAACCGAAAACTTTTAAACAGTGGACAGTGTCGCTTTGTTTTGATGCTTTATATAATTCACTTTTCAGTACGATCCAGAGGAAAATCCTGTGGGTTAGAATTAGAATTGGTGAGAGGTTAACCGACGAAGACACACAATGAAAGCCCATATCCTTTAAAGTTATGCATTTGGTTAGTTGACAAAATGAAGTGAACCAGTGAGATGAATCGTGGATACACCATGCCGATCCTGTATGACTCATATTGCGCTACCACACATTAGAGTCTCTGTACAGTATGATACTGGTAGAGGGATACGGTCCAAACGGTCTCTTTGTACAAAGAGGTAAGCCATTAGGATACATTCAAATGAACCGAAATCTGAAAATGCTGCTGTTGCTATACCAAATGGTCTGTTATTTGCAAATGACAGTCATTACAGGGTCTTAAAGGCTTACCTGCCACAGGTTTTGGGGACACCTGATTCCTTCAACTGTGCGTCCCTGTTTTTTTCCCCCCTTTCTTTTTCGAAAGACGTAAATCTCATCCGTGCCTCGTCCCTCTCTCCTGCAGATGGAGCCTCGATGAAGCGCATGTACAGATCACCTCGCCATCGGATCACCCACCGCCCCCTCCCCCTCCCCTCACCGCCTGACACCCATACACCTGTACTCCTGCGGCCCCCTGCCGGTCTTTACCGTGGGAGCCGCACAGACTGAACCACCACTCCACAGGGACGTCCAACGTGCTCGCCAGCGTGTGGCACAGTCAAGAAAAACAAGCAAGCTTCCTCTCCTCACCGAATCAGCGCTGTCCATCATGTCTGTCTCTCTCGCTCAATGTCTCTCTCGCTCAATGTCTCAGTCTCTCTGTCTCACTCAATCGCTCTGTCTCTCTCTCTCCTGTAACTGAGCTTTACCACAGATGGAGCTGTGTGTGAACTGTGTTGCAACTGTTGGGGGGTCTTGTGTGTCTCCCTGTGCATCTCTTGACAAAGGCTTGCTATTCTGAGGGACGGCAATGTCTGTGATGTCACTGCGATGATGTCATTGGCAAAGCTTTAATAAAATCTCATCAGTCTGTATCTTAAGCTTTCAAAGGCCATTCCGTGTGTGTGAGTAGTTTTACACTCGTTTCAGTTGTGTTTTGTTTCAGATGCACCATGGATATTTGGGTTGAGAGATACAAGAGTAGGAGACACGATCAGGAGAGTAACCCTGGAGCATTAAAATCTGTGGCTACAGTTTAGAGAGTCAAACCGCGATGGTAAAATATGTCATAGGTGTTTGCTATTGATAGAATTGTGGCATGAGAGGGGAGGCCATTTCAAAGAAAGGATGAACAGAGATTAGACAGACTTGTCCAACACTGATACCGTAGGGAACAAGTTTATGGAAGCTAAAGCTCTCTTAAGTGGTGGGAAATTCCCCTGTGCAACTGCTGATTTTCATGAGGAATTAAAGGAAGATTTGCAACATCCCGATTTATACCGTAGTTTGTGATAGAATTACCATGCTTTTTTGCAGAATGTTTATATGGATTATGAAAGTTTCACCTTTCAAAGAGAAAGAGGCTTTTGCACTGAATGCTCATTCACATTTTCTTTGCACATTTTTCTTCCGCTGTTATTTTAAAAAAAATTCTAAAAATCTGTCTAATTGGATGCAGTCCAGAGACACGTTAGCTTAGGTACTTTACTCTGCTGTAATCGTTTTTCTTTCCCTTGTTTTATACATGACCAGTCACACTTTAACCAGTAGTGGTCCATGTAAAATTTATTTTTGCATGTGTCCCACTAGTTGTTTCTTGTACACTTGTTCCCAGCTAGAAACATGGCGAAGGAAAAAGCTGCTTTGTTTTAACCAGAACCTTGAGTGGTTTGTAAATATTGTGATCCATCTGTGCTCTGGTTCAGTGTTTGCTGAGCAAACACTGTTCGGTCAACATTTTCTCACAGTTGGTGATAAAGTGCTGGGGAAAAGTGCCGCCATGCAAACATGTGTACAGATGAGGGTGTACTGCCAATGGAAGGCTTCAGAGACTAAGAGGAACTAGTACATTCAGGGATCGATAAACAACCCTCAGGTATTGGACTCAGTGTGATTAGCTACAATATTTATCCATCATTTTTTATCGTCTGTTTTCCATTCATTTCAAAAGGTGAGCCTTTGCTTTTTGGTACTTGGAAGTTTTTCCATGTAGTACGTTCACGAAAAAATACATTCACGTTAACCTGATTTTTCTCTTAAGTCTGTCCAAGATAATTCCTTATAGTCCGAGGGCTTTAGTGCGGGGGTTAGTCGCTGCTTTGTGAAATAAGTACAGCTTATCCTAAATGCGACGAGGCTGATCAGCCATTCAGTCCTTCGTGCGGTGTACCAGAGGAAGGTGTGCACTGTCCTCAAAAAAGTTTCTATCTTAAAGGAATTCAGTCTGTAAGGAATCCTCTTTATCTTCAAGACTAATATCTTATTACATACACTGTTTTTCTTCTCCATTGGTATACGCAGCAAAAAAATTCTAGATTTTTGACAGACAGTGACCAGCGGTTTAGACTCAATGGTATAAATATTTTAAAAAGAATTGCTGCAGTAGAAGCTCACTTGCTCTAGAGGGTTCTGGGTCATTGAGTGAGGGAAATGATCAAATGTATAAATATCAACTGAATTCAAACGCAAAAGTGTCCGTTTCTCACTGGTTAAGCGCGGCGTCCTCTCTCGTGTCATAGCATCTGTTTCCATGAAGCAAGGCATTGGACATTCTCAGATTTCACAGTAGCATACCGTACGCATCCTGCTAATCCCGCAACCTCAATGCCTTAAACCCCCGACTTACAGAACCCCAAATGCACCCAATTATTCAGCACCGTGGGCACGATAACCGTTTCTATGTGCCTGTGTGACTAAACTGTTATTCATGGCACAAAATATTGGGCAAATTCTTTGCATATTTGCTGTAAGATAAGTGCCAGTCACACAGGCCTTTAACGCAGACTTCAGCACGTGAAAAAGGCTAGGAAATTATCTTGGGGCTATATTTTTCTCCCCTTGTCTGTCATTCATTAAGTTGACCGTTCATTCCACAAGTGGTAATTGGGGGGTAATCGCAGCGGAGTAGCTGTTTCCCCATCGCGATTGTTTCCTGTTGGCTTTTTTTTTCTGTGGGGATTCACAGCTGTGTACTCACACTTTGATTAGGTTCACATGCCATTTTGTGCACATTTTTCTGTGCTCTGCTCTAAATTATAATTGTTAGCTTAGATTCCTCTTAGAAATCTGAATGACAAATATTTTGACGTAAACCGTGAGAATTGAACATATCCTGTGTACCATTCTCAAGTGAATGACCTACAAAACGTACAAAATTTAAACATGGAACTTTCTCATTGTCCATCCTTGATGTCATCTTAACACTGAATCTAACAAAATGCCCACATTCTTGTTTATTTCTCTTGCCCTCCAATAGCATCATATGCCATTTCCTGATCTAGTAACATATTTGTTTGTTTAGTTGGTGAAATGTATGCTTGTGTTTTGGACATGACATGACCATGCGACTGTAAAATAGCTTTTTTCACAGGACACAAATGGAGGCCACTCAAAGAGTTGCCCCGGCGTGAAGGGGAAGAACTGAATGTTAAAGGCTGCAAGGATTAGGCTTCACAGCTGGAATTAATATTCAACCTATGGATGGCTTGCAGTCCTTAATTATCCAAGCGGTTTGGTTTATGGTTGGACTAATGCTGATAATGACTGCATGGTGTACAATTCCTTTTAAAAATGTAGACATTCAACTAAATAAACTCTGATTCAACTTTACGTGCGTGCGCTTGGACTTTATTCAGTGAATTGAGATTTCTGCAGGCTGTACAGGGTTTTTAGAGAACAGATGGTTCTCTATCACAGATTTTTTTTCACACCTTTACAGATGGTTAATGCCCTTACGGTAGTTTTTTTTTTTTGTGAATAATTATTTATTGGAATTTTTCTTTTTACAGTCAACAGAGACAAACAGAATGACATGATAATAACTTTTAACATAACCAAAACGACACTCATCAAAGTAAGCCAATACAAAAAGACATTTAAAAAATTAAATAATAATAATACCTACCCTTACGGTAGTTTTGACATGCATGATGTATGCCCAAAACTAAATGAATCATTTTAAGTTAATTACAAATATTTTGACTTTGGCACGGCTGTGGTAATTCACCTAACACTCAAGAAGTAAGTTTATAAATGTGGCTCATACAAAATGGGAGTGTTTGACCCAACAGCCTACTAACTTACTTTCAAAATCATTTAAAATGCTGCATCATGAGCTTATGTGTCACTGAACGGCGCACGCTACACGTTTTGCTGTTTAGCGCTCCTTCCCTACAGAAGAAAACTTCACCTGGCCTTCAACTCCGCCTCTCCCCCGCTACACCCCGCCCTTTCCCTATCGCCGCGGCACCCTGTCAACCATCATTCAGGAAGCAGCATTGTACACAGAGAAAGCGGGCGGCCAGGGCGAAGATGTAAGACGCTCTACATCTGATTTCACACTTAACGTTCGATTGGGACACAAGGTAACTGCACAACATGCTATTTGTACTGCTGCTGACTACGTTTGTACTCTGTAGTTCTGTCTTACTGCACCTGGGATTTATGAACGTCTGCGGTGCTTGTTTCAATAATTATTAATTCACTGACGATGTCATATGGTACTCTTAACTCATTTCCTTTTAAAGTTTCAGCGCAGGGTTGCAACATTTTGAAAGCGGTGAAACCTTCACGTAGCGGAATGTACTAATACATTGGCGTACGTACTGGTTTCAATTACTGTACTTTTGACCATTCTACACTGTGATACAAATGAAACCGTCCAGGAGACAGTTGTTACTGACGTTTTAACGAACTAACTAAAAGCTTTGCCTGAGCTTCCATTGAAGACGTCGGCAAAGAAATTAAGATGCACATCTACGTTTTGAGACACAACAAGTGCAATAAGATCCGATCAAATGTGGTCTGAGTTCACGATCAACAATGTCGGTACGAATGCCCCATTCGAACGCATTATACACTTAAAACGAGGAACAGTTTTCATCGAGGGATTCATCTCAACTTCGCCATTAAACTTTATTTAGTGGGTTTTTTCTTATTTGCCAGGGGGGTCTAAGTTGTGGAATTTAGACTCGGACGTATTGATTTAAATTAAATAGCAACCGCATAGTTCAGGGCAGACTGAAGTTTGGGGATACACTGAGGGAATCCTCAATGTACCCCAAAACCTCCCAGGCTATTATTATTCACTGGGTCAGCTACGACAGTTGGGGTGTCACATTTGGGGAACCTGTGTGTGTTCTACTGCCGACTCAAACAGGGCACCACTGCTGGCTGCTGCCAGGTCCTGTCACTCAACAGCTCAGAGGACTTATTGAGGAATGGAAGCCTTTGAAATCCTGGTTTGGAAAAGCATACAGAACTGGTTCATAATACAACCAGCGCTGGATCGTAACACATTGTTTATTTGCTGTCAATCTCAGTGTTTAAAATGTATGTAGCTGCGATGCACAGCCCTTGACATAGCTCTGAGTAAAACTGTGGTGTAGCCTGTTATATTATTTTTGTATGCTGTGGTGTTGCATTTAACATAACATATGCCATTTAGCAGACGCTTTTATCTGAAATTACTTACATTGACGAGTGTGTACATTTTTCACTATGTGTGGCCCCAATGGGAATTGAACCCACACCCTAAGCATTATTAGTGCCATGCTCTACCTACTGAGCCACACGGAACCATTTAGCACCTTAATGTGTGTTGGGGTGCTGTTGCTTTGCTAAGTTAATAAGAGACGGTGAAGAATTGAACGCAGAGAAAGGGGATCTAGATAAGATAGGTTGTTGACCTCTCAATTTGGGCGGGGGCGGGGGGGCTGCCTCTCAAGTATAAACAATGTGACAGGTGTACACTGGCCCCCAACTGAACCAACTGACCCTGGTTAAAACAGAAAACAAATCTCTAATGGCCAACTCCCCATAGTGAAGATATTTCTCCTCCGTGCAAACATTTGAGACAATTATACATCTACGATGATGATTTTGCCGCACGAGTCAGTGTATACGCTGCTCTCGTACGGGTTAACGCGACGGTAATGATGACAAGCCGAGCTGACCACAACACAAGCGTTCCCGCAAAGCAAGGCGTGCACTTCATACGTGCGCTGAGCTGACAGATGTCCGCAGAGTGAGAAAGTGTAGGAACGAGCCCGAATGCTCACGGCGGCTTAAGTTCACAGGCCTGTGCGATGTTGTTGTGACAACAAACCAAGCCTCTCTGTTGACTAGGTCCGCCCTCCCCTGGGTGCTTGTAGGCCTTAGGCCACTTCCACCACCAGACCCCCTCCCGCCTTCGGGTCCCCTGGCGTGGAAGCTCCGACGGCCGTCGGTCTCCTCACTAGCTGCCCGTCGTGGCCCTTGTCCGAGCGCTCGATCACCTGACGCCCGTTCTCCCGCGAGTCTCGGTCGTTCTCCAGGGCGGATCGGTCGAGAGGAAGACGTCCCTTTTCCCCCTCTGCGGCCTGCGTTGTGCCACTGCGAGGGATCGGGGGAGGTCACAGAGAGGGCCGCAGCATTTGAGGACTCCTCGCCGACTCTGCAGAGCCTCTCCCGATGGCAGGGGAGGGAGACGGAAGGGGCCGATGTGTGTCCATTAGTCCTCTGGTCTGGAGATATAAGCTTTTATGGCTTCGGACCAAGGCTTTCGGATCGCAGGACTTTGTCAGAGTGAAACTGCCTATGGAGTGAGCTTGAAGGAATTCAGTAAAGGGGATTTATTCTAAGCAGGTACCTGTGTTACAACTGCGCATTACAGTTTATGGTGCATTGTAAAGGGCACAGTGACTATCTGCTTGTTTATTTATGTCAGAATTTTTCGTTAGCGTGTCTTCAGTATTCCCTGTAAAGACTGCGTGCTGTTTTTAAGCCTCTTGGTCAGAACTTGTTCTCAAGTGACCTTCATAGTCAATGACTGGTTAAATAAATGAATAACAAATTCAAAAACTACTATAAGGTAGTTCGTCAGGGTAAGGTAAGGTGTAAGTCTGCAGAGTGCTTAGTATTGCACGTTTATTTGAGTTTAAATATGCAGAAATGTTTATTTTAAGGTGATCTGTTTGAAAAATGCTGCGGTTGAATCAGGAGCGATGTTTTAGGATGTAGGTGTGGCTGGTAATTTCACACAGTGGATCTACAGTACGTGATGAGAGAGGAATTGAGGAAAGAAGCTAATGCACCAGTTATTCATGGAATTAGCACCTCATATCAAGGAGGGATTTTGATAATAATTTGTGTCCCTTACTTCATGAACAATCACTATCATTAGACTGTATTTTCAATATGTGTCTTCTTAGCTTAGTTTAGAAAATTGGGTGATATTTTTTGTCAAAACTTTGTTATTCTAAATTTTAATATTTTAAATACAATTTTTAACGATCAACGAGTTTAACGAATGCTTTAATTTTCAGTTTTCAATGGTGACCAAATGCGTACCTCGTTGTCATGGTGTCATTGTCTTCGCCACGGCGCCATGACAATTCACTACCGACAGAACACCGATACGTGTGTATAACTAAGACCATTGAGTCTAGACCTTGAGATTAGCTTTCAGTCACCTCCTTTGGCGTCTTAAACGTACTTAAAAAAGTGATGTCCAGCTTGAAGTAATCATCCAGGAATTTGAAAATAGCCACACGTTGTCAATTGAGTTTTATAGCTTTACAAAATAAGTGGGCCTTTTTTGTTGTTGCCTGGTCTGATTCATCCGCGTGCACGTGTTTTGAGAGGGAGAGGGAGGGAGGGACTCGGGAGGGACTCGGGAGGGACTCGGGGGAGAGAGAGAGAGAGAGAAAGAAAGAGAGTGGGGCACCCAGAGAAAAAGAAAGAGGGGGTGGGAGACGGTGTGAGGGGATTGGTCGCACGGAGGTTCTGTCTGGAACCTGCGCATCAGGTTTCTCCTGACACAGCTGCTGCTGGGCCTGCCTGGTGTTGAAGTGACTGATGAACTGAGATCAGTGCTGCTCATAAACCGTTCACGTGAGTGCCGGGATTCAGGAGGACAGATCCAAACATGATACGGGGCTGAACACGTTTTTACAAATTGGAGGATTCAGTTCGAGCTGACTGAAGTCACACTTTCATCCGATGTGCCGCACGGACCCAAAGACATCATCGATCCATTTCGTTCACATTTGTCGAGAGTTTCACATGTTTCGTTTGCGTTCTTTCGTGAAGATTGAATCCACGTGCCGTTCATAACATTGTTTAGGCCCTGGCGCACAGTCGAATGTTCAGTTTGAGTTAAACCGTACAGAGTTTGCACGAGTCCAAAAGGAATTAAAAAATGGAATCAAATATACACTAGATTGTTGTGTGATGTGGTGGTCCAAGATTGTAATTATGTCACCACATTTTGCCAGCCTATTTAACTGTTTTAGTTGCTTTGGAAATGTTTTATTCACAGAACGATTATGAGAATTTCATGGTAAACATACAGTCTGTTTCTAACGCTGTAGTCTTTGGCTGTGAAATAATAAATGTGGAGACTTTTCTCCACTTTCTTTCCATGAAGTCTAGCATGTTGTAGCATGTTGTCCTGATGATTCATGTTAAATCTTTCAGAGTTTGGTGAACATCCTACGGAACTCTCAAAGCTCAGAAATACTTGAGGTGTGAATTCACTCATTTCCATAGGGTTAAGCAGATGCTCCCCTAACATTTCATGAGGTAATTATTAACTTCTTCCAGAGGGCTGGTAAATTCAGTGCCCATTCATGTTATTTCAACCGCTTATTGAGATATAACTACAACCAAAAATATAACCAAATTACAAATGTTGTATTTTATGAAACGACTTCCTTTTCAAAGTCTGCTCCAAACCAGTTTCTTTCATGTTGCACGAGGTGGAAGAAGAGCACTCCAAATAAATTGTCTTTATGGAAACACTTCGTTGATAAAGGGAAAATACTTTCTTTCCCTCCGGTAGCAGTTTAAAAGAATTCCACCCAATATCAAAGCACCTCAGCAAGAGCAATAAACGACACTGCTGGTATTTGGTTGGATTGATTTGTGCTCTTACGAGGCGTTTCCATTAAGGCCCATTTCTGCATTCGATGACATCAGCGCTGTGACAGGGCCTGTTTACCCCTCTGTAATCGACAGTCCTGTGTATGTGCAGGATGTTATGCACATCACATCACAGCTGTAATTTGACTGAGATTATGTCATGTCTCAGTGATGTCACCTGCCCAGTAAAGTGAGCGTGTCATTTTGGATTTGGGTTGGTTACTGTTGCTGTGGACCGTATTACCTGTGTATCGGGGCATGACCAGGCACGCCTCTCTCCAGGCAGGCTGATCCCACCCCGATCCCTCACAGCAGAGCAGCGATTCCCAAACCGCGGGTCGGGACCCAGGCCCACCTGTGGGCCGTGGGAGAGGTTGAGGCGATTCACGAGATATACGTGAAAGAAATAACTCGCCGTATTTAATGCACTTCCCATCATTTGATGATATGTAAAAATATATGCAATTCCACATTTGAACATAATGCAACTAAAGGCTATATTTTAATAAACGGTGGGACAAAGGCTCGTTAAGTGAATCGTGGGCTCAGAACGTTTGGGAACCACTGGGGTACAGTGTCCCAGAGCAGAATCGGGTCAAGGGGGCAGGTGAAGAGTCATGACCCGGGACCTCCAGGGATCAGCTCCGGCTGATAAGGAGTGGCCCTCAGGCGCCGCGGCCCCTCTTGGGGGTGCTGTGTTTGACTGGGACGATAGATGAAGGTCACCAACCTCGTCCCGGGAATGACAGACAGCCCGAAGACACGGGCACCGCCTTGATGAGTGATAAGTCACGTACTACCGTTGTGGTCTGGATTCAATCAACGTTCGTCCTTAACTTGACTCGCCTCGTTCGATCCTGTCTTCGCGAACGCGGTCTGGCGAGAGGAGAGCCCGTAGGCGGTGAACGAGGCAGGTTGACATCTTGCGCTGGCAGTGTAGTGTAATGGTTAGTGTAACTGGGCTTGTAACTCAGAGGTTGCAGGTTCAATTCCCAGGCACTGCTGGTGTACCCTTGAGCAAGGTACTTCACCTGAATTGCTACAGTAAAATATCCAGCTGTATAAATGGATTGTATGTAAAGAAATGTAAACTGTGTAAGTCGCTGTGGATAAGAGCGTCTGCTAAATGCCTAAAATGTCATGTAATGTAATGAGCCAATTGAATCCCGGGCTTTTATTAGCGTCTACATTTGAACTGCTGAGTTGGGCCGGTGCACCTGAGTGATTTTACTTGAAGCCGCTCTCAGGTCCCTTTGGAGCCTTTATGTCGCGTGTGCGCGCAGGTGAACGAGGTAGCAGACGGAGACTAAAGCCATTCTTCCCGAAGCACGCTTTGAGGCGTCCTGTCTCACGGAGGTACTGTGCTAAAGGCTCTGTCAAGTGAGCGCCCGCGACCGGATTGAAGAGAGTGAGCTCTCCCGAGATGAATCACCGCTGACAGTGTTTGCCTTTGGTGTGGTTGACTCTATTGTGTGCCGGGGACTTGCGCACTGCTTAGGTTGTTAATGTGTATATTTGAAGGTGCACTGATATAACAGGGTGGGCAAGGGTTCAGCACTGATTCCCTTCAATCACGCGCCATCTTCCGCGTCTCGCCGTAGGCCTACGTGCTCAGAACGCAGAGTTGTTGGTGCTCTTAATACTCTGTCACGGTTATGCCCCTGAAAGGCGGGGAGCTAAGAGAGTATATTGTGCGTGTGTTTTTGGTCTCTGGAGTGATAATGGACGGATACCCTGCTTCCTGTAAATACATCATTCATATTGCTTTGCGTAAAAAAAAGAAAAACACGTTCCCAGGCCTGTTCTAACTCATAGCGAGCCTTTGCACCGATTTTTTTCCTTCCTATTTATGTTTCGACCCGCAAGATTAGACTTATTTTCAATTAGTTAGGAACCATAAATCAGCCGCTGGTATTGATAGACCCTGTTCGCCAGGGAGCTTTCCGCGCAGTAGGCTTAGAGCGCGTGTCATGTTTTTTTAACATGGGGATTTTGAGTAGTTAAATATGATTCTGTGACTTCGTTAACATTCGACGGCTGACTCCTGCGGTCGTCGGGGGCATTTCTCACCCCGCTAAGCCCTAATCGTCCGCTTGTGTGGCGCACAGTGGGCCTTTTGTTCTGCGGTCACACTCGAGTGCTCTGGATCTCTCTGGCACTGACAGGAGACAGAACATCCGGGTGTACGCCCCGATTCCCGACCGCCTACGGGTTGCCTTTATTTCACTGTAATCCCATCGCTGTGCGTCTCCTGCTTCTGTCCCTCTAGGTAATTCTACTTTTACTCCCATGTTCCAAAACCATATTTCTTGACACATTATTATCGTTCTACTGGAACAAAGCCATTATTTCCTTCAGGTTTACGTTGCTTTGATAGCTGTCTTTTAATGAATAGAATAAAAGAATGAATGTGTGTGATTATTGCAGCGTACTGGGGTAAGATGAAATAGCGTCTCTAATTTCCGTGTTTGCTTTTCATCACCTCAGAATAAACCAAGAAGTGGTTAACCGACCACAAAATTGCTGTTTTGCGACGGCCTTCTCGGTCTGACAGATTTGAATCCGATCAAAAATGTGTGGTTTGACTTGAAGAGGGTAGTGCACAAGCGCAGACCTGAACGATTCTGTATAGAGGAATGGTCAAATATCCCCCCCAGGATGTTCACCTCATAAAACACTATAGGAGACAGCTTACTAGTGTTATCCTTACGTGAGGAGGGTGCAGAAAGTGTTGAAAATGGTAATATGTTGAATTATATGAATAATTGTGACATCTTTTTGGGGGGAAGAAATATTACTTGGAAAAATAATTTTCTTCAGCAGTATTATTAGTATAAAATGATGTAGTTTTCCAATTTTTTGCACATACAATATCGCTCATTACCTGTATTGTTTATTTTACACAGCCTTCTTTGCTCATCTTTATCAAGGGGCGTGAATAATTTTGGAGGGTACTGTATGCAAGTACGTATGTACGTACGTGGAATCTTTATTCGTACGTACGTCTTTAGATAGTCTCCTTCCTTTATGCACATTTAAAAAAATGCCTTGTAGGACTGACTGGTATTTACTGTACCATATGGTGAGACCTATTTACTATAGAACTATATAGGATGTTAAAGATTTGACATATAATTTACATGCAGGCGATTGCTGTGGCCGTCAAATGCACAACTGTAAAAAGCATGATAAGATCGGCTTCTGTGGCTGACGAGACTCTGGGACGGAAGAAGGGATTGCCGCAGTCTTACAGGATAAAGCGCAGGCATCTACACAATTGTCTTGGCAGCACTCCCAGGTAGGACAGCTACAGGTTATTATTGAATCTTAACGGTTAAGGGAGTCTGAAAAGAAGAGGAGGATAGGTCTCTCAGCATCTGGGGAGATTAGATCTAGGGAACGTGTGGTTGATGACAGAACGGATTGAACTTGGCCGTGGCTGCAGTCGGAGTTTATTGACCTCGGCGTACGTTTTGAAATGCGTCGTAATTGGTCACTCGATCCATCTGGGAATTCTTAGTTTTTTTCCCCCCCACAGCTTAAAATGAAATAAAGTTAATTGGCACTTAAATCGTTCAATTGTGTTCTGGATTAAACCGTGAACGTGAGCGCAAAGGGAGAAGGGAATGCTCATTTAACAGAATCAATTGTTAAACTGTGTGAGTGCAGGCTTGAAAGAAGTTTAATAAAGTTACAGGAATTCAATGGGGTTTTTTCGATTCATTTCCTTGCGGGGAAAAAACCCCCCTAAATTAGATTGTAGGTTGAAAAGTTCACTTTTGGTTTAACTATGGAAATGTTGTAAACTGATTCAGACTTTATGCAACAAAACCATATTACAGCCCTAAGTCTTATATTAAGCGATATAAAAAAATATGAATTTGGTATGTAGCTGTATACTGTTCTGTATATATATATTATTTATAGCCTATGAGTCACGTTTTGAAAAGAACTGTCAAGGACAGTTACGATCTCGCCCTTCAGCAGGGTAAGGGTCACAGCAAGGGTCAGTTCGTGAACTTGGGTCTTAGAGCGATGTTTGAATATCTGTGGTCTTTTCCTGTGTGTCTGTATAATTATCTCTAAGCTCTGGAATGTCTTAATCATAGCTCTCGGTCTCAGAACTGCTCCGCAGACCCACAACTGTTCCACAGTTTCACCACACTTCACTTTTCCCTTCCCAGGGGTCCCCACTTCACTCTAGACACTGAAGACCCAACTGTAACACAGCCATCTTCTGTAGTGCGGTAATACAACCTCGAGATCCAGTTCTATACAGCAGGGCCAATTTTTTTAATTTTTTTAAATACAATGTAGGTGGGCCAAACATTTTTCCAGTTCCTATCTAAAGAACCATGTACGCGTAAGTAGTACGGTATACGTGTATGTGATGAACGCCTTATTAAAGCTATGCATAGCATAGATTTATCACATTACCAATAGAGTCTTCATTACCTTTCGTCTGTGTATCAAATCAAATCACATTTATTTGTATAGCGCTTTTCACAAATGCATTGTCACAAAACGCTTAACAGAACAGAACCCAGGCCTAGACCCCCCCCAAAGCAAGCCTAAGTCGACTCACATGTGGTAAACTGTAGATTTAGAGTTCTTGTAGAACACAGCAATACTGAAAATACAAATAAACCGATACAGAATGAGTCATGTCCGTCAGTAAAAACCCCTATTGTTATGAAGCGTTTTGTTTTCTGATTGATGGTTAAAGGGCCAACCGTTAAGGCACGGCGGGTCACATTTGGCCCCCGGGCTGCTAATTGAATAGCCCTGCTGTACAGGTTTTCTGGCAAACCTGGGGGGTAAGTAAAGCTCAAAAGGTTACTAGGCAGAAGGACACGGTTCACGTCATGTCCAGTGCCTGTGCTTGTTTTCCGAAGATCCAGAACAAATTTGGCAGCAGTTTTAATTCCCAGCTTACCAGCATGAAAATCACCATTGTTCCTGGAAGCATATCTCCCACCTGTAAGAGGGCAGGCTTTTATTTTCATGAATAATGTATCTCGCATTCTGCTGTAAATCCGCGCTCAGGTGTTCGGTAGCATGAATGGCCCACTGTGCACCGAGTGTGAAAGACTGGTTTGTTCTTTGTTTACTCATTCTCCGCAAATCTTCTGACATGCACAAAGCACAGTTAACTCCCTCCACTTCTCCCGCTGCGCTATTTACTGCGGCGCTTGTGTCGCTTGCGGTTGAGCGTTTATTAAACTTCTCGGGGATCCTACGTAGTTTCGATTCGTCGCAGTTACAAGCGTGCTCCGTCGCTGTCACGGCACAATGCGCGCAGCATGCTGAAACTCACAAACCCGGCAGTGTGGTTGCACAAGACCGCGAGAGTTGAGCGACGTCGACCACATCGGCGTACCGCTCGGATCTCAAGTATGGCGTCGGTGCCGTCGTCACCGAACAAGAGCGTTTTAAGAAGCCCGGAACAGGTGCGCGCAGCATAGCCTGAACATTATCGAAATGCATTTTCTCCTTCCTGCGGTGAATTGCTGTGCCCCTTTTGAAAGGGGGAAATGTCACAGAGTAGAGCTTTTAAGATCTGTCCCGATTGCGCGCGGGCTACTCCGGAGCCCGGGCCGCGGAGCTGGAGGCCTGCCACTCGGGGGGCCAACAAAGCCAGGCTTCACCTGCGGAATGCACGCCGGCGACACCCGAAACGCCGTTTCGGCCCCTCACCCGGCCTCGCCGCAGCTCGGCCAAAAGAGTCTCGGTTTCTCCCCCCGTCGGGCGGGGTTGGCACAAAGAGGGGCCTTGTTGCGGGGACTTGCCCGCCCCTTCAGAACTGGCAGCCGGAGAACCGAGGGGAGTTGTAATCGGACGGCCAATTACGGTGACCTGCTCTCTCGCCCCCTTGTAATGGTGGCGCAGGAGGACGGGGTGAATATTTGTTGCGGGGCAGGGGGGCGGGGTTAAGTGGGGCCAGGCGATTGATCCTGGATTTGGGTTTCCTCTGGTCTGAAGGCGGGGGTCATCAGGGACGAAGAGTTTGCTGAAGAGGACTGCATTGGCATTTTAAACATGTTTCAGGCATGCGTTTGATAGTTAAGGACGCACACCCAGGTTCGATGAGGTGCTGGCTAACGGTGCAAGCCGAGTCGAAAAAGAAAGTCGAACTCTCCTCAAGTTAATTGTGCATTTTATTAAATAATTACCATTACCATTGTGTAACGCATTACATTCCTTCATTCCAGGGTATGGCAAGGTACTGCAAATGTAGTCCTTTATTCTAGTGATGTACCACAAAAAGATTTTTACTTCGACCCGAGTGCGCACAAAAGGTAAAGGTCCAAAAATATTACAATATCCAAAAATGGACTGTTCCTCTTGAAATGAAATACGTGTTACTGAACATACTGTATAGCAACTGCATTTATTCACACATAATTATATCAATGTGCTCCACACTATATACTTGATTTACTTCATCATTTAACATTATTTGAAATTATGTTTATATTCCCTTATTTTAAATCAAGCATTCAACCATAGGGAGTATCAATGCTGGCTTTTTGTTGGATACATGTTGCAAATCGAACAGTAGTGCAAAAGCCAAATATGGTTTGCCTCAAACTGTTTCATTTTTTCTAAACTTTGTTTGCTATGTTTTTACAGTTCATGCAGATTGGTTGGTTGGAGTTTTGAGTGAATTCATATACACACACACATATATAAATGTGAGAAATTGCTTGATAAAAAAAGAAGATATATACAGTATTTTTTGATCAAGCAATTTCTCACATTTATATATGTGTGTGTGTGTATATGAATTCACTCAAAACTCCAACCAACCAATCTGCATGAACTGTAAAAACATAGCAAACAAAGTTTAGAATATATATATATTTTTTTTTTTGGGGGCGGGGAATCAAGCAATTTCTCACACATGCAAAAAGTAGAGTGGTTATTTGCGCCATTGAAGGGGGTTTCCAACATGATAGATGCTCTCTGGCTGGGATATGTTTAGGGAATATTGGTTTTGTGACTTTTAAGGTCACGAGATCAGATTTACCTGACACTGCTGGAATGTATGAATCCACGAGGCGCTGCGTTCCAACGGAGCCTGCCTCAAAATGACCGTTCATTTAAAGACGTTCACCTGAGGATGTTTCCACATCCACCTCCTACAGAGACAAGACAGTGCCAGATCAGGTAACAACTACCCATTATGTTCACCAATTTATTACCCCCCGTACATCACCCAATACCAACCTGAAATTGCCCGGGGTTATTTCACTCAAAGTAAATTGGTAGCTAACATAGTCCCACTGACACAGCCTTCGGGCTATGCAATAAAAGAGTGGCATCGGTATGCTACTAAGTTATTTGTTTTAAATTAATGGACTTGCCGTACAAATTTAGTATCAAAGTGATTCAGCCCTTTCCATTAGAGATTTATGTCCCTTGTTTCATTGTCAAGTAGTACTGGCTCTGAAGTTGTTATCATAATAGCACGTCAGATTCATGCATTCTTTTTATTATTGACAGTGCAGCTTTACACATACCATTACTCATTTACTGTACAGGTAACTGACAAAATAAAGCAAACGCTTGGGTAAATTAACAGTTCTGGTGGCTCTGTTATGGTGTGGGGTGCATTTTCCTGCCATGGGTTAGGTCCACTCAACCCCTTAGAGCAGGGGTCGGCAACCCATAACACTCAAAGAGCCATTTGGACCCGGTTTCCACGGAAAAGAAAACACTGGGAGCCGCACCATTTTCTGTCAACGGGGCGGGGGGTGCTACGCTAAAAAAATGCGCCCAATTTTGCGCCCGATTCAATTGGATACTTATTATTTATTTTCCCAAGCCACGCGGAGCCGCAACATAAGGCTGAAAGAGCCGCATGCGGCTCCGGAGCCGCAGGTTGCCGACCCCTGCCTTAGAGGGTGAGGTAAATGGCAATAAATACAAAGTATTTCTGAGTGATCATCTTCATCCTATGGTGAAGCATTTCTATCCTGATGGGAGTGGTCTGTTCCAGGAGGACAATGCCCTCATCCACAGGGACACCGAATACGTTTTCACTGAATGGTTTGATGAGCATGCAAACGATGTAAACTATATGCCATGGCTGTCTCAGTCTCCAGATCGCAACGCAGTTGAACACTTATGGGAGATTCTAGAGCGGCACCTGCGACAGCATTTTCCACCACCATTAACCAAACACCAAATGATGGAAGAAGAATGGTGTTGCCTCCCTCCAATAGAGTTCCAGACACCAGTCTATGCCAAGGTGCCTTTAAGCTGTTCAGGTGGCTCATGGTGGCCCAACGTTAAGACACATTATTTTGATGTTACCTTTATCTACAATGTACTTCCTGTAATGGCTGCTTCGGAAGGTATTCCTTCATAAACAGTTACATTTACCTTTATATGGTCATTACAGAGCTGTAAAACCTGTTTGTATCCATCCATCGGAACAGTTTTTATTTGGCTGTGTGCAGACGTTTGTCTTGGATAGAGTTTTGCTCAGAGCAGTATTTTGCATATCAAGGGGCTAGTATTAATATACAGTAAACACTTCAAAATTATGTGTTAAACTCGGGGAGAGGCATCGACGAGTCGGCTCCCAGCAATGTTCAAGAGGAGCTCTTTGCCACAATGTAACGAGTTTGCGTTGCAATCCCACGTGCTCACAATTGAAAACCCTATTTGATAATGATGACAAAAAACATGTACATTTCGGGTTACTTGCCAAAAGCCTTGACACAACAGGCAAACCTTTGTGCTGCGTGACTTTAAAGCCTCGTACCTCCTGTGCTTGTATTGAGGGCCACGTCGGGCTTTCATCACAAACACAACGGGCCGAGGAAGAAAGACAGCTCTTAAGCCTCACGTTAATGGAAATCGGCCTAAAGCGGGGAAGCGGGGATATTTGCTGCTGACACGTTCATAAACAGTAATAATTGCTCAGGATGTGGAAACCTCCTCACTGGCATGCTGCACCTCTGCTGCCAGCTAATGAGCTCCCAGCCACCCCCCCAAAACAAAAAAAGTGAGGTGACTTAAAACAACAATCAGCTAATGATTTACTGAAAAGCAGGCGGAGGCTGGCTCTAAACGTACCTGCCAGCCCGGAAGATCGCTCCCACTAACTGACAACATAATCTCCTTTGTTTGACTTTTGTCTGGCTGGATGATCTGCATATCAAGGCCCAGGCTGAGAAATGCGCGCAAGCTTCATTCATGTAGACTTGTGGTCTTGAGTGTGCCCTTCCCATGAGCCTCGGCTGTCTCCACCAGGCCCATTGGTCTCCAGTGCCAGACGTACTTCACAGCAGGGAGCTATCCAGTTCCTATTGACGGGGCAGGCTCTTCACTTTAGTGGGGTTATTGTCCCCACGGCTTAAGCGCTTTACACCAGGGCGTCTGTCCGTGGGCAGCCACAGTCGACAAACAAGAGAACAGCCCTCACACAAAAGGGCAATAAAAGGCCAAGAAAGGGATCCTGTGTTTTTATTTCCCCAGCCAGCCGGTTTAAAGCCAAGTATGTTCTCGTCACTTCCTGTCATAGGGAATAAACACCAGCGGGTCTGTGTGGGAGGCAATGCGGAAAGATACGTTGGCACAGAATTGGTTTGTTTGGGGGGGGCTTGGTGTGAGTTTGGATTTGAACTCATTGGCTTGTGGTAGAAATGTATATTTTTCTTCTTTTCTTCCCTGAAGGTTGAAGGTTGTGAAGACACCCTTCTGAAGACGGCTCTGGAAAACTGAAATCACCGTGCCAAGAAATCACAGGTACCTTTTGGCCTTGTTTACTACATTTGTTTCTATAACTTAGGCATGAAGTGAAAAATAGATTAAGATAGAACCACAACAAATTTGACTATTTTGGTGGTAAGGAAAAGGCCCCTAGGTTAATTTGACTAAATACCACTTAATATGCATGAAGTATGCATACGATTGGCTAACTTGCACCACCTTTCACAACGGTACATCAACATGATGGCTAGTTTATCTCTTTGATTATATATTATGTATTAGAGCCTGAAGCTCTGAATGGGAGTGTGTGAGAGACTGAGAGAGAAAGAAAGAGAGTATAGGAGCCTTTTATAACCTCTCCATTGCATAGAGAGAGCTCATCTGCCCTGTACCCCATCTGATCTGTGTGGAGAACAGATGAGCTACACCGCAGAGGAGCCCTCTTGTATTCCGTTTCATTAATCTCTACTTAATGGCATAAGTTTATACCCACAAACAGAAATGTGATACTGGCACTGTAGGCCTATGGAGGCTCCTGATAACCTGCACATTCCAGCATACCATGTTTGTTATTGCACTGGAGCTTGTGATAAGCTCCTGCGGATGAACAGTACTAGGATTTCTGCGAGCGGAATGCATGTTAACGTGAGCTTGGTGTGTCTGTTGATATTTTCAAATTTGTCACGGCCACACATGCGTCTTTGTGTGGGAATTGTGGGAGTTCCGCAAGTTTTTTGATCCGCTTGTGCTTTTAACTGGATTTCTCCTGTCAACTGATACCCTACAATAGTTTTTTTTTGTAGAGGTCTATTCGTATTCCCTATCATGAAGAAATAAATAGTTTTAAGGTTGAGTGGCCCACAATAGCTTTCATAAACTGACTCAAGCCTTTCTCTCCACACATATTAAGAGGTAAAAATTGTCCCGTGCGTTGTTTTTCTTTGGCAGTGTGGAGTATATCCCCAGAGGTGTCTCGAAGCATCACTCAAACCGTCTGACTCTCACGATTGGCGTGTCCACCTCTGGCAGGTAAATCGGGGCAGTCAGTGGCGTTTATTCAATCAACATTGTTCCTTAACTTTGACTCACAATTAAACGCAAGTGTTCCTACGTAAAGTAGGAGGCGGGCACAGAGAGGAGTGGGGGAGAGCTTTCACACACCAGACAGAATTCAATCAACATTTGTCCTTAACTTTGGCTTAAAAACAAATGCAAGTGTTGCTTTTCTTTCGGTGCAAACACACTTTTTCACATTCATTTTGGTGATCACTCAACTGCCAAACTGTGTTTGTTTTTAAGCCAAAGTTAAGGACAAATGTCAATTGAATTCTGTCCGGTGTGTGAAAGCTCTCCCCCACTCCTCTCTGTGCCCGCCTCCTACTTTACCCCCCTCTCAGCCACAGCACTGAGGTGTTTACCCCCGTGCCAGCAAAACAAGCCCATAAATCTGTTAGCAGCCAGTGTAGCATACAGTAACCGCTAATAATGTACAGTTGAAAAGTGTGATCGGAATTGAATACTGCTGCAGGGGAATATATCATGCCAACGTACAAGAACCACAAGAAATGTTCTTTCAGAACTCTTACGTTCTTATGTGGCAGAAATACACTGCCAGTGCTGCATCTGCCATTGTTTCCCCTACATTGTTCCTCACCAATTTTATGATAGTGTAAATTTGCTTTACACTGGTGTGAACTGGTCTGAAGTGTAGGTGCAACCTGGCGTGCCTTGGACCTGAAAGGAAGCCGACAGCACGCGAGACACCACACTGTGTGCCAGGTCTAGGGGAGAGCTTATTTGAAACGATGTGACACAACAACATTTCTGACTGAGTCCTAGACACATCAGTCAGACAATGCTGTCAAAGCTACCATAAATAGCAATTAAACCATCAACATAACAGCTTCTGGTTGATTAGAAAACATTCCCGCTTGGAGGCAGATGGCGATGGAGATGGCGATGATGCTTAAATTGATGCATTAACAGATGAACCTTAAAGTTCCGATGAAATTATCGGGGGCCGAAAATGGAACGGAAAGTTGTTTGTTTAATTTTCTGTGATAAATGCGTTTAATGCCACAACCGTCTTACCAAATCAAGACGGTGTAGGACTGTAGAAACTATTTTAGCCGATGCGATTTGTACGGCGCTGCACCGCGGGCCTACGTCACGAGTGAAGCGGCTTGCTCATTCGTTCAGTTAACAAGACCGCCATCTCAAATCCACAAGGTGCTTTCACAGGGTCAAGAAACGGCGCCGCCATTGCGGGCGGCGAACTCCGTGCGCCGCGTGCGTTCACGGGCGACGGACGCTTCAGAAGGCTGGTCCAGTCACTTCAAAGGCTTCTTCGCCTCGTTCCTCAGCCTGCGCGGCGCGGCAGTTTTGAAATCCAATCTGGCCTCTTTGTTTTAAAAACGTTCCTCCTGATTGATGTCGGGAGTTATTTCCCCCCAGGCAAACTGCTCTCTGGGTAGCCTATCTGAATAGGCATTTTCACTTTATCAGGAGGTTATACATCCACTACCCTGCAGCGGAATGTACGCGAAAGATTCCTGCTGCCGCTTTCTCTCTCGTCCTTCTTCGTCGACACCTCTCTGTGGTCACCGTGTACGTCATTAACACGTCGGCTGCCCGCGTTTTCCTGTAAAAAAGGCAGATAAAACGTTCATGAGAACCGTTTCATTTTGGCATTTTTAGTTTTACATCAAGAACACAACCAGTTTTGAGTGCAAAACTTCCTTTACTGTATTATATGAAAAGATAATTACTTGCATCTCTAGTGTGTGACAGTTTTCTTTCTAGGTTATAGGGGCACTTCCTAGATTGTATATTATTATGCCTTATGCAGAACTGGTGTTAGTCTCTTCCTTTGGCATGGCTATAATGTGTAAAGGAGCTATGAAGCCTACGTATGCTCCGGGGATTATAGCCGCTACCCTCGTTAGGACGTTCAAGCGCCACGCTTCTTCATAATGTCTGGCTGTCCTCAATCTGCTAGCTTGCAGATGTCTTTACTGACAAATAGGCTGTACACTTTTATTATCACCTTTCTTATCCAAGGGGGATATTTCTGAAATGTCAAAGAAAGTTTACAGACTTCATTGGAAAGGAATGCCTTTTTTTAAAATTTGAAATATGAATGTAGAAGGGAAAGCACCATCCACCAAAATTAAGTGTGTTAGCTTTAGGCTAACTTCCTTTGGGGCATGGTAGGGATATTTTCCACCTCCTCCCTTGCGCTGCATGTAGAAATAAAGTCTCTCTGAAAATGTCATAAAAGCAGTCGGGTGAGATATTCAAACAGGATGTGTAAAACATGCAATTTCCTAACTTTCAAAAAGTTTACTGTGTGGCTTTTTTAAATGAGAGGTAAGCCACCCTTCCCCCCCCAGGCAAAGCCTGACAGCTCAGCCTCATCCCTGATTCCGGATATAGGTTGTCGGAATGTTTTGTTAAACTATAATTCAGTTTTGATTTGAAATACATTTTTGGTCTAAATTGAATGCTTCATAATGAGACACAAATTGACCGCGTTGAACCGATGTTGAGTTTGGGCTGCAGTTCAAATGTGAAAAAAAAGTAACCCCAACTTAATTAGCTTCCATCTTCCTGGACTTCTACCGATAACGCAACACAAATGTCATGTAGCTATCATTTTGATTTTTCAGGCCTCTTTTCCCTTATTTTGGCAATCCTCAGCTTCCCTTTCAGGTAAAAACTCCTTTCATTCACACTACATCCACTTACTTCTGCTGTGGGAGGGGCTTTTGTGAGGCGAGTCAATGTGCTGACTGTGGAGTTTCTAGTGCAAGGCTGTCAAGCTGCTTTGTCACGAAATTCCCAAAAGTGAGGTGCCTGTCGGCCTAATGACTTACAGAAGTCATACACAGATAAGCGCTCAAAGATTTTTTACTTGATCAATTAGACCACATCGGGACATGAATACCTAATGCATGTTTGGGTGACAAGAAGAGTGGCTTGATTTCCACCTGCCACCCCCCAACCTTAATTTACTACCCGCTCTACTATTTTATGGACAATTAACATTCCATTTGGGGTTGCTGGGTTCAGAGGGCAATGATCGCAAAAATCCAGGTTTAGAGGCAGGTCACCGGGCTCAACTGCTTTGAGGCTGTAGGCCACGCTACCACATCACCAAAGGCTGTCAGCTGAAAGCATCGTTTTCCAGAACACTCATCCCACCTGTTCTCCCAGGTACCGCACGCGACAGTGTTGCAATGGCTTGGATCTGAAGCCCCAAGGGAAAAACGTAATTCAAGTATTCTGTTATCAAATGACCAGACGGTGTTGCGAATGTCATGCGTTTCAAGGGTGAACAGCAGAGAATTCTGTTACGTAATAGAAGAGTGGCATATGACAACTTGAACAGTTTTAGGCATTTATATAATTACTCAATATCATGGTACTATAGCAAGGTACTTCTCATCAAATGGCCCCTTAGTGCAGTTCTACTCTACTACTAAATAAAATTAAATTCACTGTTCTCCATTAAATTCACAGGTTCTGAGATCCTGCTGGTTCTAGAGTAAATCAGAATACCTGCAGTAACGTGATGTGCGGCACATCTTGGAAGGTTTGCCATGTCGATCAGAGCTGTGTTTCAGAAAGCCTTCCCCTGAAGCTGGCTGCACTTGTTCAGTAACTGTTAGATACCAGAAGCCCTTCATCCCTCCTGCCCTCCATCATTTCTCTCTTACTCAGTCTTTTGTTTTTCTGTCTCCCTCCTCCCTACTCCCAAAATCTTATCTCCCGCTACATTTCACATTAATTTGTTAGCCAATCTTCATGTCTCTGTAAAACAATTGTCCTATCTGAATGATTGAATCATAATAGATCGAATGAACCCTTAGGGTAAACGCACACAAATACAAATTACGAGTAGCACAGATAGGAATCGGCCGTGTTCATGAGGAATTCCGAGAGATATCTATGGTATTGTGGGAGAAGTGGGGAGAGCTTTGAAGCGGAGCGGCATTGTTTTGCTGGGAAGAGCACGGTACCACGTACACACGGCAGATCAAGAGGCCCCAGTGGTTGATCTGAAGAGTAGCGCTGTCCTCTGAAGCCCTGCACTGAATGAGTTACAGCGTAGGTCTGTCAAGGGAACAGGTGTGGAGAATCTGTGGGTGGTTCTCGCAAAGTACTCTCTTGTCATAGTTTCCAGGATATATAGAGGCAGGTCTCAATGCTTGAGAGTCAACTGCGAACATCTAGTTATTAAGTAAGTGATTGTTGGACGGTCCTTACAGGTTTCACTTTGAAAAGGAAAGCATGTGTAAATGATTAATCGTAGGATAGTATTAATGAGATGTCATGATCCCAGCCTCCCCATTCATGCTGATGAAATTTGGTTTGCCGTGCTGGTTTTTGTTGTTACTCAGCACTTCAGTTCAATTCAAGAAGTTGATTGCATAGTTAATTCACCTACCCTTTTTGGCTTGGGTCTGCTTGGTTGCTGAGGTGAAAGGTGAAAACAAGAATATGGTAAACGCTGAGGTCGCATGACAGAGCAAAAGACAAACATCAGTGGCAGAAGACAAAAAGAGCCAATAATCAATCAAGAATGACCAAAGAAGAATAAAACACCAAGATGATCAGAGTCCAGACACATGACTTATGATCAACACATTCTTACTCAGACGTTGTACTAACCAGTAATACAATTCCGTATACACTCACACACTATAAGGAGGAGGCCCACAGACCACCAGGCAGAATTCTGCAGGCAAGGTCTCCAGGGCCCCATAAAGCTGGTGCAGCTCATGAATAAAGATTCTGAACTTTCGCTCACCTAGAGTGTTGCGTCCTTCCTCCTGTCTGGATTCCTGGGCAATATCCATTAGCATACCCTGTGGCTCTCCAGGACACTGTGCTGGACTATAAAATCCTTCTTCATGGCCTTCTTAGAGACCTTCTTCCATGTATTGTGACATTTCCTGTTTTCCATGTGATGTCACAAAGGTTAAGTGTTGTGATGTGGAGCATTCACCGACATGGAGAGCATTCATTATCAATTAATTAAATTTATTCATTTATCCCATTTTCTCCCAATTTAGTAGCCGATTACACCCTCTATTTTTCATGCCAATCCTCCCTCATATTGTGAGTTTTCTGCCGTAGTCCTGTGACCGGCAGTGACAAAGGTGAAGTATCGTCTCCTCCGAGACGGCACTCGCCAAGCCGTCGACCATAACTCCGGTACTCCAGAGCCACTTCTATACACAGCAAACTCATGTCGGCCTCCCCCCTCCCGCCCCCTAGTGGCACTCCCGGCCAGAGCCGACTCTGGCGCAGCCGGTGGAATCGCAGTGGCCAGCGTCAAACATTGTAACCTCTAGACCAGGGGTGTCCAATCTTATCCAAGAAGGGCCAGTGTGGGTGCAGGCTTTTGTTCTAGCCCAGCACTAAACAACTGATTAAACTAATCAAGGTCTTGATTGTAGACCATGATTGGTGAATTAGTTGAATCAGGTGTTTTAGTGCAGGGCTAGAACAAAAGCCTGCACCCACACCGGCCCTTCTTGGATAAGATTGGACACCCCTGCTCCGACCTGAAGCCGACAAGGCCTTTTTAAGACCAAAAGTTAATTTCACAAAATATTCCCTTGTGAACGAACATGCAGTGTGCATGGAGTGTTTGCTGAGTAGGTGTGGACTATGGTTGAATGAATGTTCTGGAAATGCTCTGCAGTTCTGAGAAGATAAAACTTAACGTTTTCATCACTGAGTTCAAATCAGTACAGGAGTCCCTGTTTGAAGGCCTAGTTAATGTGCAAGGCCTCAGAGGAATCATATATGCTGTGAGAGAAGGAGGTTTGGTGTGGGTGTGTGCAAACAGAAAACACATTATATCCAGTGATTCTCTTCCAGAGCTGGATTTCTGTCCTTTTTAAACTGCTTTTGTGCTCATTGGATATGCCTGTTCTGGTAGGTAGATCGATCTGTGCCTTCCTCCTCCCACACAGGTTTTTGGGGAAAAAAGTATGTGTGTGTTTGTGTTTGTTTGTTTGTTTGTGTTTTGTTTGTTTGTTTGTGTGTGTGTGTGTGTGTGTGTGTGTGTGTGTGTGTGTGTGTGTGTGTGTGTGTGTGTGTGTGTGTGTGTGTGTGTGTGTGTGTGTGTGTGTGTGTGTGTGTGTGTGTGTGTGAGACTGAGAATGGGATGGTAAGTTTCACACGGCCCTGAGCTGCCCAGGATTTCACCTGTCCTTTCAGCTGTGTTGCCTAATGAGGGTCACTGGCCTGGGGTTGCCTAATGGGGGGTCAGGATTGTGAAGCCTGCTGTGGTATCAGGAGTTATCTCTTATTTTTATATGTTTCTGACTTTCATTGGAGGGATAAATAGCAATGCAAAATAGGTTGATGCCCAACCTGACCCTTTAAGGGGAAAAAATTATGAAAGAACTTAAACACGTTTTTAAATAACCTTTATTGATCAAGAGATTGGCTGTAACAAAACCAGCTTATGCTGTCATCCCCAGAACTGACTTTGAGAACCTCTGCTTTTGAAAACCTGCATGTATTCTACAAACGTTTTTTTGTATTAAACACAATTGTGTAAGTGCAATTGACACATAGGCGTAGCAATGTTCAGTGCTTTGGAGAACAGTATTTTAGTGAAAAGACCATGTGATGTGTGTGCACATTGCATAGCCAGGTGAGAAACTGGGTCATAGACATGTAATAAAATATTTCCATATGCGTGAAAGATACAAAATGTACAGCAGCAATGAGCAGACTAACAGTTTCAGTTATATTCAAGTCATAATGAAAAATGTTTGAACAATTTTAAAAATGTTTATTTTTTGGTAAGGATTTTGTTTTTCTTTGAATAATTTTACTTAAATTAAAGGTTAGATTTCTCCCGTATTTTGAGTGTAAGATCAAGCTGATGAGCAACAACATTTTTTCCATTGTTTTTTTGCTCATCTTCACCAAGGGTGCCAATAATTCTGGAGGGCACCGTATATATAATTATATGCTTTGCTGAGTGGCATCTGTCCAATTGCAATTGTGTGGAAAAGTGGTTTCCCGAAAGGTTGACTTCTCTAACAGACAAAATGTTAAATCGTATTTAATACACAGATGATGGAATGGAATGGAAGAATGGAATGTAAAGTGAATGAAATAAGAGAGATGTTATGTTCAACCCATATACTCCAATTCTGGGGGTTTTGACAAATAAGGTAACCTTTATACAGCATTGTCTTATCAAGGATTTGATGCCCCTGAATTGGGTCACTATAGAGCGTAGAGCTTGTGTAAGGGGAAAATAAAATGTTCTTGTATTTCTTGTATTACAAAAATTATTGCGCAACAGGTTTGTTTGATGGTGGATGGATTTTCTCGGTACACAAAGTGTCTAGGTACATATGGACAGAATATGGGGGCTACACCCTTACAATGAGGAAAACAATGTACAAATCTCACACATCTTTTACCCCTTGGAGGGTTCTTAAAAAAAAATATATATAGAATTCATAGATTTGAGGTTAAAAGCCTGACCACATGTGACCTCCAGATTGTCTAACCGGGAAAAGACAGATTTATTACCCTGCGCGCAATTAGCGCTGGCAGGTACTGTATTTGCAAGAGAATTTGCTTCTAAGGACAGTTATGACCTACACCCTTGGGGTGGGGTGGGGAGGTTAGGTTAGGGCTGCGTAGCTGAAACAGGGCCCTGAGACGTCTCTCTGAAGAGACTGAACAGCAAAGCATGCTTTCTGTAAGTGTCATGGAGTTGTAATTTATTGCATTAAGAAATGGTGAAACCGCATCCGAATAACCTGTGTAGAACACTTAGAGGAACATTGCAGAAATGCCTGCATAGTAAATGAAGGCCCATGCTGTCTCTCCAGCTGTGTTTTGTGGCGGGCAAGAGAGGTGGAACGTGTGGAGACTTGAGTGGAGGTACAGTAAACTGTGGCCCAGATGACAGGTCTCAGGCGAAAACACACTGTTTATGAGAACCACACAAAAAAAATGTTTTGAATAATATTAACCTGAATATTAATATCACAATCCCACAAAGTAGTTTGGTCCGGCATAATTATGGTCTGAACCTGTGTCCTGAAAACATTTCAAACATTGGAAATTGGAACCCTAGTTATGTCATGCAGCGTTATGCACACTTTGAGTCTTTGAGAAATGTACTTAGTGTAAGAAATATCTGCGAAGGAGCTCAATACATTGAGCAAAGGTCTTATGTTGAAGAATTGTTAAAATTGTACATTTTTGTAACTATCACAACAGAAAGGTTCTAATCATCCAATATTTTTCCGATGTCAACCTATGTGTGTGTGTGTGTGTGTGTGTGTGTGTGTGTGTACTTACATATATACGTTTCCATTACCATTGTCTCGCCTCGGTATGCTTGCCTCCGGTGCAAGCGTGAGCTGTGACTCAGCACTGTCACAACATCACATGACAGATTAGACACCAGCTCAGTTTATATTCCTAGGCAGCTGCTAAATCACACATTTGCTTTGTTCATCGCTGTAGCGTGGGATGTTCTTTCACCGGTCACTCAGTTCATTGAATGTGTCAATCAGTGTGTTAAATCCGGAGTTGTCCGACGTTGATTCCGGTTATGGACATGTCGGAGGGGTCGGACAGCGCGACTCTCAGTTTGCTTTCCCATGCGGGGAAGCGCCACTGCGTCACCCTCGCTGGTCCAGCGCTGACCCCTGGATCTGAGCCAGGGTCCACATTGCGCAAATGCGGGTGATCCTTGTCAACACTCCCTGCCCTGCAAATAGTGCACATGCAGGCCGGTCTGGGAGTGAGGCGAACGCGTCTGGCACCCTGCCGCCGCTCTGTTGAGATTGAGCCGTTCCCGCTCCGGATTGAAGTGGCAGGTTGCCTGCTGCTAGAGTTTGATTTAGTGGTGGCGTGATGAATCTATCACTGACGTGTGAGACAGGGGAGAGCGATCAAGAGAGAGAGAGAGGGAGAGGGAGAAGGGGGAGACGGATGTGAGGTGGCATGAGAAGACAGGGCTGAGGGGCAGGGGGGGAAAGAGGGCATGAGAGGGAGAAGAGAGAGAGAAATAGGGAGAGAGAGAGAGAGAGCAAGCCTTCTGGGGTAAACCCATTGCTTATCCGTGTGCTGCGTTGAGCAGCGTTGCTGTTCCACGTTGTGGTTGCAAAACGATGGGCCCATATCACCACTCAAATTCAATTCACATTATAAAAAGTTCAAACTTTACTTGCCGCACACACACACACACACATGCATACCCACACACGCATATGCACCACACACACACACACACACACACATGCATACCCACACACGCATATGCACACACACACGCGCGCACACACACACACACACACACACACACACACACAATGTCGCGTGCGTTGTGAGTAATTATGCTCCCAGTCCTTAAAAACTTCAGCTGTTCCTTTCTCGGCTGTGCCCGTGGATCATCGCTCACACTCCTCTTACCTGATCTGCTGCTGCCTGCCCAGAGTCCCGGGGTTCACAGGTCAAGAGCTAAGTACTCACACCTGAGACCCGAAGACCGCAAATATTCATCATGTTTCAGGTTTCCTCTGTCAGGTCTCTCGTGTCCTCAAGGGCCTCGTTAAGCCAGACCCAGCTCACCCCACTGACAGCCTTTTCTAAAGGCCCTTTCCCACATGGATTCCGCAACATTTCCAGGTTCAGTTACCTAGGTACGGTAGTGTTTTTCATCGTTTCATATAGGTTTCCTACATGGGAAAAATTCAGTGTAGAGTCTGTTCCCACATCACATGATCGTTCCGGATAGATTGATGTATTTATTTGAAGAATTGTTTTATGCAGACTTTTTAGTTTGCTAATGATCTGGACCTTCTGTCCCATTATACCTCGTTCGTGTAGGATTCAATTCAATTCAAGTTTCAATTCAATAAATGTCATGGAGGGTGATCACTATATTTCCTTTTGGACAGGCTGGTAATTCATCCCTTTACACTTATTTTTTGCTCTGGGTGACCTTTCATTTCTTGTTCTCCTAGGTGTTGCGACTGGCCTACACACGTCAACGATGCTGTTTCCCGTCGCCGTGCGTCATGCGGCTGTCCTTCAAGTCCTCTTGCTCGTGACAACGTGTGAAGGAGAGGATGCAAATGACATCGATTTCTACAACGTCATGCCACCTTTGGATGGTGAGGGCTGGCTTCCTCGCATTAAGTAATGTGTCAATACACTGAACGACAAGTACCCTAAAAGGTGGAAGTGGCCACTTCTGTAGCACTTACATGGCACTGACATTTGAGCTCTGTGTAAATATGACGTAGGTACACATGTGAAAGTACAGCGAGTGTTTAGGGCTTTCCGTATAGTAAGCGCTGTGTAATGAGATCTACTGAGATAAATGTAAATCTACTCGTGATGCCTTTTGAGTTACCAAGCTTAAACCGCAGAGTAGGGTGACAAGAATTAGGGTGACAATTTTCAAAGCACATCCAGTGCATCTAAAAATCATTTTGAGTAAAGCTCAAATGATTTATTTTCGCTTTCAAAAATAAAGTGCAAAGCGTGAAAAAGACTTCAAAGCATTAAAGCATGAGGTAAAATGTTAAAAGTCTCTCGTCCTCCATTTTCAATCTAGGCAACTTCCTGGCTACCTTTAAACCCGTGAAATGATTCTTGCAAAGTGTTTGTCTGAAAGAAGGTGTGATCAGAATGGGAGAAAAGCGGTACAGTCCTAGTCACGGGGCAGGAATATTCTTGTTTTTTATACTTATTATTTCATTTGACAACCTTTGGTGTTCGTGTAGAGATTGACATTTTCTAGGATGAGTGGGTGATTGAGAAACACGCTCATGTCTGTAATGTCTTGTCTGCAGCGACCCCTTTCCCAAAGAGCTTCAAGTGTTTCACCTGCGAACGGGCCTCGGACAACTACAACTGCAACCGCTGGGCGGAGGACAAGTGGTGCCCTCAGAGTGAGTGCTCATGGGATACTGGAGGTCTTACTGGGCTTGCAGTTACAGTTTCTTCGATTTTTGAGGGGGCAGCAGTATGAGGTAGAACTTGGAGAACGTTACTTTTTATCAGAAAGTTCCAGGTGTAATTCAACATGGGATACTGGTGTCGTACTTTTGGGTGAGGGACTTGAACTGAATTACTGAAATATGCAGCTTTATAAGTGATTCATATATCAAATGTAAATGTAAATGGCTCTGTAGAAGAGCATCTGCTAAGCAAACACAAGGCACTGTAATGATTTACCCCACAGGGGTGTGCTCATCGCCATATTCTCCTCTCACATTTACTCATTTTCTTGTACGGCACAAAGACCTCTGGACAATTTAATAGAGGCATGTAATAACGTGTCAATTTAATAGGGGCATTTCATAAATGTAAGTTTAATATAATCGTCTTAGAGATAATGAGACATTAATTATTTTGATAGCTAGAATCAGCTATTTGTTTTCACTGGAAAAAGTTATCAGTTAAACGATCTGAGCTTGGAGAATTAAACTCCTCTAAAGTGCTCTAAAGTCATAATGGGAAATTTAATTGTATGTATTTTACACAGGGAAAGACACCATTTATGAAACTTGATAAAGACCAAAAGCCTGTCCATTGGAAATATGCATTGGAAAAAAATGAAATAATAAATAAATAAATAAATAAAGTATTATAAAAAAACAAAAAAACATGTATGTTGTCAGTATAATAATGGATCCATATCAGAAGTGCAGGTACATGACTTGTGTGTACTGTATGTCCCATTTCCATCCACTAGATGTCTATTGCTATCCACTATTTCTCTAGGCGCTTGTCCCTGTACAAGCTAATGATAAGCATGCATCTGTCTACCGTCTCATTTGGAAAACCGGTGTGAAGTGCTTCATTAAGAGGCATTATCCACTCTGCCCTCGCTGCAGGTACAAAGTTCTGTATGACGGTCCATCACTTCACCAGCCACGGGAGGAGCAGATCCGTCACCAAGCGCTGCGCTGCCAGAGAGGACTGCCACGTGGTCGGCTGCCGACACCACCGAGACACCGGCCACACTGTGAGTCCCTCCGGCACCGGCCCACAAAACCACAGTCCCACAAATAGACAGAAAACTTTATTATGCCCAGAGGGGAAATGAATATTGCAGCAGTGTCCAAGCAACAATACATACAACGATCAAAGACGAGTACAGCTTGTTCAGCCGTGCCAGAGATTCTCCAGCTCGCCATGAATCACTAATTGTCTCAGAGCTGCTCGCTGCATATCGAAATAGACATAAACCTGGTTTGTTGTGAAATCTTTCCGACAGTGACGTTGCTGCCCAGAGTGCTTCACGGCTTAGGTCGGACTTGACGTTTCAGATAAAATAGACACATAAATCATGGCTGAATTAATGAATTAATTTGTTCAATAAAATAGATGAATATAAAAAAAGAATCTATCTGACATAACAATGTCAAATAAATACAATACATAACAGTACCTTATTAATTAGAAACAATTTTGAATAAAGTCATGAGCTAAATAATTTTAGGATCACATTTCAAAAAGCAAAAACAGCAGAACAATAGCGCAAAGCAAGCTTTGGTGGTAAGATGGATTTTAGTTGGTGGAAGCTTCATCCCTCCAGGAATAGGATTGGATACGTTCAATATAGACCGAGCCCAGCTCAGAACTGAACCCTCTGGGCCAAGATTAACAGGCTGCCATCGAGTTTATCCTCCACCTTGAAGGGGCCTGGTTTACTTTGTTTCAGGTTGTACTGGTCCACTCCTGATCATATCTTGTCTTGGATGTGATAATTACATTTCCAATATAAAATGCATGCATATTATATTTCACTTCTGAAAATGTATTGCATAACTATATCTTTAATTTATAAGTTATTAATAAGTATATTTGGCATGCATGGACATCACAATATAATACAATTATAATAAATCATAATGAAACATATGATACGGTACTTTTTGCATGATGAAAAGCCACTAATGTGATGTTATCTAAATGTTGTATCTGATTTTAAAATGTATTTTATGTCTTTTGTGTATGTGCTTGCAGGAGTGCGTGTCATGTTGCGAGGGCATGGTTTGCAACGTGGAAGTCCCGACCAATCACAGCAATGCAGTGTTCGCCATGGCGCAGGCTCACAGTGCGTCAGCCCCGCCCACCCCGGCCTGGAGGGTCCCACTTTTACTGACCTCTGTGTCCATGGTGCTGGTGCTGTTGTGACAGTGGAGTTTGCCAGAGACAGAACCAGCCCTGTAGAGCAACAGAGGACTGACCAGTGAACTGACCACTGGACTGGCGCACTCACCTGGAGCTGATGCAGGGCATAGGAGAGCTGAGTTTGGGGGATTCGAGATGTGTGGCGTTCACGGTGCAGGGACTGAAGCGACGTCAGCATAGCGATCAAAATGCATCAGCCGATAGAACTGAAGTAAGGACGCGCGACGGACACGCAAGCCACCTTAATCTTAGATTTTCCCCTGGTGGTAACATGCAGATTGTTATGACCTCGACCTTGTGTTCGTACATGGAGTACGGTAAATCTGTGATTCAAGACATATCCGAGCCAGCTTGGAGTCAGCGTGGGGCCCTACAATGATGTGCATTTCCATCACATGGGATCTGGCACAAAAGTGCCCAGCCCAACTCGGAGCGGAGTGAGAACGAACGTCTAAGGAACATCTCGTCTGCAATTTGCCTGTGGAATCTCCAGAAATGTCGATCGCTGAGCTTTTCGTTGGTGTTATCTGAGCGCGCTCAGGAGATCCACAGGCAAACAGTGGCGATTGTTGCCACTAATTCAATCACAGACCTGCACATGGTGGACATGATATCTGACATTGTCAAAGTGTTATTGTGCCTGTGTTAGCCGCAATGAAGATAAGGCATCTAGTGCTTTCTTCCATTCACAGGTACGTGTGGAAGCAGACCTCCGCGTATCTGATAATGTAAATCGTATGTGAACATGATTAAATAATATTGTGTAATCCATCAGGAGGCATTGCTGTTTTTTTTATTGGTTTTTTTACTTAGTCTGGTGGCTTCAGGCTGTGTGTAAGAATACAAGGGTGAACGTAAATATCACGCCTCCTGACAGTTTTAAACTCTCTAAGAGGAACCAGACAAGAAGACAAGAACCGTTGTCAATTTGAATTTATGCTTTGTGTATGGAGCAGTTGGCACAAAATATTAGAAGATAAAAATAGTTTGCTACGCAGCCAGAGGCTAATGGCACTGTATGCAGATGATGTTAAACATGTGCGTGTGTGTGCGTGGGTGCGCGAGTGTGTGCGTGCGTGCGTGCGTGCGTGCGTGTGTGCGTGCGTGTGTGCGTGTGTGTGTGTGTATCACAGACCTGGAATGATTATTGGCAGCTCTAGTGGACACAATAGCAGAATATCGGTGCTGTCTGGATAAAAATGAAATGTACAAAACATATTAGATAATCAACTTAAACAAGATATATGGAAACTTTCACTTTCAGGAAAGACTGATACAGTAACAATCTGATCTCCCTTTGTATTTCCATTTCAAACTCCCCTCCCTGACCAAGAACAATGTCCGTATTTACTTGCCACAACATATCATTTACTCATTAAGCCTCCCAGATTATAGTTTTTAGTTCTTTGGTTACAGGGTGAAGCATATTATAGATAAATCCCTTGTAGGAGACCCCCTGTATGTCACCCATTGCTTTTGAAATGTTGAATAAAACTGCTGTTAAACAGACTGCGCAGAAACAACTGAAAAGAACGGGGATTATAAAAAAAATGGTAATGAGATCTATGATCTAATCTGACCAAATCCCATAGTCTGATCCAAAGCAACTGCCTTGCCCACATAAATATGGTTGAAAGTTCAGTTTTAATAGCATGCTAATTCCTGTGTGTTTTGGCAGGAGAGTGAGACCAACTAAACACGCCGTTTTGATTAATTCAAATTGATACGGCATAAAATAAATTGTGCCCCGCCAATCAAAAAATCATCTTCATAGGAAACAGATATTTACTGGATGTTAAAACTCTAAAGTGGCCCATCATCCTTGCTCTGAGTTGAAAGACATTTGAGCGATACTGGAATACATGTGGTTTTTGTCCTATAATTGTTCATCCTTAAAATCCCCATAAAACTTGAAATGGCGCATTAAAAAATCATTCATTTTAAAAGAGGAATGCCTGTCAAACTCTGTTTTTGTGGAATACTAAACTCCAAAAATTCGATTTTGGATATGCAAGTCTTATTAAAATGAGATCTAAGAAAGCATCGAGGCTGCCATGTAAGTTTAAAGAATAGAAATGGATACATTTTATGGTTTGTTATTTTAAATCGGATTGAATCATCACCGGCAGAGGTTTTGTGAAAATGTTGAATTCATTTGCCATGATAAATGTGATAATCATATTAAAATGAATAGATACTAAAATAATGAATAGATTCATTATTAGCATAATTCATGTTCATCTCCATCTGTTGTCATTTGAATAGTTAAAAAAAAAAAAATTAAACATTCGATATGTGGTTTAATCTAACAAGCTAATGACATGCCATATCAGAAAATGTATCACAAATGTAAGTCAATGAGCTTATAAGTTAGCACACTAGCAAATAAACTAGTTTACTAGTCTGCTATCTTATGAGCCTTTGACCTTCAAGATAAAAAAGGTGATTATCTGACCACAGGAGCATTTCAGGATTACAGAAACGTAATGTAACTGATAAACATGTTGAACTAATAACTTATTAAAACCACAAATTATTAAACAACAAAATATGTAAACAATGTTGGGAATCCACAATGCTCTCTTTTCTCAAAATAAAGGTTTCTTCGATTATCAGGAAGATTAAAGGGGGTGGCTCATGACTTTTACACATAAAATCACATAGAATTATGTAGAGAAATACAATATTTAAAAAGTTGATTAAGTGATCAAACACCTGCTTTGATGTAGGAACATTTTGACACCTCACCATTGTCCAGTTAGAGTGGGTGTTTCACTCTCTTTCATATTCATCAACCTGCTTGCCTGTGTCTTTACAACGTGGTAGATAACATTACATTAGTAACAAACACAAACAGTGGGGTTTATCTGGCTCTGGCCAGATGTAGGCTATGGACAAACATCTTATATAGAGTTACCAACTGGTTTCACTCATGTGAAATAACCATTTTGCTTGTTCCTTTTTAAATCGTGTGCAGCAATAACACCATACATACAATTCATTAGGAACAGATTTACAAATTGTCTTTTTGAAATAAGAAAAAATTATTTACAGTATATCCAAAATATTACATATAATTAACATGTATGCTACAGTATATGCTCTAAGCCAGACATGTCCAAAGTCCGGCCCGGGGGCCAATCGCGGCCCGAGGTCGGATTTTATACGGCCCGCAGCTTCTGTTTATTAACTTCATTCGCTCTAAAGCCCTAAACCACCGCCAGTTTCAGCAGTTCCTGCTCGACATCCAGGCTGAATACGGAGATGTATTATATCACAACGATGTGAGGTGGCTGAGTCGAGGGTCCACACTGCAGCGATTTTTCTCTCTCCGAGGGGAAATTGGACCATTTTTGACTCAAAAGGGACAACCGATGCAAGAACTGGCAGATACTATATGGCTGGCGGATTTGGCTTTTTTGGTTGACACAACAAAGCATCTGAATGCGCTGAACGTTAGCCTCCAATGTAAAGACGCAGTGGTGAACCAGCTATATGCACACATTAAGGCCTTTGGAACCAAGCTGCAACTTTTCCCAACACACCTGTCACAGACAGAGCCCTGCACCGCACATTTTCCAGCTTTGCGTGAGGTCATGGGCAGTTTTACACAGGACAATATCTGTGCGCAAACAAAAAGGTATGCGACAGCCATTGCATCTCTTACAATGGAGTTTAACGAACGCTTTCGGGATTTTGAAGCTATCGAAAAGGACATGTTGCTCTTCTCTTCCCCCTTCTCCGTCGACCCTGATAATGCTCCGCATCATCTGCAGCTGGAGCTCATTGAGTGGCGCAGTCGACACCAGCAGCTTTCCCTTGTGAACTTTTATCGGCAGCTGGATAAAGGCCGGTTTCCAGAAATGCGAACATTTGCAAAGAAAATGCTGAGCTTGTTCGGCTCCACATATTTGTGTGAGCAGACATTTTCAACTATGGACTTCAACAAGAACCGCTTCAGGTCAAAACTCAGTGACTCCCACCTGCGTGATATTTTACGCATCTCAACCACTGCTTTCAAACCAGACCTGGCTTATATCAGTATCACCCTTCTCATTAATGTCAGTACCTGTTTCCTGGCCATCTGAAATGAATAAATTCTAGTTTCTGAGTATTTTGAATTTGCGTTAGATCTGATATGTCAGCTTTTTCAAATGGTAATATCTGTCCCTATGAAAAGCAAAAAACATATTTATAAATACTGTACTGCACATGAACTTATGGCATTTATTGTATTTATCTTTTGATAAGATTAAGATTTGTCTGCAACTTAGCCTAAATGTTAACAGACAACATCTAATTTCCCATAATAAGTCACCTAATGCATTTCAATTGGGAGTGTTTGCCATACGGTTGTGTTTGAGTCTACATGGTTCTAAACATCGTCCTCTCGGAAAACAAAATATTTAAAAGTGAGGACTGGCTGGTTGCCCTGTTTAGGTACTCCAGACAGCTTGTTCTTTATGTTATTTGATTCTTGAGATATGAAAGAAAGGCAGACCTGTTTTTAGGTTTTTCACACCTGAATGGCTTACATTTGGGCACATGTTCATTTAAAAAAATGATTATTGTTGTGTGATTGCAAATAAAATTGTTATATAACTGGATTTGTATGTAACTTGTATGGTTCAAAAAGTCTCGAGAGGAGCCATTGGCCCATGGGTATTTTCACATGATCAAATCTGGCCCTCTTTGAAAAAAGTTTGGACACCCCTGCGTCTAAGCAGTGGAAAGACTTGTGTTATTGCCACACTCCAATGATGTTACGAAATACCAGAAGAAATTTGCATTAAAAAAAATATATATATTCTCAGAGAGGCTTTTGAGGTGAAAATGTTTGTCACGATATTTGAAGTATTTCCTCTTTAGTGAAGTTTATGAGAAAATGGTCTTTATTCTTCTGTTTTCCATGTATTTTGATATATAATGAATATAATAACCAAACATTTTTGATTTTTAGGATCCACCCCTTTAAGTAATTCAAGTTTTTGGATATGCAAGAGAGATACTGTGTTTTAGGTCATTCCCCTTTTCAGGATGAATATCATTTGAATATCATCACACATTTTTATCATTTGAAAGTTAATTTGAAAACTTGAATCTTTTGCAGGCATTCTTGGATGACAAGCTCCATTTAATCCCAATGGCCCAAACAGACTTGAGGTGTAGAGGTATTTTTGCGCTTTAAATAATGATCTTCGTAGCTAATTGCCATTTCTGTTTTGCACACAATGTTTTTAACTGCATTCCACCCGCAGTTCACTGGTCACCCCGACACTGTACATGTAAAGAGGCATGCAGCTCCAGCTGCTACACGTCTCATACTCACATGGCTTTTAGCTTAGCGCTCACATTGTACGCTCCCTTTGTGTGATGCAATTTATAAGCTATTCCATTTTGTGCAACGAATCTACGCAGTGTTTCAAAAGCCCAGGATTTACAGTAATTCGGTTACAGTACAGGGCAGTTAAAAAAAAAGGCAGCGTACACATACAGCATGTATCAAGTTTAATCCTGTTACCCTGACTCGAAGTCTGTGTCAGTTCCGAGCCATTGTCTCAAAAAGAAATCTCCACCTTTTCCGTTCTGTTCTCAGGGATCTCACAACTGCTCCACCTGTTTTCGTAGTTTCGAAAACGTCCGAAACGTTCTGAGGACCCGTGCAATCGTATCCACCTTTTTTTTTCTCTTTCATCAACTCTTTCAGCTTAGGGAACATGATGTACGTTGACATGAAACATGGTTCTGTGCCTTCTGGGTGTGCTGTGGGCCCAGAGACTCACCATGAGCTGTGCCGCTGTACCTCTTTAGACAGCTGGATTTAAAAGCATGTAAGGCCCTGAGGGAAAACGAGTCGCGGTATCATCGGCTGGACAATAACCACTGACGGCCATTTAAGTTCAAAAACACTTACTTGCCGAGCATTCGGAAGCCTGAAAACAAACACTTAGCCTCTTTGGGGAGGGGGGCGTGGGGGGAATCATTGAGACATGCCGTGTTTGCTTTCACCGGCTGGTCCCAGGGCTGTTTTGTAAAGGTGCTGTTGAAAGGCTTAGCGTGACTGATTACCAACCGTGACAGTGATGGATCGTCCCTGCGCGGCAGTTACCAAAATACCACTATTTATCAAGACGTTGTCAGTGTGGCCATCGAGGCCCCTGGATCTCTCGTTTGATGTATCCCAGGTCTAAACTGGGCTGGAACCCAATGGCCCGCCGTTTTTAGGTGCACTTTTCAAACGTGTCATCTTTCTGTCTTCTTCTTCCTCTCCAGATGCAAAACAGTGCATCTGCTTCACACTGGTTTTCCTCCTTAGGTCTTTTGCTAGGTTTTGAAGATACACCAAAAAGCAGATACATTCTGCCCACTCTTGTTTGTCTAACATCAGATGTCACCCAGTCCAACTGAAGGACCTGTCATAAAGATACTGTGAGAATTATAACAGGCTAGCCAAGATTACTCAAAGTGATGCATTGTGGGTATGTGTAAGGAGGTATGCGTATGTGTTAAACACTCAAATGTTAGTGAGGGAAAAAAAAAAAAAGATTCCCCACAGTGGCAATCAAAGATAAACACCAAGAGCAGATCTACATTGGCAGATAATAGAATTGAGTAAAGCAGACAGGAAACAGAGCCGTAGCCGACGCACACAATGCACAGCAGCATTATCAGTTATTAACAGCTTAAGCAGAGGAAGGAGGAATCGTGGAGCAAGGGTCTCTGCATTGATCAGCAGTTGAGTGGCCTTACGCGGATCCAGAGTAAAATGGCGGTTGCAGTGGATGTGGGGTCTATACAGGATCTGGCACAAGGGGGACCTGTTGAGGAAAAGGACAAGGGCGACGAAAAAGGAGCCCGGAGGCCCCCATGTAGTAAAGTGTTGAATGTAGGGGTGTGATAGCTTTTCCAGCACCATAATTCAGTCCTCACCAAAATGAACTATGGCAGCATACTATAGCTACGGGTAAAATGCTTGGGGGTTTTTTAACCGTAAGAGGCTAAAGAGATGTGTTTTTCATCTGAATTTAAATATGAAAAATGACTTATGCGCAAGATGTGACAAGCCATTCTATAATAGTCAGACCCTTGTGGCAAAATTCCATGCACACTGGTTTTAGCGGTTTCAATTTTGGGAACTAGCAGGACGTTTCTTGAGACGGTAAGGGTCTTACAGGATTACACGGGATAATATGCTCTCTCAAGTACAGTAAGATTGAGGTAGGATAGAGATAGGAAGTGCCTTCATTTTGCAGTTTTCAAAATAAAAAAAAAGATTATTCTCTTTTTTCATATGATACCCGACAGGGATTGGTGTCTAATAATGCACCAAGGTCTTGAAAATATGCTTTTTGAGGTATGGAAAAGCCATCCACATTTAGAACAAATTGGGACATCCCCTCAGTGAGCCATCTGGGATTATAAAAGTTTACAAAAATTAATTTAGAGATTAAAAGCAGTAACAGGAACTGTAGTAATGGAAATACGTGTTAAAAAGCTGGTTCTTGGGAGGACAACCATAACATTCTGCCATTCTTGAGATGTCAACCCCCCAGTTTAATGGGGACTGAAAGATACAGTGCTCTTCCATCTTGAGTTTAAATGAGTAAATACAAATACCCAACATTTGCTCCCCTCCGAGAAACTGGAAACTCCTTCTGTATGTGCCGTGACACATTAGTGCAAGTCAATTCCGTGATTAATAAAACACATTCCCTTTGAAAGCCATTCAAATAATTGTGTTTCTGCTCTTCTTTAATAAACCAACACTATGGGTTCAGACAGCCCAGGACACACTCCCAAAATTAAGAAACTGAAGCAAGGGCTTCTTGATATGCTTACTACATGCTACAAATGGCTGCATTTGATCATGAAATGGCTCCCACCAATGGGTATTTATGTATCTCATTGAAACAGTATTGCTTACTCTTACATCTGTAAAAAAAACAAAAAAAACAATCCAGCTATGTGTTGTTTTGGCAATTTGTGGAATATGCGTTTGTTCGTTAGCGGTGGCTGGTGTACCAAAAGGCTGATCAGGATGGGAGTGCAATTTGTCACTGGGTGCTACGCTGCCACAGTTCATGTACCATAATCTTTCTTTTACAAACAGTTGACTTTTCCCGGTTCCCGGTGTGAGCATTCTGGCTCCATTGTTTTCGATGTGTTAATTCGCCCGTGTCTTTTGGGATTAACATTCCATCTGGGTGCATAGTTCACTGCGCTAATTGGTGCCAAAGTTGTAGAGAGATTCCAACACTTCCCTGTTACAAGGATCTTAATCCTAATACGCAGCGAGGCACAGCTCAGAGGCAGTCTTAACCCCAACGTGGCACTTATTAGCAGAGGAGTCAACTGATGCATTTTTAGGGGGATGTTGCTTTCTTTGACTTACTTCATTAATTAAATTACCTGGAGCTGCTCATGATGGTTAGAGTGGGAAAATTTGGATGCCGGTATTCCCTCACAAAAAATTAGTTGTTGTTCAACTGCAGTGTTAATTTTAATCTGTTTAAAGAAATAATAGCCATAGACTTTGGAGCAGTATATAATTTCTCTCCGTCTGTACCTAAAAAGTTATGTAATTTTTATCTACACCATAAAGGGTTAAGGTTTTGTCAATTATACCACTGTTTGGCCTTCTGCTGCTCTCTAAAAACCAAGAAACCTGATTAGCTTGGCTTGGAGCTCAGAAAAAAATTAAGTGGGAATGTTAATTGCTGGTTGCTACTGCCAGAAGAGCACTCAGACCTGCAGACTGAAGGTACAGTACATCATGAGCTGGCAACACGACTCAATCAACCCTAAACGGTAACTGAAGAAAAAGTCTTTTTTTTCTTTTTTTTTGGAGACAGGCTAGTTCCAGGCTGGTTTTATTTTGAGCCGTTCCTACCTTAACAATCTATCTCTGAAAATCTATTGAATAAACATCATAAAAGTTTTATTGAGTTTATTTTCTTGTGCTACATTCAATGTGGGGTTTTATCTCCCCTCAACTTGAGGGTGTTTGCAAGCTCTGATGCTGCACTATGACATAAGAGTGGCTGTAATGAGATGCACGCCCTTACCTGGAATCAGCACAAATTTAGACGTGGATTACACATGAAACGCTTAATTAATTACCCTTAATTTGTAAGAATGTAATCATTTAATTACGATAACCTCTTATCTTAAATGCCTTAAATCTTAACTTCAAATCTCAGGGAATTCACAGTCTTCTTAGAGTTGCAAAATTCAGGGTTTTTTCACAACAAAAAACTTTCCATGAGAATTCATTGGACTTGAATGCACATTTGTAATCATGGGACACATACTGTTCCATACAAATGAAAACCAACCTTTTCAAAATATTCTAATTTATTATTTCAAACTTTATCAAAGTTATTATTATAAAGTTATATATATATATGTATATAATTTACATTATATTGAACTTGCAAGTTGTAACCTCCAATCAATGGCAAGGGTTAGCTAACTAGTCTTTAAACAATGCATAAATGCTTGCAATGTTGAAAAAAATAATAATAATAATAATAATTTTAAAAAAAAGATTTTATCCAATTCTCCTCCCAATTTAGTAGCTAATTACACCCTCTCTTTTTCATGTCACTCCCCCCCCTCGTATTGTGAGTTCGCTGCCGTAGCCCTGAGACCAAGGTGTGTCAGAAAGATTAAGTATTGTCTCCTTCGAGACGACACTCGCTAAGCCACCGACTGTAACTCCGGTGCTCCAGAGCCACTCCTATACGCAGCAATCTCATGTCGGCTTCTCTCCCCCTTCCCTGGGGCGGACAGCCAAATACCGCCCCCTAGTGACACTCCCGGCCAGAGCCAACTCTGGCGCGGCCGGTGGAATCGAACCGCGGTCGCAGTAGCCAGCGTCGAACGAATTTGGACTATATCATCATCACAATTTACCTAAATTACAATGGCATGTGTCTGTGTCAAACTGCGGTTGATCAACCTGATTGTAGCAGGTACGATGCTCTGACTAAACGTTTTCTTGACAATCGTGTGATGGAAGCATGAGCTGTGCATGCAATAGGGAGCTAAATGCTCAATAGGGAGAGCAAATTACTCATCCACCCCATCAGGAGGAGACGGTCTTTCAGACACACAGAACATTGTGATTATGATAACAAACATAGCCAAAAGAAATATAGCAAATACAAAATGGTATCATTATTTAAGACTCTTTTCATAATTTTAAGACAATTTTACATGCTTTTCTTGGAAATTCCCCAAATTCCCAAACCAACTTGCCCATGGAAATTTATCTGAAATTTACTAGAAACTTTCCACGACTTTGCAACCGTAGGTCTACTCGCCTGTCCTCATCCTTTTTTTGACAGAAAGTGTTACGGAAATACAATTGGACAGACATGGAGGGAAAGGCTGCAGAAGGGGCACCTGGTCAGAGAAAATGATATGGAGGACAGCAAAGAGAAAAAGGCAGTGAGCATGCTTGAACGCATGAGTTGGGCTGTTACCCAGATACAGTAGCATGTCTGTCATCAGTAACACAAGCATCAGTAACAGCACACTGTAGTCTCTGTCTTGCCGCCCGGGAGAGTCAGGGCTGCGCAGGAGACCTGCTTGACTTCAGGCCCAGGTACAGTATGGCTATGTCTTTTTGGAAGAAAAACAACACACCGCTATAATGACAAGTTCTGTCAAATCTTCCGCTCCTTTTCCACACATCCTGTCAGCAAACCAGTAAAACTATGTCAAAAATCTCAACGTTTTGTTCAGCTTCACGTTAACCCGGTTCAATGTTTTGCAGGCAGCTGCAGGTGTTAAACACAGAGGTTCTGAAGAAATAGTTTCATGTGGGAAATAATATGTCATTGTTTCTTTTTCTTTTTCTTTTTAAATGTATTTGGTCCCTATTCTGCCAAGTAGATTAATTGTGTTATTTTACAGTGGTGACTTGCTGTTGGTGCGAGTTGGAAATGAGATGCAAGTTGTCAGTTTTAAAATGTTTTTTTACCCACAATTACATCTCTCTCAGTCATACATAACATAATCTCCTATTTCTTCAGCTCTAGGAGTAAAATTGATGACCTGCAGATCAATATCCTCCCTTATGAGATCAGTAACACTCGAAGTTAACCAGGCAAATTTGTACAGTAAATATACTATGGATTTTCCTGTCCTTCCTACACTATCATTATAATTTATGATAATGTCCCCAGGGTTTATCAGTTCACACCCTGGCTTCACTGCTTAATGCCCACTTAAACTACGCTTCATCAATAAAGTTTTATTGGGGTTTAGGTTTGTGGGTGGGGAGAATAGATAAGTATGTTGCTTTATTAGTGAACAGGTTTTCAGCCAAGATATATACCTCTTCACTGGGTAGTATCGAGAACCAATTGCACATTCCCCAACAACACAATTGTTCACTGTTCTCTTTGAGTTTTAAGCTCAGTAGAGTCCCATTTCTCTGACCATTTGCTATGCTCATAAAAAGTGTGTTTTCACTTAACGCCATGTACTGTAGCTTCAGTGACTGTGTCTGGTGGAGGGCAGGCATAGTGTGTCAGATGTCCATGACCCCTTGTGTTGAGGGCTTCCCTGCACCATGGGGATCCGCTCCCAGACCAGGGACTCGCCCCACAGCCACCCAGACATGAAGGACTCTGTGTGGGGTGGGCCCAGGTGCTTGGCCCCTCTCTGCAGGACCACTGGTCTCTGAAGCCCTGATCTAAAGGCCCAGAGTGACTAATGCATGTAACATGTGTACACATTTGACAGGTGACACAGTAGAAGACATACAAGCAGTTCCAGTACAGACATCAAAGAGAGCATCCTTAACCTGTGTTTAAAAGTGAAGGGTAAATCAGTCGAGGTCATGCTTTACCTATGCATTAGGGGATGCTAGAAAATACATCAGTTAGGCATGACATGCCTTCAGGGATTAGACAGAAGAATGAGATTGATATTAATATTGCTACAGCATTAGAGCCGTAAACAATTCTTAAATACATCAATGCGACGTAAACGTGAACGCAGGTATAGGACATTGCACTTTAACCTCTAAACAGCACTGATTGTTACCAGCCTTTTAAAGACTGTTCAATGTCAACAAGTACACCAGAGACATTTGTTTGCGTTAGCTCATCACCGCTACTTTGCTATTGCAGTCATTTCTCATTTGCAAGTGCATTCTTTTTCATTTCCTTTTGCGATTCGGTCCTGTAGGCCACAGCCAGTTTGGCTTCCAGGGATCCATTGCGCCCTGACGAAATGCCTGCCCCCAGATGTGCTGAAACCTCAGGAGCGAGCGCTGGAATCACACACGCGACGGTTGGCGGGCGGGGGCAGTAAAAATGATTGGTTGCCAGCAGCATCGCTCGGCGGCGAACCCCAGAAACAGACAGAGGCCTGGCAGTACGTCTCTTTTATAAGGTGTGAGTGATGCGCCCAGCGCCTGCGGTGGTCTTTGAAGTGGCTGCTGTTGACGGATTGGCCAGATCCCTGAGATACCGCTGTCGGGGTGCATCCCAGTCCGAGCTCGCCCCCGTCGCTCTGTCAGCGGAGGCCGTAATTGCAGTAAGTGCCCCGGCTGTTTCGGGCTCCCCTGAGCAACATTTTGAATAGTTCCTCTTCGTTTTGGGACGGGTGACAATAGTAAAGGAATCATCCGCATGTACTACCTGTTGGGGGAACTGGCCACAACCACCATTAATATATCTTATGATCGGTTTAATCTTCCAAGTGGTTCTCTGTGGCTCAGTTGGTAGAGCACGGCGTTGGCAACGCTTAGGTTGTGGGTTCAATCCCCACTGGGGCCACATGTACTGAAAATGTATGCATTCACTACTGTAAGTCGCTTTGGATAAAAGCGTCTGCTAAATGGCGTATATTAATGAATCTCTTGTAGGGCAGAGGAGAGGGTTATCAGTTTTCCATCGTGTTTACAGTATTGGGATGTCATTATTACTCAAAGGTTCAACACAGGGCCTGTAATCACTAATAACACAAGGCTGAGTACCTAACTTTAAGTATAATCTTGTGCTGGTCTTTTACGTTTTTAAACAAATTAGCATTTTATGCTTTTGCTATTTTCCTGCACTATCCTCCATGCCAGAGCTCTTTCACAGTCCGTAGGTGTGGCCACCACAGCGATATAACGGAGCAGCGCTGGGCATTCCATGGTGTCCTTGGTGACAGGCCCCTCAGTGTTCTACGCAGTGGAGATATATAGCCAAACTCTCCTGAGAGTAGGAGAGGGGTCAGAGATGAGACGTGGACTCATAGACGGGGTTGCGGCCCACCCAGCCGTTGCAGGGGTCCAGCCCTCCTCACAGCCCCTGCCATTAACCTCCAGTGATTGACACTGATGGCCGAGTCGAGGAAAATTAAACAAAGTATCCTGGCTACAGTGGTCACGTGGTGTTGTCGATATGCCCCAGTTCAGTTTGGAATCACATGTTTGTTCTTCCTTAGTGTGAGAATTAGGAATTATTTCTCAATGTGTCAGTCATTATTGTCTCACAGGGAATAACCCTTATTCCAGTTTAATGTGTGATGTTGTATTTTTTGCTAAACAAGCCGAATCTGACATCAAGCTCCCAGTAACACTGTATGTGTGACGGTGTTGGTTATGCACACGTAAAGGCTTTTCCATTGCATTAACTAATACACACCTTATTTTCATGAATGCATTTGGTCTCTATTTTACTCTTGCCAAGGGAATTGTCACCGAGCAGTTCCAATGGACAGCCAATGTAGTTCTACACACAAATACATGTCGAGAATGTGACTCCCCTGGTGATATGAAACACAACATGATGGCGAGGCTCCTATCTGTGGCTGTGTGTTGCCTGGTGGCAGATTTTCACGAGGCAAACAACAGGGTCTTCAAACATGCCTGATACAACAGCACTCAAGGAAGACTGAAATAGAGCACAGGGAAGTGTGGCTATTTATGGCAGTGGAACTCTACACTGCTATGGTCCCCATTAGGCTTGAAATAGGGGAATAGAGCCGCTGAGAAGGCCTTAATGAGTGAGCAGAGTGACCCTAAAACTGACAAATACACTGGATCAGAGAAAACCACCAGGTCTTGTGGAGCTTTAGGGGGAGAAACGCACAGTGGTTTTGACAATACATTAGGATTCAAAAGCCAAAAGAGAATGCTAACCATCTGGCTGTCTAAGGTTATACGTGACATTGTGTACATCTTATTCTATCAGAATCAAATGCATCAAGAATGATAAAATGGACTGAATTACTATATTACTTTATGCAATACATTGAATTTTTGTTTTGCGTGTAGCCCAATCATTTAGCTTTAATGTTACTCCATATCAAGAGACCATTTTCTTGCTGTGAGGCAAATATTAAAATAACAACAAGGTGATGAAAAGAGAAAAGGGCAAACTCTGTTAGGCTGATACTATACTTGCATTGCGTTGCCCGGGCAAACTTGATTTATGCTCATTCCTTCTCGAGCGCTTTATCAAAGAGCACCGTGAGCTCAAAGATTCAATTGAGTTACACACCACAGGTCATTAATTTTCCCGTGTCCAACTTTGGACCGAAGCCTTTTCATTCTCATTCTGTTAAGAAATTTAGAGGGTGGACAGTTTTACTGCATACTGGGGCCCTGCATGCTCCTATGACTATAATTACAGACAGATTCTGATTAATCTTCTAATCCTTTCCATGTCCTGTGTCATAGTCCTTTCAGTACATTTCGGTCTTGTTTTCATCTCAGGCTTTCTCTTTGGGCTTCTCTGTGGTTGACCTGTCCTTACTTGGGCATCCAGCTGTTGCTGTAATCTGAGTATTATTTTATTATTATTATTTTTATTATTTATTCTGAGGAAGATGTCATTCACATCAAGACATCAGTTCTACCTGTCCCTGCTACCTTAGTGCTAGCACCACTTTGTGCTACGTAAATGTTGACTCGGTTGTAACCTTTTGAAATTACGTTTATTTGGAGAGCTCCTGTTTGCTTATAATAGGCTAGCCCTGTCTGGAGGCCTTCTGGGGTAAGTCACTCATAATGTTTATTATGCTTTCATAGACCAAGGTTTGTCTAAAGTGTTTTTTCCCCACCTAGCCTGGGGCCTGGGTTTTTGTGGTTGGTCTTTAAGCCAGTACAAACTGATTGCTACGGGCAACCAGAGAGTAGGCTAAGAAAATCCACCTGGTGTGCAGTGCCAGTTGGTCCTGAACCGATGTGGTCTGTTGTAGATGTGCACTCTTGGGTGGCTGTCAGCAACTATAGCCATTACCCATTGAGCCAATCTGAAAGCAGGAGGGCGCAGCTTGAGGATCATTTGTGCTCCTGTGTGAGCGCTGTGGAAGAAAAGGTACAGGCAGCGCTGGCACAATTCCTCATTCATCGCGTAAACTGTTTGCAGGGCTTATGCAGACTGCTGACAGATAGATCGGAGATGGTTTGACTCTGGAAGAATGTGAAGTGTCAGTATAGTAGGACTTTTTATTTACACTGTATTGTGAGGACGAGAGCAAAAAAGCTACATCACTGCCTTCCGGCGTGTTTACTTTGTTTCCTTCGACCTAGACTCATTCAGAGCCAATTCAGGAAAGAGCCATCAGTCCCTGGCTTGTCTTGTAAACTATGCAAATGTGTTCCCTCATGAATCGCCCCGTCCTGGCTAGTCTGTGGCCATGGGCTTAATGTGTCGAGACTGTTACACAGATTACACTTGTGCAGGGGGGGTGGTGAGGACACCAGTTTAGTGGTGATGTTTCCTCCACACTGTCGGTCTCTGTGGGGGTCCTCCCACCCTCTGTGAATGGCTGCTGGTCTTCCTGGAGATGCAGTGCTCCTCTGTGTTGTGTTAGTGCTGCTGGGAGCTCCTTTGATGTTCAGGGGCAGTGGGAATGGTGCGGGCCAGCGAGAGAGAGCCTCTCACCACAACAGGCATGGTCTGACCTGACTTTGATTCGGGTCACATGACAGGTGGTTCACGGAACTCACAGTTTAGATACAGTGTCTTGATTGCGCTTTTTTGGGCTTTCCATGCCTCCTTTCAAGTCTTAAGTGTGGTATCATTTTACATGTCTTAGAGCCTAGTGTGTTTGTGTACCAGTAAATCTGTCATTTGTAAATCTGTTATGCAGCATAAAATGCATACATCATACATGCACATGTAGTTAAAAGGAATAGATTGTCCATGCTTTGTATTCATTAAACCATGAATGGGGGGAAAAAATGACTTTTGATGATTTTATTATTCCAGACTTTTATGTTTTTGACATCATTCTGAATGCTCCAGCTTGTCAAAATAATGTTAATACAAATTCCAGAAATAAATGATTTTCACATGGCTTATTATGCATGGTAGTCATATGCAGTTTTCATGTATTAAGGTGAATTCCTTATCTCTGTCTTGCGTTATCATTTTCTTTTTGTAGTAATGGGTATATCTACAGTATCACCATGACAAGGATTTCTAAAGACCCTTCAATAACATTAATAAGTTCTTAATAAAACTCAATATGGCCATGTGCATTTCAACTGGGAGAGTCTACAACTCGTGTGTTGCATATTTACACTTTTCTGGAACCGCCTACACCTGCCTTATTGAACAGGATCACAGAATATAGTTAGGAGTAAGGATTGAAAAAGTTGCCAGCCAGTTCCTGGCTAAGGAATTTACGCAGTGCAAACTTGCATACCTCCACTTCACTTACCTGGGTACTGTGTAAACCTATTATCGTATCAAAATGTGGCCAACTTACTCTTGTTGATCTAGGTTAATTTGCTGTGGAAATACCTTTTCCCCCTTCGGATGCATCTGACCCACAGCTCAGGTGGGTCAGTGAAACTATGGCGATGCTGTCACAATGGCTGCCACAAAGGTCGAAAGCAGGTGCTCTGTACATTGGGTTACCACACTGAACTGTAAGCACTGAGGATGTGCAGCCTTCTTCTGAGGGATGTGCAGCCTTCTCATCGAGTCTGTGCCAAAGAGATGGTACAATACTGCCATGATATGTTATGATAACTGGGCCAGAGGGATTTTACTCTGGTTTAACTTGTTCTAAAAGCAGAAGGAATACAGCATCCGAAAGCCACTCATGCTTTGGATAGTTATTTATGTTTGTAGCCATTTTTAACCATCTAATCCATATATGTTATATAGTCCTCATGGTCTTATATCAGGCTTTTAAGTGGCACATCCTACTAAAGCACTGCTTTTTATTTCTTGGTTGATTTCGAGGTATGCTTGGGATCATTGCCTTGCTACCCTATAATTTCACATATTTATGAAACCTATGTGATATTTTGGCGATCCAAAGAGATACACCCACCTGCTCTGAAGAGTTTTTTTCAGGTACCATCCAAGACAAGTATACAGGACAATTACATTCATGGAGGAAGGCAATAGGCCCTGTTTCCAACGTGATGAAAAACCCAGTAATAAATATCAAAGGATATCCCAAAAAATGTGCCCAGTCATTTTGCTTAAATGGAAGAAACGAGTGGAGATATGGAACCTTTCCTGATTCTGACTTTGATACCGAAGTGAAATGAATAGACCTCTGTCCACTGCCGTGTCTTCTTCGCTGTTACCAATGTCTTATCTGATGGAGCTGCCTTCCTCTGATGATAGTGACAGAAGACATCCCAGGGTACACCTCTCCATGTCACTTTCAGGGAATTTTGGTATCCCACTATTCCAACCCACAGAACTGAATGACTGCATTGGGATGCTCTCTATTGCTGGAGTTGCAGCAAACCAATATGGTAGTACATTACCAACAATTCCCCATTGACTACGATGGGGAACATTATTGGGAGCTTGATCAAAGCATGAATGAAAGTTCTAGCTTTGGCTTATCAAACTAAATATTTTGCATACTATACTGTAAAAATAACCTTTTCCTACCATTCTGAGTAGTTACATTCTCACAAAACTTATATTCAGTTCACCGATTGGATATACAGACAGCCACAATAGATCCATTCACATGCAACTTCGCAGGCTGGAGGAAATCCCACCGCACGTCCTCATTTAAACATGGGATACTGGAAGACTGTATCCATCTGAGCTGGCAAAGCCAGGGACAGAGGCCAGGCACACCTGTTCTTGGAGGATTACACCCCAATAAAACGCTGTGGAATCTTGTTCAAATTGATATGTGTCTACGTATCGGTTTACATCTCTGAATGTTTTTGCCCATCATGTGGCACAACTGTAAAGCCGATAAATGCAGGTTGTATTGGACATTTATTCATTATGACAGCAGAGCCAAGGACATGGGTGATCACTTCAAAGGCATTTTCAGATCGATTTTGCTACAGTTGGCTATAATTTACTAAATTATTTAGGAAAAATAATTTTAGACAAATAATAATAGACTTTCCAAAACACAGAACAAGGAAAAGAGCTGGCAGACATGTTTTTGTATTTCTGTATTGATGCTAATTCTTACCGGGAGTGGAAAATGGCTGTACTTTTGTTATTACTATTTTATTTAGTCACCAGTAGCAGCTACTTTTTCACCATACAATTCAAATCCCATCTTCCTGGAAGGCAGTTTTTTATGCATATTGTCAAGTGTTTTTTTTACAGCTGGAGTTGTTCCTGCAGGCTGACAGGATGTGGAATTTTAAAAGCTGATATCGTGTGCAGATTGTGTGCCATCAAAGGCAGCAAATCTAGTTCTAACATGCAGATTGATGTGATATGATTAACCTACTGGATTTGATTCAATTTTGGGAGATGTGCTCTTTCTCTTTTTGCTCCGTTCAGGGATATATCCGTGGAAAATGAAATCATGCCCGGCCATGACTTTTTTAGACATTTATCTATAACTACCAAATAGTGGACAAAACGGTATAATGTGTGTATTGATATTAAACCAGGGTGTTATCACAACGGCAAACATTATGATCAAGGTGATATGAACCAAAGCTAGCCTTTGTATAACACATACACAGCAGTTTTGTTCATTGTTGGCCCGTTTCAAAGAGCTGTCTGTGAACGGAAGTTTCAAAGAGTATGAAAGGAATCCGATTATTTATTTTGGACATGAATAGATTAGCCTTTTTGTGTGTTGATTTATTTCCCCTCACATTTATGCTTCCTGTAGTTTTTCCACAGTCTTTCTGCCATAGTGTCAGGTTCGAAAATCTCTCTCTCTCTCTCTCTCTCTCTCTCTCTCTCTCTCTCTCTCTTGTTCTCTCTCTCTCTCTCTCTCTCTCTCTCTCTCTCTCTCTCGTTCTCTCTCTCTCACTCTCTCTCTCTCTCTCTCTCTCTCTCTCTCTCTCTCTCTCGTTCTCTCTCTCTCTCTCTCTCTCTCTCTCTCTCTCTCTCGCTCGTTCTCTCTCTCTCTCTCTCTCACGCTCTCTCTCTCTCTCTCTCTCTCTCTCTCTCTCTCGCTCGTTCTCTCTCTCTCTCTCTCTCTCTCTCTCTCTCTCTCGCTTGTTCTCTCTCTCTCTCTTGCTCGTTCTCTCTCTCTCTCTCTCTCTCTCTCTCTCTCTGTTTCTCTTCTCTCTCTCTCTCTCTCTCTCTCTCTCTCTCTCTCTCTCTCTCTCTCTCTCTCTCGCTCGTTCTCTCTTATCCTCTTCATCTTTGGGCTAGGTCTTCCAACTCCTTCATTCTACAATTAAATGAAAGCCAATCCAGGGGTAGGAAGTTCTAATTATGGGAAAATCTTCATTTTTAGATCTTAACTTTAAGTGAAACTCAGTCAGGCTTGAAAACTGTACATGGAACTGATTCTGTCTAGTTGTATACCTTTACGATTGAATAGTTATAACAAAAAACAATATTCTTGCTTATTTTATTTGATGAAAGACACGTGAATAACACACTCACACATATTTATGTATGTATGTACCTATATGTGTTCTCTCAAACATGAGTGTGTATTGTATGCAAAGCACATTATTGAATGACACTCATTACATGCTTGAACTTATTAGACACTTTTTATTTTATTTTATTAAAGTTCTGTCATGGTTGTCATTCAGACCATATCTGAATTAGAATTGAATTGGAATTTGAAAACCTTCCATGTTTGGAATTTGAATTGAATTGCAATTTGCACATTTCAAATGTGAGTTAAATTAGAATTGTGTATGCTGTGTCTTTGGAACTGGTGGAATTGACATTTCATAGCCCATGGAATTAATGCTCTGATTTTGTGGGTGACTTCTGGACTGGCTGGGGAACTAAGAATTTGGATAATACACTTTTTTATACTGACTATCAACTTTGCCTGCTGACTTGGAACAATGGAGGAAGGGAAACTATCAAGCTTATTGTAAGCATTGAGGAATGTTTGTTTCTGGCTCAAAGAAAACAACCTCAAACTCCAGGAGGCACCTAAAAGTAAGACTACTATGTCTGAACAATTCGTGTTAACCTAGCAATTTATATCCTGACTGTGCTTTTCACTCATGTCTAATAATTCTAGAATATGCCTTTCTGACCAGTAAAATGTGTATTAAGTATATGAATGATTGGCCCTGTCCCCCACACTCCCTTGATAATGTCTTACCAATTTACCTACATTTCTAATAATGGAACAAAGGAGGGGATGAAATGTATGAATTGAAGAGTTTGGGGTTGGAAACAATCATCCATGTACTTCAACGCTCCAACTATGTTACTGTTGTGTGTTCTGTAGGTTTCTAAGTGGCTACATAGATTAAAAAATATGTACCATATTAATGTACATATTAACATATGTAAATTAAATTAATGAAGAATAATAATCCCAAGTGTGTATTTTGTGACCCAAAAACATGTAAACCTATCTCATTCCAGATTGTACTTTGAAAAAATTTATAATTTACACCCCTTCAAAAAAAACAACATTTTACATTGACTGTGTCAGTCGTGATTTTAGACCCTATTTAGGGGAGCTGTCTTTCATCTCAGTCCCCCTGAAAATGTTTAGTCATTCTTTTCTAAAAAACATTTTTACATAGTATCTTTTTTTTTTTTTTTTTTTTTTTAATACCACAGATAGAGAGTGGTATTTCAGTTTTGAGAGCGACCACCATTGTGGTGTTTTTGTTTTGGGGAATGTAACAGTAATGAAACATTTAGGCTTGTGCTTTGCATGTGTACATCTCACATTCTCATTGGGGGCTGAGCCCCCCTAAAGGTCACATCCTAGAATTGCCCCTGGAATGTGTAGTATGATACCTTTTAAATATATATTTATTTTCTGTGTTCTTTCAGAGAAAGCATCCTGGTATTTATGAAACACTAGTAACACACTATTTTTTTTTTTTTTTTTTTTTATGTTTCAGATTTTCTCCCATTTTCTCCCAATTTAGTAGCCAATTACACCCTCTATTTTTCATGTTAATCGCCCCCACGTATTGTGGGTTCACTGCCGTAGCCCTGTGACCGGCAGTGACAGGGGCGAAGTATCGTCTCCTCCGAGATGGCATTTGCCAAGCTGTCGACCGCAACCGTAACTCCAGAGCCACTCCTGTACGCAGCATAACATTTAAATCGATAATCAAAATATTTTCTAATTATGTTTCATATTCTTTGACAGTGGTAGAAGATCATTTTTCATTCAATTATGATTTCAGAGGATGGCATTAGATTCAGCAAGTAGAATCAAATACAATTAAACAATGATAAAATCTGCTTTTTGAATCTTTAATAAAGGCCACGGTACTTCATTAATGTGGTGTAAATTAAAGCAATTTTAGTGTCCATTTCTCTAGAGAAAGAAATATACATTTTGTTACATAGCAAAACTTAAACATAACTAAACCCCTGACCCATATGTTATACCCTCAACCTAACAAAACAGCAAAGATCAGGCACTCTTCCTCCAAGCTAGCTGATGGTCTTGAATTGAGGCGCATAAGGGAATTGAATTACATGAACTGATTCGGTTTACAGATGGAATTGAATTGGGAGAATTATTATAATAAAATGGCCAAAACCGCTTTATTGCATGGGCCTCTTTCAACACAGATTGAATGATCTCACTCTGTTTTACATAAAAGGTGCATTCAATGCTCATTACACATCATTTCACAAAGACGCAAGCTGAATAAGCTGAAGGGGGCTTTATTGTGACAGAGAATCCCATGTTTTTGTATCACATCATTTTTACTCTCGCACCGGCACACAAACAACTTCTGTTGGTGACACGCCAGTGCAAGCTTCGTCCTTCCACAAAACTAGATTTCATTTGCGCTCAGAAAAACAGTCTTGCTCATTGCTGATGACCCACTGTTGTGTAAGAAAAGCTGCAAATGATGAACAATTGGCAAACTCTGAGAGAACCTCTCACCTCTTCACGCTTTTCAAAACGCTGCGATGTATTTTTATAGACACCAAAACAGATGCTGTCGGGAGCTAGATTATCAGGGGCTGTGATCGCAGCGCTGTGGGAATTTCAGGTTTAAAATTCAAGGGTGCACATCCTGGATTACATACACATGGCAATATGGCAGATGCTGATCGCTCTTCATAGGAAAAAGCAACTATCAATCCATCATGCTTCTAACTAAAGAGGATGGTATGCCACCGAGTTCCGTTTCTCCACTTTTATATCCGTGCGCCACAAATCAAGATCATACACCATTGCAAAAACACTCCTGGCATACCCTTTAAGATATATCTTTAGGCAGACATTTTAGATCTGTGTGATAGATTTATTTTGATGTTAAATGCATCTATGCACTCTGGTATTAGCAGTGCAAACTGGAATTATACAAATGCAAACATAACACACTCATTAAATGCATCATCCTCTTCAGCACCTAGGCAATAAATCTTCTGAGAGATTATCTAAGTTTTACCTTGAAAGGGAAGAGATATTGCATTTTTCAGTTGTACCACTTAATACATGTGTTGTCTAAAGGCCTGGGGGAAGCTATTACATTAAAAAAATACACACTACATGAGATTTTCAAGACCTGAAAGGAAGATTTAATGATGGAATTCCACACAGGTTTTTTTTTTTTTCTTTCTTTCTTAAATTTGTTTTGGATTTGGTATCCAATTTGGAAGACAATTATACCTTCTATTTCCTTCGATTCGCCCTCCCCCACAAACTCGCTGCCTGTCACTACGGCGATGATCCACTTCCTCCGAGACGGAAATCGCCCACCTACTTTCTAGAGACACCCTTCGCGCTTCTTGGGGAGCTTGTGCTGGCTCACCCTCCCCCGGGGGTGGACAGCCAATTGCCGCCCCCAATCAGGGCTCCCGGCCAGGGCCAGACTGGTGCAGTGCGGTTTCGAACCGCGGCTGCAGTAGGCAACTTGCATTCCAAGCAAATGCTTAGACCGCTTAGATGCTACCCAAGGCCCCTACAGGGGTGTGCAGGTCACGGGGTGAAATTATATTCAGGAATTTATATGATGTTCACATCTGAAAATGTGAACTATTTTTATCTAACCTCAATTTCAGCTTCATATGATGCTAATGTGTGAAGATGGAACAATAAATATGGATAACTGGATATGGATAATGGATAATATATTATCGCTTTTATGTTTCAGATAAACGTACATCATTTTTTAAACGTCTTTTTTGACAATATCCGTCAAGGGGGAAAGGACACAGTTTGAAGATGGAGACCTACTACTTTTGATTTACACTGGATAGAAAAAAAGATATGAAGAAGAAAGCATTCCCCAAATTTTCTCTTAAATTTATTGCTTCATTGTTTCCAGCCTGTCTTTAAAGATTTATTGGGTCAATATAGGTTTCTCTCTCAATTTTTGCCATCTGCTGAACTTAATTAAAGGTTGGTGCACCAATCACTCAAATTAAAATAAACACACTCTCTTATGTCTACAATAATTTTGTGATTTCAGACATTCTGATTGCTAGCAAAACATTTTTTCCTGGTGCCTAAACTATCCGGGCATGTAATACTCCTGGTGAAGGCTTACAAACACCGGACATCAGCTGACTGCTCTTGACTACCTGTGTGAGTGAAACCCACTTTTTAATGAAACTAGGCTGTCCATATGCAGAAGTCTGTTGAGTTTACGTACTTAATGTCAGCCCTAAAACTGTCCTCCACTTAATTGAGGCCTGCAGATACCCGACCTAATAGTTACCAAATGGTTTCTTAAAAGAAAAAAAGATTACTTAGTCATGTCAGAAGTTTCCCAAAACAATTTAACCAGTTCATACAGAATGTAGAGAAAAAACAGAACAAAAGAACAATAGCAATCTTTGGATTTTTATTTTAACACGATTGAAAATGACATTTTTATACCCTACCTCAACCTAACGTGTTTGCACTTTAAATATAATGACGTACAAACATATACAAAACAACCTATACAATACAGCAAAGCGTGTTGGTAAGCATTATAAAACCATATCTGGAGTGCCGCCTATGTTCGTGAAAATCGACTGCATCACTTAATGACCAAACTGTAATACTTTTCTGCGCTCCGTGGAATTCTCGTGTCCCGTAGAGGGCGTTGGTTTCAGTCGAGCACTCTCAGGCCCCACTGTACTGTGTCCACTGAATAACGAGCTCAATGTCGGTGTGTTGACTGTTTGTCAAACAACGAAACCGAAATAAACTCGTTCTTCTCAATCACGAAATGTGTTTAACGTGCACTAAAATATCTTCTGGGCTATTGTCACAGATTTGTGAAGCAATCAGAATTGTCCAAGATTCCTCCAAAAGAGGTCTACACTGCTGCAGATTAAACTTCAAATCTGAGAGGAAACAGTAAAAGTCCACGTTTCTGTTTGCTACCACAGAAAACGCTTCGCTTATTATGACAGTGGTACGCTATATGCGATCACTTCGCTGTGAGGGAAGTCACAAACCGTTTTCATGATGTATTATTCTCCTGTCCTAGATGTGTCACGGCTCAGCCTATTGGGATGGTCTTAGCCCAAGCAGCACGCCTACAGAGACTCCGGATAGGACCTGAGCGCCAGGCGCAGTGAAGGCAGCAAGACTTGTACATTCATTTCAAAAGACGATCAACGAGGCAGAACTCTGAAACAGATAATACCCTTCTCGGCTAACAAACAGCGAAGCAGATATTTGTTTTGTAGATATTTGTCAAAGTAGATATTTGTTATACCCGTGGAATAGTCGGAGGGGTGTACACGAATCTGACAGTTGACAGTGTTGGTAAGTCTTCGAATACTTGTTTTGAAAGTGATACCTACAATATTGTTGTGCATTGTTGGTATCAATAAACTTGAAAACGCGCTACTTGTCCGTCGCATGTTACTGGAAACAAAATAAATGTACCACTCACCGTGGGTTTGAATCTAAAAATATAAATATAAAAGTTAAACCCAATGCAATTGGTAAAGCCAATTTTAGTGATACAACTGCGGGCTTTACATATTTGTTTATTGTGTTGTTTTCTTTGATCTATAAATGTGCTTTGATAACTGTGGACTGATGAAAGTTTATAATGATCTCTTCTCCTGTTTGGTTTAATTGTAGATGAATCAAATTGAAATGTAGCGTAATACAACTGTTACAAAACACTTACCATGAAGGAAAGACGTGTTCGTGTCGGAATAGACAAACGACAAAACAAATGTGCTTCAATAAAAAACAAACCAAACCAATAATTAAATTTCTTTCCGAACTTAAATAATTTGTGCATATCTATTTTATGAAACAACAACGAACCGGACAGATTTGTCCAATTTAAAACCTAAATGCATTTGCACCACTTCTCTGTCAAAGGCTAAATATGCGATAAACTCATGCACCATTTCATCGCTTGTATGAAACTATGCAGTCACCGTGGGATCATGACCATGTATTGACCAACAGGTGCACGTATTTGGGTAATATAAAGTTATTGTAGTTGTAGAATACCTTCAGGTGGGTAATAAGGCTTAGAATGTCTTATTCCCTACTCGCTAATACTACTTGTAGTATTTCCTGACCATGCGATTAGAGCTCAGTGCAACTGCCCTCGCCATTAATGAGTTGCTTTCACATTAGCTTTGCAATATACTGTTGACAGTCACATTACTAACGTATATGAGCGAGTTTGGGCTCACGCCTCGTGTGTTGTGATTCTGGGTTCCCCAATATTACACACGCTTACGTTAAAACTGCTGTTTCTGCCGAATTTCATCAGTGCACTTGTACAGCCAGTGAGCTGTCGTTCTTCTCGTTGTAGTGAAGGCGGATGGCGGTACATTGCACGAGCACAGTGTTGGTCACATTCCACAAGGTGCACCTGTAGTATTGTGCATCTGTGGGGTTGGACCAAGAGTACCTTCATTTATGAATTTTAGACAGCTGAGTGGTTTATTCATTATATAGTACACTTAGCTTATTGTTATTGTACGCTGTGATAGGCTTGTAATTGAACTGTAGCCTACACAATGGAAATGCTTTTATTGGAAATGCAAATGATTTTCATATGATTCATTCACATATGATTTAATTTGAGATAAAATTTAATCTTATGTTTGTGCAGCAGCATGTTTAACAAATTATTCAATTTAAGCTGATAATATATGAGTGTTCATCCTAAAGGTCGTTTGTTCATTATTATTCATTATTAATAATGAACTAGGGTAGTATTCCAGTCCTGACTTGGATAATGAAAATACAAGATATCCCTTATATAAACTATATAAACAGACTTGATTTTATTCTTCCTTCAATAGCGACTGTATACTTAACAGGTTCCACCAAAAACCTGATTTAAATGAATGGCACCAGCCTTGTCTTGTTTTTGGAGTAAAATGGTGCTATGCTTTTAAAGATATCAATATGTGGGAAGAGGCTGTCAGCCAAATGCACGATAGCAGGGAAAGTGAGGAACAATACAGCTCCATTGGCTGTTGGGATTCTCAGTATCGGTTAGCCATGAGCCATTGTGTGGTTTCATCTGAAAGAGGGGTACCTTTGGATGGGGGGTGAGGGAGCGTGGAATTTTGGGAAAGAGTCCAATGTGCTGTCCCTCGTATGCTCACTGTGTCACCCTGATGACACTGCGAGAGCTGCACAACATTGAGAGAAAGCCTTTTATATATACAGTATATATATATATATATACTGTATATGTATACACACACACACACACACACACACACACCATCCAGTCATCTTCACACAATGGTATATTCAGTGCTTAATGTAGATGTATGTATAGATTATATGCACTCATCATCCAACTGTGGCAGTAGTTCAGGTGTTGGTGTTCAGCACTAGCCTTTATTACTTAAAGCACTTGGGTAAGATAAATCAAACTGATTGTGATCTCCATTACAGTAGCGAGGGAGAAAGAGAATACGTAATTGTATTCAGTTCACTGCAAAGGCAGAGTCAGTAATAGTTCTAGAGTACCTTGGGAGTGTGCAGAGTCATGTGTGTGATCAGAGACCGACTCAATTTTGGCTCAAATCAGCCTCCAATAGGACCACAATTAGCTGCTGTACTTTTCTTTCAACGACGAGGGATGTGCATACATTCTAGCTTTCTTTAGGCAGATAAATGGAAGTGGAAAGAAATAAAAAAACGATTGGGTTTTCTTTGTGGGAAATGTAATCATAAACACATCCAACTGCTAATAATATTTCTTTTTCATCTGGGTGTACGGTACTGTATAGATTGTTTAGTTACAGATGTTTCAAACGATCATAATTGATCCAGACAACAAAATTGCTGTTCAGCTGTCCAAGCATCATTCTGGATGCGTACAATTTTTGTGCCGTGATGGAAAATATGCAAATTGATGGACATGCATTTGCTAAGCATCACTGTGTGCGATGGATCCTTGGGAGGACACTGACGCATATAGTATGTAGAGCATTACAGAGGTGGGGAACCCCAGGCTCCCCTCTGGGGTATGGACAAATGTAGGTGATTTCAGTGAAAAGCCCCTGCAGAATCATGGCACCCACCCCTGCAGATGGCTCACGCTGTTTGTGAAGAGCGTGGTTTAAAGACTGGCTGACAGAGACGGCCATGCGGGGCCATACAGTCCCCACCAGCGTGACCGTGAGGCCGAAGGGTGTCATTAGACCCCAAACAATGACGCGGTTTTACAAACATGGGGGATATTACCATCGGGTAAATCCATCCAGGTGTGGAAATGACCATTAGCAGTGACCTCATCGGTTTGCTGATTGATGCTGCGTTTACTGTAAGGACATGCTGTATTTTTTCTCTACGTGTTTTCCTTCACCTGCAAAGTTGACAGATGAGACCTATTTGATAAGGGCCCCCGGAGGGGCACTGTGCATGCCGGTTTATGTTCCAGCCTAGCTCTCAGGCCGAGTCTAGCTTCATTATATTTCTCTCTGAACCATTTTCTGTCACTTTATAAATGTCTTGTTAAACTCTTCAAGTACCGTACATTTCCACATTTTTGTCCCAGTCATTTTTGTCCCCATTTTGTCCATTTATTTTGTCCCGGTCATCATTCATGTGTGGGGTCAAATGCAGTGCATATTTGGAAAGCAGGAAATAAAAAGTGTTTGCTTCAAGCTGCTGCTGAAACCCTTTTTTGACGTAAATAAAAGTTGAAGGGAGAGGGAGAAGGGCCCTCACAAGTACGTCTTGGGCCTGAGTCATCCGCCACCCTGGGCCAGTCTTGTGATGCCCATTAGAATTCTCCCTGCTGGAAAGAGCAGCGCGCTTCAGCACACGCAGGGCGTAGGCCGAGGCCAGAGCCTCACTCACCACCCCCGCGTTTCTAACGGGTCTCGTACTTTAAAGAGAAAAGAGATACAAGGAGTCTTTGTGGAGACATGTTGCTGCCGTCATGGTACATCCAGACTGGAACATTGCTCTCGGCCCGGAACACGTGTTGAGTGGCGGTCAGCGTGACCCCACCCTCCCCCCGCTCTCTCCCCTGTAAAAGGCATCAAATGGAAATAATGGCGTTCACCTTTAGCATATCGGGGAAATTGCCGATGGGTTGCCGTGTGTAGCTCGTACAAATCTCTGAGGTCTGTGGCTCATTAGTGCAAGGCAAGTGGAACGGCAGGGGTAAACTCAAAGCCAGGACCCGGTCAGGACCTGCTGAGTGTCACTCTGCATTACTTCATATCCTCAGACTGCAGTTTATCTCTGCCCCCGTGATAAGCATTTGTCGGCTGCATGGATAAGAGCCATCGGAGAGTGAGAGGTTTCATTGTCACACCTTGCAAAAGTACACACTCAGCTGTGATTATAGCAAATAACAAAAACACTGACACTGAATGTTTTTGTCTTGTTCTAATTGAAGAGTGTTTTTTCAAAAACTCAGTCAGTGTTTATCAGAGTTTTGATAAACAATATTTGTCAAGGTGGGTATTATTTTTCTGATAAATGGTTAGATATTTGCATAAAACCTTTACATTATTATTCTTAGGGATTTAAATGTTAAAATGTGATTTTTCATGCAAAGAAACTCCACCAAGTTAAAATGAACAAAAATGTAGATTTTCTCAAAATTGGTCAAAGTGGACTGAGTGAGTTTTGGAAAAACACTTTTCAATTGTATTGGACATGCAAAGTTACTATTTTCTGTTCTGCTGTATGAACAAAATACTGTACCAATACAGCACATTTCAATGAAAAATGATCTATTGATATTTTATATAATCAGCATTTATTGATGCATTTAATTATTTTATTTGAATAGTTTTCTTGCTGAGTAAATTAATATCACCAAGTATCTCAAGACATGCAACATACCCGTATACATCTGATTTAATATCTATATCTTTCTGACTTAATTTGATTGTAAGGACAAAATGCAGTATTAAATTGTGATGCTAATTAGCATTGCTCGTAATTTTCAGAGCAGATGGGTTCAATTTGTATGGACTCTGCACACAAGGCTTTATTGGGGTGGATTTTGCACCCTGTTGTGAACCGGCTGTTGTTCAGCCCTCATAATGATTATTTTTTGTAAATATCAAGGTTAAGTGCTAGCAATAGACTGGCCATGCCAAAACATTGCTGCAAAATTGCTATAAATGTGGCTGTCAGCTAAGTCGATGGTTTACTTAACCAAGGTATTGCTTCAGTTAATATCCAGCTGTATAAATTGATTGTAAAGAAATGTAAACTGTAAGTCGCTCTGGATAAGAGTGTGTGCTAAATGCCTGTAATGTACATTATTTACAGCAATGGAAAGGTCTTCATCTTCTGGAGCTAGAAAAAAAACAGGAGTGATGGAAGAAAAGACCATATTTTAATTGTGAAAAGGGCACCATATCTATGATGTGCTTACAGGCTGTCTGACGTGAAAGGCGACACCTTTTTAAAATTCAGACATTAAAGAGATGACAGGCAGACCTCTCGCACTTATTTCTTCAGGGGTGGGAAAGACCAATAATCCCACCACAATTAAAACGTGTCTGCTTCCATCCATACTCTTTGTTTCAAATGGGTCTGCATGTGAGCTCAGTCTTCTCTCTGACATAAGCACCAAATAGCTATCTTAGACAGTAACTGTAAACTGCAACGGGAGAAAGAAACATGTCTCTAGAGATTTAGCGTTTGATGACTATTTCCCTTGAAGTAGAACATCAAGATTTTTGGAAGTCCATGGAAGAAGAATCAGTTTATCCTGAAAAGTAATGCTTGCTCACCAACAAAGGGGTCAATATTTTTGGATTGGTTTTAAAAATGTGTAACTGCTTGTTATACTAAGAAAATATGCTTCCTTCTTGTATCCTTATAATGTTATTGTACTTTTGTTCCATACAGAAAATGAAATGCTTATATGCTTATACATTAATCTTGCATTTAAGATCATTTTTTCCTTCAATGCATTCATCTCTTTCTCTAACCGTTTCTTTGCATCGTTAAAGCAAAGTTCAATAATGCCAAGGCTTAAAATAATTTTACAAAATGTGGATCGAATGGTTGATTTATCCTCCGGTGTTACACGGTCATTTTGTAAATGGCCCTGGCATTGTGTTTAAAGCAAAACTGCCCCTTACACCTCTTTGAAGTTTGTACTTTTGGGGAGTTAACATTTCAGCTTTATGCACCGTGTCTAATAGCCTTTATTTTCTTGCCTGGAGTAGGCACTCGCAGGTCTGTTAAAAAACGGCTGTCCTTAAACTCTCATATTTCCAAAGGGAAATGAAGTCGGCAAGCTCCTCTTCTGAAAAGGCCGACATGAAAGTGCTCTCGTATCGAGAGGGTCATTTCTGTAGGCCTTTCTGGTAAGCGCCTAACCCTGGAGAGAGGGGCCACCAGATCTGAAAGATGTATCGTTCTGTAAGCAGGAAGACACTTGACTGGCCGTTGGCAGCCTGATCGAGCCCTTTCCCTTACCCCCAAAATCAACCTCAGCTGCATGCTAATAAGGCCCAGATGGAAGGCTGGTCTCCAGCGTTGCTTCCCCACAAAAGAACAGCGTTTCCATATGGAGCCGCAACAAACACAGCTCCCCTGCGCTGTCAGCCCGACGCCCACTACTTGTACTTGCCTGTTATTTTAAGTGTTGACTGCGGTCAGAGTGCAACACTTGAGAACAGTGTTCTAAACTCCATCCACCTCCCATATTTCCCACTCACAATTGACTCACTTAGACCAGACCCGGAATACAGTGTATAACTGCATCCAGTCCAGCAGATTGAGATAATCAACTTCTGTAGTTGGAAAATGAAGTGCATGAAGGCTATCCCTCTTCCTTATTTGTAATGGCTTTCATTGTCTTTAATATTGTTGTGACTTAATATTGTTGTGACTTTAATATTGTGACTTTTTTCATTATTTAACTTTTTTCAACTTTGGCTGCTAATTTATCCAAGTATGCTAGTTGCAGATGAGAAACTTCATGCAAGCCTCATGTCTAATTCAATAAATGATGCTAATGAATGCCAAGACATTTTATATTATAATGCCAATCGGGCTGTTTCAAAACATGGAACTGAAATAATTTTGTGGACCAAAATCAAACTACGAGCATTGATCGAACAAATGATGTATTCACGTATTAGCTGTTTTAAAGAGTCTGCTCCAAGGCGGAGATGCTAATTAAACCGTTTAAAGTGTGAAAAGGCTTTGGCTTTGGCAGGCACCTTAAGATAAAGCAGGAGAAAAGCCTTTGCCTTCAAATCCCAATTAGCTCTTTCTGCCTTTTAACTGCACCACAGATTTTTGTCCCGAAGTTCAAGAGGATAAAAATCCCCCCGTCTTCGTCTGCAGCTGCAACAGGGGTGCATTATCCCCGCCCCTGATCCCCATTATTCCCCCCTGCATCTCCAGCATCTTACACAGCCTTCAAAAGGATTTAGTGTCGCCTATTCTCAAGGATGGGTTTAGCCCTTTGTGTCTGGACTAAAACAGGAGAGCTTCCCCATTCATGTGAGGGTCAGTGACTGTCCCTGTGCCCTGGCTGAAGGATTCAGCGTGAAACCAGCCCGAGCTCGAGCACAGAAGGCTGAAAGGAGGGACTGGCAGGCCCCCCGTCGTACAGAGCACAAAGGCTACAGTATAGAGAGAGGGGATCAGTGCGGCGCTCCACTGTCACTGTGGAACGTCAAGTGGCTGTCCCCCCTCGACGACCGGCCCAGCTGTCTGCCTGGCCAGAGTGCCACGTTGTGAAGTCATCTGCCCAACAAGTGTTCACATCCTGTTCGTTCCATTGCCACCATACATCATTCAGTTACATAACAGATAAAGCAGTGTGCAATATCTATGGCATTGCGTTAGACATGTGGCGTTAGGCATGTGGTTCTGTGTGGCTCAGTAGGTAGAGCATGGCGTTGACAATGTTTAGGTCGTGGGTTCAATTCCCACTGGGACCGCATATACTGAAAAATGTATGCATTCATTACTGTAAGTCGCTTTGGATAAAAGCGTCTGCTAAATGGCATATATCATATTATACACTGCCTGGGCAAAAAAACTGGATTTAACTAAGCAAATAGGTAAGAGCCTTCCATTGGATAATTACTGCAGTGATGAATATGTTTTAGCTGGCAACAAGTTATTTAACCCTAACTGATGCAGTGAGTATCTTCTCATTTCTTAAACAACCATGTCGGAAGACATATCCTGTGGGCGTGGAAAAGATGTTAATCTGTTTCAGAAGGGTCAAATTATTGGCCTGCATCAAGCAAAGAAAAAAACTAAGGAGATTGCTGAAACTACTAAAATTGGGGTAAGAACTGTCCAACGCATTATTAAAACCTGGAAGGATAGTGGTGAACCATCATCTTCGAGGAAGAAATGTGGTCGGAAAAAAATCTTGAATGATCGTGATCGGTGATCACTTAAACGTTTGGTGAAATCATATCGTAAAAAATCAACAGTAGAACTCACGGCTATGTTTAATAGTGAAAGTAAGAGCATTTCCACAAGCACAATGCGAAGGGAACTCAAGGGATTGGGACTAAACAGCTGTGTAGCCTTAAGAAAACCACTTGTCAGTGAGGCTAATCGGAAAAAAGGCTTCAATTTGCTAGGGAGCATAAAGATTGGACTCTGGAGCAATGGAAGAAGGTCAGGTGGTCTGATGAGTCCAGATTTACCCTGTTCCAGAGTGATGGGCGCATCAGGGTAAGAAGAGAGGCGGATGAAGTGATGCACCCAACATGCCTAGTGCTTACCGTACAAGCCTGTGGGGGCAGTGTTATGATCTGGGGTTGCTGCAGTTGGTCAGGTCTAGGTTCAGCAACGTTATGTGCCCAAAGAATGAGGTCAGCTGACTACCTGAATATACTGAATGACCAGGTTTTTCCATCAATGGATTTTTTCTTCCCTGATGGCACGGGCATATTCCAAGATTACAATGCCACGATTCATCGGGCTCAAATTGTGAAAGAGTGGTTCAGGGAGCATGAGACATCATTTTCACACATGGATTGGCCACCACAGAGTCCAGACCTTAACCCCATTGAGAATCTTTGGGATGTGCTGGAGAAGACTTTGCGCAGCGGTCCGACTCTCCCACCATCAATACAAGATCTTGGCGAAAAATTTATGCAACTCTTCACGGAAATAAATGTTGTGACATTGCAGAAGCTTATCAAAACGATGCCACGGCGAATGTGTGCCGTAATCAAAGCTAAAGGCGGTCCAACGAAATATTAGAGTGTGTGACTTTTCTTTTGGACGGGCAGTGCATATTAGACAGATATTTCCCTTCTTTTAGGTTTATGGCCACATTTATGATCCTTTCAATTCTTTCTTATATATATTAATTCATGCTAAAAGTATAATTAATATTTATCATCTTGGTAGCTGTACTTAACATTAATGACAGGATTCCAACTGGGCGTGCATTTATTCATTCTCACCAAAGCACTGTGATTGTGTAAGTGTGTGTTTATAGTACATCACGTGTGTTTTTATCTAAACAATTGAAGATTGAAGATCTACGCTTGATCCCCAAATGACAAGCGACAAAAACAAATAACCAGGCGCTCTCAAGTGGCTGTCATCGGACATACAAAACCATTCTTGGAATGTGCAATTGTTCCACACTCTCGTGTCACTGCTACACCATCCACACCCACTCAGGGAGCACTGCGGCTGAAGCACGTGCACTGCTCCCACACACTCACCCACAAGCCAGCGATAGTTTTGCACACTTGAAGCCACAGAGGGACACAGCTAACCAGTAGGTGCCGGTGAAATAACTATGGTGTGCTTATGCACAAATAGCCCAAAGAACCGTGGCTGTCTTAAGCCCACCCTACCAGGGCAGGACAAAGCCTATTCTGTCCCACTGCTGCCGACTCCCAGACATCGTCGGCTAATGGCATGGCCCAGACTTGGACTTGTGATGTCTAAGCAATTGGGCTTAACGCTGCACTCATGGCTATAACACATTTACTGACTGAGGCACTCGGGAGACCCAGGCTTTGATGGTTAATGATATTGTTCAATTTGGGGGCCAAGTGAAGACCCACCTTTTACGCAAGGATGGCTACCATAAACACTTGGCTTTTCATTTGAAGTGTACTGAGGAAAAATGGTAATTAATGGCAACCTTCTCAAATTCATAAATACATTGCATTGAGTGTATTGATCCAAGCCCTGTATTTAGCAATGATGTAATGAATGCTAACTCCTTCCATGGATAAAATGTATTTCACATACATAGCGAAAAAGACCATACACTTTACTGAGCAGAGATAGCCATTTTATAATATAAAAATAATAATCAATATGACTATATTAGTAAATAATAATAATAATAATAATAATAATAATAATATATTAAATAGTAATTAAACTCCAGGTGATTACTCATCTATATTGCATTTTATAATAATTTTATAATATTTCAGCTTGGAGGTTCATTATGTAATATATATGTTAAATACTGTAATACTGAGTGATAGCATTTTAATGGATGAATGAAAGTGTACTAAGCTTTGAGCATGTTGCCCTAGAGGTGCAGCCTTGTTATGTTTTTCAGAAATTAGGGAGCCCTAGCTACATAAGCTCAACAAATAATGATATCATTCAATAATTACCACCTTCTACTCAGTGCAGCGTAATATCACACAGCTTAGAATACTGTATCACCACACCAGCCACAACCCCAGATAGATAGATTCTTTGTTTCCCTGACGGGAATTTGTTCCGTACAAGAGAAAACATGACACAGTACAACATACAAAGTTCATGCTACAAATGCATTACAGTATTTCATTAGCTACCATAGGAACTCTCATGAATCTAAAACCTTCTAAGACCATTTTGGTACAGTGATTCAGGAGCTGGATGCTAGTTTTTGTTCCCTTTTTGTTTTTGTTGCGTAGTGGCAACCAGAGGGTAGGAGTGTATACTCACAGTGCAAGAGGTGCGATGAGTCACCAATTACCCTTTGGGCAAAACCACAGATGTATTGCTTGGCCAGGACTGTGATGTTAGGCAGGGAGGCACCAAGAGATTTTGCTGCTCGACCCCAGAGTTTATCATTCCATAGAGGCGAATCGGCCTCAGCAATGCCAGCATGCGAGTCGTCAACAAACATACCTGTCAATCCACATTCAAATGGATGAGACACATTTGCCTTCTGCGGGGAACCCACTAAAACAGTCTAGAAGGCCTACACACTGGCTGGACGATGTGATCAGGTGATCTGTGCTCTTCCCTTAAGGTAAATGAAAGTTTTAATTACAGATCGAGAGGGCTGCAGAACTGTTGAAAGCACCCTATTCGTTATAAAAGGTAATGGGCCCCTAGGAGCTACACCCTTAATCCTTTTAATCTTTGTATGTTTGGAGCCACCGGAGGATTAAGAAATTATACAGTTGACTTAGAGTACTTCAAAGAATGCTGCAGGATTATGGTGTGTGCTCATGTAGGATTTCAATTAGGCAGGCCTTGATTCAAATGTGAGCTGACTCCTGTTTTCAAGGACCTAAATGAGCAAGCCAGAGGCATCGTTGCTTGCCATATGGCATCTGACCAGGGGGCATTGCCCGTGGCAGGAATGCTGGTTCAGTACTGTTTCTTTTAGGATCAGCTGAAGTCCAAAGATCCAGCTGCTTCCGTAGTCATGGTCATTTCTTCCTTGTCTTGAAGCACTGCCTTTTTTTCAAATGCATTGGTTTTGGATATGTTTTTTTGTGTCAATTTCAACAGCATTTTTGAAATATGGCTATTCCAAGAATGGGACTGAACTACGCTGTTTTCGTTTCTGTGTATTTGCTGGTGCTGGCGAACTTAAAGCCTTTGTAACCAGTTGGAAAAGGCCAACATCTCACTAGCCTACCTGAGTTTCTCTCACTGTCTCAGACGCCACTGCATCTGGTCCGACAAGTTTGGAGAGTCTGGCGAAAACACAAGAGGGGAATCGGCGTTTCTGTCTCTCCGATGGGAGGAACCCCTATTCAGTGATTGTTACGCGAAGCTAGAATATCACTTTGCTGGGTCAGGTCGCGTTTCCCTCCTGGCAGTGGTTCAGACAGAGAGTCAGGAGTCATGAGAAGGCACACTTGTAATCTCTCCCCTTCCCTGCTGGTCAGTGTGTCAGTGCTGGCCGAGGGGGTAATAGGATGAAAATTGTGCCATCTTTATTGCTGAGGATTTGGCTTTGCTGACAGAGTGCATCACTGACACAGTGCAGAGAGTATTTCTAGTTTGTTTAGTGTCTAGAGCGAGAGCTGTGATAGTCTACAGGAGAGAGGACCTGGGAGGGTTTGTTGAGACTGATGTTTGGAGATAGGTGGAGGATGTTTTGTTTTTTTGCCAGTGCTGGGAAGCATGCACTCTGTGGTATGATGATGCAGAGACTGAGCAAACAGACCAGATCAGATCAGGCCAGACCAGACCAGACCAGACCAGACCAGACCAGACCAGACCAGACCAGACCAGACCAAACCAGATCAGACCAGATCAGTTCAGATCAGATCAGATCAGATCAGACCTGTCCCTTTACACTGCAGGGAGCTGAGATCACCAGCTCTCTAACATTTACCGTAACACGTAATATCTCTCATCTTGGAGAGAAAAAAAAGAACAGCCATCATGCAGATGGGTTTCATCATGTATTTGATCGGCGGTGTATGTAATTTGTATGCTTACTGAATTTCTTTTATGGAGCCTAATTGGAAAGTTTTCTCATAGCTATATGATTTCGAAACCAACTGTGATGTAATCTATTTTGTGTAATAAGCATAAGGGAGATGCTGTAAAATGTTTTATATATAGTCTTTTCTTGCTGTTCTAAAGGCATAAGGAAAGCTTTGCGCCTAATTAAAGCTTCATGGGACTTTTTGTAGAGATAGTAAAAAAAAGAGTCGTAGCAACTTGTATAACTGAGGTGTAACACCATTCCATTTTTACAAGTTACATTTTTCATTTTAATCTAGAAGAATATGTACAAGGCATAGTAAAATATATTCATGGGTAGTTAACAGCCCCCTGTGTTTATATCAGGCCGACTACCCAAGTTGTGCCAAATATTCTTGTAAATGCACAGCATGCACACACACATACTGTACACACACAAACACACACACGCACACACTGTATGTACACTATGGTGAAGGTAACACTGTAATGGTGGAGTGATTCTGGCATGTAGATGTGCACACATGACATGATCAGCTGCTAAACCTCCTCACACTTCACTAACACCTTCCCAAGGATGTGCTTTGTGGGTGGTAAGCCATTTGAAACCTCTGCGTTCTCCTTAATGAGGTGCACAAGGTTGGGCCAGTGCAAGAAGTGTGAGGGTGGGGGTGGGTGCTGCAAGGACAGAATATTTTTGAGGACTCACGAACAGTAAACTACCACCACCTGTTTGCACCTGTGTATTTTGCGCAACATTGGTTCATTTAATGAGGAGGAGGTCATGGTGTCCAAGTTTAGCTGTAAGCCTCCTGACTTCTGACATTTAAGGGTAAGTGACTCTGTTTCAACGGCCACCTTGTGGATGACAATTTTGGCTGGCAAGTTTATGGAACTTCATTAGCATTTTAATACAACTTAATATGGCCCATGTCGATGAATGAGCTTCTTTGGAGTGTGCGAGTTGAAGGGACAGTCAAACTTGGAAGTCACCACAAAAACTGGCAGAATAATGTCTCATGTGAAACAGTGGAGATGCTTGAAAGGAGATGCTTGAGCTGCCATTGGATCTTGCAGAACGAGGCTCTAAATATCTTACCCTGATTGATTGATACTATAGTGACCTAGGATTGACATTATGCGTTTCAAGAATGATTAATTACAATGCCTTGCATGCATTAATTTATAAAACGGTCATTAACAACAACTGAATGTAGCTTCTTAGCTAGCTAGCTGTATTCTTAGGTTAAGAACATTCATAAATGAACCACACTCCACGTTTTTAAGATGAGGCTCAATATACTGTATATACAGTGCCCCTTTAAAGTCTACAGCCTGTTTCAAATGTTTTACCTTTTGTTACCTTATAGCTTTTAATAATTTTTCCACCTTTATTTATACATTGTAACCCACAACTTCCAAGTGAAAAAGATGCTTCTCAAAATTTCTGAAAATGAAGAAAAAATAAATTGGGCAACGTTTGCCCATTCTTCCTTTCAGAACTGTTCAACCTCAGTCACATTGCGTGGGGACCGTTGATTGACTGCGCTCTTCAAGTCCACAAGTTTTCAATAGGATTTAGGTCAAGGCTCTGACTAGGCCAATCAAGGACAAAACCTTTTTGTTTTTTTAGCCACTCCACTGTTGCTTTTGCTGTGTGCTTTGGGTCATTGTCATGCTGAAAGGTGAGCCTCCTTCCCAATTTCAACTTTCTTGCAGAGGGCAGCAGGTTTTCACTCAAGAATTCTTCTGTATTTTGTCCATACATTTTCCCTTCTATCCTGACAAGTGCCCAAGTCCCTGCTGATGAGAAACACCCCATAACAGAATGCTACTACCACCATACAGTAGAGATGGTGTTATTTGGGTGATGTGCTGTATTGGGTCTTCGCCAAATGTAACGTTTTGCATTTAGGTAAAAAATGTATGTCTTGGTTTCATCTGACCACAACATTTATTGCCACATGGCTTCTGAATCTTCAGAGTGTTTTTTTTTTTTTTTTTTTGCATACCTCAAATGAGACTGAATGTGGACTTTTTTGAGTAGTGGCTTCTTGTAGTGTCCTTCTTGCCACCACCCTACCATACAGACCAGAATTGTGGAGTGCCTTCTGTATTGTTGACACATGCACATATTGACCACTCTTTGCCATACAGTCCTGTAGCTCCTTCATAGTTGTTATTGACCTCTTGGTGGCCTCTGACCAGTCTCCTTCTTGCTCAGTCATCCAGCTTGGATGTAAGGCCTGATCTAGGCAAAGTACTGGTGGTGCCATACACCACCAGTACCACCATCTCCAAAACGGCAGGTCTTGTGGGGTGTTCCCAGTATGCAGTGGTTAGTACCTACCAAAAGTGGTCAAAGGAAGGACAACCGGTGAACCGGCGACAGGGTCATGGCGCCCAAGGCTCATTGATGCGCGTGGGGAGCGAAGGCTAGCCCGTCTGGTCCGATCCCACAGTAGCACAAATTGCTGAAAAAGTTAATGCTGGCTATGATAGAAAGGTGTCAGAACACACAGTGCATCGCAGCTTGCTGCGTATGAGGCTGCGTAGCCGCAGACCGGTCAGAGTGCCCATGCTGAACCCTGTCCACCGCCAAAAGCGCCTACAATGGGCACATGCGCGTCAGAACTGGACCATGGAGCAATGGAAGAAGGGTGGGCTGGTCTGATGAATCACGTTTTCTTTTACATCATGTGGATAGCCGGGTGCGTGTGCATCATTTACCTGGAGAAGAGATGGCACCAGGATGCACTATGGGAAGAAGGCAAGCCGGCGGAGGCAGTGTGATGCTCTGGGCAATGTTCTGCTGGGAAACCTTGGGTCCTGGCATTCATGTGGATGTTACTTTGACACGTACCACCTACCTAAATATTGTTGCAGAACAAGTACACCCCTTCATGGCAACGGTATTCCCTGATGGTAGTGGCCTCTTTCAGCAGGATAATGCGCCCTGCCACACTGCAAAAATGTTCAGGAATGGTTTGAGGAACATGACAAAGAGTTCAAGGTGTTGACTTGGCCTCCAAATTCCCCAGATCTCAATCCGATCGAGCATCTGTGGGATGTGCTGGACCAACAAGTCCGATCCATGGAGGCATCACCTCGCAACTTACAGGACTTAAAGGATCTGCTGCTAACGTCTTGGTGCCAGATACCACAGGACACCTTCAGAGTCTTGTGGAGTCCATGCCTCGACAGGTCAGAGCTGTTTTGGTGGCACGAGGGGGACCTACACAATATTAGGCAGGTGGTTTTAATGTTGTGGCTGATCGGTGTATATACTATATGTATATATACTGTACAGTATATGTGTATATATCAGTGGCGATTTCTTTAAGACAATGAGGGAAGCTCGGCTTTTCCTATAAGTTTATTAATGTTGTATTTAAAATATTTTTAAATACAACATTAATAAACATTTTTACTTAATATCTATTTTTTTTAAATACCACAGATAGAGAGTGGTATTTCAATTCCATAGTAGTCACTTAGACTGAAATGTTTTGTTTACGATCTATCGCCTCACGCACTTGAAGCTGTCAGTGGAAGCTCGGCCGGTCGCAGTTGTCTCTGGATTTCTATGGACTTACTGTATTTAATGGAATAACATGTGATGGGTTTTGGGTAGTTTAATTGGACTACAGTCAGGTCCACAAATATTTGAACATTGACAAAGTTATTGTTATTTTAGCTGTCTACCACAGCATATTGGAGCTCAAAGTGCAGACTTTCAGCTTAAATTTGAGGGTATTTACATCCAAATCGGATGAACGGTGTAGGAATTACAGCACTTTTTAAGGGACCAAAAGTAATTGGACAATTGGCCGCTCAGCTGTTCCATGGCCAGGTGTGTGTTATTCCCTCGTTATTTCATTTACAAGTAAGCAGATAAAAGGTCTAGAGTTGATTAGAGTTGATTTCAAGTGTGCATTTGCATTTGGAATCTGTTGTTGTTAACTCTCAATATGAAGTCCAAAGAGCTGTCACTGCCAGTGAAGCAAGCCATCATTAGGCTGAAAAATCTAAACAAACCCATCAGAGAGATAGCAAAAACATTAGGTGTGGCCAAATCAACTATTTGGTACATTTAAAAAAAGAAAGAACGCACTGGTGAGCTCAGGAACACCAAAAGGCCCGGAAGACCACAGAAAACAACTGTGGTGGATGACAGAATAATTATATCCGTGGTGAAGAAAAACTCCTTCACAACAGTTGGCCAGATCAAGAACACCCTCCAGGAGGTAGGTGTATCTGTGTCAAAGTTAACAATCGAGAAGACTTCACCAGAGTAAATACAGAGGGTTTACTACAAGATGTAAACAATTGGTAAGCCTCAAAAACAGGAAGACCAGATTAGAGTTTGCCAAAAAACATCTAAAAAAGCCTGTACAGTTCTGGAACAACATCCTATGGACAGATGAGACAAAGATCAATTGTACCAGAATGATGGGAAGAGAAGAGTATGGAGAAGGGAAGGAACTGCTCATGATCCGAAGCATACCACCTCATCTGTGAAGCATGGTGGAGGTAGTGTTATGGTGTGGGCATGTATGGCTGCCAATGGAACTGGTTCCCTTGTATTTATTGATGATGTGACTGCTGACAAAAGCAGCAGGATGAATTCTGAAGTGTATAGGGCTATATTATCTGCTCAGATTCAGCCAAATGCTTCAAAACTCATTGGACGGCGCTTCACAGTGCAGATGGACATATATATATATACATACTGCGAAAGCAACCCAATACTTTTTTAAGGCAAAGAAGTGAATGTTCTGCAATGGCCAAGTCAATCACCTGACCTGAATCCAATTGAGCATGTATTTCACTTACTGAAGGCAAAACTGAAGGCAAAACGCCCCAAGAACAAGCAGGAACTGAAGACAGTGGCAGTAAAGACCTGGCAGAGCATCACCAGGGAAGAAACCCAGCATCTGGTGATGTCTATGGGTTCCAGACTTCAGGCAGTCATTGACTGCAAAGGATTTGCGACCAAGTATTAAAAATATAAAATATATAAATATAAATATTTAAAAAACCTTAAATTAAAGCTGAAAGTCTACACTTAAAGCACATCTTAATTGTTTCATTTAAAATCCATTGTGCTGGCGTACAGAGCCAAAATGGTGAAAATTGTGTCACTGTCCAAAGATCTTACTGTATATTGAGTACGTCAATCTGAGTACGTCCAATTTTGACATGCCTCCGTCAATCAGGATCTGTTTGTGGCTCCATCCAATAGCTACAATATTTGCGGCTTGGGCACATTCATTTTCAGAGAGTGACGTCTGTTACAGGTGAGGTTGGCAGTAGTTTGAATTATTTTGTCTTTATTCCTCTATTATTGTAATTCGGTATTTTAATTGAACTATTAATCATTTCTATTGTAAATTGATCACTTGGAGTTGAAAGTTAGCCACAGTAGCTAGCTGTTAGCCAGTCTGCTAACTTGCTTGGGCTAATTTAGCTAACGTTAGCTAGCTAGCTGACATTTGCAGTTCAGATCAAACAAATGATTTTAGCTAGCTAGCTAGTTAGCATCATGTTTTAGAAGAAAGTCTTTGTATATTCAACATGTCAAATAATAAGCTGCAGTTTTGTTCTAAGAAAGGTTTGCTACCAGTTAACATTATCTAGCAAATAATTTGTCCCATCTGGCATGTTTCAACTGAACCAGGCTAACATTAGCTAGCTAACTGCTTGACATTGAGGATTGTGAAGTCACTGGAGAAAAACCCTTGCTGGTATGACCGAGTGATTGAGCACTTTGATAGGATAAAGGAAGGAAGAAAGGTAAGGGGACAGCCCATAATATTTATTTTGATATGTTGCAAAATTTATGTGTTGGCTTTTACCTTAATTAGGGAAATTATTTAGCTACCATACCCTGTATTGTTTCTCTGTAAGAATTGACATTTAAATGTAAACAATTTCTTTGTGAAGCTAGTCTTACCAAGTGTACCAAAATGTATTTACTGTTATGTTGAATAACATTTGAATTACCTATGACCCAAGTCTTTAATAAACTGACAATTTATCTCTTTATTTGTTTCTAATGTTTCATCAAAGTACTAATTTGATGAAAAATGTAATAATTGTTATTGAATGAAGATGGTATTATTGTCTTAAATTATATGATGTCAGGCTTTTAATATGAGGATAATACCTGCATTTTGCAGTAGTGAGGCAGGCAGGCAGCATCAGGGGCAGCAAGTTCATCATCATCATCATCATAATCATCATATTATCAGAGCAGCAGGGGCAGTGAGCAACCATATCATCAGAACAGCAGAGGATGTCAGATCCCCCCCAATTTGTCAATATGTTATTGAATGAAGATGCTAGGATTGTCTTAAACTATATGATGTCAGACGTTTAATATGAGGATAATCTCTATTTTGTAGTAGTGAGGCAGGCATGCAGGCAGCATCAGGGGCAGTGAGCATATCATCATCACCATCACCATCATCATCATCATCATAACATCATCAGAGCAGTCAGCATCGCCAGAGCGTCAGAGAAGGTCAAGGTCAGATCAGCACCCCTCCCCCCGGCCCTCAGCTTCACCTGTTGTGGACCCCACCAGTCGCCACTATATATATACGTATATACTATAAAATAAAATAATATGTTAAGAGCATAGCCAACCAACAAGGTAAAATGTAATCTCGTAATATGTGCACAGTAGCAAATTGATATTATAAGCTGGGAGAGATATTAAATGAAATGCAGAGAGAGAGAGAGAGAGAGAGAGAGAGAGAGCACATACTTTCTGCTACTTAAGTTCCTCTCCAAAGGAAGCAATAATCCACAGACCGGCAATTAGCTCTGCCAATGCATGCCAGCAGGCCCCTATCAATATGCCAGAAACCAATCAAGTCAAAGTAAATATCACCCTTTATGCAAACAAGCTACCAACCGCAGCTCCCATTTCTAAGGAATGCAAGTAGGTAATAAAGTTTTGCTGACAGGTGTTGTTTACTGCGGAAGTATTGGCGGGAGAACAGAGACGGTACGTGATTGAAGCTCCCCTCCAAGTATTTCCTGAACAGGAGGTTGTCATACAAACTGCATATTTGCTTCTTGAGCACATTAATTATTGAGAGAGATTACTGTTAAAATGAATTTAATTAAATTATGTCTAATGCCTTCGAAACTAAACCATGAAATGATGATTATTGGGGGAATATTTTTGGGGAAAAGATCTTGAATGCAGTATTGAAGTGAGAATATTTGTAGCACAAATAATATTTTATTTATTGAAGGGTTTCACCAGTGGCCTGCTTTGTTAAAATAAATATGTAGTCAAACAACTGCCAGTGATTGCCTCTAGCCTTTCTGTGTAGCTAGAAAGTAACAGTTGTATCCCATCAATGGTAAAATTATCCCTTCGAAGAGAAAATACGTTCCTTCTTGTTTTCTGAATCACACTTAAACTCATTTAGATTTTTTCTTCTAAATTAGATTATGAAAGCAATTGACATCAGACGGCAGATGGTGAATCTGCCAGGAATTGTAATTTAACAAGTTCAACACAAGAATGAAGGTCTTAATTCTTCAACATTCTTTATTGTATCTTTCACTTGTGTAGATTCGTGAAAAATTACTTTATTAAATGCATAGGGTCCTGCAGATTTCAATTATCAACACTGTTTTAATGTTGCATTTTCTCTCTTTCATTTTCCTCGACCCTACTTCTCATATAGCCAATAGAGTCTTAAATAGAATATCCTATTAGATAATTAGAAGCAAGTTGAGTAGTTGTTTATTGAGTTCATGTGTCAAGACAGAATGACTTATCAGAAAGAATAGTGTGGCTGTAGCTGTTCCTGTTCCTAATCAGAGAGAAATGAGCCAGGGAGCATTATAATTTCAACTGCAAGTCAGATTCTCTCTCACTGAACAGCAGTGAGTGGTGAAACTTCTGTAATTCCAGTCAGGTGTGTCTGTGCAGTATTGAAATGGACATAAATCATTTGGCAAGCCCAAATTAACTAAATTTTCTGCGGAGACAATTGGAGCCATTCAGGGTCTTGGAATGCACAGTAACAACATTTCACTTTTTTTTTGTTGGTTGGAGATTTGTAGGTTAGGCATATGGGTTAAAATATGGGAACAATTATGGGAAGATTCGAATGATGTCATGTAAATGTAATTTAAAACATGAAGAAGAATCCTTTCTTGGCCATGATAATTATTCAAAAGAATGCAGGCATGTCTTCATTTACAATAGCTACAATGTGAAGAACCAGAGAGGCCGCTCAGTAAACCTTGGGCTATGAGTATCAGAGTGGTATGGGTGAGGTAAAAGTGACCTTGATTAAATCAACATTTGTCCTTAACTTTGGTTCTGAGCTGAACTGCTTCTGGAGACTTAAAACTTTGTGAGTCAAAATTGAGGGCTGTTTCCTGATGGAATGTCTCTTTTTAATCATTTTTGATTGTTGAGAAAATGTTATATTGGTTCCGTAGAATGTTATTTCACCACAGTAAAATAACATAGGGAGATCCTGTTTTATTTTATTATATTATATTATTATTATCTTGTTACGGGCCATAAAGAGTTGAAAACAAAACAAAACACTAGAATTCATGTGGAATTAACAGTGGGAACGATCTAAGGAATTCTGCCCTCTACTAAATCTCATCTTGTTTTAACAGTGTCTTTTAATCCAGAGCCAACGCAAGCCTGGCGAGACACAGTAATCTACAAGCTTTCGCTTTTTAAGCCTGTATTTGTTTTTTAAGTCACAATGATGCAATGCTTTTCAGCAGCCTAGGACTTCAATTCGAATTACATTCAATAAAAAAAAGCTTACCTTATTTTTACAAAGGAGTATTTTTAGCGAGCAATTTAAAGGCTGAGTTGCTTAAACATTGCTGAGTCTGAATTAAAATATGAAAATCTGTTGATGCATTCTTTCAGTAGCTTAACGCATAACAAGCTAATGTAAGAACTGAACTATTTTTCTATTGTGTTAACAAAACTCTTGGATGAAAGTAAACAAGGATATTAACCCCCCAAAGTTTTAACCTAACATCATCCTACAGGTGTCTGGCTGGAATGCTAAGTTAAAAGTCATAGCAACCATGGCACCTGTTGGTGGGGCCATGGCCGTACCTCCAGGTACCCCACAGGAAATGACAGCAAGGGGCACTGAATGTAAACTTAGACTCTTAATAGAAAACTGAACGTCGTAAGAGCTTCTCAAGCCTCAGTATAGACACCTGCAACTCTGAAACCAGACCCTCATCCTAATGTCAATGGAACGTTTGTTTTGTTGCTTTGTTTCCCCCACCGTTCTCATGCCCTTGTAACAAGAGGTCCAGACCTTACTTTAGGGGCGACATTATCAAAACCCCAAATCTGTCTCATATATTCCATGGTAACGGACCGTTCTCATGTCTGGTTCTTGAATCTTTAGGGCTTCTTAACTACCTGATTGGCTCCCGAAAAAGTGTTTCCTTGTGGATAGAGAACATTATCAATCCAATCCGACATAAAATTCATTAAATAAATGCCAGAAGAACGACTGCAATGAATTATAGTCGTTCAATAATTGGTTGAATTACGCATAGCTTTCTCTCTGGCCTTCGGATGATGTCACAAATGTTTTGCGTTTGTGTCATTTGTCATGCACAGTTATTTTCAGATTCTGTGTACTGGTATATGTACTGTGTACTGTCTTACATTAAATAGTTAAATTAACCACCAGATCCTCAACATCATGTGGCTCATTTAAGTCGTTATGATCAGATGGGTCAGAGGGGAACTCCTGCTAGAGGAAGCGACTGGGTGGTGTTGCTATGTTCTTGTAGCCCTCATGGCCCACCTGTGTACCATGTTATGTTATGTTATAAATACAGGTGACCTCTGTGTTTCTGACAAAACATTTCAAAGTGAGAGCCTTTTGTTATACTGCAGACATTTTTACTACATTGAGCTGTAAAAAACATAGTTAACATTTAATACATGCACACACTTGCACACTTGCACACACACACACACACACACACACACACACACACACACACACACACACACACACACACACACACATATATATATATATATATATATATATACAGTATATACTGTATATGCAATAACATATAATATATTTCAATGCAACCTCTTCCACAATTATCTGGGGAAACCAGCCAAACAAAATAAGTAGAGATATGAGACTTTTTAATCTGCCGACCAGCACAAACTCATCCCCATGTTAGTTTTGGAGTTTGGCATGAATATCTTGGCAGACTCTGGAACAAAACTAATTGAGCCATTAGCTCAATCACACAAATCCTGATGGAGAGTTCAGCATCAAAACAGGGCATTTAAGTTGGCCCCATTAGAAGCCTGGCACGACACACCAATTATGTTTGACAATTAAAACTTTGTGGGGTGATCAGAGCCCTTCTGGCAAGGCCTGATGGGTAATGAGAAAAACTGGGGGGGCGGTGCTGCTCACATAGTTGCCAGGCCCACAATGCATGTGACCTTTCCCAAAGTGCACCTGAATCTTCTCACGGTTACACTGCTACTGGCTGGAGGGATGAGATGGGGAGATAAAGGGTAGGAGCGAAGTTCAGGCTCGATTTCCCTCCGAATGCGTGTACGACCAAATTCTGTGCATTTTTTACATTCTCAGTCTGTCCAGTGCTTTTGAATACCTGCGGTAAGAGCTTGTTTGGACAAAGCTTGTTCGGCATTTTGCACACAAAGTAACCACCATCAATATTTAGTATATTAGCATTGTAGGGAATAAGTATATTCATGGAGAGTTGTTTCTTTGTGAATTCCTAGTTGTGTCAATACATGTTGAAGAAAATGTCAACTGATTTCAATGCAGGGGAAAAAACTTTTGCGTCTCTGCTGTCTGTGAGGAGGTACATGTTCCCATGTCGGGCTTACTGTCATTAAAAATATAAGCCTGCTTCCTGATTATCAAGAGCTGCTAGGACTGTTCCGTACTGTGGAATTCCCTCAGATCCACGAATAGGCTGCATTTTAAAAGCCTTCATCGTACTGGAAAACAGCGGTCTTAAAATTCCTTATCAGTTGGTATTTAGTGTGTAAATGTGCCATCCCACCATTTCACCAGTCCTGCTCCGTCACCTTTTAAGAAGAAAGGGAGTCATTTTTCAGTTGTAACCAGATACAAGTGTCGCATGTGAAGCGCCGTGTCGTAACCTGTGTGTAAAATGGTGCTATAAAAAAATCAAGATTGATTGATTGACTGACTGACCACAGAATGACCAGGGCTATGCTGCTGTTTTTTGGGAAAGTAGCTCGTTCAGAATATCCCATTAACACTCAAATGAACAGTGAACATTGCCACTAATGGCACGCTTACAGAAAACACATACAAGCAAAGCCATTAAAAAAACAGGCATTGTGCAATTTTTGCCGACAAAGAAAATATTTGGTTAAGGTTCATTTGCTTTCAGGGACACGTGCATAACATGTCTGGATAAACACCTTTATCTTATCCTTTGAGCAGTAACTTCTGCCAAGGAAGGAAACGAATGGGCACTGAATTTGATCCCGGAAAGTGATGAATGTTTTGTTTTGGTACAGCGAGAATTAAATCATGTGTCACAATCTCGTCCTGCACTGTAGCAAGAATTAAGCTTTCAGATTTTTGGCATCTGTTGACATGCCTGCTCTAAAACAACATGAAAAAATGTAAAATGAAACCTGAAATGCATGTGTAAAAATAAGAGCGTGACACAAAATATACCTCAAGAAGATGCTATGCTGGTGCTTTCAGAAGCACATCAAAGAATTCCCCCTACTTTCTGAAGGATGGGTGCTGGTTATTATGTGCATTAACTTGTTGTTATATTTGGAGACCATTGCAGTAGGTCGTGGGAAACAGAGACACTGAAATGACTCAGTGTGCTCTTTACCACAACGGCAACAGATCGAAGATACAACGGCAAAGATACAATCTTAAGAAGCCGTTATTAGTGAACAATCTCATTTTGGTTTCAACGTATTGAAACAAGATTGCAAACCCATAGTCCTCCTGGGTCACCAGACATCTTTCTGAGGTAACTTCTGATGTATACAGTAGATATTTAAATTTGGATTATGGCACTGGATGTCAGATTCGTATGGCAGAAATTGAATCATATTCGAATTGGATGATCATATCAAGTATTCCTGTATTTGTCTTGTATTAAATACTTTTAATTTCCTCAGCGATCTGTCTGCTTGCTTTTGCTCCATTTTGTTTTCTGGCCTTGCTTGATAACACATACCAAATGTTTCAATGAATGAATGACCTTACAATGATGTTACACAGGCGCTACTTGGTCCCAAGCGACCTTGTGTAAAAGCTTCGGGTTGGTCACTTGTATGTAAGCCAGACTGTCCTCTTTGTTCCCCTCAGGTCTCATTGACCTAGTCGACCAAGGTCACTCACACAGCAAAAGCAAAATTAAGCCCTGGCTAATGCAATGACCCAATTCAATGAGTTGAATATACTTTTCCAGGATCACACATTAGCCTTTTTCCAAGGTGCTAGGCTTAGTAGTGTGAGTCCGGTAGAGAGGTAAAGGATATTTTGAATAGGACTCAAGGAATCAAGCAAACCTGCCACTGTTGTCTGCTTCGGTGACAGCAGGGATAGCATTTACTTGCACTATTTCGATTTTTACTATTTTATTCTTATTCTACGTTCTGCGCAGTTCCTCAGTGAGCATCAGTCAGTCAGAGATGAACCTGTGAGTACAATGAGAGCATTTGCTTATTTGAGTTTTTAGCAGACCTATATTGGATCTGAATGTGGTTTTGAGTCTTCTAATATGTTTGAAATTATTTTTGTATATCACGCAGACATTTTTTTTGGTGATCATACTGTTTATTGTCCTGATTCTTACAGATACTCAGGATTTTGAGAGAAAAGAACAAAAACAACAACATATAAACACAAACAAAAAATATGGCTGAAAAGGTGTAGACTGGCAATGACCTGTAAGCACGGAGGCAGTGGGGGTACAGTGTACTGTTTGAGTCAAGGACATACATTTTGAGCCAAAACCAAACGTTTCTAAAACTTGCCGTAGATAACTCCACTCTAACCTTTGAAACGTCTTTTCAGCGTCGAGAGAAAACACAGCGCAGGACAGAGTGTCAGCCATTCTTACAATGTGCAATAACCTCTGCATATTGTTGATGCAGACATTTTCTTAGGCAAAACACAAAAATGGCCCTCTTTTTAAGACACGTGATGGGTTTAGCTACGCCCAATATCCTGGACAATATGCAATTCTCTGAGACACGGAAATTACCATTTTTAGTGACTATATAAGAGAAGGCCTGCAGAGTTTAGAGGACAGTGTTTAGATTAGTTTCCCAGATGCTCCAGCTTTGCCAGGGCTAGAATAAAAAGCTGTTATTTTGTATTCAGAGAGGCAGCCCTTTGTTTAGTCTAAAGCAGCAGGGAAAATTTCCCTCTTTGTCTGTTGTGTGGGTGATACATTATATCAGTAGCAATCTCTCTCTTTCTCTCTGTCTCTGTCTCTCTCTCTTTCTCTCTCTCTCTCTCTCTCTCTCTCTGCCTCCCTTGGGCATGGGAGCTAACTCTGTTATTAGTTTATGCCTCATAACTCACATTAGTCTTGCCATTTAATTTACTCTTAATTAGGTCTTGTTTCCATTATCTTACCAACTAAAGTGAAATTCGCTGGTCAAGATTTTTCTTGATATGCAAATTTAAATGTATTTCATTTGTATAGCATGGCCTGTTTAAAAACACATGAATATCTTTTTTAGGATCTGCCAATGCACGTGTTCCAAAGAACAATGTAATTTAGGGAAGACAAAAAATTACTATAGGAGCCAAAAGTAAATTGAGCTGTTCAGATTTAGTTTTTAGGATTTACAGGAATTTAGGATTACATAATATTGAAAAGCACTGTTTTCGTCCACTTGTGAGATATTTAGCATTAATAAATTTGCATCTGTAGACTTGAGTTTTGAAATGCATGGATTTTTATGAAGGGGGGAGGCAAAAGTCTATAATATGTAGTTGTCTATAATAGCGTTTATATTCTGCCTGCCTTGAACCACAAAGGAACAAAGGTAATTTATCAATGTGTTCTTATTTTTGTAATCGTTTTATGACATGGAAATATAGAAGCGATTATTTCCAATGGTAATATAGGTAACACAAAAAAGCTCAATATTTGAAAATTATTTAGTAGGACCATGTCAGCCCTTATTCCAACAGAAACATTGACAGTAACGTTTGAGAACCACCCCTTATACAATGTGAATGACTGCAATAATAACTTGGGTTTAGTTTAATACCATTAGGTAGATAATTGTTGATTTACTTTTGACAAGCTCAACAGTAAGTCATAAGCACAGTCAGAATGATCAGATTTTGCTCTTTTACATTGTTATTACACTTGTTGCTAGGTAAGGGGTTGAGATGGTGTAGTTTGGTGTGTGTGATCCTGGGGGGGTACTACTTCTCTGTAGTAGTGCCCCCCGGCACACACACACCCCCTGCTCACCTAATATCCTGGATAGTAGACCTCTGACACGCACATCAGCGTCTTGCATCCAAGACCGTTCCCCCATGAGTTAGTCCCTGTGTGCTCGCTCGATTAGAGAGAGGCCCAGGTGTGTGGGAAGTGTACTCTGCACAGACGCAGCCCGGGGGCCTCGGGTTAACTGAGCTCGATCAGCTGGAGGAAGTGGCACTGCGGGTGTCAGAGGAAGGAATGCGTAACAGCAGCCCAGGAGGGAGAACTCACTGGCACTCGCTTCCTTCACGACCTCCTCCCTTAATGATACCAAAAACTGTTTATGCATTTCGAGTACGTTCTTTAATGTTACCGGAGGTTTTCTTTCTCAAAGTGCGCTATTCGGAGATTTCCACCTGCTCACCTCGGTGCTCTTTTCTTTGCGTGGTGCAAGCTATTTCTCCTGGCTGCATTATAAAGATTATAGAGTATTTCAAGCCAAGTCGATGACAGACCGATGAATATGTAATATCATATAACTGATACAATTAGGCAATGTTTTATAAACTCTGAAATAATGAGTCTAGTGATAAACAAAAATTGTATTTTTCTCTGGTGGCTAGTTGGAGGATTTACAGTCCTTTTCACTGGGTACCCCTAAGAGGTGAGAAGTGTTGTCTGCAGGAAGTAATTATGTTGAACTTGCTTATTGGAAATGGTATTTTGAATTATCCGTAATCTATTTAATCTGAGAGGTTTTTGTTTTTGCTTTTCAGGTGCCTTGTCTTTCACGGAAGAAAGTGTTGGCTGATTGGATAGCTGTATGTGTGAGGCTACGCTCAGAAATGCAACCCTGGCCAACAGTGGCCTGGGCCTTACTGCTGACTCTGATTGCTGATTGGCTGAAGACTGTCCAAGCACGGGACTTTACAGTAAAAGACATCATCTACCTCCACCCTTCAAGTAAGATTTCTTACATTTTATTGATTTATTTTTCCTTTATTTATCCAGGAGAAGAAAAAAAACATTGAGATGAACATCTCAAGGAGGACCTGGCCGAGAGCATTCAAAAATACAAATACACAAGAGTACACAAGACAATATATAAAAATGACAATACGATAAAACAGTGACATGAAAACAAATCTAATAAACAGATCTACATTTTTGCCAAGCTCATTTAAATGCCTTGTTAGACCAGCTTTTCCTAATGTGTAGTAATCAAAGTATCAAATCCTGTTTTAAGCGTGCATGGCATTTCATCAATGTTTGACCAGTGTCATTGCTTTGCTCAATTTCATTGATATTTACAAAGATGCACTGCTGGTTCAAAGTTGATGTAAAAATGTGACCTGTAGATATCCTATTTCCGTGACAGAATCAGAACACCGGCCCGTGGTTGAGTGAGGAATCAAACCAGTGCCCTTCCCCGTCCCCTTTGTGTCCAGCCAGTGGCATTAGCTGGCTGAGATCCTGTAATCCCCAGGCCCTCCATCTCCCGCGAAACCCCCCTGATTAGGAGAGGCTATTGTTACAGGCCCCTCCGACGGGTCCCGTCGATCTCTCCGGCGTCTCTCTGAACGACTGTCCTCGGGTCAGGGCCTCACTACAGAGACTCTGGTGGGGTGGGGAAATTGGGTGGGGGGCGGGGGGAGCTTCCGTGGTCCTCTGATCCCGGGCCAACACAGACAGCGCCGCAGCTGGTACTAAAACTGCATGCGTCCCCTGCTCCGCCCGGCACAGCCCTTTGAAGTCAGAGACGCGTGATCTCATGCACATTAGCTGAGTTGGGTTCCCTCCGCTCGAGGGTGGACGGGCACCGCGCCGCCCTGCTCACGCCCCGTCAGGTGTGGCCTACATTAACCATGACACGGGGCCCCGGAGGGTTTATGCGGTCGGGCTGCTCTCTCATTTTCCCTTTCCTTCGGCGTTCCTGCCATTTACGCCCGTATCCTGTGCCGCGGTAATGCCTCTTTTAACGGGACAGATTTAGGGTATGGGATCTCACGAAGGCACCCGTAACAAGTCAATATTTTTATTCGTTTAGCCTTAGCTCGTTTAAAATGGTTAGATGCGTGCCCGTCCCTCAATGGCTTTACAGTTCATTGGAATATCTCGGCAGCGTTGATCATTATGAAACCTTTAAATACATGACTAATAACTTCTCCTTTACAGTCACTGGCATTTCTTTCAAACAGATATCTTCTATAATACTGACTTGGCTTTTTTTTTTACACAATTTTTCAAGCATGGAATAAAATTCCAATCATCATATGGTTAGTATTAAGTTCCCGGGCGTAGGGTTGCCCCCCCCCCCCTTCGTTCTTCATCTGCTGTCTCATAATCATATTATTCCATGCTCTACTGCATCTCTAATCCAAGTCCCCCCTGTGTGCTCCACTCTGCATTTTAACTTCTCAAGCCTCCTGCAGACTTTGTTCCGCTGGTCATCTCTGTATTCAAATGTCCTCAAAGGCATCCTGTAACAGACACATGCTATGGTGGGGTGGACGCACAATTCTGGAGATGGACTACACACTTCCATCTGTCAATGGCTCCCCTAAAAATCCTTTCAGTATTAATGAACGCGACTGCCGATTAAATTCATGTTAGGAGCCGTCAGACCACTGCGAGATTACAGCACTAGTGATGTGACAGTGACAGCTACGGACAGGGGTAATTAATTGGTGTTGTTCCATGCGGTCCCAGTGACTCGGACGGAATGTTCCTTGCGGAACTGTGATATGCGCTCAATGTGGCCACTCTTAATTGGAAAGTTGCGTCAATTAGATCATGTTCCCTAAGCCCCCGACCCAAATGAGGCTGAAATGAACCATGCAATTGTCTCAGCTCGAGCAGTGCTATCTCCGTGCATACAGCCGTGCGAATATGTAATAGCCACAGATGAATTCTGCTCTAATTCCATTAACTTGAATTGAATCACTTCCATCGCATTAGCATAATACCTAAAATGCTAGTCGTTTATCAGTGAATCATTAACGGCAAGTTCTTATGTTGCGGCGATTGCCAACTGTTGCTATCGAAAGCAACCACGGAAATCCGTTACAGTGCAGTTGCCTTTAGATTGGCCTCTTCTCTTGGACACATGCAATGCCCAACGTAATAATCACATAAGCAATGTACGTTACAGAATTTGAACACGTTAGGACCAGCTATAGGATTAGACTACACTATACTGTTTTACACTAGGATCAGGCCAATAAGGAGATGCACTTACCAACATTATTTACATGAAGACAAGTTATTTTGCGGTGTGAACCATTACATTACATTACAGGCATTTAGCAGACGCTCTTATCCAGAGCGACTTACACAGTTTCACATTTTCTTTACATCCATAATACAGCTGGATATTTACTGAAGCAATACAGGTTAAGTACCTTGCTCAAGGACACAACGGCAGTGCCCCACCTGGGATCGAACCTGCAACCTTTGCGTTACAAGCCCAGCTCCCTAACCATTATGCTAACATTCGGTCAGTGCTGCTATTCACTTCAGCTCTGGCGGCGGTATCACCGTGTCGGTTTTGTGCGAGCGTGCGGATGACTCCCTCTTCTGCGCGCCGCGCACCGTGAACCGCACAGCCCCGTCTCTAAGCAGTGGCACTGCGTGACCGGCGAAGGCCCGGCCTCCCGATGCTGAAACTGAGCCGGCGAGCGTTTGAGCATGCTCGCCGGGGCGTGAGAGGTATGTAAATCAAAAGATTAGGGGGCTAATGCAAACCCAACACTCTCTGGGAGATGGCATGTTAGAGGTCAGCCCCGCGCACTAATAGTGGCCCCTGTAGCCAGAGAATGAAATCTCTTAAGATCTCTCGGCCCGGCGCTCTCTCCCCCAATCTGCCCTGAACATCAGAGAACCGAAGCCCTCTGGATCATGTTTAAGACCGGCAGACTCGCAGGGATATTGTAGCTGTCTCTCCACACAAATCCGTGTCACTTTGTGCCCACCCCTCGGCTCCTAGGGGGATTGGGTGACCGGCGCGGGAGGGTCGAAAATCACAGATTAAAAGGCGAGGGGGTGGGGGGGAATGGGGGCGGGCCCCAGAGAGTCGGGTGGTGGCTGCGGCGGCGGCCCGCTTGATTGGCAGGCTTTGTGCGCTGATTGAAGTTTGGATGACCCTCAGACCCGCAGCTGTCATAGCCAAAGGGAGGCGGGGGCCCTAACCAGATTAATGTAATGGTGCCGTATGAGAAAAGAGCAACCTGTGCTGCTGCTGTTTGAGGACAACAGATGGCTCACCCGTATACTTTTCATTCCTCTCACTTGGTTCACTAAAACTTTACTATATTATGTCCTGCATATATTTTTAGTATAAAAACTTTGATAATAGTTTTAGTTAGCTATTATTATGATTATGATTATTGTAATTATGATTGATGAAGATAATGATGATTATTATCATTATTATTATTAGTAGTAGTAGTAGTACATTTTCTTAGTACATGCCCTTATCCAGAGTGACTTAAATAGATTACATTTTTACAATGTACAGATTACATTTATATTCTTGAGTATTTAGCTGGTAATTCAGATTCAGTACTATTCACAGGAAATGTATTCATTTATAGAATGAGTAACTGCAAATGTCTTTGTGTGTGTGGTTCAATTACTGATGTCAAAGCAGGACATTTGACTGAATGTAAGGGACATGAAACAAGGATAGAAAATCATAAATAGACAAATAATTGTCTTGCCATTTGGCAATGTGATGTGCAATTGAAAAGATTCTGTTTGGAGATCATTTTAAAAGGTCTTTACTAATTAAATTGATTAAATTAATTTAATTCAATGTATAAAAACAAGCATAAAATGTGTACTTACAAGTGTAGTTATTCTTGATTGTTGGTGTTATTGTTGATTTGCATTTTATTTAAACAATTGCTTTGGCATACTGTGGCGCTGTGTGTTTAGGGCAATAAAGCATGTTTGAATTTGAACATTTCTTCATAAGAATTTGTATTTAGAATATTACTGCTTTAAAACTACCTTCAGAAACGACCCATTGTAGAAAGGGCAAGCAGTGTGACAAGGTTCTCAGTGGGCTCATGTGTCATTTCGTTTCCCTCTGTGTTCACAGCAACACCGTACCCAGGTGGGTTCAAGTGCTTCACGTGCGACAAAGCCGCGGACAATTACGACTGCAACCGCTGGGCTCCGGACGCATACTGCCCTAGAGGTGAGCGCCTTGAAAGACCGCTTCCTCCTTTCCTGTGCAAAAAATAGCTGTTTTTAACATTATGCAGTTTTGGAACGCCCCCACAAGGACATGAATTACTATGTTAGTTCTGTGGGCCTCTGTGTCTGTGCGATATTTAACATATTTCATTCGGAGGACATGTTTAGCTCATGAATAGCTGCTCTATTAGTCGGAAAAAAACAGCGCTGTCTCTTTGCCTTCATTCTGATTTAGTGTATTTCTTAAAATGGCCGAAACACAGTTTAAGTTATACGCGACTTTGTGCTAAACAGCACATTCTTTAAAAGAAGAACAAAATGCATATATCACACAGGACATGGGAACTTTGAATTCTGTGGAATACACTACTGCTGTTGTATGTTCAAAGTCGCCCTGAGACAGATCCATTCGTTCAGCACAACAAAGGCGACCAGAGACGAGGAACAGCGTAAAAGCTGTTGTAGCATCTGTTCTCTTCTTTTAAGGGGATACTTTCACACACCATGTACAGTTGTACAGTTTGATTTTAGTTTTTGTCGTCAGCCTTTTTTAGAAGGCTCTCACTTGTAAGTAATTATCTGTTGACATTGTGGGGACCTTTTTTTCAACAGAGACCAGGTACTGCTACACACGCCATAAAATGGACATGCAGGGGGACAGTGTGTCGGTGACGAAGCGCTGTGTGGCCCTGGAAGACTGTCTCTCTACAGGGTGTACTGAAGATGACCATGAAGGATATAAGGTGAGCAAACAGGATATCTTCACCACACTTGGGGTTGGGGATCAGTTTATATTGATTTATTTCACGGTTTACATTTCAATAAGTTCTTATGGGAAGTCTGTAGGAACCCCCCCCATCCGCAGTTATCCCCCTGGAGTTCCTCTTTTGATGTTTAGAACCTTTAAAACTAACCACAGGTACACACATTTCCGTGTAGCTGTAGGTAACTGAATGTACACCGAATATCCATATAATTACATAAAATCAAGATGGTATATTATAGTCGATTATTGGAGAAACCTTTTAAATAGTGTAACGTGAATACTGCTGGTCAAATCCACGAAATGTTCTCTCCAAAGAATGTTTAACGAGTGGCAAATCATTAAATGATTTAATTGTTGCCTAATTTCACAGAATAGCTTTCATTTCATTAATCATTAAGTCTCCCTTATCACAGGTAAAACGCTTGAAAAGAGCCACTTGAGATTACTTCAAAAGTGCGCACTTAAGGCACAATACGCGTGTGTATTTGACATGGCATGTGTTATCCAGAATGATTTTACTGTGCTTTTTAGTTAATCCTTTGCTTGCCCCAGAGTGATCTCACTCTTGATAAGGAAGAGACTGGTGTTTGACTGCTCTTTCTCAGTGGCTGTCACTCTAATCCCTGCTGAAAATTGGCTTCCCTCAAAGGTGGAGTTGACTGCAGGATACTCCACTTTTGTGATGAGGGTTAAATCTACCGACAATGTGGAAGTGCAGTTCTCATGTTCGATTTGCTCTGAAAGTGTTGAATAAATGGCTTGAGGAAAATTATATGTGTTGGTGTAAGGAAGAAATAAATAAATGTAAGAAAGAAAAAAAGAAAGAAAGGAAACAAAAATGAGGGACAAAATAAGGACAGATGGAATAAGAACATAAGAAGAATACATAATGACGAGAACGGGCCGTTCAGCCCATCTAGGCTCGTCATGTCCTAATCTAAAGAGTATCTAGTACTGCATCTAGCCTGGACTTGAATAGCCCAAGTGTTTCTGTCTCTACTACCTGACCCGGCAAGCTCTTCCAGGCATTGACAAATCTCTGTGTAAAGAAAAACTTCCTTATATAGAAAAACTTCCTAATAAGTCAAATGCAATTTTAAAAATGAAGTAAAATGCAATTAGCACAAGAGATAGAAAGAAAAGGAACAGAAGGAAGACGGCGAACTTCTGTTATACAGGGAACAAGGAGAGCGTGACTGTAAAAGAAGCAGAAATACGACGTCTCCACAGTCTCTCGTACTGAAGCCTTTAACTCCGCCTCTTTGGGTTGTCCACAGGTCTGCACTGCTTGCTGTGAAGGAAACATCTGCAACATGCCGCTGCCAACCAACGAGACGGACGCCGTCTTCGCCACCACCTCGCCGCTCAGCGGCAGCTGTCGCCTCGCACAGAGCCGCCTGCCGATATCCTGCTTCAGCATCGTCATCACCGCCTTCCTCAGCTTCAGCCATATTTAAGTGAACTTGCGACTGTGAAGTGAACCAGCTCGGTTATAGGCCAAATAACAGACAGTAGTAAAACGTGACAATGTTTTTTTACACTATATTTTCTCTCCTTGTTATGTGTCGAGGCAGCGGTGCACTTGGCAGAAGCATGTTTGGACTTGTGGAAGCTTTTTAACGTTTGTTGCAATGCGGAGTTGAAGTTTATTATCGCAATTGTATTTTGTATGCTTTGTTTGTACGATATACATGTACATATATAGTATTTATTTTTTTGTACAATACATTGATGCCTACCACTCCTGTAAAGTATTTGGAATCTAGATAACATTGTACTACATGAGGCACATTTTCCAGTTGGAACAGGTCAAGCGCTTGCATCCTTTCTCCAGAAATAATTTTTTTTAACTCCATGGAAAGGAACCCTGGCATGCATAAAACTTAGCTCTTTGTATCAATCTGGATGACTGTGGAAAACTTGTATATTTTCTGTTTGGATATCTTTTTATCATATCTTTGTACCATATTTTTCATTCCAGTCATAACATTAAGAGTAATCAACATCTGTTGATTATTTTTTGTTGGTATTTTTATGGTAAAATGGCTTGCCGTAGACGTTTACAATAAACACCTTTTAAAGCAATATTTACTTTTTGAACCATTTTTCAGAGGCTTTCAGCATTTCTCGTATTGCAGAATGCTCAATACACCTCACTGCATTTCAGCGCCTCCCGTTTCTGCAAGTGTCTGTGCTATCAGTTTGGCAGCAGTGTAGTTAGAGTCAAAATGCAGAGGCTGCAGATACACTGTTATTGTTTATGGAGCTTTAATATGCTTTGACTGATTGTCAGAGACTGTGAGTCAACTGTTTTTCTAATCTCATGGCCTACAGGATATAACAATCCTCATTTAAAAAATGGTTGTAAACGGATCACTTCTGTGTCTGCTTTGTGTCGGTTTTATAAACAGTGTGGAAGGAAATATTATTGCTGACTCAACTAGTTGTAATTTGTGGTGTTTTTATATCTCTTTTAATAAGTTAGATAGTTGTGAAATGCTGACAGGGAACAGTGCACGTAAATTGCCAAACTCATGACATATCAACACTTACATTTGCCTGCTTATGTTACAAGAAGCACATTAAAGACTAAAATGTGCATCTGATATATTTGATAGGGGGTGGATTGTATGCCAGTATGTGTTTGCTAACCTGTAAATATTGCATGTATATAATGTCATATGTACATAATTGTATAAAATGTGAATATACTTTGAAAGTTCATATTAAAATTGAAAAAATACTGCTTAAGTCATGACACAAGCAAATGTTTTTAAAGTTAATGTATTATCCTTTATTGACCGTGTCTCTTTTTCGGAAGCTAGAGGGAGTCAACACCCAAACACGAAACAGGATGTAAGAGGTTATTTTTGATCTCCCGTTCATGTCGCATTCCATTTTTATCTATTCTGATTTATTTCGGTCCATGGCATTTATTTTATTTGGAAATTATTTCAATGAACTGGTGTTCCACTGTGTTTCCATCCACCTACCCACAGACCAAAGTTTCCATCTCCGGACCATAGAAGTATATTGCCCAGTCGTAATAAATCTGAATTTTATACCTGAAATAACTCATCCAAAATACACAGACACATTTAGAGCACAGGAGAGCCACAGAGCATGCTGGTTTTCATCGTCACTCAGACTTAATTGCTCAATTAATGCCGTTGATTACACAGCTGACTCGCCTCACCCGGTTTCTTGGGTCTAAATTCATTGCAAATCTTTTGGTAAAAACAAAACCTGGCAGACCCCGTGGCTCTCCAGGACCAGGGTTGACCACCCCTTGATCTAGTGTCATTTGTGAACAGTGGGTAGGACATCCCCCAGGGAGCATAACTGCGGGGACTCACTTTTGTTTCCTCATTCTGAGTGTTGGAAACACAAACAGAAAAAGCTCATATATCCTCCCTCTTCAAATCTTGCCCGTCATCGGCTCCTGGGGCTCAGAGCACAGCATGTCCTGGGCGTGTGACTGTCACTCTGAAACCAGAAACACATCACGGCGAGTCCAAATAACAAGGGCACAAGGTCCTCACAATGAAAACACGGCGGTGCCGCCACCCTAATGGGTGGCCATGAGTTCAGATTTCTTTATTAGTCATGTCTAAAAAAAACCATGAAATTGTTCTCTTGGTGCCATTCTCCAGGTACAAATAACATTTACGTTTACATTTTAAGCATTGCTGTTTTTATGTGATACATTGTAGGTCACGGATGCAACAACAAAAAAAGGCTGTTTTTCTTTGATTCAGACATTCAAATTTGCACCGAAGATCAATTGATCAGTTTTTGGAGCATTATTGCATTACATTTAGCGGACGCTCTTATCCAGAGTGACTTACAAGGTGTGCGTTAATACATGGTATGATCAATCATTGTTCGCGGAAGAGATCAGTGCAGCAATAGATGTCATTGTTGGCAGCTGCATACCATACCTGTAACACTCACACATGACATACGAGCAGGCAATAAAACAACAAGAGTACAAAAAACCCCATAAAGGTTGCAGTAAAAGTCCATTGCAGTTCAAGTCATTGGGATTGGGCATTTGCGGATATGTCTCTTGTTAAAAATGTGGCTTGACGGTTGAGGCCTGTAGCTCCAGTCTGCTGGGCATCTGAACTGGGGACAGCCTGACTTTTGCAGACCTGGTGGTGGAGGCTTTGAGTAAGCGGTGCAAGTGGAGTTCTCTCAAATGCAATAATCCCGCATGTGAGTCCGGCTAATAAATATCTACTCTTCAATTAGCATGAATTTGTGTGACTTCAGAATGTCGATTCCCAATGTTGTGTGACTAAAATAAAACTTCACTGTCTTTATAAAATAAAATAAACTTATTGGCATTGTGATTTATGCTAAAATATCAATATTATAAGATGTATTTTTTATGTATTGTTGGCAATCTGATACCTTTCCTTGTCTATGTGCCTTTCCCTTTCCTTTGATGCTGATACAAAGTAAAACATTTGTTTTGGCCAGTGAGCTCATACTCCTGTCATAGCACCCTATGGAAGCTGCACTCGTGTGGCTGCTCTTACTCCCCTGGATCGGTTCGCATTTTACCCTATTTCTCTGGAGATGCTTGGAGCATTTCAGCTGCTTTAAGACTCCTGACCTGATTATAGAAGAGTAAATATGACTCCTGTTGGGAATAACAGAAAAGGTCAAAGGTTTTCTTCCAGGCCTTTTTGTCCCCAGGACCACAGATAGATTTGCAAGCTAAAATGGAGGTCACTTTGTTGAGACTGTAAACGCCCGGCTAAGCCTAGGTTGCCGCATTAGGGGTTGGTGCTTGGATAAAATGACACGGTTCCTAAGACAAAAACAAACGGACATACAAAGCGAGGCTGAAAAATGCACATGCAGTCCCTCTATTCCCCTTCTCTGTTTTCAGGGCAGTTAAAAGGTAATATCTTTCTCAGGCTTAGAAATCCTGGAAGTGTAATTTGAAATCCTTTTACAGGGGATTAAGGTTTTCTCTTCGCTGTTTCGCTGTGGGGTGTTAATTTTAAGGTGGCCTATGGTGGAAAGCTTTCCACTCGCCAGCCAGTTTCACTCCTGGAGGAGACTGTGAACTTTCAACGCAGAGATCGGTTACAAGCAGGTGATCCTGGAGAGGAGACATTCTGTTGTATTGTTTTAGATCGCAAGAGTAGATTTGAGGATCATTTTAACAGAGGATATTTTTGTGGCGCTTTCCCATATGCCCCTATGCTTCGATTGTAATCTCTCAGTTTGTACAACAGTCTCAGAAATAGTTCTGGACAAGAATTTTACTGCTGCGTGCAGCCATCTTTCAGCCAATACCCAAGCCCAGATGTCAACACTAAAGCCTGGTTTCTGGGTGACTGATAAGATGTTTTTAATGATTAAATGTAGTTTGGGCCTGCTTGCAAATACTTTAGCTCAGAGCCGGAATAATAACCTTTATTGTTGCTGTTCACTGCTGCATGTCCTGTTGAGCATCGCCATGCTGAGTTTTTAATTATCCTTACAAGCAGACTCTCAGGATAGATTGAGCTTCTGCAGAAACAAATTAAATCCTTTTTTTCCATAACTTGGAAAAAGGCAATGGCAGAATCTCTTCTCAGTGCTTTTTCAAACAGACAACAGAGAATTCACATACTTAATCAATGTGATATTATATATGTATAATGCATATTCATGTCAATAACAATTTATCGAAAATTCAGGAAAGTCATAATAAATTAAGATCAAATGTTGACTGAATCCAGGGCTTTGCCATGGAATTTCCACGTATGGTACTTTGCCATTTAGAAAAACGTTCTGTGTTGGAAATCACTTCCATGGAAAGAGTGAATTCCACCTGCTTTAAAAAAAAAGACAACTTCTATGGTCACTTCAAACAATTGTTTTTTTTGTGAGCAGTGCTCTTTCCTCTCGTTCGAGTACACAACACCAAAGAAAAATCTTGTCATGGCAACAAAACAAAAAAACACTCAAAGGCACAATCCACTGTTGTGAGCTGTACAGCTGTCCTAGACCAGACTAGGAGGTGGGCAGGAGAAGGGGTGTTCCTCTTGGAGACCTGCAAACAGAATGATGGTCCTCTGTGCCTGTCACATCCACTATATTTAGAGACAAGTCATCTCTTCTGCAGGAACTTGAACGACTGAGTCATCGAGGAACACACCCGTACCCAAAGGATACACACAGGATAGGGGTTTCCTGGAGGGCCACACTTGCCTGGTTTTCTTACAAATTCTTCCCTCATTGAGTATAATTATAAATGCTACTTGACATGTCATTTTTGGTGCTTTCAATGGATTCCCCAGTGAAGGGATACAGTACCTTACTGTCAATTTATTTTAGGATCAGTACAAGCATTCAAATGTATCCGGTCTGTTGAATGATTAGGCCTGTTGAGACAGGAATTGGTTGAAAGGAAAAGGCTAAGCACTTAGTGTCACTCTTGAATATTGAGTCTGATGGTATGTACGAGGATTAAGGGACCGCTATCTCCACGCCACCGCAGATGTCTGTGGGAAGGGACAGAGGAGGCACAGCAAAACCGGGGCGGGGCAGTGGCGAGGAAATGATAGCGGACAATGATGTAAGTGAGAGTTCCCTTTCGAGAGGAAGAAACTGACATGCGAGGAACAAGATCATTTATTTAGTTATTTACTTTTTTGCTGTAGCTGGCTAGATTTAGAGGTCGTTTCAGAACTCTGAAGAAAGAAGTGCAGGAGGGGGGAAGAACTAACTTCCCTCAGCTAATAAATACATTTCAACATTCCTGTGACTGCCATAACGTATTGCTCGCAACAATCATGTGCCAGAGCGGGGTCAGAACAGGCAGTTATTAGGGCACCTGCAGAGGTCCTAGCAGGAGGTGAGAGCCATAGTGGGCATCGTAATAAGCGTAGAGAGCTGGGGGAGGATTGAAAGCAGCAGACAACTAATGTCATTATTGATTAAGTACTCCTTTTTTCCTAAATACGTTTTAGTTGCCAGGCTGTGACCTTGTGCCATGAATACCAAATAGAGGTGTGCTTAATAATTGAAGTTGATCCGTTGGCTCCCTATTGATTCTTATGAGTGTGCTCTTCTTGACCTGGTCCATTCTTCAGTCAAATTTGTATAATCGTACCACGGGTAAGCTGAAAATATTAGTTCTCAAAGCGACATTTCTTTTTAGTTTATTCTATTGCTTTACAAATCCCTGCTCGCGTCCATCGGCTGATTTAATGAAATTCCTGCAGTGAAAAGCTAACAGGATTACTAGATTACGGGGGCTGAACGGAACTGAAGACAACACTGTAATGGAACTGCTTAGTGCTGGATTACCCAGGCTACACAATGTCTGCAGCCCGGCCTGTGTAGTCTCGAACTCAGGTCAAAGAGAGTGTGCCACGGACTCCACAGCTAGTTTCAAACCGCAAGCGCCAGACAATTACCTCTACCTTTCTTAGAACATATATACTGTATATATCAGTGATCAGCAAATGATAATATCATAAACAAACGTGAGGACCATAACTGTTCACCTTCAGGAAACACTCTGTAATTAATTATTTGTATTTGAACGATGAATATTCAATGCTTTGCTGACTCTTCCGTGCCTGTTTTAATATTTAGGGCATACTATGCAATGTTATTTGGGGTTTGACTATGTTGCTCTGCTAGCATTGTCAATTTGTCTGCATAATGGAAAAGTCAGCAGCGAATGTCTGGACAGTGAGAGCTACAGGCGGGTGGCAACCTTATCAAACAGGACCTATGAGCAGAGGAGGTGAAAACAATACTCAGGAAGCAAATCCACGAAGAGATTAACAGAAGGTGATATTCAATAGTGATATATAGCAAGGAAAACAGAATTGAGCTGCCCTTCATTGGACCCAAAGAAAAACAACCTGGGCCTGGAAGATACTGTTTGCCCTGTGGCACAGAAAGGCTGATTAGTGCTTGCCACACTTTCAAAGGAGTTTGGTTCCAGTTCATGCAACCACTCCCATGATTGATGCTAATTTGAATCTTATGTCAATAGTGACTGTAGAATTAGATGTGTATTAACATATTTTTGATCGATTTTTGGTTCCTCCCAAGGCTTCTCCCTATTAAGGGAGTTTTTCCTTGCCGCTGTCGCCTTAAGGCTTGCTTTTGGGGGGGTCTATGCCTGGGTTCCCTTTTGTTAAGCGTTTGGGACAATGCATTTGTGAAAAGCGCTATACAAATACATTTGATTTGATTTGATCGCAGTTTTTGACACTAATTCTGTGGTTGAGCCTGTGCCTCTCAGCCAAGAAAAGGCTGGAACACTATTGAAAATGCCCTCCAAACGTAACTGCCTCACTTAATGACTACTGATCTAGTTATGACACACATCACCAAAGAACAAAGAAAATAAGAATATTTTTATTTGATTCAGACATTCAAATTTGCACCAACGATCAACTGATCAGTTTTTGTAGCATTATTACATTACATTTAGCAGACACTCTTATCCTGAGCAACTGACAAATACGCATACAAAAAGGTTTAGGCAAAGAGCAGAGACAATACCAAGTCAGCAGTGTCACAAACAATAGTAGTAGTCATTACATAAACCTACAAGAAAAGGGAGATTGTGGATATAGTGCTTTAAGTAGAAAATGGAGTTGAGGGTGTAGTGTTAAATGTAACATAAGTAAGAGTAGTCAACACAGAATAAATGCCCAGAATTCAGCGTTTGCTGAGCCAACAGTGTTGCATTTTAACAGATGCATTTTAAGTCTGCTGCAGAATATAAACAGTGACAGTAGTCATTCCACCACTGGGGGGCTAGGGCATACAGAATAGATGTGACTGATAGGGACCCTCAGGAAGGCATGGCAAGGCAACCAGAGGATGTGGAGCGGAGTGTATGGTTTGATAATATTGATAATGCCCTGTGAACTAGGACCAGAAATTTGTATTTTATTCAGGCCACAACTGGTGACTAATGGAAGGAGATGAGGAGAAGTGTGACATGCTTTTTCTTTGGCTGATTATAGACAGGGAGCAGCTGCATTCTGCTTGAGCTGGAGGGGCCTGATGACACATGCAAGGTAGACCAGCAAGGAAAGGGTTATAGTAGTCCTGTTGGGACTACAAAAGGGCCTAGACAATTCTAGTTTCATTTTGGTGTATGTTTCATATTCCTTTTTAAAATTGTCCTGATGTACTAAGGCACAACGATGTTGAAAATGGAACATTTGAAAACTGTTTTCCGTGAATACTGTTGTGACTGTAGTCTGAAGCGAGTCAGGCACATGTGCTGTGCACGTGGAATATTCTTCATCCAGGAAACATCAAAGTGATGACTGGACTTTGCTATGAATTCAGACATAAGAAGTCACTTTATCTCCCCAGTCATCCCAACAAAACTCTCGGTAAAAAAAACCTGATTTTATTATATTAACTTTTTTTTTTGTCTTCAAGAGTATCTTAAATCCTTATATTGAGTTATTTGTATTATTTGTTCTTTAGAAAAAATCGATATCACAGCAAACAATTGTTACTTAGGAATTATTTGAGGTGTTTCTGCTGTTCGCATCCTACCTTTGATGAACATAACACTCACCACTTACAACCAGAAATGTAATCAGACTCTGTTCATTCTTCAGTATTTCTGTGATAAACAGGACTGACAGTAATAGTCTTCAACGAGAGAGCATACTCATGCCATGGCAGGGTTGTGAAGCCGTCTATCTCAAAGCATCACGGCTGGGGAGTACGGTTTATGAGGAGCAATTGGATCAAATACATTATGATCATATTACACAGATCATAAATGTTACATTACTATCATGTTATTTTTTACGCAACGAGTCACAGTCGTGACCCTCCAAATGACCCATAGTTCATAACAACTGCAAAATGAAAAATGGTCCTGTGTGCAAGCTAATTTGGGTCATTGAAATGGAAATGTGCCATGGGCAGAAATACAGAGTACTGGGGTTTAAAATGGAATGTTTCATAAAAAAAGACACCCAGATGGCTGAACAGACACACAAAACGTACGGTATGTCTACTGTAGCACCGAATTTCAATAGCCTAAATGCACATCAAGCTTTTCTATCTGAGTCTGAAAAGCAAACAGATAGGGATTCCCTTACTAGTCCTGACAGAGCTGGTCAGTTTAGTCAGAATATATTTTAGACTGTAGAATTCCAAGTAAAAATCTGGGAAATCCCATGACTCAAACTATATACAATAACGTAACGAACGACACTGCAAAGAGGATAGCGACTGACTGGCGGCCATTCACCATTAGTTGAGGACTCGGATCTGAAATGACATAACGTTTTGCTGGTCAGTAATGCATCGAGAGGAGCGTTTCTTTCACTGATTCACGTTTTTTTCGAAAATGCGAAAATTCTAAAGGCCGAGCTTCTCAGTTACGCAACCACTTTGACCGGGGGGATCACTAGCTGGACATCTGTGAGCATTAAAATCCATCTTGATGCTCACCGTATTGACACTACATGGTCACCTCACTCGTTTGCATTAATACTGACGCACACAGAAGATAAATATTGCGCTGAGATGTGCAGAGCGGTTGGAAGAAATTGCACAGTAGTGGGACATACAAAGCACTGACATTCAAATTAGTATTGTTCCACTTTCAAACATCCATCGTAATTATATAATATAATATATACAGACTTTTTTGTTCAAAGGAACTTACAGTAATGAATGCACACATTTTTCAGCATACAGTATGTGGCCCCAATGGGAATCGAACCCACAACTATTACTATTTCCGTTACTGAATGAGTAGTTTTATCATTATTTGGTTTTGTGGTTTGGCAATACAACACCTATATGTTTAAGGCTGATTTAAATTTGACAGTGAGAGCTGTGTTGCTGATGGATGCCAGAGAGAACCTGGGAGAGTGACAGTGTGTCTGACTGGTCACGTGATTTTACCCTAGCTTTGCAGACGAATCACGCACGCATAATTGCTTCCGGTGGTGAGACACAACCATATCAAATTCCTTCGCTTGTTTTGTGTTCCTTTCCCTGAAACACTTATTTCAACCATTTTCCCCATAATATTCTAAATCCATTTATCATTATACAGAATACCCCCCGAAGAACATTTCTTGTCAGGGGTTAAGCACGCTACATTAATATTTCATTAAAACTGACATGGTGAACAGTCTGACCTAGATATAAACTATGAATTATGAATGTGATGCAAAATACCATATTCGCTGAGAGGCGTTACATGTGTGCTATGAACAGACAATGTGATGTGTACATTTTCAGAAGAGTTTACGGTAATCTACGGTACAGATTGAGGGAAGAGGGATATCTGCAGACGTTCACAGGAGCGGACAAATATATTTCTTGTCAGCCGTCTGTTATTTCCTGAAGAAACTGAATTCCGAAAGAGGAGTTGGACTTGAGGAACAATTAATGATTTCTTCATCTCCTCTTAACCAATATTCTTCAGACCAGGAACCAGGGTGAGAAATTCAAAACATCACCTTTCCCAAATTATAAAGAGCAGTATTTGCATGCACCTCTTGTTACGGTAAATGGGAATGCATTGTCTGAGAATGAGGAAGGTCAGGAGACATACCGAATCATAAGACAAACGGTACAGTATTCCAGTTTCTATGATGAATTTCTTGGTTAAAACTCACTGGCTCTAACACAAATAACTAACAACTGAGGCTTTCGAAACCACACACAGCAGTTCATCTCATTGTGGTATGCCTTAGAAAGATTACATTACCTCGACATGTATGGTGCATTAATCCCCAAGTTGCACAAGGATTTTATATTGATACTAAAATGTTTGCAAGCTGGTATTTTTACAAGTTTACCTATTTCTGCCCGAGGGCCAAATCTGTCAACATCAAGGGGCCCTCCTTAACCGATGAATCCTTATCTGCATGGTCTGTGCAGAAAACATGGATCAGCATGTATTATGGCTCCCGTTAATCAAATTTAAGCATAATTTACTGGAGGTGAAATGGCCCAGTGGGTTGAAGCTTATAAGGATATGATAAGCTCCATATTAAAGTTTAATAGGATCCAGGGCTTCGGTGCAGTGCCAAGCACCGATTCCTAAAATCCTTCCCCCACAGACAGGAGCGTCTGCAGCCTAGCACAGCCCAGCACCCACCGCATGGCATGAATAGACTACCTGCATTCAGACTGGCAAATTTTAACTGCGACATATTGTGCTGTTACACATAACACACTAAGACTAACAAAATATAAACAATAAACATTTTTTACAGTTAAAAAACAGCAGCAATTTCTGTTACTAATGCTATTTTTGCCCTTTTCTGGTTGACTGTTTAGAATTTTCAAAAATCTATTATTTGAACTATATCTTTATTGATCTTGACAATCGGTGGATCTGTTAAGTATTAATGCAATTATTCATGAGAAGTGACATTATAAAATTAGTTTTCCATGAGCTAACTCTTGACATCAATGATCTTTCTCACGCATGTAATGAACTCATTACAATTATTTGGAGTTGACGTGAAAGAGAAAAAATTAAGCACACACTGAGACAATTAGAACCAATCGAACATCCTGTCAATCACAGGCGAGTGTAAGACGACCATGGCCAAAACATAAGACGGGGGGGGGCAACAATAGTTTAATCGCATGCAAACCATGAGCTGGCCAGACAGCCTTTCCAATTACACAGCATTCATTGTTCACATTGGGCCCGAATGTTGTACCTACTCGCAAGAAGCGCACACATACCGTGTGATCAACTCCCCCTTGTCTGTTAGGGTTCAGGGCTGAAAAACCTAATTAGCATAATTTGAAGCAGCGCACACGAGCCAATGAGCCAAAGGGCTGCCCGTCAAGTGCAGGGTGCATTCAGTTCAAAAGGAGAGGGAAACTTATGACCTCATTCTTATGGATGAATTCAACGGCGCATTTCACCAAAAATCATTTCCCCAAAAATTATTCATAGGTGATAAACCATATATACTGTAGTTGTATTTATTCATACATAACTACTTCAGTGGAATTTGGCTTCTTACAGCGCAGACGATGACAAGTTACTCACAACTGGCACATGAGTAACTTTCGCTGACAGTTCAATGCAAGTGTTCTTTTTTTTAATTAGAAATGCAGTTATGAGAGAATGACCGCATGAGTAAATGTCATACAATTTTCAACAATGCTCACTAATTGAAGTAAAAGGGGAAATGCAATCTCAAAGCTTTGTCGGCATTGACATTTATTACACCACGCACATAACCGCTGTCGTCTGTTCATTCTGATCATGGTCCCAGTCTGGATATTGGTGTCATCAGATTTGGGTCAGATGGGAGATGCCAGGGGGGGGACAAGGTCTGTGTTGACCCACAGAGACACTCCCTGTCTGAGCCACACCGCCTCACAGTAAACACGGGAAGGGATACTTCTGCTCCGACAATCTGTCACTTGTTAGAGCAGACAGGCTGCAACAATGGAGTCTTCACCTCATCGCATGCACGGGCATTAGCAAAGTCAAGTCCCATTACCCTCACGCGATGATCCCGCTCTCATTCCCACAGAGGCGGAGGAACCGATGTGCAGACTGGGCAAAAAGCGACAGGAGAGCCAGAGCAGTTAATCCTTTCAGCAAGCACCGTGGTGCTGAAGCCTTGTATAAGCTACGGCTGTCCATACATTCCTAGAGTATAATCACATAGTACGATCGGGGAAGGCATCTTATTCTACAGACCGATGTTCCATCAGTAGGCCTATATGACGGCATTTTGACGTTCCTTAGCCTTTTAACTGAAACACTTTGAGTGCAGATCTTTTATGGATGCAGCACTCCACTACATGTACTGCGCTCGCAAAATGATTAATGTCAATAAACTGTCATGTTTTGCAGCAAATCAAGCTAATTGGAATACAAAGACCATTAATATAAAGGCACAACCCTTTGGAGGTGGCGTTTATACTGAACTGATAACGGAGAGCGATTCCCTCAGAGAGCGTGATAGGACGTTTGTTAGATTACCAGCTCGATAATTACAATGATTAGGTCTGTTGGGGGCTGACTGGGACCCATCTGCGGTGGCCAGCATCGGCAGCGTTAATGACACTCCAGAGACAGTCATCATTGCAGCTGAGACCCTCCGAAAACACGCTCCTCATTACGCATTTGATTAGACTCAAACACGTAACTCACAAGGGTCAATCAGCGTAATCATCTACCTGATTAAACGAGTGCAAAGCGCGCGAGATGTGCAACTAATAAAACAGGAGACAATCGCATTTGCGCTTCGGATAAGCAGTAAACATTGGCATCTCATTCTTTCCCGTTATCGATCGAGTTTGGGCCGAGCTAACCCACACGCTGAGAGAGAGAGAGAGAGGGAGGGAGGGAGAGAGAGAGGGAGGGAGAGGTGGAGAGATGGAGAAGGCCGTGCCCTAGTGTCTTATGGAATGAGAAACCTTCCATACTGTCACCTCCTCAATGTGTTACCACCACTGTTATGCTGGTTATCCTTGATCAGGTGTGGATGGTTTGGAACTCTCTCATGGCTGCGTGTTTTCTCTGCCCCTCTCCTAATAGGTATGCTGCAAAACACTCCAGCAAGAGATCACCCTCCAACCTACTAACATCAGGGGCGGAGTGGAAGATGGAAGTGGACCTGGGTAGACAGCTCCAGTTCCCACAGGAAATCTGCAGCACCACCTTAAGACCAGACGTGGTGCTGTGGTCTGCAGCCGCAAAGTCAGCACTGCTGATTGAACTGACAGTACCATGGGAGGAGGGACTGGAAGCTGCCTATGAACGAAAGATGGCAAAGTATGCAGACCTGGTTGCGGAGTGCAGGGAAAGTGGATGGAGTGTGAGGATGTACCCGGTGGAGGTGGGTGCCAGAGGTTTTGTTGGCAGTTCAACATCACGCCTGCTTAGGGACCTGGGGCTACGGGGAGCCAGACTGTCCAAATCCACCAAAGAACTCTCAGAAGAAGCAGAAAAAGCAAGCCATTGGCTCTGGTTGAGACGACGAGACAAGACTTGGGGAGCAACATCCACATAGGTTAAGCTGCAGGGGTGTCAGGGAGACGTCCTGTTCACTGCCCCGCCACCAGGAGATGTTCTGAGATAAGGGGCGAAACATTAACGATCGGTGGTTCCCAGCTGATGACCCTGCAGCTAAACCTCTTGGTATGCGGTCAGGGACAGGGCCTGGCTCAGGGAAGGGGACGCCCCTGCCATGCATAGTCCTCCATGGGCACCGTAGGAGGTGCGACAGGCCCAAGGCCTAGCAGTAAGACCACCTCACTGTATATAATAAAACTGCCATAGCTTACACCTGTTGGGGCTATCTGTATATTTCCCATGCTTGTGCTCCCCTGCTCTTACATAATGCTACTGGCTATAGCACTCTTTTTTTTTTCTGACTGCATGTTCTCTTCTCTGCCTCGGCCTCTGACTCGGGGGCACTTGCCCCCGAGCCCTAGATCCTGCGAGAAGTGTGAGTTTTTCCTTGCCACTGTTGCCTTTAGGCTTGCTTTTGGGGAGGTCTAGGCCTGGGTTCCCCCTCTGTTAAGCGTTTTGTGACAATTCTATTGTGAAAAGCGCTATACAAATAAATTTGATTTGATTTGATTTGAGAGAGAGACAGAGGGAGGGAGGGATGGAGGGAGGGAGGGAGAGAGAGAGGGAGGGAGGGAGAGAGAGAGAGAGGGAAAGAGAGAGGGAGGGAGACAGAGAGGAGGGAGGGAGAGAGAGAGAGAGGGAGGGAGGGAGGGAGAGAGAGAGGGGAGGGAGAAAGAGAGAGAGGGAAAGAGAGAGGGAGGGAGACAGAGAGGGAGGGAGGGAGGAGAGAGAGAGAGAGGGAGGGAGGGAGGGAGGAGAGAGAGAGAGAGGGGGAGGGAGAAAGAGAGAAAGAGAGAGAGAGAGAGAGGGAGGGAAAAAGAGAGGGAGGGAGAGGGAGAGAGAGAGAGAGAGAGTTACTGCAGTTAGGGGGCAAACAAGCAACGGCGGGGGCCTTGTGGTAATCGTTACAGTGTTTCTTCACCTCGCTTAACGTGGGACGTGCGAGCTCCCTTTTTCTCATGAAGCCTGGCTTTGTACCATAAAAAGACGAGCGAGATCTTGGCGGTCAGGGACTCGTGACCTCTCCGCCCCCACCAACCCACCCACCACATCACTACCCGATACGCTGTACAGTTTTGACAGGAGAGAAAATAGACAATAGGTCATCTTAAATGTGCTCGCCATCTCTGCGATGCTCCACAGAGGAAACGCACAGCCACGCAAACAATGGCGAACGCTATGATCCAATGGTCGACAGCCGCTGGCAGCTACCGGGTAAAGACTTAACCTTGCATGGAGTGAAATGTGTGCAAAACTAATACAGAGCAATGGACCTGGGATAAATGGTCAAAGTCTGGGTCAACCAGTCATCGGTGATTGAGCACATTCTTATTTCAGGAACAAATACACACCCAAAACAAGCCCACATCTTATTATGGAAAGGAAATCTTGCAATTTCAATAGGCTAATCCTACTAAGGGTGATGCATTTACAACTAATACCAATAAGGATATGGAATGGCTGATGAAGGTGACGCCAGGACAGCATTCCTTTGACTGCAGCACAGTGACTACTACTGTGCCAGGCACAATAGACATGACACATGTGCATTCCTCATACTCCCCTAATCTTATAGATAAACAAATCGAATATATTATAGATGTTTATCTGTGAAGCGTGGATTCATTTGAATCAAGTCCAACAATTGCTTGACTGCTGCTGTTTCACTTCAGTCAAGTATGCGCTGCAAACCACATTCATTTGGAGCAGCACTGCTCCCCTCTAGTGGTATCTTTTAATAGTGAAGCTTAGGAACTCCATCAAGCCTTATTTATTTGTCTGACTGCTAAATGCTGAGTCAGCATGACCTAATGGTAGGGAAATGTTCAGGAGTAAGTTGATACAAGTCAGAAAAGTGAATAGGTTGCTTGGAGATCATTTGGCATTCGTAGTATCAAAAGTATGGCAATCTCTAAAGATAGTCCCGTACCACTGCACATTGACCATAAAATACAGAAAAATAGCATGCCAAGGATGGCAATCCTTTACTTATTTATATTTATAGAGCTGGTGCCTCTGAAATGTTCACTGCAAACTATTCCAGTGTGCTCCCATGAGTGCTCATGGTGGTCATTTATCTTGAGCAATAGACCTGCCATAATGCAGAATGCTAGCATAACCACAGAAAGAAAACTTCTTGAAATTGTTTTCCGTCAGTTAAAGAGTGAAACAATTTTTCTAAATGAGATAACTGACATCACATCACATTACATTTTTGTGTCTCGTACTGAAATCTAGTGTGCATCAACGCAACTTTGCATATTGCGACGCAATATCCTTCCCCACTGCGGTGTGACTGATTCTGACTCTCCAACCTCAGCGTCCAGCTTTTCCATTGCCTCAGACTCTGCCGTGTCTTCAGTCACTGACCACCAAAGTGCAGAAGGTAAGAGATTTCTGTGCCTTCTTGTCGCTGTCAATATTGTTCTCATTTAATGATGAACCCTGTCACGGTTATACCTTGTTTAGCCGCTGGAGGGCGCTTGACCATGTGATGGTCTGTTTTCTTTTGTTTTGTGTGAGGAATCATTGTCATTTCCACTTTCCTTATATGGTCTTTTGTCGGTGTGTTTTCCGATCACGTCCAGCTGTGGATTATCAGTGCTCATTCCGCCTCCTATTTAAGTTCTGCGTTTTCCTCATACTAACGCTTCTGTGTAAACCATTGTTACGCTCTAGCCGGTACTTCGAACTAAGGTATTAGTTTTCCACCCTGTGGTCTCTCAGTTAAAGAGAGAAGGTACTATTTATCATCTCATTAAAAGGGTTAGCGTTACCACTCTGTGGTTGCCTTTTTAGGAGGATTATTTCCTTCCTAGCTATTGGTTTATTGCTCGTCACTCCGGTGGCATTTCCTTTTCGAGATTCATTCTTTGTTTTTGGGTTTAAAACTCCCAGAGCTAAAGTCTCTAAAATCATTTGAGTTTCTTACCTCTTCGTTGAAGCCCTTTGGGTTGTTTTCTGTTTTATTATTATTTTCCGTGGACTTTTATGCCCGGAGTTTTATTTTCTTTGTCCATCCATTTTTTCCCCTGCTCCCTTATCTGTTTGCAGACTTAGTGGCTGACTACTCGTGGTTAGCTTTTAGATATTCGTGACATCTGCGGGTGGCTCTTCCATCCTCGACCCACACTACACCCTTCAGTCAGCAGCAGTCGCGATGTTCCTCCCACTCTGTCGTCATGGTCTCCCTGGCCTCTTCTAACCCCCTCCACTCCGCCCCTCCCTGCCTCGCCGTGACAACCACGTATTCTGTATTCTGTCTGGGCTAACGGCCTCAATGGTGTCCTTCTGACCTGATTCTGTTGAATGGAATCCGAGTCAAAGGCCATTCCGGGAGAAACGAGTAACAGTCAGTGAAACACTCAGATCATAAGAGGGCCGCACTATAAATGGCCAGCCAGTGTAGCCAGGAGTCTGCATTAGGCATCACAACTAAATATTACACCAACATACACTGCCTGGCAAAAAAAAACTAAGCAAATAGGTAAGAGCCTTCCATTGGATAATTACTGCAGTGATTAATATGTTTTAGCTGGCAACAAGTTATTTAACCCTAACTGATACAGTGAGTAGCTTCTCATTTCTTAAACAACCAAGACATATCCTGTGGTCGTAGAAAAGATGTTAATCTGTTTTGGGAAGGGTCAAATTGTTGGCCTGCATCAAGCAAAGAAAACAACTAAGGAGATTGCTGAAACTACTAAAATTGGGTTAAGAACTGTCCAACGCATTATTAAAACCTGGAAGGATAGTGGTGAACCATCATCTTCGAGGAAGAAATGTGGTCGGAAAAAAATCTTGAATGATCGTGATCGTAAAACATCAACAGTAGAACTCATGGCTATGTTTAATAGTGAAAGTAAGAGCATTTCCACACGCACAATGCGAAGGGAACTCAAGGGATTGGGACTAAACAGCTGTGTAGCCTTAAGAAAACCACTTGTCAGTGAGGCTAATCGGAAAAAAAGGCTTCAATTTGCTAGGAGCATAAAGATTGGACTCTGGAGCAATGGAAGAAGGTCATGTGGTCTGATGAGTCCAGATTTACCCTGTTCCAGAGTGATGGGCGCATCAGGGTAAGAAGAGAGGTGGATGAAGTGATGCACCCATCATGCCTAGTGCCTACCGTACAAGCCTGTGGGGGCAGTGTTATGATCTGGGGTTGCTGCAGTTGGTCAGGTCTAGGTTCAGCAACGTTATGTGCCCAAAGAATGAGGTCAGCTGACTACCTGAATTTCCTGAATGACCAGGTTTTTCCATCAATGGATTTTTTCTTCCCTGATGGCACGGGCATATTCCAAGATGACAATGCCACGATTCATCGGGCTCAAATTGTGAAAGAGTGGTTCAGAGAGCATGAGACATAATTTTCACACATGGATTGGCCACCACAGAGTCCAGACCTTAACCCCATTGAGAATCTTTGGGATGTGCTGGAGAAGACTTTGCGCAGCGGTCCGACTCTCCCATCATCAATACAAGATCTTGGCGAAAAATTAATGCAACTCTGGACGGAAATAAATGTTGTGACATTGCAGAAGGTTATCGAAATGATGCCACGGCGAATGCGTGCCGTAATCAAAGCTAAAGGCGGATGAAATTAGTGTGTGACTTTTTGGGGGGATGGGCAGTGTATAACATATTACACACCAACCCAGCATCCTTCATAAACGTGAGTCCATGCCCGTGGCCTAATTTACAAAGCTGTGAGTGAACAAAGCCCAGCTGCCGCTCAACAGCACTGACGCTTCTTTCTCTTAGTGGATCTTTGGCATGGCAGGGCTTCTCCCTTCTTCTCACAAAGCCCCACTATGGCTGCCAGGTACTCCTCCTCCTTCTCTGCACACACCATTGCCTGGAGCATGGTCCTGTTCCCCCGTCTTTCTACGTCTGTAGGTTTGTTTTAATTTATTTAACAAAATTCTGGTACACAATAAGATCCCACGTAAAATGTTAGAGGTACACCAACTAATGTGAAATAACTCAAATTAATGAGTGGCGTTTCCTGGTTTTAACATGGAGAAAGAAAAGACAAGGGGAAAAGAGAGGGTGAAGTACAGAAAATGTAACCACATGAGGAAAAATGGCAGCCCTGCTGAATGAAGAGGGTTTATGGTACAATCTGAGGAGAAATGTTACTTTAGAAAGTACAAATGGCAATGATTCATTCACACTTTGCAGCTTACAAAAATAACGAGGCTAATGGATTAAGCAGATTGGATAAATGTGGGTGGCGCGGTGAGCCCGTAGTGTTTTGTATGTGGCTCAGGATAAAAGCGTCTGCTAAAAGAATGTAATATAACATGATGTAACAGTAATTATGTAATATAAAGCGATATAAACCTTCCTGTCCAGTGACGTGACTGGATCCTGGAATTCATGCAGGCTGGCCACAAGCACAACAAAATTGAAACGCAGCGGCTTACAACACAGGTCTCACTGGGATGTACTGGGCCAATTAGACCTCGAAGGGGCAAGAAATGGCTTTTAAATCTTTCTTTAAACTCCTGTGGTGCGGAATCCCCTTGCGCTTGAATATGTTCTGGTCACTTTGTCAAACATTACATTACAGGCATTTGGCAGACGCTCTTATCCAGAGCGACGTACAACAGTGTTAACCGTAGTCAAGAACAGTTTAGCTGAAAGCCACCCTAGTGGGAAGTACAGTTCCTAGGTGCTAGGAGCAACCACATAGTTAAACTAGGACCCTGCAGGTAAAACTGTAGCCACAATTCAAAGGTTCCATTAATGTTACATGCTTTTTGTGTGTAAATTGTAAACTTTTCAATGAGCTGCATTCAAATCCGTCATTGTAGCTAGTGCTGTGGCAGTCTGCACAGGTTGCTGGTATTTTCATATGCTAAAGATAGGACGAGACTGCTTGCTTGCCCTCCAGCTAACAATTTAAATCTTGAAATATGGCATTGTGACATTTTATTGAAAACAACCTATTGGCTCATTAATTCACGTCTACCAAATAGAAGAGGAAAAGCAGACGTCCGGGTTACTGACATGGTTAATTAAATATTTAAATATTTTAAATTAAAAGTTCCGAACAGAGGAAGGAGCCAAACTGTAGAATTCCACCATTGAAATACATGCCACACACAGCGTGATGAATGTTTTTGGTTTTTTAATTGTGATAGAAATGAAAAAAGGATTACAACTGAAATTGTGTATCATATTCAAAAGGGTTAATTCAGAAATGTGGCCTAGTAAAAAGCAAATGAGCTACAGTAATGCACATATCATTCTGATATGCCCTAAATAGGCTACATGTTTTGAGAGTACTCATGTTTAAAAAAAATAGCCTATGGTTTTGAAAGTCAAATTGGTGTACCAACATCTATTACTGTATATGATGTTTTAGATTGTCTAGGTATGTCACTAGTGGTATGGTATAGTGGTGTGGTATGTGGTAATGCGGGGGTTTTTTATCCAGCTGATGTACCAATATCTCCTGATGTCTCTTTGTGTATTTGCGTATTATGAACACAATTGGTTTGAGACTTCTACTGTGTGTAAATCAGAAGCTATTGATATTTTGTTTGCGCCCGGAGCATTGCTTCGAACAAATATTACAGCTAGTTCATATTTTACCGTCATCTCATCAGCCAGGTTAAAGTGCACTGAGCACCATTTAGAATGGCCTTTTAAATTTTTTACGTTTTTCTGCAGGTATACTTGACCCAGGTCAACTACCACTCAGTCCACCCACATTTGCATATTCTGTATGGAAAGTGGCTAACATTAAATGATTATACTATGGCTACTTTACAGCCCTACACTTCCTGCCATGAAATAAAATTCTCATTAGGCCTAATCTGCCTAGTTGGCAGAAATGAAATCACTTAACTGGCATCTGAATGTAATTCCACTATGACATCTTTGTTCAAAATATATTTAAATGTTATATTTAATGTAAGGCAATTAGTTAGCTAGTCAGCAACATCTAGAACTTATACAGTACAACATTAAACTGCTTATACAACATGTAGTGTAATGGTTAGGGAACTGGACTTGATGGTTAGATTCCCAGGTGGTGCACTGTGGTTGTGCCATGGCGCAAGGTACTTAACCTGCCTCTAATGTAATGTATTAAGGAAAAAATTGAGTGCATAATAATAGTAAGTGTTTTTTGTAGTCAGTGTTTTTGAAATGCAATGAATAAGACTTCAGGAAAGTAAAAAAAAGAAAAAAAAGATGTTTTAGAGCTCAAGCTTCGTGTAGACTGCTTTTGTCCACTAGATGCCACCAAATCTCTATTTAAAAAAAGGGCTAATGTAAAACGATATCATATAATATAAGATACATGTTATATTCCCATGGCCTTTCCTGCCACTGTTATGTCCATATCACTCTTTCTCCATCCGATTTCAAAAGGTGTTACACTTGCTCTAACAAGCTTTCATTTACATAGAGCATCACTTTGGTGATCTGGTCCTGCGTATTGCTCTTCAACAACATTAGACGAATGAATCAGTTTCCCACCGTCCACTTCTCTCGTGCCCTTTTAACTATCCCACTTGGAATACTGAAACTTGGCTGGCCTCACTACCTGTACCAGCAGGCTACTTCAGCTTATTCACGTTGCTGCACGCCTCAGGTCTAAGTTCACAAACAATGTCCGTGTCGTGCCTTTCTTTGTCTCCCTTCACTGGCTTCCTTCACCAAGCTTACTGCTTGGATAAAGTTCAAGACGTTGGCGTGTTCCCTACTAGGCAGTCCAGGGCTCTGCTCTTTTCAGCTGACCCTACAGCTCTGTGCAAACGCTCCACTTGGGGTTCTCTGGTCAGCAGGGCCAAACACCCCTTTCCACCCCCGCTTTGGTGGAAAAAGCTTTCTGTTACCATTTGAACTGTGGTATCACACACCATCTTATATCACTGGTTAAAAACTAGAGGTTACAAAATCTACCTCTATTCAGACTTTGCCTTGGTTGCCAGATGTTGAACCCTGCATTCAGTATCTCACTCAGATACACTATAAATGAAATCGTATATAGTTCAATATAACTGTTAAATATGGATGGACACAGATTGCATAGATGAACACGGAACTGTATTTCTCAAGCACAACCAATGATCCTTGCCCAGGGTCTTTTCTAGGTTTTTGGGGGGCCCCTGTACTCAACTCCCCCACCCTAAGCCAGATCTGCATTAAAAAACATATGCATAAAAGCAACATATGCATAAAAGCAATATGTATATTTCATAAATGTTTACGTTATGCTATAAGTATTCATACAATTGCTGCTATCATAATTGATCAAAATAAATGCTGCTGGAGATCACAATCACCCTGGTATTAAAATATCCCGTGTTTTAACTTTTAGCCTGGCCGCTACAGAAACGAGCACCTTTGGAGATGACACAGGTATCTAGCTCTCCATGCCAAACGATGCTACCTAACAATTATTTCAAAACTGTAGGACATGCATAGCAAACGAATGTAGCCTATTGCTTCAACTCACCCATCCAGCACGTCTTAGCGGTCTAGCTCCAAAAAAGTTAGTGAATCCAATGTTTACCTAGTTTTATCATTGAAAATATTATCAATTTTACGATATCTAATTTGCCATTTTCAATAAACATAACAATAATCATAACGGGCGGCACGGTGGTGCAGTGGATAGCACTGTCGCCTCACAGCAAGAAGGTCTCGGGTTCGAATCCAGGCCGGGGGCCTTTCTGTGTGGAGTTTGCATGTTCTCCCCGTGTCCGCGTGGGTTTCCTCCGGGTACTCCGGTTTCCTCCCACAGTCCAAAGACATGCACGTTAGCCTAATTGGAGAGTCCAAATTGCCCGTAGGTATGAGTGTGTGAGTGAATGGTGTGTGTGCCCTGCGATGGATTTGCGACCTGTCCAGGGTTTATTCCTGCCTCTCGTCCCTATGCATGCTGGGATAGGCTCCAGCCCCCCCGCGACCCTGACCAGGAATAAGCGGCTTAGACAATGAGATGAGATGAGATGAGAATAATCATAACATAAAAAGGACTGCAATTAGCTAGCACTCACTATCGATAGGGTCGAGGAGTTAAAGTGGGCAAGACTAACGTTTGTATTGTATTGATTAGATGGCGTAAAACAGTACATTCCTGTAAAGTACATCTTGCTTTTTATTTAGTTTGTTCGTTTGATAGCTGGTTAGCTAGCAAACTTAGTTTATTTGCTTGCTACACTTGCCACATAGCCTATTCAATTGTATTATTTAATCAGTTTACTTGATAGGGACAGTGCACATTCAACATATCAGTTTGCACGTCAATGTAAGTGTGCCAGAGTTCGACTGATGACTCCCATCATGGATGTTTTTCTAACTTTAACTACCGTTTCAGACAACTGTTGGATAGCCCATACTCACACGGGAGCAAGAACGAGATCCTGTTCTGAACTACATAAGCAGTGCTTTAAGAGTAAAAACGCAGTTCTAGCTAAAAGGAGCAGCTATGAGACCATTAAAAAAAAATCTAACCTTTTGAGGCAAGGAAAAGCATATCCAATTCTAAAAATCTGGGAGCCAGCTATTGAAGCAAAGAAGTGATTTCTAGCTCCATTTGTAATTTGAACCATTGTGAGCAAACATGTATATCGTTACAGTAAATGGTTCTAGATCAACACTTGGGGGCGCCCAAGTGTCTACAAAGACTGGCCATTTATTTGTCAAAAAGGTAACTGCGATGGGGCCCCCTATTGGCCGCGGGATATTTCTCTTTTAGGAGAAAATGCCCCGAGCCTCTCCCTTTGTGGACTCCCTCAATACCTGACCACTCACTGCTGACGTCACTGTCGTGGAAGAACACAAGCTTCCCTTGTAAGCACAGTTTATATTGCCCTTAACCACATTGGGGGCCATTGTCAGTCGTGATAATTCTAAAAAATACAAATTTTCCAAACAATTTACTCCACTAAATTGTGACCTACACCAGTGTGTAGGTCATGGATGACCTGGAGATAGAATATATTGATAGAGTTTAAAGAAGTTAGCTAGTTATCAATCTAGCTAGCTTAATGATATGACATGTCAGTTTGTACTGCATTTGAAGCTAAAGGGAACTAAAGGGTGTTTGAGGCAGCATTTATTAATACAAGTCTGTCCAACCGTCCGACCAGTCTGTCCAAATGGTGTAAGTGTGAAAGGTGGACCATAGAGGTATAACAACATATTTCACATGCAAGCCAGTACCTGCCTCTCCTCGACATGTTCTCTTTTCTGAGATGCAAAAGCAAAAGGTCATTACATTTCCCTGTACAGTAGGTACAAAACCACTCCCAGCACTAGCATTTTTGCATGACATGTGACCCCTGTATTAGTGTAAAGGTCGGAGTAAGCTAGAGTTGGTGGAGTGGGGCCACTTTAGCATCATACGACAGGAGAAAACACAGGTAATAATTCACCAACTTTGGTTGACGAGCGTCATGTTAAATGTGCTATATAAATAAATTTGATTGATTTCAGAAATATGTGCAAGCAGTAAGACAGACTAAAGCAGGGGTTCCCGACCCTGGTCTGGGAAAGCAACAGTTGTTTTTCTGTTCTTTTTCATTGTCAATTGTCAATTAATCAAAGCAAATGAATTAAAACAAATGGAAACATAGTTGACTCACCTTACCTGGTTTCCTAGATCTAAATTGGTTGCAAATTTTTAGGCGAATACAAAAAAAACAGCAGCCCCCGTGAATCTTCAGGACTGGGGACCCTACACAATTTCTTCTTGGATTTACCTCTTTTCATTACCCTCTGGAGTTTGCCACAACTCTTGGTGAAACTCCGCACAGGCACACTGGAATCGTACCTCAGCTTAACACCTTAACCCCTGTAGTGTGCCAGGCCCTTGAGGCTCAAAAATGGAGAGATTTGCCTTAACACGATTTGAGAGATGCTACGTTTACGGCACAAGGCGAAGCATCAATATGTGACAGATGTCGTCGCAAAAGCAGGCGCTGGACTTCCTGCGAAGTCGGTTCCTGGAAGGTCAGTGAGACCCGATCTAAGGCCTGTATGTCAGATGTGACCTCCTTATCAGCAACTAGCTGGTGGCAAAGTCTACGGGACATCCGGAACTCTGAAAGTGTGGTTGAGATGTGGCCCAAAGTGTGGAAAACAAAAGCACATGTTCCCCTGCTAAGACTGACAGTCTGAAATTTAAGGCATAGAAGAGTCCCAACATGCCCTCTGCTGTCTCCTAGTAACATATGGTTGATGTGTCCTGTCTTTCTAGTGGTCTGAATAGCCATACTGACCTCATAACAGAAATTAGGGCATGGATATATCCAAAAAAGTGAAATTGCTGGCATCTGCTACATCACGTGCAGGACAATTTTTTATTGTACTGTATGTTCTCTTGTCAACAACTGCAGTTTTGCTGTCCACACCTAATGTTGATTAAAGGCTATTAACAATGACTTGATCGAGACTGGGGAAACATGCTCTAAATCTCATAGCGACTGCTCCATTTGTGCTGGGTGGCAGCAGAGGGTGACAGATTTATTTCCTGCAATTCTGATCGAGAGCAGGCTATATTCTCTGGTGGTAGAACCAGGAAGAATTCAGTCTAACTTGAAATGGAATGGTGAAAACGTATTTGAAAATGCAATCTTTTGCTACTTGTAGCCAACTACCTGTAGGTAAAGTTAGATTTCTAGCTTTCTCAGTTGCTGCTCTAGTCAATGAATGGACTAGTACAATAGTACCAGTGCTAGTAACATCACTAATAGACATAAAGCTAGGTATCCAGTTAGATTGATAGCTTTAACCCTTTGGCACATGCTTGCATTGGTGTTGATATCCACTGTTGAATTGCCCGTAGCAAGTACTGACATGTGGGTGTGTCTTGAATCTTCACAACTCGGTGTTCTTTGTCATGTAAACACCGCTAACGGTAGTCCCTATCACTTTCATAGTGTTGTTTTTATGTCCCAGACACAAGAGCAAACAAGGGTTGAACAGCGTTTGTAAAGAAAGACATTAGAAGACAGACAAGAAGAAAAAGACAAGCTAGTAATGATGTAAATGCCCTTTCACAATGTTTCCCTCAGTGACTGGTTTAGTGTAAATAATCTGATAATGCAGTGAGTTGATATTTCCCCACTTCTTAGCTGTTGCAGTATACTGTATATACTGTATATATATATTCCGATATAAAAACAAATTGAGGTGGAGGGGGAAATTGTTCAGTTGAGAACTCTCTGAAATGCAGATGCATTTACACTAAAACACAGCTTCAAAAACGTCATTACACCATAGCTGAACCATGTCTAAAGAAGGTACAGCCGTGGCATAGTCATTAAAATGGCATTGCCTATTTACAGTAAACAAAGAATAATACTGCCTCATAGCAGATGCACCGCCATTTCCCCTTTTGTGTAAATATAGAATACATCATATTCATTATCCCTGCAAGGAATGAGGACTAATTATCATGGCTGCCTGTAGGACGTTCTATCATAATGCAAATATAATACCAAGGAAATCTCCTGAAGAAGGCAAACCATAATAATTATGAAATCCATCTGGTTTCCCACAGTGAAAATGATTGCAGCTGACCTCCTATTGAGATGCATTATTAAAGCCTAACTCTTAACAAGCTTGTCTGTGTTGTCTGCTGCATAAAACACGGAACTCTAATCTCCCTGTTGCCAGAGACATGTTGATTATCCAAGAAGGCCAATAATCATCTGCTGTTCACCAGCAGAAGTGGAGTACCATTGGAAATATCATGCTGCCTCCGTGCTGCCAAAGAAACTGAAATAGGAATGCAACCAATTTTCCCTAATAAGGTATTTAATGGCTCTGCAGCTTCTTAACGGAGGGGGGAAAGACACCTTTGTGAAAGGCATCATACTGCGGACTCCATTACTTCTTTGAAAATTAAGGCAAAGGAGGAGTGTGTGCACAAGGGGAGATCAATAGAGGCTTGCGTCTCAGCCCCCTCTGGCCTTGACGATGAAAATAATACTAATTAACTTAATTTTAATACCCCTTTCAAAGGTAAAAGCACACTGAAGAATAAAGAAAACAATGAAGCATAAATATAACCGTACGCATAAGCCATAAAGTTAATAAATTGAAGTACAAGACTTCAGATGTGCCCGATTTACAGAGAGGGCATTCCGCAGACTTCCACGGGGGTTGCCTCTTTCAAGAGGAAGAGACATTAAAAGTGAGTTGTTTTGTGCGAAACCACTTGGCCTTATTTATTGCGTCTTGACATTGCCCGGCACTTGTGAGACCAAAGAGGTTGTGCGGGAAGGCCGAAAGAAACACTGCCTTTCCGTACAACGGCATGCATTTAAAAGGACACATTCATTACTGAGAGCTGAATAACGCTGCCATTACTGGGAGCCACAACTGCCCTGTTACAGCTCCAGGGGGTGATATACAGTCCCCAAGAGTTCATTCACAGCTGCTCAATGCCCTGAATGGGAAGGCACAGCAGGCTATTTCTACAGCCTCGCACCAATCTCAGACCAGCTGAAAAAACGACCCGGCACCTGAAACGTGTGGCAGGCCCACATTCCACCGTTGTGTCTGTGCGCGTTGGTGTGTTTGCGTTAAACTGTCAAGTGTGTCCAAGTGTCAAGGTCGTGGGGGACAAGGGTGGGAGGAAAAACAGGCCCCATTTGGTCCCCTGAAGCCCAAAGAGAGTGACGCAGTGAGTGACACTTTCTCGGAGCGGAACAGAAGTGGAGCGGGACTTGCCCCCGAGGCCCTGGGTGCTGGAGGGATTCCTCTTGTCTTTTCTTTTTCCATGTGTGCAGCTGCGGTGGATCGGGGAGCCATCTGTCAGAGCCCGCCCATCAAAGTGCCGGGCCAGGGGATGCACGGGCTGGTACCACCCTACCACGGCCACCCCAGCACCACAGAGAGACACACACAGGCCACACAGAGGGAGACAGAGCCCGACACAAACATTACCATAGAGGACAACAGCATGGAACTGCATCACAGCATTGGGGAACTTACACTGAGATATGTAAATATCAAATAAAAAAGACTGATCAATCACTTTAGTCTTAGGAGGGACTTCAAGGGAAAAGTTATGCAGAGAAGCTGTATCAGCTGTAAAGCACATGTTCAAGACTCAATGTCACTGAAAATTGGCCTAATAAAATGAAGCACTGATCATAATGGTATTTTCTCAGTGAAACTGAATCTTTTAGTCTTTTTCCAAGGGATACATTTTCCACCAGTATCACCATATCACCACCAGTTGAAAGTCTTCATAAATACAAAAATCATTTTTACATTGACATTTTTGGCATTTAGCAGCCGTACTTATCCAGAGCGACTTACAAGATGTGCATTTATACATGGTAAGATCAGTCATTGTTCGCGCAAGAGATAAGTGTAGTAATACAGCGATAGACATCATTGTTGGCAGCTGCATACCGTGCCTGTAACACAAGGAGAGAAAACGGTAGTAGAATAATTTTTTTAATAGTATCAAGCATAGATACAAATACGAAATACAGTATTAAACATGAAACCAGTGGTGATGACAATTAGTTAATACACAGAGTCTGTGTTAGTGGAGTGTGACCTGATGGGTTTTTAGTCTCTCGTGGAAGATGGCCAGTGATTCTGCGGTGCTGACCTAGTACGGAAGATCATTCCTCCAGCGGGGGGTCAGGACAGAGAAGAGGCGAGACCGTGAGGAGCGGCTGCCTGGGGGGATATCAGCTTCACTTGACCAAAAACATATTACTTTGAATGTGTAATAAATACTACCATTATATTAAAACCAGATAACAGTTAAACCCACCAGCTGATTCGTAGAATACAGTACTATACTATCGCTCCTTTATTACATTTCTTTGCATCAGTAGCATATTTTTATATCAGTAACCTTGAAAATGCTTTCTAATTGAGAAACAGCGCAGGCGCTGTCAAATCTCCCTCTCTTTGTTGCCGTATTGTCTTGCAGCAACACAACAGGGGGACTGGATGGATTCATCTTGATCCTACGAGAGCAGAATTTTAATTGCCCGCGTGGCGTTTGAAGCGTCGAAGGTGGACACTCCCTTGACAAAAAGCAACGGCGATGGGCACACGAGCAGAGCTGAGTCACCGCCTGCACCCTGCCGGCAGTCCTGGCGCGAGGGCGCAGCGGGCTCCTTCTAATGGGTTCAGCAAGGGCCACTTGAACACGCCGCCACGGTTTCCGAAAAGACCTTTACAAAGTCATCAGGCTTCAGCGTGTAAAAGACAGTCTCAGTCAGAAACACCGACAGATTCACATTTCACAGGACAGCAGACTCTAATGAGGATCCGGAGGGATATCTACTGAGGTGTTTTGAGCTTACGAAGTCAGACATTTTGTCACATTTAGCTGTCTTGCTGAGTCTGTTTTTGAAAGATCTATCCAAGTACAGAAATGTGCTGATCCTTTTCTTTCTTCAGTGGAATGAAACTGTCTGTTTTTTCATCACAAAATGACATTGAATGGAAAACAAAATAGGTACTTAACTTTTTAAAACATTTTCATGTTTTTTTCAATTCTTTGTCTGGATTTTCAATCTTAAACATATTTTTGTGAATTTAAAGTACTTTAATTGGGGTTAGATTCAAAGTTCATTGTGTTTGAGAACGTTCCCTGTGCTCTCTCCCTCTCTCATATCCAGTAAGAAACTGAAAATGATTCAGGTCTCGTTTCCTTCTCGATCCACTTCTTAAGGTTTTCATTCAGATAACAATGGCGACAATGCAATACAATCCAAGTAAGGATGAAACCAGGTCACTCAACTTGACACAAGAAAAGGCTTAGGGGTCAAAAATAGTACAGGGTAAACTGATACAGTTTTTTAACTTCGATTTAAAAGCAGCTAAGCTAAGCTCTGACATCTTGTAGCTCTGACATAGCTTTGGTGCTGTAGCCCGAAAGGATGTTTCACCCATATGAGAGGAACAAGTTAAACTGCAGCGTCTGTGGTCTTGAGAGAAGCTGTGACTCAAGGCCATGTGTTTTATTTTCTATCGGGCTGCGCTGCGGGCCTTGGCAGCAATCAGTGCTTTTATATCGCCATTTCATTCTCCTGTATAGACCCTGCATTGTGTGGTCAGGGCGCATTCCATCGTACACAGGGGATCCTGGGAGAGCCAGATCTGTTCCCATTCCATAGCCCATTAGCCGAACTAATCCAATTCCTAAGCAGTCTCTGGAGGACAGTGCAGGGCTTTAGGCCTGTGCTCAGGGCTCATCTGATAGCACTTGTGTCCGATGTCGCTTTCCAGATCACCACAAAGCAGCTACTTCTTCCAATCTTTTTTTGCAACCGCAGCTGACCCCTAACGGTGTGCGATGTCCCAACATCTGTTCGCTAAGTTCCCTCCCCGCTTTCTCAGCCGGACGCGTCTGTTTTGGAGGGAATGCTATCCGCGTTTGAGCGGTCGGTGCTCTCTTTAATCGGCGGCAGTTTTAAGAACGAGGCCTTTTAAAATACCCAGCGAGGGTTCATGGGAACATATACTGAAATGAAACACTGACCAAACAAAGCCCACAGTAACATAAGATACCCCAGTCCGGTTCAGCGTGAAGTGTTCTGAAAATGACATGTGAGTTATCCGTGTAAGTGCGGTCCTCTTAAGTCACCCCTTTCAATACATTCCGTTTTGAAAAGCTCCCACATCAAGGCCGTCTGTTAGAAAACAGGATCCCTTTCACTCAAAACATGAGTTCTCCCCTCAAACCCCAGCCGCAATACAGGAGACAGCCAACTGGAGTTGGGGCTGGAACGGGGCCAGAGAATGGTCTTATGTTTATGGTTCAGAGGCCGATTAGTCACCCACAGCCTTAACCAGCAAAAGCACAACCAGTCGAAGTCTGTCTGAAAAGATCCATAACCTGTCAAAGAAAACAACCAAAGCACATCTGAGCGAAAAAGTACATGCCAAAGTACAGACACAGATCTTAATTTCACTCTCAACAACAGTTCACAACGTACATTATTACAGGCACAATAAAACATACGCTGCTGCAGCGTTTTACTGGTCAGAATTATTAACCATATACTGTAATCATACATACTGTATATATATATATATATATCGTATATATTACAGATGTGCCCCTTTGCTAGTCCATGGAGGCTCACGTCAGGCCTGGTGTGAAGTTTTTGCAAACAGAAAAGCCCAGTTTGTTTTCAATCCCTGGAGCTACTTTGTGTGCACTTAAGGCTCGCCTCAAAATCAGTGCCTGATCATTCAGATCTAAATCGGGATCATTCTCAGACCACCAACCCAGAGGGGGGAGCGGGGGAGCGGGGGGTAACATATGGGTTTGATAATGCCCTGGCACCAGAACCTAGTCAAAGTTCTGCCCATCTTCCAAAGACGGCTGTCATCAAAGGGCACAATAATAAACCCAACGGGATTGGCTCTGGAGCCAAAAGTATGCGCAAACCAAATATGTGCGCGAGTGCTTTCTTTGCAAGGCGGGTCCTCCTTTCAAACGAGGCGCTGTCAGTCTGAATCCTGCCGGCGAAATTGTGGAAGGGCTCCGGGGGGCTGCCGGCTCAGCAGATTTCCCAGCAGTCATCTGCCGTCATCTGCTCGAGCGGCCTCCCCGCCTCAGATGTGGGGAGATGAACCCCGCTTCCCCCGAGTCTTTCTTCTTCGCCTTTGATTCCCGAGGGCCGTCACCGAGCGTTCACCTTCGCTCCGCGCTTAGAGCAGGGAGAGGAACCGCGGCTCACAGGGCCCAGACAAAGAGACGGGAGCTGAAACCGACTCTGTCTAAGGCCGCTAAGGAGAGAGCATGAGGGCACAGGCTGAGGACCATTTGAGCTTCCACGTGAGGTAAACATTGTAGCAGGAACGGGACCAGCTGCCCTTTCTCCATCCGTTGTACAAAAACAACGAAATAAGTAACAAAATTCGAATAACTACTCAAAGCAAATTTGCAAGGCTTACGCATTGCTCAAATACTGACACGACAACATTCTTAAGCTGGCATTTGAAAGTATACTGTTAAGCTGACCTCTAGTTGAGCTAAATTCAAGAAGCCCTCTGGCACCACTTTGCCTTCCCTGCTGTCGCTATCACATGTGTTGTTTGCAGAGCACATGTAGTAAGAATGAAGTTTAAATTAAACTTGCTAATGTATACCATGGATTGCGAAGAGAGAAAAAAAAACGACTTCGCTGCCTTCCAGATTGTTTATTTTATTCTCCCTGTGTAGAGCGCATTCAAGAAGAAACCATTATTGTGGGCGCCTTGTCACATCTTTTATTATAAAGAATGCCAATTAGTCTCCAGCAATCACCAGTTCTGGTTCTGACAAGCACTGTCAGACTGATGCATAGAGGGCTCAAAATGCATGTAAAAGGAAATTATACAGAATGTGTTTACAAGAGATTGTGAGGAGTGGGTCTGAGCAGTGCCCACCATCCAATTACATCAAATCAGCACTCAGATTGGGCTTCACATGTTTACTTCCTCAGGCCTCTGTATGGAGAATAAATACAGACTTCATAACAAAGTGCTGGCTCCACTCTATACTCCACTGGCTCCAACTGTAGTTCTGTTTTCAGAGCAAAAAATATCATTTTTACAACAATTCACATGGTCTTGGCAATCCTTACAAATAGCTCACAATAAATAATGCACCTTATTTTGAGAACGATTTCTTTTTTAAATATTTGAACACAAGGAAAACTGCCCACAGACCATGGTATAAACCATGAAAAGGGTCAGACCAGCAACTCACATGGGCACAACCTCACCGGTAACCTCTCAAAGACCAAAACATCAAACAATAAATAATATAAGCAAACCGATTTCAACTCGATTTCTCTGCCATTCATTTGAAATCAGTATCTTGACAGACTATCAAGCATTGGTTTAAACGTTGGGGGAATTGTGTCTCTCCTGAATATTTACAACTTTGTGTGTTAATATTGTATGTAACGACTGATCTGTTTGGAAAATAGTTTATTAATGGTTGTAGCTGAACAATTTCCAAAAGAGCTTCATTTAATGTGAATCTATGTGAATTTATTCATTCATTTATTTTTTACAAATCTTTATAAAAACACCAGACAGTCGGCAGTTCAGGAGCCTATCCCAGCATGCATTGGGCGAGAGGCAGGAATACATCCTGGACAGGTCACCAATCCATCGCAGGGCACATGCATCATTCACTCACAAACCCATACCTATGGGCAATTTAGACTCTCCAACTAGCCTAACATGCATGTCTTTGGACTGTGGGAGGAGACCGGAGTACGTGGAGGAAACCCACACGGACATGGGGAGTACATGCAAACTCCACACAGAAACGCCCCGGCCGGGATTCAAACCCGGGACTTTCTTGCTGTGCGGTGACATTGCTATTCACTGCACCACTGTGCCGTTGCCACTGCACCACCAGTGCCGCCCACTTCTCACATTGGTAAATATACGTTTCAAACATTCGAATTCTACACAAAGTCATTTGAAACATACCACACTTGGATCAACACAACAAATGACTTACGGATATGTACTGACAGACAGTGATTTCTCTAGGTGCAAGGGAATTTTAAAGCTGTCAGTGAAAATAAACAAATTACATTTGATATGCTGCATAGCCCAAGAATTTAAACCCAACAGTGTAAGCCTTCAATTCACGCGCAGTTGGAAAACTATTGCAATTTAATGTGATTAAGCTGTCATCTGAAAAAGATTTGTCGATTTTTTTCACCTCGCTTCGCTAAATAAATAGGACCAGGTGTGCTGGTGGTGCTCTCTGAGATTGGCTGAAGGCAAATTGCACCGTGTCATAAACAGAGCAACAGAAAATCAGCCTGATGAGAGAAAGTGATAGGCAGATGCCTCAGTTTACAAATACAATTTGATACAATGCCAGTTGATCTAAAATGAAAGATATTGCAAGGCTCAGCGAGGCTAAATCCCCTAAATTAAAAAATCTCAAATCAGAGCCAACTCACAATTCCTGTGGCGTAATCTGTCTTTCTGTGAAATATTTTGCATTTACTCAAAGTAAAACAAACAACGCCGACAAACACGAGGGGCTAAGAATGCACAAAGAGAAATGTAAAAGTGTAATCTCTTCTGATATTGTCTCAGAAGTTGATATTGTCTCCTATCCCCATCTTTGTATCCCTGTAATTGCCCCATCTCATGACCCTTCATCTGCAGATTACCACATCCATGTGCCCCTGCATCTCTGTGTCCCCACATGCCCACATCCCTCCACACACCCAAACTCCTGTGTCCCTGCATCCCCACATCCCTGTGCACCCACATCCCTGTGTCCCCAAACTCATGTGTCCCAAACCCCTGCATTCCCACATCCATGTGCCCTCACATCTCTGCATCCCTGCATCCCCACATCCCTGTGCCCTCACATCCCTGTGTCCCTGCATCCCCTCATTCCTGTGCCCTAACATCTCAGCATCCCTGCATCCCCACATCCCTGTGCCCTCACATCCCTGTGTCCCTGCATCCCCACATCCCTGTGTCCCTGCATCCCCACATCCCTGTGTCCCTGCATCCCCACATCCCTGTGCCCTCACATCCCTGTGTCCCTGCATCCCCACATCCCTGTGCCCTCACAGCCCTGTGTCCCTGCATCCCAACCCCCTTGTGCCCCCCTTAATGGTCTCTTGCTCTTATCGTTATCTTGTCTCCCCTGATGGCATACGATCAGCCACCAGTTCGACGAGCGTCACGCGCTGTCAGACGACCACTGCTGGCCAAAACCACACCAGAGAGTGTGTGTGTCAGGGTGCGGAGGAAAGGGGACAAAAGAGGGCTGAAGTGACATTTCTGAAGGCACATGTACCTTCACAAAGTCCAACCACCTTGTCGGTACACATATCCGTCATGCAGGAATGCTCTCAAAGTGAATTCATAGAGACACAACTTATTTCACCTCTAGTGCCTCATATACGAGCAGAGAACAGACACTACTCTCAGCAGAGGCGAAGCACAGGCACATCAGAGCTGCAGTTTTAATTAAGCCAATGCGTTTAAGAGGGGACAGGTCACAAGTTGAGTGCTTAAATAGGGAGATGTAAAAAGTTTATTATCCCGCTCCTGCTGGATTGACATTTTCTATGCTGCCTATACAACATGTTTTTGTGTGGGTGTTTGTGTGGGAAGGGGGACAAAAGAGAGAAAAGTATTATGTATGTGTGTGTGTCTGTGTGTGTGTGTGTGTGTGTGTGTACACGCCTGTGGTTATTTTCTAGCCACATATGAAATATGAGAGTGTTTCCTCAGGGAGAAAGTATTTGCCCTTCAACTTCCTCCACCACAGCGGCAGCAGACAGTCGACTCCACGGTTTGTATACGGTACAGCTGGTAAAAATCAGCGACCCGTTGGGGAGAGCACTCGGGTTGCCGGGGCTCTTTTAGGAAACCGCCTTGCACAATCTCTCCATCGACATCCCATCAGATAAGGACCAGTGAAGGGGTTATGCGTTCCAAGATGAAGGTTTGTTTTGACTCTTAAAAGAACACGAGAGGTTCGGATCTACAGTAAACAGTGCGCTCGTACCCCAGAACAGAGGATGAAAAGGATGTTAGAGTACTTGTGTATGACAGACCTGGCTGTCTCAGTTAAGGTTTACAGGAACGATCACAGAACGCCTTTCGTACGGCTAGGCCACAGAGATGACAGGCATCACAGCTAGTACATAATGTACATAGCAAAGTTTTTATAACGTTGCACTTTTTGGTTGTGGTGAATGAAAACATTGTAGCCCCTTTTTACCAACCCAAACCACAACGTTCCAGCTGCATTGTAAATAGGCTTTTTTTTTTAACAGGAAAATGTTTTTGAAGGGCATGTTTGCGACTCGACAAAATCACAAGAACAGAACATTTCCCTAACTTTCCACAACCCCGAAATGAAAACATTGTGGAAAGTAAGGGAAATGTTGATGTCCCTACAAATTTTTCATTCACCACAACCTTTTAAAAAAATGCAACAAAGTTGTGCTAGCTGGGATAGCAGTGTAAAATAATCTGTAATGGGTGGCTATAGTTCTCTCTTGACTAACAACTAAGGGACTGTGTTTTGTTGGGCATACCAAGAATGAATCAATCAGTTTCGCAGGACTATTTACTTGGTGTGCAGTTGAGCCATCACAACCTACTTTACCCAGGTTAACTTTTTGTACTTTCTACTTATTTCCCCAGAAAGAGTCAAATGTTTTTAAGAAATGAGCCAAAAATAAAAGCAGTAAAAAGAGTAAAAAGTGCAATTAACTTTTTTGAACGAGGAGAGTGATCATTGACCTTTCTTCCAAGGGATACAGCCCTAGGTGCTCTTGAGTATAGGATATCATGATGAAACCATTTTCTTTGTGCGGTGGGTGTAAAGTTACGCTAACATAAAATACAACAAATATAGAGCGCACGCTTGCAGCAGATAACTCTTTAAGCACTTTTAATGCAACTGTGGGCTGAATGACGTGAGCTGTGACCTTAACGACTGAGGACGCTAGTGCTACAGTTCCCAAAGCCCTGGTGACCCACCCTTTCACAATACATCAAGCAAAATGCACATTCCGAAGCCATCGATTTGCCAAGACAATGATGGAGGTGGTTTTATGTAGCTTGTAATGCAATTATTTCAGATGAGATTATTATTCTCCGCCCTGAATGTCCGTTGGTATTCCCCCAGCGATGAGATTCCCTGGAAACGTTACATTCAATGTGAGAAAGTCCTTTTGTAGGACTGGAACACATGGCCATAGACACACTCTGTCAAGTACAATCACTCAGCTGGAGTAGCCCGGGAGATGTCTAATGCTGGCTGGGCTTGCTAAATGGGACTCTGCCACCAGGCCAAATGTATGCCCTTGAGAATGTGTCAGCTTAAAAAAAAAAAACACGTTCTCTATTTTATTGTGCAGTATGTTTTTATGGAAATTGCACAATTTTTCCACAACCTACAGTAGATAGGGGTATAAAGGATGTCGAATATTTAGAGTAAACAGTATTGTTTCGACAAAAATGTTTACAACATAGAAAAAAGGCCTTATGAAAAGGCCCAATGCCTTACGAAAAGGCCCAATGCCTTACATAAATCGCATTATTTACGTATTGTTAATGATAATACTAATAATATTAGTATTTATTCGTATAGCACCTTATCATACAGAAAGCAGCCCAAAGTGCTACCCTACTATGAAAACAATGTACTGTATACAATTAAATTATTCTTGCCTTTCTTTTCAAATGCAAATAGTTAATTAGTGCTAAGTAGATGGTCAGTGCGTGATGTATATTTGCATAAGCAGTGCATAGAGATTGAAACAACTCCTTTGTTTAATAGTCATCTTAGTTTCCATGGCAATAAACCCAAGGTTCTTTGCATTTCACAAAAGTGGAAAATCGCACGCATATAAAAAGACATCCGCAGCGAAAACATCCATATAAAAAACTCTTTCATACTTTGTCTCTCCCTTTTGTTCCGTCGAGCACTAACGCATTGGGCGAGGATGACACCCATCGCGCTGTGGATCGAGAGGGAGTTGATTGAGAGTGGCCTACAAGTGTGGGGAGAACCCAGGCAGGTATTGATGTGCTCACATTATACGTCTCTTCGGCTTTGGCCCAAGCTCTGATAATTGGCGGCCCCACGTCTAACCCCCCCTACACAACATCACAGCCCCCCACCCCCGGACCACAGGGGCGGTCTACTCACAGGGACTGAGGAACCACACTGTCCCTCTTTACCAATAATCAAGGGAACGAGTCGCCGTGGAGAAATCCATCCCACGTCTGAAATAATTAAGACCACAAAGCTGCGCTTCATGCATCTGTGTCGGTGGCATCCACTTACTGTAAGCCAGAAACAAATTGTGCTTTCTCTTTATGGCACTTGTGGTTGAAATTCTGCCCACCAGAAAACCAGAAAACATGTAAGAAGCAACAAAAACATGGTGTACAGAAAACTGTACTTAATCTGTGTGCGGTTACACAGTGGAGACAGTAAATGCCGGAGATTGGGATTTCCATTCGGGTGCAGGAGCTACATTTGGAGCGGTTGCCATGTTCAGTGAAGCCACAGCGGTTCTCGTGGAGGGGTAATGCAACTGGGTGTAGTGGGAAGAGGCCGAGGGGGATTCTCGCAAACCTGCAATACAAGGTGAGTGCACTGACCTTTTCGCATTGAAATGGGAGAAGGGGGGATAGCTCTGATGTCCGCTGACATATTTTAATGGGTGTCTCTGATCTCTTCTTATTAACATCAGAAACCAGAAGACTGCCCCCTGCCCCCAAACAAGCCAATCCCCCATAATGCCCGGTCTCAGCATCCTTACTGTACCAACATTGAATCTCAGCACCATTGTTCGCTAACAAGCCATATAAAACAAAAAATATATAATATAATTCATTTTCAAAATGTACACATGCCATAAAATGTATAAGGTGCAGTATTACTATTTCCATAGCAAAGCACATTTTTAAAGCAATTTTCTTTTAAATGAAAAGTGCATGCTTTTTCATTATATTCTACCAAGTATGCATAAAATATAATATTTCCCCCGCCAAGTTATTTATTTACATATTGGCTATTGCATAATATATTTTAACCCACAGTATGTTATTTATTAATTTATTTAAATGTGTATTTGTTTATAATGTTATTTTAAAACGATGTATTAATTTATTTAAAGTTACACAAGCATTAAAAGCCTAGTATGAGGCAGAGTCTAGTCCTAGAACTTGATGATGTTTGCTAACTGTGTGTAATTCGCTTAAAGCAATGATGAAAATTGGGGACATGGAGCCACACTTGGGACAAGTCCTAATATAGCTTAATGTTTCCTGTGCTGTTACGGGTGCTTGTGCTTCCGTAAGACCCCAGTAATGAACATGGCATCAGCATATTGGAACCAAATGCAATTTGACCTTAATTTTAATGAGGCCTCAACCTTCATTTGGGTGTTTACAGATCAGCGGCTCTGCACACGCATCGTTTAAACGAACGCGTCAGGGTAAACATAATGCCCCTTGGCCTCGGGGATACAAGCAGGCGAAATTTCTGAAAGCAGATTTCCTACTTGTCAGATTGAAGCCGGGTTGATGCACTTAGATGTGGCCGTAGTGTAAAAAGACTAATTGGGTGGAAAAATCCATTTAGAAACTAATCTGAATGACAACTGCGGCGCAAATACGTCGGCTTCAGGTCCCTGGCTCCCCCACTGTCCGCGGCGGCACAGGCGAACACTGTGGGGTCTGTCACACTTTACAGTTCAAGGCCAGCCTATATGAAAGGATGCCTGTAAAAGGATTGGATAAAGGCATTGCCCCTGGCCCAGGTTGAATGAAAAGTCACACTGTGACTGTGATGTAGCATCACACTAATTGTGAATTCAATGTGTTGGCTTAAGAGGATCTAATTGAATGTATCCCAACAGAACGAGCTGGTACAGCGCAAATCAATACGACATGGTAATGCTGCCTTTTGTTCTTTGGACTCTATGTATCCCTTAAAATCCTGCCATGTTATCGTAAACAAGCCATCTAGATGAATACATGTCATGATGGCTTTACATGCACACATACACACACACACACGCACAAACATGCACACACACACACACACACACACACACACCCACGCACACAAACACACACACACACACACACACACACACACAAGGGAGACATTGACTCATGCGATGTCTCTTTCACCCTATTTATTACGCTAGGACTGCAAATAGACAGATGAAAAATGTGTAAACCAGTGTGATGAGAATTAGTCTTGGGGCTCCGAGAGCTTACAGCCTTAATAACACATCAGAAGCAAATGAGCTCAAACACGCCAGCCGTGGGGGCCATTATTTATGAATGCACTGCCTCCCATGGCTCTCTCTATCAAACACACCCGACTGTTCTCATGCATGGACAGGTACTTGAATGGTGCGAATAATCATTGCACCAAACATGAGCAGGGCAGTGTTAGAAATATCTTATCTGACGTTACACCGACAAGATTGCTCTAATATTATTCCAATGAGAGCGAGTTCTAAATCCATCTTGGAGGATTGCGGTGATGTTGCAGATCTTTTATCTGTGGTATTGCTGCACATTTGGCTGCGCTATCTGACATCACTGCCATTGTTTGCTTATTCAGGCCGTGCCTGTAACCGAAATGCTGTAATATTAATTTCCTTTGTTTGAGGATCGAATCTCGAATGTTTTGAATTAAACAGATTGCTCTGAGGGAACAGCCACACCGGGCCTCTTCCACATCCTGTTGACACTATGTCACGGAGAAATCACTGGAAACATCTATATCTGAGGTGGCGATAAATTGGAGGCAACCTTTGTTTTCCCGTAATGGCTGACCCCATTATCGCAGATGAAATGAAAAGGGGCTAGAAAGAGCTCGTCGCTGAGTCAACATCAAACGCGTCCCCGCTACAGACGGATAAGGCCCGCGACCGCTGGTGGGGCTCACAAAACAAACACACATCTGGCTCTTATCTGTGTGAGAGTGAGGCCACATCTCGCAGATGACATCATTTACTCAGGTTGACCTCTCTCAGAAGATGTGTCGGGCACTGATAGGGACGCCGCGTCGTTCCCACCACCTCCCCCGCCCGCCACGATGCGCGCGCGACCGCCCGCCGCTCGCCTCGCACCGCCCAGATGGAAACGGCTCAGGAATACCTCATCGCCTCATTCGCACACCGACACCGCCGCTGCTTTTCCCAAGCCACTACTTCACAGAATAAGGAAACGAAGAAGAGGAGGTTTCCTTACGGGCAGGAAAAGGAAGGGTCCAGAATAACTGTGCGGAACTAAGAATAGTATGACCAGAGTTGTACTTCACAATAACAGGACTGTTTGCCCTTAAAGGACCCTATACACTGTAGGGCCTACAATGTATACATATGTTTAGAAGAACCCAGAATCCAGATTTTGGAGGGGGAGGTATATTGGGGAATGAACAAAAAAAAACTCCCTATCTAGAATCACAGGTGTGTTTCTGTGGTTCTGAAAGTTTTAAAATACAGCCTTATGGTGATTTATTAGATAATACTTTAGAGAAAGTGCAACATTCCTCAACTCTTTCGTTAACATTTTGGCCAGGTATCAAACAGTGTGAGCTCCAACAAACGATTATTGTCTTGTATTTCATGAAGTCTATAGAGTTTCTGATACAGAAATGTTTTCATAAGCCTCATTTAGCTTTAGTCTTGTTTGGGGCTATTGGCCTGTTTTTTCTTTGTTATCCATGGCTCTGGCTTTTAAGAGTTTTAGACTGCTCGGAAGTACAATAAACATGCCTCCTTAGACCTGACAGATTAATGACCTCCTTCCACTGACTTTAAAGAGTGCAAAGATTGCAATAATGGATGCATGTGATGGAAGAAATATATAATAAAAAGTATATAATAAGTCTATGAATGTTACATCTGTTATTCACACAGGTACAGTTGTAATTGTAATGAATGACATTTCATATTTGATTTCTTTTTACTTTTCACGTAGCCGGTGTGTCAGAGATGGAGGTGGAATGTTGGTGAACATGAAACAGCCATACATGGGTTTGTAGCTACTTTAATGGAACAACAAGAGTTCCATTTCTGAACTTAGCTAGCGTTCACGCAGAATCTTACTCATATCGCCATTCGTTGTCAATTTACTTCTCAGCGCCAAAATAAGTCAAACACTGGATAGCCCCCTTTGAGGATCTGGACATTGAACCGAGGCAGCTGAATGAGATTTTAAAAGTCTCAATGATTATTACGATTGATAGCTTACAATGTCTAACATCTAGGATGTTTATGTCAGTGGGAGGCGCGATGATATTAAAACAATGTATGAACATTCTATTTAGCCGTGCTTTATCATGAATACCGGCACCTGTAGGAAGTCTGGTTGACCAATCAGCATCCAGGATCGTAACTATCTGTTTTATAAGCTCCGTTAAGTCATCTAACCCCGGGTCCCTTTTTAGAACTACCTCCTGGAGTTTGGTTTGCTGCCTTAAACTCGTCATTAGGTCCTTTCTAAAATAAAGCGATTTTTTGAAACACACTTCTTGGTGACAGTTCCTCACTTCCTCAAATGAATATCATGTAAATGGTAGAAACGGCGGTCGGGCATTCTTTTATATAGTGTATTTTTAGATGAGGTGCGCATCCTTTCCTCTAACCTGAAGAAATCCTTCATTTCTCAGTTTAACTTTCTCACATCGGGGATATTCACGGTTGTTAATGTTTTGGAGGCAAGGGCTCTTTGTTCTGTCTGCTCTCTGAAGCCCGTGCCTCTTTCCTGCTTCTTTCATTTGAGTGCATTTCTGCAGCTCTTTATGTCCTTTAACCACATCATCATTAGCAATAAACTTTTTTCTCTCCCCAGGGCGGAATGAAGATGGCAACGGAGACCGATATTGAAAGCTTTGCCTTTCTTTATAGAGTGACCAATTGGCCATAAAATGGAAATTGGTCACCTTTTGTGGCTCAGTGGTCTGTTTACGCAGGTTGAGTCCATTCATGAGATTTGAGGGGACGATTCCCAAAGCAGTAATTACATATTGAATAGTTGGGGGGTCAGAAAACGATAGGAATAAATTAACGAGGTTCTTTCTCGGCTACTATCTACATCCTTTGCAGTTTAGAGCACGCGCTGCTGATGATTCAGAGCTGCATTCAGGATAATTGCCGCTATTGGAAGAGATGGTATCTCTGTGAAACAATATGAATCTAAATGAGTCATAGAGCACACAGAGGCACTTTTCACTTCTCTGTTGATCTGGAAAAAAATGGCACAGCTTTGCCACAGAAACACGTTTGGCACCCCTTCATTAACGTCAAACACGCAATCTTTTGCTCAGTTTATCTGTGAATTGAGTTAAAATGCGTTTTCCTTTTTTTGCTCCTTGACAAAGAATGTGGATCAGATAATAATAAAGGCCAATACACTTAACACCTACAAATTCATGTTTTTACTGTACCATTTTCCAATGAAGGCAGACATGAGCTGTCAAATTCGGCAGTCCGTTCCTACGGTGCTTCTATGGCATATTAAAATACGTGAATAAATACCCTTCTGTGGCATATTCCTCATCTCCCCAGTCCTGTACGGGCACCACGTGACTGTGCTTCATCAGGTTGAATGTGCCGCACTGAGATCGTGAGGGCAAACCGCCGGTCATTTCTGCTGTGATTCTCCATGCTGCCCTGCGATGGATTGGTGACCTGTCCAGGGTGTATTCCTGCCTCTCGCCCGGAACGCATGCTGGGATAGGCTCCAGCCCCCCTCCCGCGACCCTGACCAGGAATAAGCGGCTTAGATAATGGATGGATGGATGGATTCTCCATGCTGGGGGGCACCACACGGAAGGGAAATGCTGGTCGGAGATTCATCCCAACACGTTTTGGGGCTTGATTTCAAGCGTCCTGTGGATCGCGTGGTACGGCAGCGACTCAACAAAAAAAAAGATGTCTGCTTTATTCAAAAACCCATGAAACGACCGCGAGGGGAGGCGGAGCGCGGTCATTACAGCGCGGCTCTCTTCGGAAGGCAGGGCCGTCCAGACGCATGCGCTTCGGCAAGGGAGTCAAACGGTGAGATCAATCTGCTGTGGGAATCGCGACATTGATCAGCCCAGGCTTCAAAAGGTCGCATCAATCCATTAGCGTCCAGGGCCCTCGTGGTGGAATTTTAACAGCGCACAGATGATGATAGAAATTGACTTGGGAGAGTCTTCTATGAGACTGGGAGAGAGGAGCAACCAACCCCCCACCTAAAAAAAACCCAGAAGGGTCATTTTATCAATAAGCCCCAACTGCGAAGGTTAATTGAAGGGAAACACTCGGTGTTTTTCCTCAGGAACAGTGTAAATAAGGAAAGAATGTGTCGCGGTATAAGCGAAAGAAGATGTCTGTGGACAAAGGTTAATCTGGTTGGCGCCTGTGCTTGGCTAAGTGCACTGGGGACCATGTTCAAATCAGCCACATTACACCCCAAAATTCCACATCACCTCCCCTTCCCCAGTTGGTCTGTGAATTCAGTCATTGCTCGCAGTTCTGGCTTTTTGGAACCGTAAGAGCTTTGATCTTTAATGTCTGAGGAGATTAAACACTATGTCATGCCTCCGGTTTATTTAATCTGACCTCTAAAGCTAAGATAATTATCTTATCTAATCATCTTAGTCAATAGCATTTACAGCTTTCCAGACAACACACCATTTGTGTTCAGTTTTTTTAGCCCAATATGCCACCACTAAAACCGTTTTCCCATTTCTCCCAATTCTGTGAGACTGGTGCCCTCTCTCCTTGGGTGATGCTATTGCCATTTGTGCCCACAGGATTCCCTGCCACAGTCAACACTGGCATGGTCAGGATTATATTTCCGACTGCGGGGCGCATCAAAGCAGTAATGATTTAACTGGGTGCGCCAACCGGGCCCACAGTCTTTTGTGTTAAAACCAGCCATTGTAGAAAAACACATTCTTGTTTTGACCAGTAGATGAAAGCATGAACTGCAACTGATTCAAAACACATTCTTTCTCATTAACGCTAATGACTAACGGAAAGCCACCAATAAACAGGGCGGGCATATTGATTAGGGCTGTCAGGAGCTTATATGAACAGAAGCTTAACAACTAAAGTAACAAATGAGTCGATCATAGTCAAGTTAAATGAACAATTCTAAAAAAATAATGTCTTCAAAGAAGCTTATATGGGGGAATATATGGAACATGTATACCAGGGGTATTCAATTCCAGGCCTCGAGGTCCACAGTGTCCGCAGGTATTTGCTCCAACCACGCACTACACCACCTGATTTCACTAATTAGCTCGCTTCCTGAACCAAGGAGGTAAACTAATTATTCGAAATCAGGTGGTGTAGTGCGTGATTGGAGCAAATACCTGCAGACACTGCGGACCTCAAGGCCTGGATTTGATTACCCCCGATATATATACCATATATGGCTACAAGACACCCAATTGCTACTTTCTCATAGATGTCACCATGAGGCATTTGAGAAGTCTTCATGGCTTCATGGTGGCTTTACTATACAGTATGTGGTCAAAGGAAACACAGGAAGTCTCCATTTCACATATTCTCAAGCCGAATCCTCCCATAGCCGTGTTCCCTGCCGGTCACTCTGCTTCTCAGACCAGGAGGGGTTGAGGATATGCTCACTCAGTGATTGCTCTGGGGGGCTTTGATGGGGCCTGATTCAGACCTGTTACCCTTTTATGGCTCAGATACTTAAAAGACTAACCCACATCTACAGTACAACCAAACACACACACATGCGCATGCTCACACACACATACACACACACACATGCGCATGGGCACACACACACACACATGAGCATGCTCACACACATATACACATACACACACATGCGCATGGTCACACACACACACGCGCGCACACCCAGGCACATACACACACACACACACGCGCGTGCACAGATGCATGCACACACGCACACATGCGCATGGTCACACACACATATACACACACACATGTGCATGGGCACACACACACACATGCACATGATCACACACACACGCGCACACACGCAGGCACATACACACACACACGTGCGCACAGATGCACGCACACACACACACATGTGCGCACATGCACACGCACACAAACACTCGTGAGCACACACACACACACACACACTTCTCTTCTGAAGACCGCTAATAGAAGCTGCACTTCAAAAGCTCTTCCCTTCCTGCAATGCTTTCAGCTTTTATAAACACACCTTCAGAGCTCCCTAATGAACGTGACAAAGCACTGGCCTCCCCGTGACTGCTGTGGCCACTACACGAGACCACCTTAGCCACTTGGGCCATCAAAGAAAGAGGGCTTATTGATCACCCCCAATGACCTGGGGGGGTTGTTCAGGAATTGGCCGCGTGCCCAATCAATTTGAAGCCACCGTCCAGCATCGGCGGTCAATATTAGGTTTATCTTCCTCGAGTCACCGCGGAACACGCAGCCCGCTGTCAGTTATTGATAAGAGAGCGGTGTGTATCCCACCCGGCAGGCAGGCCCACAGCCATGCGCCTCTGACACTCTCTCACACGTCCCCGCAAAGTAATCAAAAAACAAATACACAGAGAAAGGTCAAGTAATTAAAGGGGTGACAGCCACAGAAACGACCCCCCTCCAGGCGGGAGGGAATGGACAACGGACTATCAAATCCCGGAACCCTGTGACAGATCATGCACAGACTTTGGGAGAGATAAGAGGATCAGTCCGGGAGGGGGAATCAGAACTGACGATGGCTTGGGATTTGGAAGGGATTTCAGGGGGCTGGTCTTTCAGTGGGGGGCTTTATGCAGGACAGGATGTCTCTCCCTCACCTCTGCTCCGTCCCCAAAATGTATTTCCCAGTCATAATAAATTACATTTAAGGCACGGCAATGAACATTACATTTACATTTTAGGCATTTAGCAAAAGCTCTTATCCAGAGCGACTTGCACAGTTTACATTTCTTTACATACAATCCATTTATACAGCTGGATATTTTACTGAAGCAATTTAGGTTAAGTACCTTGCTCAAGGATACAACGGCAGTGTCCCACCTGGGAATCGAACTTGCAACCTCTGAGTTACAAGACCAGTTCTCTAACCATTACACTACACTGCCGCCCGTCTCTTCAATAATACATATGTACAGACTAGGGAGGGAAAATGTTTAGTATGGCATTAAGTGTGTGTTACCAATACGTGGTCAAAGCAAGGGAAAGTGCTGAGAGTGGACTATTAAGCATGGCAAAGCAGAAAAAAGCATGAAGTTTACTGTGTCGTTAAAGGCACTCGAGGCAGCCTAAATCATAGTCTTCAATCATAGAGGAACAGTGGAAGAGTGCGGTAGAGCCATCTCATATTACTGAAGGATGTCAACGCATAAATAAATTACTCCACGCGGCGAAATTACAAAACAAAATGTATTCCATTTATTTCCGCGCCACTTCTACCCCCCGTCCCCATATTTTACCATTTCAGTCGTGCCATTTTTATTGCTTTCTTGCAGTGCGTGGAAAAGTTCAACCTCAGCAGTTGTCTGAAGCTTGCAGGGGGGAGATGCAGGACTGCAATGCATCTTGGGGCAGGATGATGGAAGAGATTCCACCAGCACACATGAGTATATAATTTCCAATGCAGCACATTCCTGCCAATAACCCATTTAAGAAAAACACTGACACAAAATGGAGGACACCTTAAGTGACACAGTGGCATTGTAGGTCATTTGACAAGATAAAAGCAGAAAAAGAGCTAGTTCACAAAAAAATTGCTGTTTTAAAATGATTTCAATAGGTACACTTTTTCTTATATTATTAGAATTTTTTTGTTGTTTTACCCTCACCTTGAGGTTATTGCTTTTGGCTTCGTAGAATTGTTTATCTGTTCATACATCTGTCAAAATTATTTTTCTGCCAGAGGCTGGAGTTGCCTCTCTCTTTGTACATATTAGTGTTTTGTGTGGCCACAAAAGGAGCACTGTTTTCAGTTCAGTTATCATTCCTACCACAATTATATGCACATATCATAAGTATATTAGATGACATCACTATTTTCATTTTAGTTGTATTTTTAGGGCCAGTCAATTGGCTAAAATCCCCCATAAAATTATTCCTATCTTAGTAGGAAACATGCTAAACCCAGCAATTTTTTTCTTAAGACATGAATCATTGACACACAATGCCTACATGTTGAAAATATGCATCTCGAAGTCACTGGTGCGCACAGACACATTCACATCATCAGGAAGATTCTCTAGAGTGGGCGTGAGCCTGCGCCCCACACCCACGGTGTCTGGGAGTGGCGGGAGGAGGTGTGGGGCTGCCAGCTCGGGGGCGCTGTGTGCCAGACAGGTCGACTCAGGGAGGTAAATGGGTTTTGACAGGGCATTATGGACCCCCGCGGCCGGGCGTGTGACAGGAGGGCAAGCGGCATGTGTCGGGTGGGAGGCTGAAGGACACACAAACCTCCTCCCCACCCCATTCACGCTCCATTTGTCTCCCCTGCTCTGATTGTGCAGGGACTGAGGTCATCTTTGGCATTCCCTTCCCTCGGCCGGTCCTCAGTACAGCAGGTTAGTGAGATGCTGAAACAGACCAAGCGTGTGCACATTCCGTGAAACAGATTCAGTGTATTTGTGCATTGTTTGCAAATGTTGCCTGGTATGACAAGCCGGCTGCTATGAACAGTATCTTCAAGATAACATAATTGAGATATTGGGGCAGACAACCACAGATAGTTCAATGTTTTTATTGGGTCAGTGCCACAGAGAGATTGGGATAGGCCTTGAATGCCGTGGATCATTTTTAGAACAGGAAAGGGTCCCACCAATGGCCCATGGATGGACAGGCAGTTGCACAGTTTGTTATCAAGTATCAGTTTACACATTCCACTGGTGTGTCATTAACTGTGTATTTTCCGGTTGTGGATCTCTGAGCCTGCGGAAGGCCATCTGTCGGTTGCACACCGTTCAGCAGCTCCATCTTCCTCTGGCATGCTCTTGCCAATGTGCTTTTTAATTCTATGAAATGGTGATTGGCCGTGCCAAGAATCAAGAGGTTTGTTCCCTTTCCAACTCAAAGCAGCTCCCAGCCTAGCCGATCAATGGGGCACAGTGTGTATTCAAGGCCTCTCCAATTGTGCTGTGAATTGTGACTCCAGTGTCAAGCTCTGTTATACTTGTGTGAGAAACCATCGAGTAATGTTAAAATGAGTCACAACTTAACACAAAACATCATGCAGAGCTGTATTGCTTTGCATTTTAAATGCCAAGTCTAATGTAACAATAAAGCAGTTTCTCTTAAACCAGTTGTATTTCTGGAAAAAACCCCGATATATATATACATATTTGTGTGCATATAAGTGATTATATGTTGTGTATCAAATGAAATAAAATACAAATTGAACACAGTGTTAGTGATTTTGAATCTTCAGATTCATGTGGAAGAAATAACATCTGGAAAGACTCACGTTGTCCATTATATAAGAAGTGTGGACCATACACTGTGCTGTATAAATTACTGGCAAAGCTAACAAAATTATTACAGAGCTTATAAACTACCCCTATCCACTACGTGTTAGTAATTTCATATTTAGCTGATGAGGCTGTTTTATCACATGTAGGCTAGCCATCATTAAAATGAAAAACTATTATTCTATCATTCAATTATAGGCCATTGTCTTTATAAAAAAAGTGCTGAAACAACGTCGGTAGTTCATTTTAATTCAAAGATGTATTTTATAATGTAAAAATCAATACAGCCCAGACGGATCCTATCCTTCTGGTAATCTGTTCTTTAAATTGCATTTCAAAAATTGATGAAGCTTTGCCTAGCTATGTGAAGAGAAAGGAGCCATTTCTGTAAACCACCAGTTTCTACTGAGACCAAGCCTCAGAAAATCAATGTATCACACTATGTACTAATGAAAAGCAAATCCCTGCCATGGGTTAAACAAACCACATGAATCAACAATATCCATATTATATATGCTGCATACAGTCAACTTCAAAATGATTCAGACGTTGATAAAGATGAACGAAAAAGCAAGGTATGCAATGAACCACATAGGTAATGAGCTATATTGTATGTTCAATTAAAAAAAATTACTTTATTTAATATTTACTATAGTAATATACTACTATAATTACTATACTAATAAAATTGCTTAGAGAAAAATATCTTATTTAATGAATAATATTTTTCCACCAAAAAGATATGTGCCATAATTATTCACACCCGTTTTCAGTACTTTGTGCACCCTCTGATCACAAGAATAACACTATGGAGTCATCTTCTAAAGTGTTTTATGCGAATGGGGAACATATTGGGGGGACGTATTTGACCATTCCTCTATACAAAATCTTTCAAGTTCTTTCGGATCCTTTGGCCTGTGCTTGTGTACTGCCCTCTTCAATTCAAACCACACATTTTCGATTGGGTTCAAGTCTGGAGACTGACATGGCCATTGCAAAACAGTAATTTTGTGGTCAGATAACCATTTCTTGCTTGATTTTGAGGTATGCCTGGGATCATGGTCTTGCTGAAATATCCATTTACAGACAAGTTTCAGCTTCATGGCAGAGGGAACCAAGTTTTTGGCCAAAATATCTTGGTTCTTGCAGGAGTTCATGACTCCATTGACCTTAACAAGAGCTCCCAGGATCAGTTAAACATTTTTTTCCAAACCAATTCTTCTTTCAGCAAATGTATTAGTATAAAATAATATAATTTTTTAATTTTTTAAAATATACAATATAGCTCATTACCTTTATTGTTTATTTTGTACAGCCTTTTTTCCTCATCTTTATCAAGGGCGTGAATCATTTTGGAGTAATATATATATTGTATTGTCCCTTGGGGTGGGGTGACACTCATGGAACTTTTTAGAGGGTGTAGGCAATTAGGGAAACCAAAGAAATAGTAAGTACAAGTAATTTGTTAACATGGGTTTACAGTCACTCTGTGCATGTCGCCGACTCTGGATCCAGCAAAAGAGCCCCAGACCATCACGCTTCCTCCTCCATATTTGACAGTTGGTGTCACACACTGAGGAACCATCCTACTCGACGGCCTACAAAAACCTTTGATTTGATTTGATTTCAAATTTTGATTAATTGGTCCATAAGACCTTCTTCCAGTCTTCAGTAGTCCACTGGCGGTGTTTCATGGCCCAGGCAAGCCTCTTTTTCTTATTTTGCCATCTTAGCAATGGCTTTCTTACCGCCACTCGACCTCTCAAACCTGCAGCTCAAAGTCTTCTCTTCACAGTTGAAACTGAGACTTCCTTACTTCGACCAGTGTTAAGAACATAAGAACATAAGAATACATAATGACGAGAACGGGCCGTTCGGCCCATCTAGGCTCATCATGTCCTAATCTAAAGAGTATCTAGTACTACATCTAGCCTGGACTTGAATAGCCCAAGTGTTTCTGCCTCTACTACCCGACTTGGCAAGCTGTTCCAGGCATTGACAACTCTCTGTGTAAGCTGTGCTTGAAGCTGTTTTCCTGTGAGCCGCCTATCACGCAAGCTGTTGACTCTCAGAAACTTGTCTTCTGATTTTGTTGTGGCTTTGGGTCTGCCAGACCTCTTCCTGTCAGAGTTTCCTCCAGTTTCCAAGTGCCTTTTGATGGTGTAGGAAACTACTCACTGCCAAAGAATTTACATTCTTTTTCAGTTTTTGGTAACGTAAACCTTTTAACCTCTGGCAGTTTAACGCTTACCTTTGTACCATTTCAGGTTATTCACTGGACTTGAACTGCTTAAATTTCAGTAAAAACTGGAAAATGGGGGTGTTCTAAAACTTTGGACCGGTAGTGTATATACAGTATATATATGTGTGTGTGTATGTGTGTGTGTGTGTATTACCTATTGATATGATGATTCTTTCTATAGAAGATCTGATGCAACTCATGATACTCATAGCCAGCATAACTGTTGTAATATAAAAATCTGGTTGCTATAATTTATAATGCCTGAATGTTGTCAGTTTTTTATTTCTGTGTGTTCAGGTAGAAGGAATTATGCCATTTAAATGAAACTCCTGTCATAGTGTTGAGATTAGAACGGCGATAATGGAAATGGCTCCTGTAAATGCTGCCCCACTGGTTGACAGCAAAGCTGAAAAAAACATTGATCGGCAGGCAGGACACGGGTCACATTCATCTTTGCACTGACTATTCAGTTCTGTATCCCTGTGGAATGGAAAACCGCAACGGTCCATATCTGCCAATGTGCTGCCATGCAATGTATAACCATGCTAATGCCATGATAGGATTCTCTGAATCATCACAATCAACCATTTATGAAATCAATAGAAATGTACAAAAGATGCAGAAAAATATAGTCCAAGCTTGAGGTCCAGTCTCTATTCTCTGTACTCTTTGCACATAATACATCATACTTTACCAAATATTTCCACTTGCAATACAAAAAAGTAAAGACTTCAGTAGTAGCAGTGGCTGTAAGTCTATATCTACGTGCTCCACTGCCAGGTGTGCTGTAAATCACGGGGTCTCTTTTTGTTTCCACACATTACGGCTTTCCATCAGTTCTCTTATTTCCCAAAGGATATGCAGGGAGCACCTCTGAAATGCACTGAACTTGTGTAGGAAAAAGACATCCATATTAATGGCCCCCTTGCTCTAGCTGTCCATGGCGACACCCCCCAGGGCTGTGATAATGCTGTCCACGGCAACGTTTCTGGGTCCCCGCTCTCTCCACGGCGACGCCGCTGACCTAATACTAGTCTCCAATGGGAGTGGTGATAATGAGAAGAGGTATCCAGCACCTGTATCCCTCAAATAGACAGGCTAGGATCTAGGATCAAGATTTGAAATAGAGCTGCCAATCACAGTTATGGAAAGAGGCCATGCACAGCTGTTACTGTATGTAGTCAACATTAGAAGCATGCTTTCATTCCTCTTAATATCTGTCCTGCCTACATCACATTTAGGCAGCCATTTTAAAATCTTATGAAATGTCTGTACATTTATTATTAACTCTTTGAAAGGTGCCAAGATACGTTGCTATGCAACATTACCAAGGTGTGTTTTGCAATGTTAATTATGACAGACCGTCATTGATCTTGAAGCTTGAAAAGTGGTTGGACTCTTTAAGAGTATGCAGATGTAGTCATAATTAAGAGCATGCAGATGAAGCCATTTGAAGTGCAAATGAGTGGCCTTTGTTTTTCAACACAGTTGTCAAGAGGAGGGCCCGACATGTACGCACTGTTTCATTAGATTGGACTCCCTGTTGTGGCATCCTCTGGTGTTATTATCACATTCAAGGACACTTGTCTACACCCAGTATACATACTAAACACAGTATAAATAGTCATCTGGTTGCATTGGTGCACCATCTTATACCTATAAAAAAATATATATAAATAACCTTGCACTAACTCTGAGGAAGCAATATTGTAACAACCTCAAGAGACAGCCATTTGTTCTCCGATATGAATTGAAGGCCCTTCATCAAGTTAGGTGAGCTTTGGTTTAAGATTGAGGGTGGGGCTGGGGGGCGATGGGGAGTGTAAGACAGAATTGATAACTTGTATCATCAGATTTCTCCACTGCCAATTGACTCAGCTCTAAATAAACAATGTGGAATTTAATTGGTCTATTAGAATGTAAAGGTCAGCCGGGATGAGGCAATTTGTGCATGTGTATGTGTGTGTGTGTCTGCATAAGTGTGCGTGTGACTGTGCTGTTTTGTACGTTTTGTAAGTTTAAGGACTAAGGATTAAATCAGGCTTTGCTGTTGTCATATAAACCATTCAGCTGTGACTAACAGACGATTTTTATTAGTAAAAGCAATTATAGCAGTCAAAAAGGAAATCTTCATCCCAGACGAAAGATGACTACTCTCATTAGTACAATACAATATAACACCAGTGAAATATGTGAGTTTCCGCTTTCAAGTCCCCTGTGAATGAAACCAAAATAGTTTTCCCTTTTTCACTTTGGTTACCAGATGGGTGGTTTGAACTTATTTTTTTCAATGTCAATTGTTAAAAAAGCCACAAAAACTGTTCATATTTTAGATTCTAAATTCTAAGACCATAATGTCATCATAATATTCTGCTATTCATTTCCACAAAGTCATGCTTACTAGTGCCACACGATATATGTTGGACCTCTATCTGCCATTTATCATGAGGAAGGGTATGAGAATGACAATGGCCTCCACGAAGCCTGTTTTTTCCCAATAACAATAGGTTGCTTGAGTTATTCCTTGTGCCTTTATCGTATTAAATAAGTGTTGAAACACAGATATTTTTGTTGCTGTTCACACTATAATATTTTTTAAATAAACTACAGAAAAAAACAGCATGGTAATTTAAGAATACTTTTAATTGCATACATGCAGGAGGAACCACAAACTGCATTATCTTTAAGGAATCTGCTGAGATAACATACAGTATGTTGTTGTGGTTGATATCCATAGTTTTCCGACATGAGCTAATATATTTAAGGCATTTTCCACAATGGTCATACATTTAAAATTGCATTTCCTTCCATTTAAATCTCTGTTACATTTGAAGTGTGAATGCTTCTATTGTCAACCTCCATGAGAATAAATCATGCAAATAATTTCAACTGCAATAAAATATAATCATTAAACTTCATACATGCGTTCCCACTTGAATACGCGAAACAGACGTGAATGGCATAGTACTCCATAGCCCACATTGTCTGTTTCCATGGACTAAATTCCATTCAGTTGATCTTGTGAATACCTTTTAGAGCAGGGGGTATTCAAATCCAGTCCTCGAGGTCCGCAGTGTCTGCAGGTATTTGCTCCAACCACGCACTACACCGCCTGATTTTGAATAATTAGTTTACCTCCTTGGTCCAGGAAGCAAGCTAATTAGTGAAATCTGGTGGTGTAGTGCGTGGTTGAAGCAAATACCTGCAGACACTGTGGACCTCGAGGCCTGTATTTGAATACCCCTGTTTTAGAGAATATCCCATCTCTGCTATAGCTAGCTTCAACTCCAGTTGATCATGGAGCCTTATAAAACCATAGAGGAATTCACATACCACCTCAGTCAGGAAGCCCAAATCACATTTCCTTATTGTAATTGCAACAGAGGGCCCTGGTACAAACTTCACATATAATGTGAACTTGGGCACCAAACACAATGGAAACGGCCCATTCTTCACATTCCTCTCAGTTCATGGTTACCTGTTAGCATAAAATACAGTTTCCCCTCAAGTCATACTTGGTGAGTTAACTCCAGGGCTACTGCATTCCAAATGTACTGTGTGTATGAGCAAATCTGTAAACCTCTTTGTCCGTGTGCCATCTTTTGAATATATGATACAGATATATGGCACTATGTGACTAGATGGAGTAATACTGTCCTCTCACATCTAACCATGCCTTGCTGCCACCTCTCGACTCTGGGCACTGATTGGAATGGCAGTTATGCCATCCGCCAAGTTATAGATTGGCAGGGCATACCCCATACCAATATTGGCACTTTTCATAGTCTTAAACAGAAATAACTACAATGGTCACAGACTCCCATTCCTTACAAACAGTAACATATAAACACAGACTTCAGACACAATGTCACATAGCCACACAATAAAGCCCCAAACTTGATTATTTTCTGTATCTTCTTCTGCTTCTTCTTAATCTTCTGCTTCTACCTTCTTAATTTTCTTGCGGATTACATCATTCTTCAGGCCCCCAATTATTAGTTCTCCTAATTAGTCAATATCTACTTCAAACCAACAACATCAGATCTACTTTTACCAATAACATCATCTGTTCATAGTTGCCAAGGGCAGGCCATGCAACAGGTGGCATCATTATTTTAGAAAATTACTGTCTAATATTATCCAAAAGATTAATAGTATCATTTTTAGTGATCACTTTTAGTTTATACAGCTGCATCATGTTGTTTCATAACCCAGAAGCTGGTGTGAGTACAAGAGAGGCTGTAAAATCTAAATTCATATTTTAAACCAATAACATGTTCATGTAACCAGTTAGAAAAATATGTCTGCTCTGCTTAATTTATACAGCTGGGCATCTAGCTACACAGCTACAGAGCGTTTCATTAAAAGAAGCTAGTTAGTTTGCTAGCTTCCGGCAGTTCACTTACTACTGAAGGGTAGTTAGCAGTTGGTGATATGCTATCATTAACATTAGCAGGTGGTTACCTAGCTGCCTGGTTTACTACCTACTTAACTAGCTACACTTCAGGTGACTTCAGGTGAATAGCTAGATAGCTTTCCAGTGCCATAACTATACTCCTGGCTAGCTATCTACTGGTCGCTGGTTTCGCTGCCCACTCACAGAGGTTGGCTAGCAACATGCATTGCCACGCGTAGTGGATTTAAAGTGAGAAGGACGTGAAAACTGTTCCCATGTCTACAGTTCAAAAGAACAATGCTCACTTCAAACAACATGTTTATTTGAATTCATGTTGTATAGAATACAACTACAACACACAGATAGAATCGCCAGCTACATTCTCCGTAAGTACAGATCACCTTCTGTAACTTTACCACGATCAATGCATTAACGTTGCCATAGCTATTCAGACTGCTAATCCACCCTAATCCTTCCTATTTATTCAACACATAGGAGACAGATCCAGTACTTCTTCCCATCCCTACCCATATGCTGTATATAGTATGAAATTAAGTCACCTACCCCTTGTACCTCATAACCTTCATGCAATTACATACTGTATTCGTATATTTCTATTACAGATTACAATATTGCTTTGACCACTCCCACCAGTCCATTTACCTACTTTTATTGATTTTTTATTAAAGGTATACTAAGCGATTTGACATCACTGCACAAGAGGTAGTGCCTGTAATTGACAACGGAAGTGCCTGTAATTCTTTGTACCATTACCATTGTGTCACGTTGCCAGTTGACCATTCATAACTGATAGCGAGAAATATCAGGCAATTTTTTAATATAAAGGAAATTCATGCGTAAATATATTTGATTGTAGATTTACTATACTGGTATTCCTATATTGGACATTTACAAATTCGCAGACCTATACAATCTACTATAGTAAGATCTGATCAACCATGGCAAGTGTGCCCATCAGCCACTGCTTGGTCATAGCCATTGGAACTCCAGAAATGTGTCGAGGTAGGCTTGTTACGGGTGGCAGCTATCCTCGCTAATGCTAAGCTCACCTGTCAAGGAGTAAAGATGCCATCTTAGCATTGGTGCTAATAAGCTGAGCCACTTTCAGCTCTTGCCATCTCAAAAACGCCTCTGGAATGTTTACACATTCTGTACATCTGCCTAATTACCTTTTGTGTTCAATGTTTGGTTTTTTTCTCACTTTCAGGTTCCATGGCTAGCTAGTGTTATTCTTTTCTTTTTCATCTTCTAAGATGAACTAGATGAGGCCGGTGAGGCTAATGGTTGGAATGCAGTTTGTATGCGCTCCAGTGCGTTTGTTAAGGAGGTGACCCTGCCACTGAGAAATTATGTAAAATCGCTTAGTATGCATTTAAAACAATACAAAATGAGGGGTATAGTCATTATGAATGAATTGTGACAACCTTTTGGCTGAATTTTTCTCAGCTCAACTGGGCCCCCAAAAGTGCAACTAATTCACCAAATTACTTCTGCTTAGCAGCTAATTACACAGTCAACCAAATGATTAGCACTGGCTGCAATAAGCAAAGATATTGCTTATTGCAGCTAAGATATAACCCTAAAAATAGCAGGCATGAACCAAAACATCACATGTCCCACAGTTCTAATCCAAAAGGGAAAAAATGAATTGACAGAGTGAATGATGAATTAAGACAACACATGCAAGGGAAAACATACAGTACATCTTTGTCTCTCTCATATGAGTCTACAATGAGTGAACGAAAAAATTGATGTAAGAATATCCATCCATCCATTGTCTAAGCCGCTTATTCCTGGTCAGGGTCGCGGGGGGGGTGCTGGAGCCTATCCCAGCATGCGTTCCGGGCGAGAGGCAGGAATACACCCTGGACAGGTCGCCAATCCATCACAGGGCACACACACCATTCACTCACACACTCATACCTACGGGCAATTTAGACTCTCCAATTAGCCTAACGTGCATGTCTTTGGACTGTGGGAGGAAACCGGAGTACCCGGAGGAAACCCACGCGGACACGGGGAGAACATGCAAACTCCGCACAGAAAGGCCCCCGGCCTGGATTCGAACCCGAGACCTTCTTGCTGTGAGGCGACAGTGCTATCCACTGCACCACCGTGCCGCCATGTAAGAATATAAAGTCACTTAATAGAGTGCTGGGCCGCCACATGTTGCCAGTACAGCCTGCATGAGTTCAACAGCATCTGGAATTCTGCAGGAGGAATACAACACCACTCTTCCACGAGAAAGCCTCAGGCTTAGCCGTTGGAGTTGGAAAACACTGTCTCAGGTGTCGTTCCAGAATATCACATAAATGCTTGATTGGGTTAAGACCTGGTGAGTACAAAAGCCATAACATATGGATAACGTCACTGTCATGCTGTGGATGGGGGCATTGTCATTTTGAAAGGCACCCCTCTCTGCAGGAAATGCTTTACATGGGGTGAAGATGATCTTTCAGTACCATTAAGTACCGATTGACATTGGCCATGCTTTCTTTCTTTAGAATTTTGTTTCAGATTTTATCCCATAAAATCAAATTTTATCCCATTTGGTAGCCAATTACACCCGCTATTTTCAAGTCAATCCCCCCCTCGCAATGCGAGTTCGCTGCCGTAGCCCTGCTAGTGACGGTAGTGACAAAGGCGAAGTAACGTCTCCTCCGAGATGGCACTCGCCAGGCCGTCGACCTCCTGTGTGCAGCGAATGACCTGTCGGCTTCCCTCCCTGGGGCGGACAGCCAATCGCCGCCCCCGGTGGCACTCCCGGCCAGAGCCGACTCTGGCGTGGCCGATGGGATTGAACCCTGGTGGCCGTGGCCAGCATCAAATGTTGTAACCACTGGACCATGCAGCAGGCCCGACCATGCCTTCTAAGGGTATGAGTGCACCGAAACCATGCCAGGGAAATGAATTATGAAATCCCCAGAACCCTTCTCTGTTGGAACACTATTGTGTTTCCATTTTTTTGTTCACTACCTATATATTGAATGGACATAACACCTCACCCAGGCATTTGAGCGTGGACTGCAATCACACAGAAACTGAATAATTTAGGAGTAATAAGACGATCAACAGGAGACATGAAGACAAGGTGGCATGATGCCAAGAGGCAGATGAGATACTCATTTAAAAATCATAAACAAGGTATACATGAGGAGCAGCCACATAGAGGTAGAGCAGCTTAGAGTAGGTGATGAGAGTGGATGACACAGAAATGGCTGGCATAGAAATGGCTGAGCTGTAACAATTATTCATTATTTGCTTTTCACTCTGCTCTTTAACTATTGTGTGAAATAACGTATCTCTTGGATTACACATTACATTGACTTATTATCACCCACCAGCTCTACAATTAATTAACGTCAGCTTTTTTGACTAAATTTTTTTGTTAATCGCACCATGTAATTATCACAGGCCTTCGTGAATTAGTCAGAACACTTAATGAATTTTGTTAACGTAATATCATTTTTTCATGTGAACATTCACGCATGTGTGGGAAATTACACATGTATCTATACCTGAGGTTTACGAATTCATAATTCGCTATGAATTACTTCTGGAGGGCAGCTTTGACTTGTTGTAGGGGCTTGGTGAATCCCACATTTTTTTCTCATTTTTTGCACTTAATGGTTTAATGGTTGCAAAGAAGCACAATCATTTAGTGAATCCACCCGCCGAATTGCCAAAAAGTATCATTTAAAAATCTAGCCTCAAATTTATTGAATTTGAGGGGCCTCCGATAGCGTAGTGGTCTAATGCACCCGTATTATGGGGTGGAGTGTGAGTTGCCTATCATTGTCACGGTTTGGCTGTCCGCCCCAGGGGGAAGGGGGAGGGTGAGCCGGCACGAGTTCGCCGAGAAGCATATAAGAGTGACTCCAAAACGTGGGTGGGTGAAGGAGGATGAGCGTTAAATTTGTGTGGGGAGGGAAAATTTAAATAAATAGAGGGTATAATTGGCCACTAAATTGGGAGAAAAACTGGAAAAAATTGGAAACAAATTTATGAAAAAAAATAAATATATTATTGACTTTGCCACCATACTTCACTTGAGTCAAGTCAACATATGCAGTGTACAGGGATGTGAATCCAATTATTTATGCTCTGTACTCTGGGCTCTTTTGGGTGATCATCCTTCTGATGAGCGAATTTAACTGCAATCACGCTCTATCTCGAAAGTGTTCAAACAGAATAACAGCCTAATGAAGTACCATACGTGTGACTCCAAACAGGGCACCAATGTGGCAGGCAAGGGGGCGCTTCTTCACACAGGCCTGAACACGAGGGAGGAGAATGAACGCAGGGGAAGTTGAGGTCAAGGGCGAGGTGGATAGACGGTAAGCATTGCTGAAGGCTGATGGCCACAAAGTGATGTGGGATGCCGCGGTGGGCTTTGAGTAAGCGTGGGACGAAGAGGGGCGAAAAGCTATCAGGAGAGATTGGCTGTGGCAGGACGACAACGGGGTACTGCCGACAATCTCAAAGCAAAACCTGACCATCAGCAGTACTGCACCCCTGGGCAGAGGGGAGCTGGCACAACCCAAGTGAATTTAGCTCCATGTATGTGGGACCAATCTTTCCCAGAGTGCTTCACTTCCAAGCCAACATAAAAAGCAGGCTGCTCACGAGACTGCATCTGTTTATTTTCTCGGGATATATCTCACAAGCACACACACGCACACAGAGCCCCAGAGGAATTGAAAGAGCTCTCTCTGCAAAGCTTTAAGCACAGAACCCCCGTTAGAAGTCCTGTCACCCAACGTGTAAAAATGTAACTGCTCATAGAGGTTCCTGTTGCCAGTGGAGGGACGCATTTAAGTGTGACAGACCCCACAGGGAGAAAGCATTCATCGCCTGCCATATTAATGGAAAAATCGCCATACCCCTCCAATTAGAGCCAAACACGTCTGCCCCCAATGCATTATGAGCGCTGGGGCAGCGAGAAGCTTTCTCAGAAATGCAAACTGCGTAAAGCGCATGGTCAGATTAAAATGAAACCACACATGTCCAAGCTACTGAATGTTGAAATATATTATTTTCAAGCCATCTGGAGGCACTATTTTTGAGAGAATAAGATAAAAGTTTTATGTCCTGGTATAGCCTCATCCGTTTTTGGTACCCGGCCAGTTCAGTCACACAGTGAGGGATCTACCTCAAATGCTCTAAAAAATGTTTTTGTTAAACCCTGCTGTCTCCATTTCAAAAAGGGACCTTATCTGAGGGGTGTAAATGTTAGGTGTATATGAGGCTCTATCATATCGTATTATATTATGTGATTAGAATTAGATAATGTTATTGTTATTATTATATCTCATCTCATCTCATCTTCAGCCGCTTATTCCTGGTCAGGGTCGCGGGGGGGCTGGAGCCTATCCCAGCATGCATTGGGGTGAGAGGCAGGAATACACCCTGGACAGGTCGCCAATCCATCGCAGGGCACTACATACACCATTCACTCACACACTCATACCTACAGGGCAATTTAGACTCTCCAATTAGCCTAACGTGCATGTCTTTGGACCGTGGGAGGAAACCGGAGTACCCGGAGGAAACCCACGCGGACACGGGGAGAACATGCAAACTCCGCACAGAAAGGCCCCCGGCCTGGATTCGAACCCGGGACCTCGTTGCTGTGAGGCGACAGTGCTATCCACTGCACCACCGTGCCGCCCTGTTATTATTATTACTGGCCAAATTTTGTTTATACACATTTACATTTCTGAACAGTGAGATACATTCGATTCAGGAGTGATGTGTTCTTTCACAGCTGTTTTATATATGGCATTTCTAACCCACTCAAGGTTCTTCCGGATCGGATTTCTGAAGGGAATCCAGCAGGCCCAGAACCCTTACGCTGTTAAAATAATCTGAGGGATGCCTGACAACACAAAAGTAGAAACAAACCACAGTATGAAAGGACCACATGGTGTCATTGAACATTCTGTGAGTCAGCCTGTGTGGGAACAGATGAATCCAGGACTGCTCAAAGAAGAGAAGAGAAATTGCAATGTAATGCAACAGTTATGGCATTTTAATTTCCCTTGTAATCTGACATTTTGTCTCCCTCTTCGTGCCCGCACAGCAGAAACCTCCCGCGTGAGACTCGGGTTGTCAGCAGTTCTGCATCGTCTGAGTATGTTGTCATAAGGCAGATGATTTACTATGCAAACAGGGCCGGGAGAAATGCATTCGATTTCAGGAGACGACTTTATGTCATGTATCAGATAGAGGAGACAAATTGCTCCTAGCTGAGAGCGATTGCGAAGCTAAATAAATCAACGGACACAAGGGGGGAAGCCTGTTATTAGTCTCGCTGCGTCTCGTGTAAACACCCAGTCATCTTTGTCTTCGGAAATATGCCGGCTGCGACATCGGTGCTATTTTGTTGCGAGCAACAAATGACAGGGTGATCGCAAGATACGTTTGCTGCGATGTTTAAAAAAAAAATGTTGGCCCTGCAGACACACGGTTTTGTGGAAGCAGTACAAGCGGTATCCGTAACCATGGAGCCAGAGCCGTTCTATTACCTGCGGGGATCCTCGGTGACCTTGCCAGAGATAGATGTGAACTCTGTCCTACTGAGCCTAATTAGTGTGTCGAGGGACATTTTGCCCTCCATACAGTAGCTCCTGTCTTTTTCCCCCTTGTTGCAAAACCTCCCAAATATGCGCCTCTCTGCATTGTTACTTCATGTTGCATGCCCCCCACATCCATCCCCTAAAAACTACTAAATGACAGCAAGGCCTATCAGCACCCATCTTTGGTGTCGGGTAACATTTGCTTAAGGGAGGTGATCATCATAAGTACAACACAGCCTTAGATTTACTCACTTCTAATGTTCCATGACAGTCATTTTCAATCCATGATCTTTCATTCCCCCTCAAGCAATCCCGCTCATCTTCATTGTGTCCTTATGTTATTATATTTCCTAATACAAAACTTCAAATAAATGTAATAATAATATTCATTCAATATCTATGGCCTGTCCAGTAGCCTGGCCATAAGGAGAGCTGTTGTGTATAGTTATACACACAAAAGAGTTTAATAGAGTATCGTCCTGGGATTGGATAATACAGTATTAGTGGACGGCTTACCACTTCTCATTGGCTGAGTGAAACAGTATAAAAGGAGTATGTGTTTGATCCCACCCCCAAGCAACCTTTGTATGTGTAATGGAACTGTACTCTCTGGGTCTCTGAAGGACTGGTTGTTCAGCAAATAAAAGAAGGATTATTTTCTAATTGTAATGGTTTCTTATTGATACATACAGAAACATGACAAGAGCCAAATGTTTATTAAACTCATAGGGAAAGTATGCACCCTGACCCATTACAAAAAGTGTTCAGCCGCTAAGCTAGCCCATGGCTTCAAAGTGTGCCTACAAGGGAGGCTTACCATGACATTTATTGCTTGCAGTTTTGCAAAGCACATAATGTAAATGTTGCTGGCCTGCCGTTTAGTTTTCTTTAACAACAGGAAAAAAGGTTCGGAGCTCCAAAACAAACCCCAAGCAAGAAGAATAAATACATTCTAAATGAACTTTATCTGCAATAACAGACCTTTTTCTGAAAAGTTAAGCAGCCTGCTGTGAAATATGCCCAAAATAGCAATGAAATAAACAAAACAATATTATGGATCAATAAAAATGGAAAAGTGCTAGGATTATGCTCATCAACTTAGTGTTAGCTAATGTTTTCAGTATACCCGAGACCAGAGGCAAATTTGAATGATATTACTGGAAAAGCATCAGAAAACCTAATCCCATCACTTCAAAGAACATGTGTGACTAAATCGCTTTGGGAATTCACCGAATTATGTAAGTAATTCGCTTTAAACCTACACCTGGAGCGGACTGTGATCATATATTTTCAGCTGTGTGATGGATATAAATATACAGAGTCTTAAAGGAAGCTACGCTGCATGCAAAGGTAAAAAAGCCAAGAGCCCATCGCCACTCCCAAAGTAAACAAAATAGGGAAAATACATTTTCACATTCAGTTTACTGTAAAATACATTGTCAGTGCAACACAAGTCACACAGGGACACTTCCCGGAACAGGCAAATAGCATTACTCTCCCTGTGTGCTACGCTCAGTCCCCTGTGTTCTGTTTAACAGTGAAGTTCCCTGGAGCGCTGAAAGGCAGCAAGAAAAAACTAACCGGGCCCAGTAATTAACCACTCGGCAGACAAGAGAGCGTCGACATTGGCTAACACTAGTGCTTATCTCTCCCTCCCGTCCAATCGCACGCTTAAATTTTGACTGATATCATTCCGAAGGCTGTTAATTAACCCGACTCTCGGATCCGTGTGCCCGCGGCCATACCTTGTCATGCAAAACAGAGGTTCCATACCCCGGCGGAGCTGACGCTAATGGTATGCTAATGTTGGCGGATCAGCTGTGACAGCCGCTGGGATGCGGTTTGTCACGAGGACCCCTGGACTACGCTGCGGGAGGGCAGCGCACATTCAGTGTGACAGAGACCCTAATGATACGCCGAGGAGTTAAACGTCGCTGGCGCCCGGCTGGAAATCAACACCTATCACGTGGCTGACCTCTGTGCAAACAATACTGCTAGATGAGGCTTCACTAGGCCTCAGGCATCCTTCCATTCTCCACCGCAGCTGGGCAGGTGCAAAGAACAGGCAGTTTGAGCGATAATGCAATTGAATATCTTAGTTAGTTAGTAAATATCAATGGAAACGACTTATTGATTTAAAACATGAATGTAAATAAGTGGTTAATGCGAACACTTTTTTTAAACCATTCAATAACTCATTTAGATGACTCAGGCGCCACAGCTGGATGAATGTTAATAATTGCTCAAGAGCAGGGTTCGTGAGGTGGCTATTCGGGCAACTTGCTGCTTGAGAATTGCAGGCTTTAGAACCCGGTTACCAGAAACACAGGGCCCTGCCTGCCACATGCCTTCATCTGTGATCCGCATTATGCCTTGACTTTCCCAAACGCCATCTGTGTTTTTTTTATAATATATCATTGTGCTCTTTATCCACGTCTTCTTTATGTTGCATACAACTGTGCGTCACTTTAACTTGGTGCAAACCGTGAACTAGTATAATGCATGCGCCACACTAAAATAAGCGATGTAATATATAATATATGCAATTACACTTTATTGCTTTTTCGAAAGGGTGGCTTGGATCTCTCCCTGCACATCAGATCTCCAGAAAGTGTAACATGCTGTCTGTCTGCTGCAACGGTCTGTGGAACCCAAACTGATCAAAGTGTTGGATAGCACAACCCAAGACAGACAGTGTGGGATGGGGGGGGGGGTTGGTTGCACTCAGGGGCTCCCTCCCCAAATATCCACCCCACACGTGAGCAGTCGCTAGTCACTTTTGTGAATTTTGTTCTGCATATCTGTATAAAATCTTCAGCTTCATACAGCTATTCACAAATATGTTCATATCTAATGTGTAAACGAGACTTGTTCTTGAATTCCAAATGAGATAAAATCAAACAAACTAGTTTGTTAGTAATTTCCTATACTCTTATTAAAAAATGTACATATTAGATTTTTCATTTAGATTCCTTAACCAAGATTTAGGACCTGTCTGAGCCGACCAGCTGTAGTCTGACATGAGAAGATGAATACGCAATTAGCAAATTACTCATTAACAATGCATTAAAGCTACAATCACCAGTGACTTTACAGCCGGTGTAAAATCAAAGCAGTCCTTGTTGATAACACGTGCATATAGTCTCTCCGGCCCAAATAACATGAATTGAAATGATATTCAAATGGGAGCGGTTGGCAAAGCCTTTTTCCATTGGTTCTAAATGAATGTAGAGTCGGAAACAGAGCGTAAGAGTTGTATGAGTTCTGGGCCCATAACCACGAGGTTGTAGGTTCGCATCCAACATTGCATGATGCTTCTGGAAATTATCTGACTTTCTCCAGCACGAAAACAGGTCCAGGCATTTTGTGAGATGTGAGCGACCCTGTGTAGCATACCTAACGAGAACCCAGTCAAACACAGTTTTATGGTGGTGTGGACCATGCTGGAATGGTGTTCTGGAGAGAATCACTTGAGACTGACCATTTGTCATAATACTAAATTGCAGTACATGTGTACATTTGTACACACAAGGAAAAGAGGTCAGTGATGTCATTTGTGTGCTAATGTTGATTGACAGTGGGGAGGAGCAGAGCTATGGTCCTTCCTCCTGACCTTAACTTACTACAGTAGATGGGAGATTAATTTATTGTGGTTGTGTGACGTAGTTCAGGGACAAGGACGCCGCAATGGCACAGAGCTCTGTATACGGGGAAGGTGGCTCTGTCTCTCATGCACAAGTATGCTGTCTGGAGAATATCACTGTGTCAGACAGTGTATACACAGCCAGGTACAGAATTATTGGCACCCTTGCTGCATAAAATAAATAATACACGTTATGAACTATATTGTATGCTAAAAAAAGAAAATTTGTGAATATTTTTTGGCTCATTTTCATCAAGGGTGCGAATAATTCTCGACCTGACTGTATATGTGTATATAACTGCCTGGAGAGATTTAGGCCTGGATTCAATCAAGATTTGCCTTTAGCTTTGGCTCACAATGAAATACAAGCTTTATATTTTCTACGCTTTGAATTTTTTCACCCAAATTGGAAAGCCCAATCGCATTCTAAATCTGCGTTCATTGTTGCAACCTTCACTGTCAGGAAGGTGTAGAAAAGCGCGTTCTCCTCTGAAACGTGTGATGTCAGCCGTCGCTGTTTTTCACACCGCAGTCTACGATTTAAGCTCGCACAACCATGAGTCGGATGAAGACACTTCTTGTGCAGCTTTATACCAGTAGACTGTGGGCGCCTAAATGACCAGAGGGGGTAACTGGTGTGTGAAGGGACACGGACAACCCCAGCTGAATCCCCCCTCCCTGGGCAACACTGCCGTCAATTATGAGTCGCCCCACAGGGCTGCTGGCCACAATCAGCACTGGCATGACTGGATTCGATACCAGACCATGGGGCTTATCCGTACACTAGAATAATGCCGTAACCCCTGTCACCGGCCCGCCACAGGGCCATCTACATCACATAGCACGTTCTCCTTTATCACGGTTAACAGGATGTGCCACCCAGCAGCCCAGTTTTTCTGTGTGTTTGCTTTTTTCCTTCACTATTACAGTTTGGCAAGCATAGCAGTCAGCAACATTAACTTGCCAAATCTGTGCTTGTGAAAAAAAAAAAACATTTTCAGGTCACTGTGCTGTGTTTTGTTTTGGTCCAATACATTAACCCCATATGTATGTTAGGCTTGTTCCATTTTATACTCCATCCAGTAGCCATTTTAATTAGCCAGGGCTCAGCTTGGGAGACTGGGAAAGGTAGGCCAGAGTACTGTAGGACTTGGGTTTTTAACACACAGAAGCCTACAACACAAGCTGAACTTGCTTTGTCATTGTCTGGGTATCTCACTACAACTAATCAAATATCAATCTGAATTGAGAGATTTCTTTTGTAATTATACTTTCTGTAACTCCATTCTGTTGATCCATGAACTATTTTGCTATGCAAAGAAATCTTTGGAGGAACTCACAGAGAATATAGGTGTACCTCATTTGTAAAATGTATTTTTTCATATTTCACAGTGCCCAAAACACATTATCATTTCATTTCAAATACCCTTGAGTTGCGTGTGACATTTTCCTTTGACCTAAAAAAAACAGGAAAGATGCACTCTCCAATGTCATTAATGCATTTCAAGGACCTAAAAAATGTGGTCTTTTGTCATCCATTTTCATTTTCGTTCATTTTCAAGGATGTGCTTCTTATAAGACTTGTGATCTCAGAACAGCCCTAATGGACTGTTAATTACAAAATGACTTAGTGAACCTGCTGCACGTTGTCAACTATCTTAATTGTGTCTCCAAATGCGCTAAATCTGCGTTATAATGAAAGCTCAGCACTGGCCGGAGAATGTGACCGTGAACACTACCCACATTTAGACGATACAAAACAAAGTCGTTGCAATGTCATTCCGGAGGTTGATCCTTATGGCTAAACAATCCTTAAGCCTTTGCGCGTACGCGTTCATGAATGTTGAAGAGGTCCGAATCATCAGTCTTTGTCAGCCCTAATTATTCATATGCACTTTCCCGTAATGAGCGAACAGCTCTATAAACACCTGGGCTGTCAGCCAGTGCTTCATCAACAAGCTTGGCTGAGAAGTAGCCTCAGCTCCAAAGGACTAGGACAGAGTCCTGGGAGCTAATGTACTTGTACTTTACTTTCTTACACAGTCTTTCTTACTTCCCGAATATACATTACTGAAGCACATTAGATTAAGTACCCTGCTCAGGGTTGCAACAGCAGTGCCTCACCTGAGATTTGAACCTATCGCAACTTAGAAGGTTGCTTGATACTTTGCTTTTCGTTGAAAAGATGGTGCAAAGAAGAACACATCGGAGTATTCAATATTCTTTAGGAGGTGGTGTTTGGAGTGTTATAAATATCACATTGTTTACGGTCATAATGATGAATCACAGTGGTAAGAAATTTGCTTGTCTAAGCTGACAGGTGATTAAATAGCTAGGACTTTCATTTGCAGAGTAGTTTCACATTTTCTCAGATTAAAACATGTGCTTTTCAACAATATAATTTAAAGCAGCAGGATTGTTGTTTACTTGGAGTATGATGGCGTTTGGTTTAAAGGTAACATGGGGGAACAGGGAAACAGTGAAGGCATTGTGAATCATGCCACCATTTTGTTTTCAAGGTTGAGCACATAGATCTGTGCAGTATATTTACACAACTGCTTTGATGACCTTTCTGCCCATACCTGCGCTGTGCAGATTTTCTTTTCTTTTTTAGACATGACAGCTTCTTCTTGCTCTTGATCCGTTTTGACAAACCGGTATTTCCCCCAGGCCTTTTCTTTAAAAGCCTTTGACAAAAAAAATTAATGTTTTCCTCTTGGCTTTCATACATTTGATGTGTGGAGACTACAGCAATGCCATGTCAGGGCTACGGTGTCACATACATTTGTCAACAAGAGATCACACAGCTCTTTCCTGCTCCCCTTCCCTATCCCCTCCGCCACAGCGAAAGCTCACTTCCGCCATAGCCATCCACAACGAAAGCTCACTTCCACCATAGCCATCCTATTTTTTATTAGGTTTTTTTTCTTTCTTTTACGATCGCGCGTCTGGGAAATGCAGCGCCACTTTGACGGCCTGCGTCTCCAGCTGCCTAGTGGCGGCTCCGGACTTGACAACTGGTGACGGCAATTGCGCTCGGTGGACGAAAGCGGACCAGCTGTATTCTGCTGCAATTTTATGTCTCCTCCCATTAACAATAGGTCAGCAGTTTTAAGGTTTTAGCACCTGCTTCTGGAGAGTAAAATAAACACGGCAAACGAGGCACACAAATGGCATTTCCCTCGGTCACGGCGCAACGCTGAGACCGACCCCCAAACCTTTTCTTTTTGACGGCCGTGGCTGCCAAATTCAATTGCGGGCCTGTGAGAGCGTGCGAGCACGTGTGTTTGCATGCGAGGCGTGCTGGTGTCTCCGCGGGTGAACGGGCACCAGTCGGAGAGAGCCCAGGGGGAAGGGGAGGATTCACGGGCCGTTGCGGGCATACTGCCGTGGTGTGGCGTGGTATGCATGGGAGACCAGCTGCGTTATGGCAGCATACTGAGGCTAGGGTTCATTGAAGGCCAAAGACTTTATTTCCTCCGGTCGGTTCTTTGGTGTTTTTGCCAGTGAAATGAGGCCTAACCAACAGGAAGGGAATGCTGCAGTCCCGTTGGACAGTAAAGCAGGCCTGGCCAGCACAAAGGTCTCAATGCTGTTTTGCAGGGAGTATATATATACGCACGGGATATAGACAAAAGAGATATTAGAGCCCATATTCAATCTGACTGCATTGTGTTTTGTCTGTATATTTCAGATGATGAGACAATTTCAAATATACTGACAAGTATTTCATTTCTTCATCATTTATATATTTCTTTCTTTAACTTCAGTACTCAATGATCTTGCTATTTTTTTATGACAAAATTCAACACTCCCTTAATATCTTTCAAATGTTAGGACACCGTTCATTACAGTTGCGGACGAAATCCCCTTTGTCTTTGTCCATTATGATATAAATGATTCAAGCTTTCTTACTAGTAAACTAATAAATACAGACACGTAGCTTATTGTTTTGACAGGAGGAAGGCTCATAAACTGCTGTTTCCGTAGCCTGTATATTTTCAAGTATATCTGTTGCTTGTATCTACAGTCTATCTACAATCTATCTATTCAGTTACACTGTATGTACAGAGGGGCATGAACATTTTAATGTTTGGCATAGCAGATCCGAACATTTGCTGCATTAACAGAGGCCAGGCTGATATTGACGGACAGCAGGATGGAAAAAAAGGAAGAAAATCATTTAATGGACTTCGCATTTCCTCTTCCCCGAGCGGTTGTTTCTTCTAAATTGAAAACAGCAGGCTATTTTTTCCGTGAGGTGCTTGCTGTTCTCTCTTACAGAAAAAGAAAAGTGACATTGTCTCCCACCCAGTTATATCAGCTATGAGATGCTGAAACATCTTGAATAAACCATACCGATTGTGTTTCTTTCTCTTTCCACATAGCAGAGACAAAGGGACCAGCTCTCTTTGCACAGAGAATCACGACGCAACAGCGAAACGCAGAGATGGGGGCAGGTATACTCCGCCACGTGACCTTTGACATTTACACCCCTGCCTGCAGGGTGCATGCTCTACACAGACTAACAAAACTAACAACGGAAGAAATTATATAAATTTAAAAAAAAGATAATGTACTACGGCTAATTGCAGCTGAAGATTAAAAACAATAATTGAATGCAAATGGCGTTTGGTGTTTGCAATTAGAAGCATGGATAATTAAATTGCACCTGAGTCTCTAGGTCTCTCTGAGAGAGGCAAAGGCACAATTTTAAATTACATTTGAATGAACAGCCCTGTAAGGCTTTTCATTTCTAAGCCAGTGTTCCAGCGCCTTACAGTCACGAATGTCTGCTATTAGGGTTATCTTATTATTATCTCTGTCGGGGGGCCGGGGATTCTTTTTGTCGCTGATGGAGAACAATTCCAATGACAGACAGTGCGCCGGGGGTTTGTGAACATAGCCCGCTGTGCTGTCAATAAGCTGAACCAAACCAAAAATGTAACAGCAGCTGAAATGACTGAAATTGGGTAAAATAGATTAACTACAAATGATGTGCTATATCAAAGCACCCTTAGCCTCCCCCCACTGTGTTGGGCAAATCAGCACATTACATCGCTAGGCATTATTCGACAATAGTACAGATTCCTAATATTACAAATATCCATTTAATCTCTGGAACCCTGTCCCACTAATTCTCAGCAGTCATACAATATATTTGACGTGCACACGCATGCAAAACTCTGGACAGAACCCAAGCTCAGTGGGGGGCTATACAGTGACACGGGGAGTCAGGTGCTTCTCTGATTGAGTCCTGACTGCCCACTGGTGAGTCACGCTCTGCAGTGTCTGACCTGATCACTTGCTTAGACCTACGTTGGGGAAAATGACTAACCATTTGACCTCTGGGCTTAATTGCTTCCCTCTAGCTGGTGGGCAGGGGGGTCTGAAACATGGGAGAAATGTAATTGCTAATACTGTGGGCTGAGGAGTCAATAATTCCCTTATTACATTTTAGAGACATTTCAAATGGAACAGAATGCTCCATGCTGCAAATTTAATTTCCAGGCGACAGGCCTGACCTTCACAAATATAATTGTTTGTCATATTCTACAATAGCAACGAGATTAGCACACAATTAAGAGCAAGCTAATGTAGGTGGGCACACAAGTTAAATGAACCCAATGGAAATTCAGGTACCATTGAATAGCGATTGATTGGCATTGGCCAATGACATTGACATACTGTATCTAACTGCATGTCTGATTGGCACGTAATGAAGGCAATTACGTCACTGCATTATGGAACTATGGAAACCCATAGAACACCTGGCCATATAAGGATATAAGCAGGTTGAGAGAGTGCTTTAAAAACAAAACATGTGTACAGCAATGAGATAATTGATTATTAATATCACATATAATAATTATAGCATATTATATTATTATATTCATGTATGAATATTGTAGATTTGTAAGACTATCATTTGAAACAATAAAAATAAAAATACATTTTCATATTTTTGTGCATTGTTTAGGTCATTACTTGCATTGTCACTGTAGTGTAGCATGGAGCAGCCATAGCTCTTAATATGTATCATATTAAGGATATGCCTCATCCTTCAAGAATTTTAGCTTGAAATTGACTTCAACTTTAATTCACTTCAGCATAACTTCATATGGTTTTGAAATCAGACGAAAGTCACTGACGAAAAGCACAAATTACAAAATTTTACTTGGCATAAGCAACTATAAATGAAAACAGACAATAAAAACAAAACCTCACCATTCATGAATTTCTTAAGAGATATTTAGAACATTGCCATGCATATTTCAGGATTTTCTTGGTGTAAATAACCATTAATTAAAATTGATATTTTTTCTGAATTTCCTCAAAGCCTAAGTGACTATCCACTAATATGGATATTAAACAAAACACCATCATCCCTTTCCCCTCATTCATTTTCTAATGAAGAACCTTCTAGAACCCAGGTGAATCTGAATCAAACGTATTACAATCATTTTAACATTTGTACTGACTAGTAAATTAGTAGCTGACATTACTTGAACACTGTCTCATAACTCTTTTTTTTTGCCTTTTTCAGTGACCCAAAACTTTCATTTCTGATTAGTCCATAGGCTTATTGAGCTAATCGGAGCTTAATGTTTTGTGAGACATCACAAGTAAACAATTGAAAAAGAGAAGTGGCCTACCAGCCCTGCAACTCCGACCAAACCTGATTGATATGTAGACCCATGCAAGAGCATACCCATTAAGTTGAAAATGCATGAAGGCTGTTTTGGAAAACATCATACATCTGGAAGTGCACACCCGATTCCAGAAGCAGAGACGAGAATAGAGAAAAGGCTGAAGGACGATACATGTCCTTATATGGATGGTGCGCATTCAAAGAGCTACAGGTGCCCTCTGCTCCACTACGGCAGCAATGCAGGCCCCCATCTTAATAATGCATAAAGTAGACCTGAGGCCTGCAAAATGGAAGTGAGAAGGTATTGTGGCAGCCGACCGGAGGCATACCGAGGGGTGGTACATAGTGGCCCGCTGGCTCCACCCCTGCACCTTAGGAAGTCCGGGCTGACGGGGCACACCTGACTCGCATTGTGTAAGTGATAATACCGGATATAAAATAAACACTTTTACGCTAGTCAAGCGCAAAGTACCGAGAGGGAAACGCGTTGGAGAGTGAGAGAAAGCGAGAGCATTGTTTTGACTGATTACCTGGATTTGATTTGAATTACCTGAAAACCCAGTTTGTGTATCGACCCATTGCTTGTTTGAGGACCTGGATTTGGTTTTGTGATTTATGGATTACGGACAAGGACAACGAGATCGGATTACAGACCCCTCCTGTGTGCGATTTCCCAAATAAACCTTATTTACCATTGCATGCTGATTTTTGTCATTGTTCTTTGGCGCCGTTGAAACCCAACACCCCGGTTCCTGCCACAGTATAATCCTGAAACATATAATGCTGAAGCTGTTGTGTGTCTCAATATGAAAACTGTGTGTATGAGAAAATATTCCCTTTCAGTAAGGCACAGGTCTTAGCCATTGTCACGTGGGCACTGTGTCTGGCGTTTCATACAATTGACTGTATAGTTGTCTGTCATTTTCACACTCAATTCCATTGTGTGGATTACTGAGGTCAGTGTTGCTCCTGTCAAGCTGGCCTCCTTTTTGTCTGTGGCAGAAGTAGGGATACATTGTTATGGACTGCTTGTTAATACGGTGAGAGTTGGCAATATGCGATTGACAATTTAGACGGCTGAATACCAGGCGGTTTTATGCATTCACCTGAGCCTATTGCAGACATTTATTTTGTTTTCATGGAGGTTTTCAGCCACAACAGCCAACTGGCTTCATCTCAGAACAATTACTTTCCCGGTAGTTCTGCAGACAGGAAGAAAGGTGGACACACACCTGGGGAGAGATTGCTACCCTGAATGTCTGAGACCTTTTCCTCAGGATATCAGCCCCGTAAAAACGTATATTCTTTTCTGAGACACCGAATTAAAGTGATCCAAAGTGCGATACATTTCATGCTGTTCTTTCAGTATCGGTGGTCTGCAGTTTGGGTAACACCTCTCGCATCCTTTCTGTGGATATTTTTCAACAGAGAAAGAGTCAAGAGTTTTGCCAAAATATATACATTTGATCTAAATTACACTCAATTATGGTTTTGGGATCATGTGTGGGTGCATTTTAATCTAATAAACTGAACATCATGATTCAAAACACAGGAGGATACAATTTTAATAGCAAAGTGGGAGATAGTGTGTTTATATGAGTTTAATGGCTGCTTGAACTTAAGTGGATATGGTTTTCAGCAACTCCTCGATTTCCTGCAGGGGGTCTCACACATTCTGAGTAAAATATATATGCAAATATATGCACCTTCTCAATGGAACTCTTACACGCAGCTAGGATGGGCTGTATTATATAAAGCTGAAGAAATATCCTGCTACCTTTTTTCATTTTAACTCAACTTCTTTCTATGTGTGCACTTACTTTTACTCACAGTTTGAACGGCTTTATAAGGACAGTTTGATGGGCTCAAGTGAACGTCTACATATTTAATTTTGTGATATGTACCATTGAACATTCTTAAGGCTGGCCTTGTACTGAGCTGTACATCTGTACTTTTGGATATGACATAGAGAAGAGCATAACACAACAGTCAAACTCCCATATGTTAGGTACTGTGAGATTACCTGTTCATGTGTATATTCAGTTTTTAAAAAACAATTCTCTTATTTTTTTAACTCATGATAATACCTCGGCCACACACATAGAGAAACCCTTTTTTCAAGATAGATCATCTCAAAATTGGGAGAACATTCAGGCGTTTGGACCAGCAAAGTCAATAGATTTCATGATAATATTATTATTATAGAGTTCAAATATGAAATGCATTCTTCTCAAAGCACCCCAAGGCACTTTAGAACAAAAAAGGGTAGAGATTTGAAGAATAAAAATAATCTGAATTGGTTTTGGGGCTATGAAAACAAATTCATTGGAGAGAGAGAAAAATGTACTTTTTTTCCCATGTCAACTCCAAATGAAAAAGAACATAAACCACCAGAGAACAAGAGGAATACAAGAGAGGCTTCCCAGAAGGTCTGTAAATTCACTGCGTGAATAGTAATAATAATTGAACACAGTCTTCACAGTCTTCTTCTGTAAGGAATGTATTATAAAGATGGGTTCACATTGTTATATAAGTATATATACAGTATACAGCTCTCTAAATCAGCATCTCTACATGTATGGCAGCCATTCCATTCCAGTGTCTGTTGAATTCCAACACGAGCACACCTCATTCTACTTAATGAAGTACTGATTAGGTGATCACCTGAACCAAATCTTATTTAACGAGGAAAAGTATAAAAACCACTGCTGTGGTCATCACTATCCTTTTGCAATAGGACCAGCTGGATGGCAAAAAACTGTGCTAGTAGTACCTCAAAAGTAACTGGAATCAAAAAAGAACTATTGACCATGCCAAAAGTTTTGAGTGAGGAAAAGAAGGGTTCAATTCTGGCTTTACTGGCAGAGGGATACAGTGAGCATAAGGTTGCTTCTATCCTTAAAATTTAAAAGACGGCGGTTCATAAGAACAAGGTCAAGCAGCAGACATTGGGGACAACAAAGCTACAGACCGGCAGAGGGACGAAAATGACTCTCTACTGACCGGGATGACCGCCAACTCATTCAAATGTCACTCAACAACCATAGGATGACATCAAGTGACCTAGAAAAGAGTGGCAAACGGCAGCTGGGGTGAAGTGCACGGTGAGGACGGTTCGAAACAAGCTCCTAAGGGCAGGGCTGAAGTCGTGCAAAGCTAGAAAAAAGCCCTTCATCAATGAGAAGCAAAGAAGAGCCAGGCTGAGGTTTGCAAAAGACCACAAGGATTGGACCGTAGAGGACTGGAGTCATCTTAGAAGGTCATCTTCTCTGATGAGTCCAATTTTCAGCTTTCCCCAACACCTGGTCATCTAATGGTTAGACGGAGACCTGGAGAGGCCTACAAGCCACAGTGTCTCGCACCCACTGTGAAATTTGGTGCAGGATCGGTGATAATCTGGGGGTGCTTCACCAAGGCTAGAATCGGGCAGATTTGTCTTTGTGAAGGACGCATGAATCAAGCGACGTACAAGGTTATCCTGGAAGAAAACTTGCTGCCTTCTGCTCTGACATTGTTCCCCAACTCTGAGGATTGTTTTTTCCAGCAGGACAATGCTCCATGCCACACAGCCAGGTCAATCAAGGTGTGGATGGAGGACCACCAGATCAAGACCCTGTCATTGCCAGCCCAATCTCCACACCTGAACCCTGTTGAAAACCTCTGGAATGTGATCAAGAGGAAGATGGATGGTCACAAGCCATCAAACAAAGCTGAACTGCTTGAATTTTTGCGACAGGAGTGGCATAAAGTCACCCAACAGCAATGTGAAAGACTGTGATTGCAAATCAGGGTTATTCCACCAAATATTGATTTCTGAACTCTTCCTAAGTTAAAACATTAGTATTGTGTTGTTTAAAAATGAATATGACCTTTGCATTATTAAAGGTCTGAAAACATTGCATCTTTTTTTTATTTTGTCCAGTTGTCATTTTCTGCAAATAAATGCCTTAAATGACAATATTTGTATTTGGAATTTGGGAGAAATGTTGTCAGTAGTTTATAGAATAAAACAAAAATGTTCCTTTTTACTCAAACACATACCTATAAATAGTAAAACCAGAGAAACTGAACATTTTGCAGTGGTCTCTTAATTTTTTCCAGAGCTGTATATATATAGTAATATTGTAATATATATATATATATATATATATATATATATATATTATTGCAGATCAGGTGAAATAGAACAATTATCATCTGTATCATCAAACTATACTGTTTCAATGTTAATTTGTTTCAATGTAGTTATGGGGTAAAATACACAGGATTAGTAGGTTGCCTAACATTCATCTACATGACTACATGACACGACTGAAACTAAAACCAACTGCTTTTATTATGAACAAAACTGCCCAAAAATGCAAGAAGCTATAGTACCGTACATTGTATTGCTTGGTGTATTGTTAGAAATAGGATGAAGCTCTGGACCCCAGAGCCATGTCAATATTCCTAATTCTGTATGATATAGCCTCTAGTGTCTCACTGCTTGTATAACATTAGCGTAGTCTGGTATTCATGATCTTTTCTAAAATATGCGGAATTTAGAAAAAAATATATGGGTAACACTTTCTATGAGGCGCACACATACAGTATAATGCCATATAACTGCATTTATAGTGCTTTGTGATGCACTTGTAATGCATTATAAACATTGCTATAGGCCCCCGGAGGGCACAACTGGTAAAGACACTTGCCCGGAGTGCAGGTTTCACATTCGCTAGCTCAGTACCTAAAGATGTTCCCAAACTTTTCTTGCTACGCAGCATTTTGTAGCAATTTCAGGCAGAAGGTCAGGGTCTTGGCAGGTGTACACACTGTTCACAGACTGTCAGTGTATCATAATTAATGATTGATCATGGCTATTTAATGATATTTTCATGGGTAAAAGGCTGCATAGGTTATAGTACCTTTAAGATCCAGAATTAATGGCCAACAATCTCAGGACCAGAAAACAGTATAGAGTAAACAGCCCCCAGAGACCGTTTCCTTGATGATTTGCCAGATATTTGGAAAAGCACTAAAGTGCTGGGAAAAAAAGATCCACTTTGTATTGCTGTCAAAGTGGGTGTGTTATTATGTGGGCTGCAAAATGTGTCATGCATCATTGCCTTTTTATAAACCATTAAGCGATTTAAAAAAAGTTTTTCAGGAAGAGATCTGCTTCCTGTCCTTGTCCATAACGGCCGCTGCAGTGAGCAAACAGCACAAACTCCCAAGGCTTCCAGGAAGACAGGCTCCATGGCTGAAAACTAGTAAAGAGCCTGATATTATTTTCAAAAGGCATATCTTCAAACAAGCATCATAAATGATCTTACATTCAAATTGTACTTTGTTTTAACCAAATTGTAGTGAGCCATACCTGTTGGACCCCTATTTCTGCACACTAGAGTAAGAGAATAACAGCTAATTTATTATATCTATTACATTTATTTCAGATTTTTCCCCCATTTTGTGAGAACAGTAAACTTTCTTGAACATCAAAAGCTTTGTCAGGCACATTCAGGAAGTTAATTTCTGTGTGGAGAGCTGAACATCATAAACAAACTCTTTACATCAAAAACTTTTTGCACTCGAGTGGATGTTTAATACCCCACACAAAATATTAAAAATAAAACAATTATTGTTTTTCTTAACACAAAATCCTTACATATAAGATACCTTACTTATAAAGTGTAACAAAAAATAATGGTAAACAAATTACCTAGAATTCCACAGTTCTTGCTTCTTGGGTGTCTAGATGTGTGCCCCCCTTTCTGTTCAATAAATACCAATTATTTTTTTAACACATAAATGCTAAAACAGGCAAACATTGTAGAGGATTGGAACAAATTGTAAACAAAGGCAAGAACTGTAAATCAAACCCACCACATAGTGAATACTTCTTAAAATCAAAATCTTAACTGTTTGAGACCCGTTGCACATTCTGCATCCATTCAGTAGCTGGAACAATTGTTCAGCTATTTTGGCATGACAAGAATACCACTTCTCAAATGAAAACTAAGGCATTCATTAGTTTTACTAAGCTATCCATTTAGCCAAAGCTAAAGATAAACTTAAAACTTACTTTAAGCATCAATCACGTCAAAACTAACACATTTTGTCTCTGTCGTGTAAAAAGAGACTCTACGTAGTGTCATCCCAAGGGGCTGCACCAGAAAAGAGTGGGGAGAGTGGGGAGAGTGGGGAGAGTGTTTTTTGGGGATTGACTTGGATTGTTTGAGGACCCCGTTTTGTGTATTGAGGAACTGGCTTGGATTTGGACTGCGGATTACAGACAAAGACCAAGGATTGAATACTGCGTTGAATACCCCATCCTTTTGTGTTCTGTCAAGATTAATTTAATAAAGTCATCGTTTGTTTTGAATACTGCCTCCTCCGGATTATTTAACTGCCTTACACCCTCTGCAAAGGTCCGTGAGTGTCGCCCCACCCCAAGGGACACCACAGTAGGTATGTAATATCTCAGTGCTAGATGGTACCATTTCACACGATTGGGTCATTTATTATTCAGTATTGTTATTAATATTATATTATTATGCAAACTCATTTAGTCAGCAATTGTACTCATTATCCACATTACCCCAAAGCAATGCAAAGTAAAAAAAATGGTGTTCTGTCTTTCCTGATAACTAATATTCAATTTAAAGCAACATGCTTAGCAGCATATGAAGGCCAGCTTTCCTACCTTTAAATTAAGTCTAAAACCTGCCTCGGATTCCAAGAGATTTTAAACATTATCATACCCTGCCCCATCACTTCACACTTACAAAAGAGTTTGGACAGATATTCAGCTTACAATCACTCCCATACAGTTACATATACTGTCTGGAAACTATGTTCACTTTGAAACAGGGTAATCTGGTAGAATAAATTAAATGGCGCTCAATGATACACTACCGTTCAAAAGTTTGGGGTCACCTTCCATCTGGACTATGGCTAATCGGGCACTCCTTCATTCTTCAGCAAGATAACGACCCGAAACACACCTTGAAGTTGTGCAAGAACTATCTGGTGAAGGAGGAATGTGAACAACAACTCAAACTAAAGACCTGGCCTGCCCAGTGTCCAGACCTCAATCCCATAGAACTTGTATGGGACAAACTGGAAAGGAAGAGTCAAAGCAAAGCAACCCACAAGTTTCTCTGGGAATTGCTGCAGGATAGCTGGGAAAACATGTCGGGTGATTTCCTGCTAAAACTTATTAACCGAATGGCCACTGTTTGTGAGGCTATTCTCACGCCAAAGGGTAACTATTTTGAGGAATCCAAGATTCAATTTTCAATATAATTTTCTTGAACATTTCTTTGATGTTCATTTTGTTCATTGTTACATGTGTTTTTTGTCATTTTAAAGTATTTACAGAAATGTATACGGTGTAAAGCATTGTCAATTATGAGATAAAAATAGTTTCCAGCAGGTGACCCCAAACTTTTGAACGGTAGTGTATATCTGGGTTCATGGTCTTGCACTGCATATATTTTGTTTTGCCCAATATTAAGCACCACCAGCCCAAGGTGTCATTGCAATTCCCGTAGTTGTGTAATTCCTGTATGATATAAAGCACAGCTGTTCTTCACATCCCTGGCACTTGGGAGAAGACAACTTCTTTTCTTCTTGTGAGAAGAAACCAAAGTTTTCTGTCCCGGAAAATGTTTCACAGGAGAGCGTAACGGAATACAACCTGTCGGACTAGGAGTCTGATCATTCAAGCTTGTGTTCCACACCTGAGGATCAATGTCTTGAAGGACTGGATCCAACTGGATTCTTGAAGGACTGGAATAGTAGGTTATTATTTATGACTTACTTCACATAAAAACCTGTACAGTGTTTGTTTTATTATCATTTTACCTGTTCGTTGAAACCATATGCACATATTCACAGCCGGTTCTTTACAAACGTTTGCCTTCTTGTGCTACAGCTCTAAGGCATTGTAGAATAAATTCAGTTACGCCCATATGTTCACCCGCCCCTACTCACATTATCTGTTCGATTTCTTTCTTTAATTGAAATGCTTTATGGTCGCGAAATTCTCACTCTGCAAGCCCGGAGGCTTGTTTACGAACATTTAGCTTGCCTGCCCTTCATAACCATTCCATTTTGAGACAGAAATGAGAAATACTTTGAAATCATTTCTCTTTTGCAGAAGGGCATGCAATAGAAAAGATATCTAACTTCAGGATTGGGAAAAGTACAGTAAGACATTAAAAACTTGGCAGATTACATAAATAAAAATGCTACAGTTGCAAACAGTTTCCATGTCCATTCAGAGCGAAAGGTATTGCTGGACTACTCTGAAACTCTCTCCTCACCGGGCTCCCCGCATGTGCCATCAGGCCTCTCCAGCTCATCCAGAATGCTGCAGCTCGTCTCGTCCATAATCAGCCAAAATACTCACATGCTACTCCTCTCCTGGTCTCACTTCACTGGTTACCAGTTGTGTGAAGGATAAAATGCAAAACTCTGGTCTTAGCCTATGGGGCAGCAAGAGGAACTGCACCCTCATACCTCCAATCTATTATTACGTCTTACACCCCTGCCTGACCACTCTGTTCTGCAACCTCCGCTCGTCACTCCTTCCTGTAAGGGTCCCTCATCCCGGTCACAGCTCTTTTCTACTCTGGCCCCCGCAGTGGTGGAACGAGCTCGCCACTACAGTCAGGACAGCTGAGTCTATCAATATGCTGCCTCTTTAAACTGCATCATAGCTCAAAGTAACCATTCCCTCAATACTGAGCTGAAATTTCCATACTGACTGCAACACTATCCTCAAACTGAGCTGAAAAGCCCAAAACAACTGAACATTATGTCCTCAAACTCCCTTTGCTCCTACTATGGTACTTAACGAAATTTGATATATTACCTAACGACACATACTTTCAGGGGTGCAATCATTGCTGCTTGTTTCCTAACCTTATTGTAAGCACATGGATAAGAGCACCATATGCGCTAAATACCTACCTAAATGTATTGCGAGGGACAGCGAAAAGAGATGTTCATGGATTGTAACCGACCATCAATTATTTTTGGCCATAAATCTGCCTTTTTTTTTTTTTTTTTTCAGTTTTTCTCCCAATTTGGTTGCCAAGTATACCCTCTATTTATTTCAATTCCCCACCCCCACGAGTCCGCCGCCCGTCCTCCGGGAGCGAGACACTCATTCCGGGCCGATTGTTCCCGCCTCTTCCGAGACGGAAATTCTTCCACGGACGCCTTTTACCTTCTCCTCGACGGACTCGTGCCGGCTCACCCTCCCCCCTTCCCCCGAGGCGGACAGCCAAATGCCGCCTCCGATCGGGGCTGACGACCAGGGCCGGTCTGGTAGAGACGCGGGTTTCGAACCGCGTCCCTGACAGGCAGCGCACACCACACCAAAGTGTGGCACGTTAGACCGCTACGCCATCTGCCGCAAATCTGCCTTTTCAAAGTGGTTTGTTGAATAATGTTTTTTGCTGTACATTACATCCGGTTCCGATGAGATGCATCCGGTGCATCCGGTTCCCGGCTATGCAGGAGTATAATGTACCATCAATACCCTGCACCGGGCCTCGCTATTCTGCTTTTCCACAGTTGTTCAGCTGGCTAGCCCTGCACATGCCCGTAGAAGAGAGTTACAATGTGCAGTCTTGCTTATAGTCTTACCTATGCATACTTATACACACATATGTGTTCCGAATGAAGGGATTGGTAAGTGCAGCAAGTTTGCAAAGGAACAGTGATTTTTAATGCATTTTTTAAGGTTTCCCAAAAATTAGGAGCTCTATAGCGCCAACATGTGTTTTGATTGGGCCAATGCTTTAGGGTTGGAGTCTATGTGGCTGTCAATGTATATAACAAGTTTCATAAATGTATGTCAAACTAAATTAGATTTACAAGCATTTGTGAAAAGTGAAAGTACAGTTTTGCATTTTTGGGTAGGCACTCAACGAGAGGCAATATCATTTCTATGGCAGATTTTTCACAGCCAAAATCCTACACATTTTGCCTTCATCTCGGGTAAAATAAATCACACACTCCACGGCAACAGCAAATGACACAAAACACATTACGTTCTGTGACCACTGGATGGCTGGAAGGTGCTGTGATATATTTGTGTGATATATTTGACTCCAGAAACTCATTGTACCATTAAGTCTTTTTGAAATCATCAAAGCATGAAAGGAAACGAATGCTTGATCACAGAATTTAAGAACTTAACTGGTATTTTGTTTAGCTCAAACATCAGCTGCTTGATATATCTTTTACAATACAGTTCAGTATTACTTTCCATTCATCCCCCTCTTGGCACATCTAAGAATCACTGCGGAATCACTTGCGATCTTCTGCAAGAAACTCAAAACCCACCTCTTCAGACTCCACTACCACCATCTAGCTAAATTGTCTTCACCACTGTTTACTTGTTCAGCACTATAAAAAAATAAAATAAAAAAATTACACTAACCTTTTCCTTCCCAGTGTTACAGGTATGGTATGCAGATGCCTGCAATGATGTCTATCGCTGTATTACTGCACTGATCTCTTGCGCTAACTATGATTGTTCCTACCATGTAGTAATGCACATCTTGTAAGTCGCTCTGGATAAGAGCGTCTGCTAAATGCTTAAAATGTCAAAAATGTAAAATGTAAATCTTGCTGCACACTTCTTCAATCTAGATGTTTCCATGTAGGCCTCTGCACTGCAGGTGTAAAAATGCTAACCTCCACATTAAATATATGGATATGAATCGAGCTTGTTTGGTGCTGTAAATGGCGGCCTAATTGGTTGAATTGTGTGCCTCTAACAGGAGCGCATTCACTCCTCAAATGCACTCGCCCAGCAAGTGACGACTTTCACACCATAAGTCACACAGTACTACAGGAGAGCTTGCACTGATCAGAGGATAGGCGTGTCTCTTATTTTTGTTGTTAGAAGGAGTTTATGCTCTGGTAACTTGAGAAACTCAACACATGACAAAGCCAGGGTGGTGTTATTACATTGCGTTGCTATAAGGCTCAAACCAGCAATGTCTTTGTTATAGGGCGCAGTCCTCGTAGCAAGCACCTTGAGCTATTATAATATTCTGAATTGCAATACTTTACCAAGGCATATACTGTAAATCTCTACACACGTATTAACCAAAAAGCTACCTTAGTCCTATCTATCTAATCCATTCACCCATCCAATAATCCCTTCATCCCTCCATCCAACTGATGATGTCATTAAAGCCTTACTACTGCATGGCTATCATAATATTTCACCAAACCAAACACTATATCACACAAGTATAACCACCACTAGGATACCCTACTTTGGATCTGTTCATCCATATATCCCTTCATCCCTCCATCCAAGCTGATGATGTCTTATGAAAAAACATCAAACTCTCAATACTGCCATTTTTAAGCTTTGAAAATTTGCCAGAGGCAAGCCAACAAAAACTCTCCACCCCTCATAAACAATGACTATGATGAAATACTATTACAATTAAAGTGACAGGACATTGTAAGCCTTACCCTCATACTGTATTAGCCAGTCCTCCCACAAGTCTTCTTGTTCTTGTGAGACGACAATGCATAAAATACATTCCAATGTATAACTTGATATATTACATAGTTTGCCACGCATGAAATCGAAAATCAGAAATGATCTTTTCAGTCCCTGCTGCGATTTCCAGTGTAGAAGCACATAAACTAGCACAATCCATAACATACACCAAAAATGATTATGCTGTGTGTACTGAAGAGGGAAATAGCCTTTTACTTTTAATGATCTCCGAATTATGGGCAACGTCTCCATAGATATTGATAGAAGGAACACTATTAAAAACATGTAAAATAGAATATATCATACTCAAACTAGACCCACAGAAGTGGGTTTTAAAGCATACTCAGATCATTTCATGTCACTGCAATAGAAACTGTGACAGTTTACGCCTAGATAGTGTCAGAGCAGTGTGATTATAAAATTAAAAAAACATGTGGTAAGCAATTAGATCTGTGCCAATGATTAATTGCACGTGATTGGAGTGAAAGGTCTGTCAAAGAGATGAGGCCTTCTCTAAGTCTTCATCACGACAGATTCTGATGGGATGTTTGACAGGGGGAGGTTTGGGGGCACTTTAGTCTCGATTAGTCATTCAACCCACTCTTGATGCACTACAGCATGGCTGTCAAACACATTCATTGAAGCTCTGTAACTGCACAATCAAGTATATTTAGAATAAGGCAAACTAGGGAATCCTGTTTACAAAGGATAGTCGGGTTTAAAGGCTTAGATCAAATCACTGAATCCGGTGGAGATAAACGTGTACGTTTTTTGGTGTACACTCAGGGTCCCCCATTCTACTGAAAACATCTACTGCAATGCTGAGCAGACAGGTCTTCAAACAGTACGACGATCGTAATACGTGTTGCGCACACACAACAAAAAAACTGGGAGGAAAAGTACAGACACCTACGTTCGCTTGAATCCTGTTCCACGCGCTTATTCAAGGCAAACGTAAAACGTAAAAAGAATCCGTCTAAATCTTTATTTGACCTATTTCACTATCACTGGCTTCTCCCCCCTCCCCCTCCCCCAACCCCGCTTCTATCCAACCATGAAGTTGTTGCCACTCCAACCTCAAAATCTCTGACACCATTCCCCACCAAGCGGCACTCGTTACCCTTTCTGTACCTCTAACCATCTTCCCTCGGAGCCGACAGACCTCCCAAGCTCAGAGGTCAGATGCAGGACGCGGAGCAGCACCTCCGTTGGCCCGGTGAGACTTCCCGCTAGAAGACATCAGTGTGAGGGACTGCAGAAAGAGAGGCTGCTACCGCCAGGCGATGACCCCGCTGACCTCTACTTCTGGATAATGTATGAGCCGGGAAAGTGGATTGCAACATCATAAATACTGCACTGAAATAACCTTCGGGTGACCTATCACTATCAGGAAAAAGAAGAATAAACTTTGACATTTCTAATACAGAGATACCGCTGCATAGGCAGCTTTTTGCATTCGGTTAGTAAGACGTGGGGGGGAAAGTGAGTGAGGTTACTGGTCTGGATCCAATCAACATTTTGTCCTTAACTTTGACGTAAAATGAAGTGTTACTTTTTTTATTCACTAACACAGTTGGCAAGTTAACTTTGTGCTTGTGAATAAAAAAGACCAACTTGAATTTATTTGTAAATCAAAGTTAAGGACTAATGTTTATTGCATTCAAGCCACTAAAACACTAAAAACTGGATTCAATCATGTGCTTTAGTTTGACTCACAATTACATGTTAGTCACAAAAACAGCGTACTATTTCAGTTCATTTAATAAAAGACAATTGCGTTTGCATTGAAACAAAAAGTAAGAGCTGAATTTATTCGTAAATCGGAGTTACGGACAAATGTTGATTGAATCCAGGCCTAAATTGCCTCCTGACAAATCAAGGTTGCTGAAAGACAAGGAAGGCACAATGCAGCACAGACACATGTCCACTCAGCATGCATTGGGCCACTTAATGTGATGGATGTTTAATGGCGCTGACCATGTTTAGCCAATGCTGGATTTGGCTGCATGTTAAACAGAGGAGATTAGTGCAGAAGACATCGCTGTGCCATGATAGCAATTAGACATTCTGGTTTGTAACACAAATCTCTAGGGCTGTCCCCGACTAAAACAAATCTTAGTCGACCAACAGATTGGTCGCAATGCAGTCCACAATACTATCGATTATCTCTCTTTTTCTTTTTTCTGAGATAGCGGCGGGCTTCAGGTCCAATCAGGTTTGCGTTGCAGCGGGACTGCTCGCGATGTACTGGGGATGCACCTATAAAATAAGTTCAAATTAAGTATAAATAACTCGGTACGCATTACTAATAGTTTACATATAACAACTCAATCTGAAATGTTCACCTATAAAGCACATAAAACACGTTTATGCACGGAAAAAAACACGTTTATGCACGGAAAGAATATAAAGTAGGCTAACTTACCGTTTTCAAGTGGTAGGTCATGTTCGTTGTTGAACTGTGGTAAGCAAAGCGTTGATTGCAAAGTACATTCCACTTTTTTGGGATCGTCCGTGAAACGAAATGCTGCCATACTCCATACATTATGTTCTTAGGTTATATAGAAATGAGTAATTAAAGTATGCCTATATCACTCATCTTAACTGTAGGCAAATCTTAGGCAACAATTAAAATGCACATTCGCGTGCCTAAAACAAGAAGGATACAAGATAGGCTATATGAAAGGGGGTGTTACGCAGAATTATTCACAACATTACTATTACCTTAACTGCCTAATATAATTTAAAGAGAACATAGCCTATATAGGTCTAGCTATGTTAAGAGTGAAGGACTGTCACTGCCATACCCGCAGCATCCATAATGGATTATTCTACTGACAAGCGCGCCAAACTGTGGCGCGAATCTAGGTGTCTCATGCTGCGTGGAGATTTTTTTCACGCGACTGCTCGACCAAAACAAATCTTGGTCGACCAACAGCCCATCGACCAAACAATCAACCAGTCGACTAAATGGGGTCAGCCCTACAAATCTCTGCATGAAGTGATCTGAAAAATGCTCAGCCATAGGTACAATCTGAGAGATGTTGAGAGAGAGTGTTACATTTTCCCCCTAAATCATTTCTATCGATTCCTAAAAAAATGTGGATCTGCAATGTAAATGGTTACGTTCATAGAAAAAAGGCCAGCTGGATGCTGGGATATATAGCAAAAAGACACCTTGGCCATACAGTATATTTAGCAAGGTAGCTTTCGCACGAACTGGCTTGCTAGAAGCAAGCTGATGCAAGATCTATCCATGGAAGATAACTTAGCTTAGAGCATTGGGGGTGGCAACAGTGTCCCACAAGCTCTAGATCCTCTAGAGGGGGAATAAAGGGTGGGCAGGCACGTAAAAAAAATCATTACAATGGCCACTTCCTCTAATCAGGTTACGATTAATACCTCTTTCTCATTCACTTATCTGTACTCTCTCTCTCTCTCTCCTCACTCCATCTCCCTTGCCATTTCCCTCACTGTCCCGCTCCATATCTCTCCCTTTCATCTCACTCCCCCTCTCTCTTTTTCTCTCTCTCTTTCTCTGAGGCGGTACAGAATCTGGGGCAGTGGCATACACTGTATTGCTGACGCAGAATTATTGCTGACAATCTCTCAAAAGTGGGTGTTAAACAAACATCGTGGAACAGGTTTGTGTCCTTTGCAATTTTTGCCGACTTTCCATGTCAACACACAGATAAAAAAAGAGAAAGAAAATAAATCCAGCCAAGCTAATCCTTGTTACTCCCACAAGCCCGACATATCACTTGGTGTCAGAGCAAACCGATGCCATTGAGTCACATGACCTCAAGCAAATGTTGGTCAACACTTAAAGTGATTTGTGAATTAGGGAGGCAAAGAGAAAGCTTGCAAATGATGAGGAATTATCTCACGATGGGACATTCTAGACGTTTGCATGAAGTCTGAGATTGAGAATTGTGTGCATGTTATGGCAGATTTAGCTAGAAATCAATATGGCAGGCACCAAAAACATCTATTGTAGCAAAGTGTAGCTCGTAGATCAGCGACAGCCCTTGTGTTGCTCGGTGTTGCTTTCACATAAATTGGGTTGCAATGAGCCTTCCGGCAGCGAGAAGCCCACACCACGAGGAGAAGATATAGTACGCTGAAATAGCGTTGATGATCTGGTCAGTTGGGATTTTGGGACAGGGTATAATAAACATGCAGCCGCTGGCACAGGGGTTTGCAGGTTTGTATTTTCTGTCAGGACTTGCTGCAGCTTGAAAAGATACGGGCTTTGCAGCATTTTCCACATTATCTGTGCCCAATATGTCACAGAGGATCATGTTTATACAGACAATGTGCATCGTGCAGAAGACAGAAATCAGCAGAGAATTCGGATATGTGATGTAAACAGTAAATCAAGCTGGCTGGGAAATTCATTTGTTTTTCTTTTTTTTCCCTCTTTCACTGCAATTTATAGTGTTGCGAGCATTGTCACAATGGTTGTAGGGTAGCTAGTTAATTAGTGTAGGTTAGCTATACAGTAGCTTACCTGAGATATATGCTATCTTGTTAGCTAGCCAAACATATCAATATACAATATATAGATGGTTAATGAGCACTCACATACATTTTTTTAATAATATATTGTCATTCTCTTTTTCAAATTATATGAAAACCAATAAATATACACTTGAGATCTTTACTGTAGATAAAATGATAAATCCTGTTTTTTACAGCAACAGCTAGCTTGTCACCATGGCTTTTTCTTGCGTTACTAAAGGTGTTTTTAAATGTATTAAATATTCAATTTAGAGGGTCTTGGGTGGCGTAACGGTCAAAGCATTCGCCCGGAATGCAAGTTGCCCACTGCAGCCGCGGTTCAAAACCCGGCTGCAACAGTCCAGCTCTGGCCGAGAGCTCGTCGGGGGCGGCGATTTGCTGACCGCCCCAGAGGGAGTCGGAGGGTGAGCCGGCACAGCCTCGCCGAGAAGCATGAAAGGTGTCCCTGTACGGGAAAAACTGGCTTGCCTCCGAGGACAAGCGGCGGGCTTGTGGGGGAGGGTAAATTGAAAGAAATAGAGGGTATAATTGGCTAGCAAATTGGGAGAAAAATAGGAAAAAATCTGAAACAAAGTCAAATTGATTAATTAATTAATTACTATATTCAATTTAGGAAGAGCGTGGCAAAAGATGAACTGTTCCTTTAAATCCAAGATGTTGGGTTGATTATACGGAATATCCTGCGATTATAAGGAATATCACACGTATATAACACTAACAGGGACAAGATCACTAATTAAAAACAAAAAAGAATTTAACACTCACATTTCAATAACCTCGGGTTCACTGGCAATCTCAAGTATGGCACTGCTGAGAAAAGAGAATAGAGCAGAATAGTTCTGTCTCCAGAGTCTGGCTATGAACAGAACAGTGTCTGCCAGACCCACCAGACGCGGAGAACTTATCAATGAGCTGCAACCATGTAATCTCACCCATTTCCAACATCAAGTATTTTTAGCTTCCCTCTTTTCCTGCTGCCTCTTCCGTGGCCCGAAGGACCGGTGTAGCTGATAATCATTCTCTTATTAAATCTGGAATCTTTCATGTCTGAATGCATCAGTCACAGTGGTTGTTCTTACCAACCACACATTAACCAGCTGCCTTTTGATAATGATACATCTGCCTTACAGCTGGACGACAGTGTTTCCTCTCGAGAGGCCGCACATATTTATTTTGAGGTTTGAACGGGGCCGTGTCCTTTTTCAGTTTCACAACCTCACTCCGGCTGGTTCTCAGCTCGTCCACATTTCCCCAAAGGAATGCTATTTATTTACCGATGAATAAATGTGGCGCTTCCGAATGTCAAGTTCAGATTCATTTCTCGTTAATTCTCGGTGAAACCAGTCGATATCGATCTTATAAACCTGTTTAACATTAGAGATAGATGTTTCGATAAAACGTTTACAACATACGGGGCCACACCAGGTGGCAAGTGAGCAGTTTGTTGCTGGTTTATTGGTGCAGTACTTGGGACTGTGGGAACTGTAAATATGGAGCACAAACACAAATGTGTGTGTCTAGCTTGTGGGGAGGCAGTGGGACTAGCGGTGTCAGCTGAATCGGAACATGCCGGTTTTGTAATGTTTTTCTAATGGCCTCGGGAGGATGCCACCGGAATGCAGTGCCTGCTTTTCTCCTAATGCGTAAATTAATATTTTCAAATTCTGCTGCTTCCCCCCCCAAAAATGAAAGAATACTTTAGAAATATTGACCGCCGTCAGATTTTAATCTTAACATTTGGCAAGCGCAACTGTTTCCCTACAATACTATTTTTCTTGATGGCCGCATCAATCCATGCGCAAAATGCATCTAGACTTGGCATTTCAAAACAAAACCAACAGTGGGAATGGTTAAACCGTCTCCCCGTCTGCTTGACGGATGTCAATAGTCATCCAGGCATGTTGTGTACCCCTGCTAGAATTGTCCTATGCATTAAATATGAATCATTACTCACTTCTATAGCCCGCGGCCACGGAAAGAGATGAGGAATGAATGATTTTATTCACATTTTTGCCTCCTTTATGTCTGGTCACTGATTGCCTCTCCATGCCATTGCGTTTGAAAGGGATCTTCAGGGCGGAGAGTATTCGCGCTGAAAGGATCCCATCACAAACTTCTCACCGTGGGCTTCGCTGAAAGCTTTTTTCCCAGCCCCACGGTTCAACGGCCTCCCATTTAGAGGGACTTTCCTGCGCTGGCCAGGCGCTCTTTTTTTGGTCACAGCCAGACTTTCAGGACCCCAGGCGTCAGAAGAAACTCCCAGTGGAAATTAAAAGTGGGGGAAATGTAAGACTAACACGGCTAATGGAATATCAGCAGCATTTGGGCCAGGGGTCATTCAGATAGCACTTTATTCCTCTGGTATCAGTTTATGAGTGCTGCTCCACTAATCTGCTTCCTCAGAATGCTCACTGAAGAGTTCAGCCAGCGACACCAGTGTGATCCCACTCCATTTACTCCTCTGTGCCACTCTCGGGTTCCAGGGGCATGTCGATGCATTACGGGAACATCTCAGCCACCCCCTCTTTCAACAGACATTTGCCGTCTGCATGACGACCTAGTGTATGATCATCCGAAAGAGGAAATCAACCAGAATGGCCTCAACGCATTAAAATAAGATATCTACCATGTAATGTGTGCACTGCACATCTTAGACTATGAATGCCAGTGGAAGTAGGCTAACATCACCTAGGCTCTGAATACATATGTCCTGTTATACCAAGGGTCCATGAAGGAGTCCCAGGGGGTCCTCAGCAAAATGTAATTGCCATTTTTCTTAATATTTCCACATTTCATAAATGTGCACATCTTTTAGGCTTTCTGATAAACTTCCGTTAAACGAGTCTTGTTAATATTGTGCCCATTGTCATTATTAATTTTAAATGAATAAATAAATACTTTTAAATAATACATTTATCCAAATAACTAGGTTTTATATAGATCCATCATATGATGACATAATTTCATTGAGTTTGGGTGTTCTCGGGGGGGGGATACTATAGCAACCCGTGCTATGTTGCACCTGCACTTACCCCATTGTCACACAGGTTTTACTGTATCGAGCCTGCCTAACCTCCGCTCACTCTACTACAGTGACTCATACAACGGGAAACACCTGCTGCCTGATTCATCTAGGAGAACGTTGTTATCCTCTGAGGAATAATGGCATGGAAAACTCGTGCACATGTGCACATGTACCTGTGCAATGCAGATGAGAGAAGTGGATGCTAAAGCTAGCTGTCCGAGAGGCCTTTAGGTGAAGCGCATGCGAATTTGATACACCTGAGCTCAGCAGAAGCACAGCTTGTGCAGGAGGAGTCACTGCAGTTGGAAAGGATTCGATCTAGGTGGAAGTTTTCATACTGGGTGAGGAGCATGCAGCGGGTGGTGGGAGCATGGGGTCGATGGATCAAAGGGCATGTGAAGCTTGAATTTTGTTTCAAAATTTGTTTTCATCTAATTTGTTGTGAACATGAAATAGTTTAACGCTAAACTATTTAAATAAGAACAATATCACTAGGGGATCATACTCTGTATTGGTTGACAAGATTTTCCAAAATCTGACTATATAGGGTTATCATATGATAAAAAAACGATAAAAACACTACTTTCAAAATATTTTGTGAGTGAGCACTAGCTGTTCAAAAAATATTAAATATTTTGTTATAACGTATATTCATAATATGCACACACATACACACACACACGCACACATATATACAGTATATACATATACATACATATATATATATATATATATATATATATATACAGTACAGTATATACAGTGGGGTCCAAAAGTCTGAGTCTACTACCAAGATTTTTGGTGGGTGTTTTCATTAATCAAAAATGAACACAACATTTTACTCAGGAGAACAATTGGACCTCTAACTACTTCACTGAGCTCTGCTGACATAATTACAAACAGCTGCAAAAACCTTTGCAAAGGTTAAAGGTTTCAAGATTAAAGCACATGCAGTAGCAACGAGAACACATAGAGGACCATATTAATTACGTCAACATCCGGTATTAATTGTTACAAGACCAAAACAACTCACACTGTGTTGTGTGTCCATGTATTGAAACTTAAATGAAAAATAAGGTGTCACAACATTTTGAGGAAATGAAAGGCAATGGTGTGCGAACAAAATATTTATAGATATTTCAATTTCATACCATCCTTTCTCTAATAAACATTTTATTTATTTGTATCAGTGTTTTATGAGTAAACCTTTTGTGTTCGTTTTTGATGAATGATGAAAACAAACAGATCTTGGTAGTGGACTCAGACTTTTGGACCCCTCTGTATATATATGTATATATTTCCCCCAGTCTCCAGCTCTGAGTCGAAGCCGCCGGTGTGTGAACTACTTCACAGCAGTAACACTGACAGTCTTTGCATGGGTACAAAGGTTTCCCTTCCAGTGTAAGGAAATCTAATTCTTAATCCGGATTAGGATTCCCGCCTCCGCTTCATAAAGCTGAGAGGTCTGATATAGGAGACTTTGTGGACTCTACAGACATAGCTGCCTGAGAGAGATACTCTAGTGTGTTTTTTATTGGGTTAAGTGTGTGCACTCTCCAAATGGAGACCATTGCATTCAAATTTCACAGAATTATAAACAGAGTTATTCAGAATCACCAAATTCATTTCAGTCATTGATTGCAACTAAAATTGGGTAAAAATACTTGAAGATATTCGTCTTGCTCAAGTTCTCATACCTTTCTTTTCATCTCTCCCTTCATTTCTTTAAAGAGAATGAGCAGGATTTTCCAGTGTTCACTTTCTCATTGGATGGATACATTTTGGAAGGGTTTTAGCTGGAAACGCAAAAGCAACATTTTGCATAATTAAAGCCACATTTTAATAGTCTCATCTTTTGAAAACTTCCTTCAGGACTGATAGCCCCTAGCTGCGGTGTACATCTGTACGACTGTAGTCATGCATTATGTGAAGCCAGAAAAAGACCAACAGCAGGCTCAGAAACACAATGCATTAATTTATGGTCATATGGTACACTGGCACATCGAGTGAAACAACACATGAGACCAGTCGTTAGCTAGCACACGGCCTGCAGTAATGCAGGCCCCCCTTGATGAGGCCACGCATCTCAGCCGCCAGCCTTCCCTTGCTCGAGTGATTAACAGGCACATGGAGTCTGAGACATGGGAGACTGGTGCCTGCCGCCTGGACGAGGGGCCCTGGCAGGCCTGTATGGCAGAGCCTGGTATTGCACCTGTGTGTGAGCCTGTGTGTGTGTGTGTGTGTGTGTGTGTGTGTGTGTGTGTGTGTGTGTAAGTGTGAGTGAGTGAGTGAGTGAGTGTGTAAGTGTGAGTGAGTGAGTGAGTGAGTGAATGTGTGAGTTTGTGTGTGTGCATGTGAGTGAGTGTGTGTGTGTGTATGTGTGTGTGTGTGTGAGTGTGTGTGTGTGTGTGTGTGTGTGTGAGATAGTGTGTGTGTGTGTGTGTGTGTGTGTGTGTGTGTGTGTGTGTGTGTGTGTGTGTGTGTGTGTGTGTGTGCATGTGAGTGAGTGAGTGTGTGTGTGTGTGTGTGTGTGTGTGAGAGAGATAGTGTGTGTGTATGCTTGTGTGTGTGTGTGTTTGTATGTGTGTGTGTGTGCTCACATGTGTGCATGTATGTGAGTGCTCTTACATGTGTGTATGCCCATACTCACCCCTGCTGGTGCATTTGCACGTGTGTATATATGTGTATGCGCACCTTTGTGTGTGCGTGTGTGTATGACCATGTGCACCTGTGTGTGCGTCCCTATGTGTGTGTGTGTGTCTGTGTGTGTGTGTGTGTGTGTGTGTGTGTGTGTGCGTGGCTGCCTCGGCCGCTCGGCCAGTCTACAGCCACTGCAGCCCGTAGCTTCCAATGGCCGAGACCCACGGCAAGTATGAAAGCAATTTGGAACACAACACTCCAGGGCAAGATTCCAGTCATCGCTGGTAATTAATGGAAATGAGTTCATAAGACTTGGCTGGGGCCAAACCAAGACCGTGACAGGGGTTTAGACATAGCGGTTGACAAGATCCACGTGACGGCTCAATACCCCCCACCCCCAAGACCCGGCCCCCTTTTACAGTCTCGGCACACAAAGGGATAAATCAAATGTCGAACGCATTTCTGGCAGGAGCACAGCACAAAACCACATATTCGCAGACTGTGGTTAGCGCAGGGACAGGAAAAAGTGAAACCAACAGGAAGTGATAAAATGGGAGTCTGCCCTCGTTTTTATCACTGATGCGCTCCGCATTGCTGCAAGTGCTGCACACTGATGTCATTAATCTGGAAAAGTAGCTGCGAACTTCTCCCCCAGTGCTCACACATTTCATATGGCTCGCGTTGTCTTGTATGAGCAAGCACATGTTTTTTTTAGCTTCCTCAGCAGAAGGCTTACTGTATGCAGACCACTACACTCTATGGCCATAATACTGCCCTCGTGATGTCAATCAGGAATATGGTCATTATAAATCATCGACCGGCCTCTCAACAAACGTGCTTTTTTACATATATACTAAATCACGAGGAGTATGGAACAACCTTTTATAAATCTTCCAAAACAAAAGAAAATAATATAAAAAATAGGTTGCAGCACAGAGGAGAGGTTTGTGTTTATTTAACATACATAACATAACATAACATAAGGGGGAGACGAGAACAGGCCATTCAGCCCAACACTGCTCGTCCATTCCTACCACTAATCTGCTCACATGCTTAGTTTATCCAAAGGCTAGAGTGTCTAACACTGGATCGAGCCTAGCCTTGAATACCCCTAGTGTCTCAGCCTCTACTACATGTCCAGGCAAGCTATTCCACGCATTGATCACTCTCTGTGTGAAAAAATATTTCCTAGTGTCCGTGTGAAATTTACCCTTTGTCAGTTTCCATTTATGCCCCCTCGTTCTGCTAACCGAACTCAACTTGAATAATTTCCTAAAATTCACTTTGTTAATTCCTTTAATAAATTTAAAAGCCTCAAATCAAATCTCCCCTAAGTCTCCTTTTACTAAGCTTGAACAGTCCAAGCATCTCTAGCCTTTCCTCATATTTCTTTGGGAGCTTTGGGGCACATCTCCCACTTGCATTCTATCAAGGGATTACAAGATTCTCGCTCACGAGAGGCAATAGGTACAATCAATACTGCCGTGGGACACGGACACAAGCACAGTAATGTCACAGCTGGGTGTGTAGTGCATTGCTGACACTCACATGACTTTCTCACATGGATTCTCCTGAATCGGCTGCCATTTTACATAACCTCTCTTTAAAAGTTTAGATTACCCACGAAGGGATCAGGGTTTTCTTACTTTGGAGACTCCCTGTGTTATGACTGAACTGGGGCGTTTCAGTTTTATGCACCACACAAGTGGATTGATGCACAAACGTTTTTGGAATTGACACAATCCATATCGATAGTTGATTTTAAATGACTGTTGTTTGATGTGTTCCCAGAAAAGTGCTCTTGCTTTAGTGATGCGGTTATTTGTTCTTGTCTGTTTATCTGTTCTGTGTTTTCGAAGTTATCTTACTTTTAGAATGTGTTTTCATAACTGACATTTTTACTCTACATTTTACTCTGTATGTGTCTTCTGTCTGTACCCATTTTACTCTATGTTGTTGTAATCAGGGCACATTTGTAAAAGAGATCTTTGATCTCAATATGGCTTCCCTGAATACATAAAAAAAATTGTTAAAACAAACCAAAAAGAAAACTACCTGAAGTGTTCCAAGTGTTTGTTATGAATAATTTAATGTAATGCATCGTGAATGAAAAAAGGTTTTGCCACCTCTTAATTACCATTGACATTGATGCAACATCTCTTTTTACTAGGCTAGCGGGGAATTGTAAGGATAAAATACAGTTTTTCTGTTACATCCCTTTGGCCACACAAGGTGTTGGGACGGGGTACTTTTATAAGTGCCCATTGGTATATAAACACAGAAGCAAGAAAGGCTCCCTTGTTCCTTGAGCATTTATTGTTGTAAGGACTGTCATTACCAATATTACACATGTGTACAAATCCTGTAAATATTTTGATTCACTTGCCGGCACTTCTTTTTTGAAAGCCTGTAAAGTACACATTTTGGGAATTTCCAGTGTTTCATTTCCAGCTATGAATGGTTTCCTTATGTTGAAAATGCCCATTCTTTTATATACTCTCTTATCTAACGTCCAAAAAGACAGAAGACTGAATAATACTGCTCTTGATACTCTTAATCCAGAATTATTCCTACCAAAATAGTCATTTGAAACAATACATTATTTTGTCCTACATACGTATGTTAAGGCACAAAATCACAAGTGATTTTCACAACATTAGTGAGGAGCACACACAACATTCAAGAATGGCATAGGCTTCTCTGATCAGATGACGGTTGCTTATTCCAATCTGAATGCAATGGTAGAGGTATGAGATGCATATCATCCCAGATACATGCATTAAAGAAGCAAGACACATTATACAGTACATTCATAATGCTGCATATTACTGAAGGTCCGTCTCCCCAATCCCCAATAGAATACCGTTTGTCCTTGACAAGTTGTGTCTTTTCCGTGGGCTGGCGGCGTGCCCATTCACAGAAATGTTGATGTTGGAAGATTGTGTTTACACTGTCTGATCTGGTTTGTGTACAATCAAATTCCGGCAACCAGCTTGGCATTTTAATAACACAGCGACTCCTGGAACATTTAACTCTGGAGCAGTGACTTGTCCGGAGGGAATGTCAACACGACGATGGTCAAAGGGGAGGAGCGAGTAGTCGTACGTAAATTGCAAGGGGATTGTGGTCACGTTGTGTTTTTAAGGTTAAAGTCAATGTAATTTAACTTTTTTTTTCTCCAGATGGCTCATAAAACTCTAGGAGCAAATGACAAGCTAAACCACTATGATTTGTTTCCACATAGTTTTACTGCCCGATCTGCGCAGTACAGTTGAGTCCAAACATCACTGCGTCTCAGACTATGACCCCCGCCCAGTAATAATCTCCCCACCTACTGGAATCCAAATGTTACTCCTCATGTAGACAAAGGAAATGGAGCTGAAAGTAGAGTAAATGTTTGTGCAGTCAAAGATTTAGTGATTGGTTTGGTGTACGCATATACACCAGAGGAGGTGGCTATTTTTGGTGGTTGAATACAGAATAAGATACTGTCGTAGCATTTTCCCTCCACTGTTTCTTGCCTTTTGTAAATCATATGTTCAGTCCCTGAGCTCGAAAACCCTTATATTAAAAGCCCCAAGCTTCTTGTAAGCGATTCTAGGTTAGTTTGCAGTTCCAGTCTGTGCAGTAAAAACAATGCTTCAGCACAACAGATGAGGTGGATAAATAGCTGAATGCAGCAGCCAGACTCATTAAAACACCACTGGTATATAAAAGGGAGAAGGGAGAGGCACACTCCAAAACAAGCAGCAGAGGCTTTTGTTAACAAAGAGAGGGGCTGGCTTTAAGTAGCCTGCTCTGTTTTTCTCCTCAAGAAGCAACGGTTTACAAGCAGAAAGATACTTCTCAGTATATTTAGCATGTAGTGATAGGCCACCGTGTTAAATACAGTAACCATTGTTAAATATAATTGAATTTAATATTTAATACATTCAAAAAGTATTTAATGGATTTTGTAAATATTTCATCATTGAAATGGTTCATACGTTTAGTAAATGTTTTAAAATCTCACATGTACTCAATGCATGAAACATTTCCGAAATGTTGTAAAGCAATTAGGTTAATGTTTTGAACAGTTAAGAAATTGAAATGTTTCAAATATTGTAAGCATATGAAATACTTGTATAACGGGCGTGGATAATTGTGACACTATTGTTTTGGGGAAAAAATATGACTAGTTAAAAAAAAAAAAATTCTCTGCGCAATTGTATTAGTATAATATGTATATGTATGTATGTATATATAGCATATTTAAGATTTAGAGATGATACTTATATCTCCAATCCCATATGCAGAATCAGAGGCATCACCGTTCATTTGATGGAATCGCATGATTTAGTTGAATTAATTGATTCTCGTTGAATTTTGAGTGTGGAATGCACAAAACCATTGTAGTGGAGAAGAGTTGGGTAAGTGCAAAGCGGTCTTTAGATTGTGCATAGCAACACAAACCATGCATTTACCAATCACAGGGTGGAGCAGGTAGAGACCCGAGTATGCATATTGCCTTCCAGCAGCCCCATTCTCACTGAGAACACACACACGCACACACACACACGCACGCACACACATCATCACTTCACACACACACACACACACACACACATTACACGGCTCATGAGTACAGGCAGAGGTCCCTGTGTTTATGTTCAACTTGGGAATACAAAAGGGGAGTACACATAAACATGGGCTGCTTCTAAACACTGCACTCAAAACCCCAATGGTCCATGGAGGAAGAGCTTCGGACTGCAAACTAAGAAAGGAAGACGATATTCTCAATCTGAAACAATACAATGAAAGGACATGTAGCATTTGTCAGTAGTGTGTCTGAGTATTACTGAGTCGGCTATCTTCAAGTTCAAGTAAACTTTTTTTACTTAAGTAGGGAATTCATTTGGCAGAGCTTCAAAAAGACATGAAACACATAGGCTAAAAACAGTAAAACAGGACACGCGACATACAGTACATCAAAAGTCCATAAAACACAGAGGCTAAAAACAGTAAAAACAGGGCACATGACATACAGTACATGGTATACATGGCTGTCTTTTTAGTTTGAGTAAGGCAAAATGCTTTAGTTCATTTTAAATACAGCATGTTTACTTTCGAATCAGAATCAGATTTATATACTGAAGTCACTTGAGTAAAAAGTGGATTTTAAAACTATACGGAGATGATTTTATTAAGGTTTTTTGTTTTCTGTGTGGTACGAGGAGAAAACAGGATGAAGCACTGCTTTGCTGTAGTCTCTGCATTCCGTTCAATTTGAAACAAACAAGTGTTGTGACATTTATTGCTGAAGTAGATTATCAAAATATAATTCAGGATAAAAATAACTACCAGGAAAATGTATGAAAATGGGTCTAGAGATGTCACAACCCAAAACAATGTGTCTGTCCTTTCTTAAAATCAGATTAAATAAAAATACTATTAAAAATACAAATACAATACAGGCATACAAATATATGACCAACAAGAAGTTTTGACATTTATTATGGCAAATACACAAAAATAAAAATTCTGTCAACGGATCACAATGAACAGCACTGACGATGACTTTTGTCCATTTTATAACAAAGACTAGTGCAGAGGCTGGTTATTTTTGACATTTTTCCAAGGTGAAGTGGAGACCCAGATATGTCATATTTGTGTAACGTTGAAGAAAAGACTGTTTTTCGACTCGAAGGCAGCAGAATTCCACCCCAGCGACTGAATGCTTCTTCCACATTGGTACTGTATAGATTCGCTTGTCACATTGTGTAAACATGAAGGGAGAAACCGTTTTCCCCTTAAGTCAGTGCAGAAATGACATTGTTTCCGAGGAAGGTCCAGGAATGTTGTGACGGCACGCCGCTGTGTTGACGCTGTTGTGGGGACGGCGGGCAGTGTTGTGGGAAACAAGTGTCACGTTGGGAAGCCTGCCACAAATGGGCCCTCTCAGTTCCTTTCCATGAGACTCAGAGATGAAGTAATCACAGAGTGGTCATCGACGTGGACTGATGTTAGAATCCAGATGGAATGCTATTGACAAGGGCTGTTGATTACGTTTAAACAGGATCCTGTCTTAATCTTGGATCAAAACTTGCCATTTGCAATACATTATCAATCTAATTGTTGTGAACCAATGACAATGTCATGTCTTATATTCAGTGGAAAAATATGCCCCACGCATCAAAATAAACAGTCCTTTTGTACATGTATGTTTAAAAATTGTAAAAATGCTGGCATTAAAGATGAAATGATTCACAAGGTCACAAAGTATTGAGATATTTATGAGGAAGATAATGGTAACACATTTATGTTAACATCACATGAATTAACCATTAATTAGAAGATTAATAAACATTATTAAGAGCCTAATATAAGAGCTATGTTTTGCTTGTCTGGTTAGTGTATTTCCATGTGCAAACAAAGACACAACTTCAGACAGGCTTGCTCTGCCGTACTTGCTGACATAAAATGCGAGAAGAACCTTTTTTTTTTGTGAAATAGAAGTCAGCAGCTTAGACTATTACTGAGCCAGCCCCCCTGCACTGTGGCTTGAAAGCCGCCCGTGACAGTGCCAGGCTTAGTGGGAGTGATGACTCACGGACAGGCCTCTCACAGCCCCTTGCTATAATTTCCCATAGCACCATCACAGCTAAGGGAGCTTCTGAACCTCACAAAGAGGGACAATGCCCACAGGTTTCAGACCTGCAACCTGATCAAAGCCATAAATAAATAAATAAAAGCCCGTGCTGAGGAAAATTTAACCATCCAAAGAGGCTGATAAACATTGGTTAGTGGAATCCCTATACCGAAACTTAAAAGTTTAAAACTCAAAGCTGAAAAATCATGTAAATACTTTGAATTAGTAGAAGTCAGAAATTGAACAGTAAATAAATCTGCTCATGCCAGAATTCATTGGCAACCAGAAAAAGATGTGTCTTTGGTTAAAACATGATTCCATGTCTCACTTGTTCTGTTCAGTCCTGTTCTTTTGCTGGGCGTTTGCAACCAGGGGTGTAGACTCCTCCGGGGACTGGCAGGGCATGCCCCCCACTGAAAGGGCCAATTTTGTCCCCACCACTTAAAAGTTATAATTTCTAATAAAATAGTATTTTCTGTTGTAGTTTTGAACTAAAAACGCGGAAGAGTCGGCACTAGGCCCACGCAGAAAAATATGCCTCTCTTCCAAGTGCTTTGTCAAGCGCCCATTTGACAAGTGTCAGGAGCGCTAGAACCTTTGGATGAATGTCTTTGTCTCTGTCGTCACTAAACAGACATGCAGAATACAAGACCATCATTGAAGTGGTAGGTTATGTTAGTAATATGATCAGCTGAAAAGTGGATGAAGTCAAGTAGCAGAGTAGCAGCTAACTAACTAGCTGACTAGGAGAATAGCAGATACCAGAGCTGTAAATTAAATTGCATTCATGTAAATGTATTTTGATGCATATTATTTATGTTCCACAACCTTGCAAGCTAACATAAAAAAGGTGGACACACATGGTGGGAGTATGGGGGGCAATGGGTCTTTTGCCCCTGCAAATTATATTTTGCAGGGGCGGTGCCCCCCAATGTTCATTAATTTCAATATGCAACCACTTGTATCTCAATCCTGTTTTAAGAGCATTGCCTTTTTAATTACCCTTAGAGTATATCCCATAAATATCAGAGAGTAAGTACATTTTGTATAGGTATCAGTACAGTACTATGGGCCATCTCTAATAATTGAGTGACTAATGATTCGTTTACACTATGACTCTCAGAAACTTGTCTTCTGATTTTGTTGTGGTGTTGGGTCTGCCAGACCTCTTCCTGTAAGAGTTTCCTTCAGTTTCCAAGTACCTTTTGATGGTGTAAGAAACTACTCACTGCCAAAAAATGTACATTCTTTTTCAGTTTTTGGTAACCAAACTTTTTTTACCGCTTACCTTTGTACCATTTCATGTTATTCACTGGACATGAACTGCTTATATTTCTGTAAAAACTGGAAAATGGGGGTGTTCTAAAACTTTTGACCATAGTGTATATTACAGAGTGTACACCAACTCTTGAGTTTAATATCGTGTCATCATATGACAGCAGGACCAGCAGCAGGTACTGTTCACAGGCACAGACAGAGAGGGGACAGTGAAAGAAAGTGGAGAGGTGAGATTTAAAATGAAAAAAATTAAAAGATTTAAAGTGATTGCTATGTCCAAAACAAAGACCAATACGCTAGACATGAACATTTTTTCTTCAGAGTGCAGTAAACATGAAGTACAGGGAGCAACGGATGTTTTGCCTCTGCATTCTGCATCCCCCCCCACATTTTGAATCAAGTTTCACGGCCCGTGGAATAGAACTGCTCTTACATGATCTGACCGCCCTCAGAACGGTCATGCTTGGTTTGGGTCAGACACAGAGGTTCATCAGTGACAGCCACTAGGCTTTTTTCTGCCCATGGGAATAATTAAGATACTTTTGTCCTTCAAGAGTTCTTAGAAAAAGTGCCCTGTCATCTTCAGTATGAGTTGGTTGCTTTCTTAAAGTCAGTTGTACATTTATCATTCCTGTTTTTTGTAGCCCACTGCAATTATCAGTGACTAAACGGTTTTAAGGAAGTGAATCAGTCCGTATCCACAGAAACATGGGTCAAAACAAAATCCTGCTGAACCTGTTTTCGGATTGGATGTTGGCATACTGTGTAGCCAACCTGACAACAGACTTGTACAGTTTTATTATGATTAGAGTGCAAGCACATCTTTAAAAGCAAGTGTGCCTTCATGTAAGATTTAGATTTATGGGCAGAACACAAGTACCTTGACATTCAGATTCATATTTACAAGTGAAACAGTAGTTGGAGTTGTCCTTCCTCAAACACAAACTACCCACACTTGATTTTGTGTATGCCTTATACTAACCACATACATAATTGTGAACTTCTGTGAACTACCATGTGCAAATAAGTTAATTAAGTTACAACCGCTTGCCATGTTATATGAATGACCCAGGTCATACCCCAAACCCCACTTTGAATACCCTGCCCTACTCCTCACCCTATCTCTGTATCAGAACCACACTATCAGCCAAACACCCGGCCTCAGTCTTTATGGAATTACATCACGTAATGGAATAATATCTCTACTTAGTGCTTGCTTGCAGTTATGCAGCATGTGAAAATTGCTAGGGTATATTATGTATAAGGGTATAGGGCAGCAGTGTGGCATAATGGTCAGGAAACTGGTCTTGTAACGCAAAGTTTTGATTGACGCAGGTTTTGATTCTCAGGTGGGGCTGTGCTGTTGTACTTTTGAGCAAGGTACTTAACCTGAATTGCTTCCTTAAATCCATCTGTATGAACGGATTGTAAGTCACTGTGGATAAGAGCGTCTGCTTTAAGCCTGTAATGTAATGCATATTGCATGCTCATTGTGTAAGTGTAACTTTAATTACTTTAGAAAAATAATTTCATTGTCTCCTGGGGCAAGACGCTTGATCCATTTTTAACTGAAGTGGTTTGGGCCATTAAAGGGTGCACAGCACCAGTGCCCCACAGGTTTGGATTCAACAAGCCTCAGGCACCAACCGAGCCGCGATCTGCGCTCCCCTCATTACCCGCAGAAGGTTGTAAATATTTCAGCCACATTTGATTCAGTGGATTCGTCATGAGTGTCAGCCCAAGCACACGTTTAACTCCCTCCCCTCCTTCCATCATAGCATGATGAAAAGCTTTGCGGTCATCAGGGGAAGACTCCCCTGCACCTGTTCTCCCTCTGTTCACAACCAGGACTCCAAATCTGACATGAGTTTTAATTAGCTGCCTGTTGCGCTGCTGTGTTATCTGTTATCACAAAACATGTGATATATTTTTGTATTTTTCTCCCTTCAGCCTCCGCATCTCCAATATACATAGTATTATGTACATATACAGTATATATATACAGTATATATATAGTACACACACACACATGAACCACATCTGTGGAATGAAATTTCACAAGCCAAAGAAAACCATTTCCTATAATCTGTGAAACCTTTGCTTTGAATTCTTGTTCAGTATGAAATATCTGAAATGCGAAATGTCATCGGCTGTGATAGCCTAAACACATCTTGGGGAATCACAGAATAAGAACCTATATGAGAGCTGGAAATGTAAAACTTAAGAATTCAGGAGATTATTTCATCCTTTTTTTTCCATGACCAAAAGCCACTACAGCTCGCTTGTTTTGCTTCAGTTGTTACAATTCCTCATATCTGATTAACCCGCAGAGCATATGGTATGGAATGCATAGCTAAATGAACATGAAAGTGAGTGAGTTAAACCAGAGACAGTTTCTATGAAGGTTTGAGCTTTTAATTGAGCCAGCTGGTTAGAAATAACAATTTCAGCATATCCACCTGCCAAGAAACAAGGCCGAACTGTAAACTTTCACAAAGGCAGTGGCACTGTGCCATGGTGAAAGCTCCCTCGAGTATTACTCAGTGGTTGGTACCACTATTTAATGGAACTGCTGATGTAATAGCACAGTCATATTTTGAGTGGAGGAACCTAGACATGTACATCATTTTCCCGGAATTTTTGTTGCTGTTGTTGTTGCTGTTTTAGCACCATGATAGCACTGCAGCACCCTTGAGAAAATAACATCTCACCAGGAACACGGAAAGCTGTTTGTTGATACAGTAACCCCCCCCCCCAGTGAGAAGGCTGATCTGAAATAGTCAGCCCCTGAATTTAATCTCAGAGAGAGTGGGGATATGTCAGAAAGAGGAGGGAGAGGAAAGAGAAAGCATTTGGCTGGTGTGACATGGTTTTGATGTCGTAACAATGCAGCATTCCAATTGGGGAAACTGTGGTGTCACTGTCTCTGTGCAGAGCCATGTAGCAAATTTCATAACTGAGCGTACAGCATTTGTCTCCTCAGGGCGAGAGCTGTAACATTACTGTGGTGTTTTCTTTCAATCAAACCAAACCAGTTTAAGAGCTAACAAGGCTAAAGGCTTTTAACAACTGCAGAAGTCTACGGAGACTAAGGAGGCCAACAAAACTCTGATTTCTTTTTGTAAAAGAAGGAAAGTGGCATTACACATACATTTTGTTCTTTGTTCAATTTAAAGTTGAATTTCTTTTCTTTTGATAATGGAATCTTGCTTCTGCTTCTCGGTGCCTTCATTGTGTAGGCTTACTCAAGTTGCTATGATTGATTTGGTCTGTTCTTGACATGAAAGCGATCAAATATTTTTTATTCAATGCAGAAGTCATAAAGAGTGTACAGCAAGTGACAAAACAGAAACTTATCAAACCCATTACATCACTCCTCTCTGGGAATGGTTTAAGGCATTCTATTGTTTGTAGAATGATGCCTGCATTATCATATTAAAACACAGCTATGTCCCTCTCAATGTCATTTCCGTTTGCTCAGCATGAAAGATTTGAAGTTTGAAGGAAAATAAAAAAAACACTTCCATGTGTCATTGATCTCTGAATTCTTTAAACCGATGCTTTTGAAAAAATAAAAATGAAGTTTGGGAAGGGAACAAGGGTTAAAGACTTGCTAAATCAACAGTTTTATCCAGAGAAAAATGCAGAAAAAAGTGCAAAAATATTGACTCAAAAGTGCCGGGTATGAAACGCCCTGCAAGTGGTTTGGGAAATCATCTATTTCCTCTCAGTTTTGAGAAGTCCACCCTTGTCAGCATTTCTTTCATTTTAACATCTGGAATCAGTGAGGCGGCAATGGCAGCGTGTGCTTATCTTTCTTTATATTTCACAAAAGAGCAGTTTGTGTGCCTAAACATGCTTCGAGGAACACAAGGGGGACAGGGAGATCGAAGGGCGTGTGTTTGGAATTTCCTGCCAAGAAGGAATAACAATGGCAGTGGTCAGAGACAAGCCAAACCATGTTTTGTATCCCAAATAATTGATTTGGCAGAGGCTCTTGTCATGAGTGGCTTAGACAGACATTATGGCACAATAAACATAATGCATGCCATTTGGCAGGAGCCATAAGAATAAAGGCATATGCACATAATAGCAAGTAACACATGAAATGGAATGTGTCTCCACCGTCTCCGTTCTGAAGCATCACGAGTTAAACAAGAAACCTTTAGACCAAACCACATTTGTAAAAAAGAGTATGATCGCAGAGATGGTAACGATAATACATGATGTAGGATGTTCAAAATACTTTTTCATGGTTTGCTTTTGGTGCAGTTATTACTGGACTCACTGTTCTTATATAACACATTCAAGACACTTACAATATTCCTGGTTGGCAAGTAGTCAAAGGATACTCTTCAAACTCAAAATTCTTGGTTTAGGTTTACAGGCAAGCAGCTGCCATTTTTAATGGCACCTGGCGGATAACAAATATGACGCCACTCAAGTTATAGGGTGTGACTCCGGTCAAAAGCACATACTGCAAACAAACAGTATAGAGCTCCTGGTATAAGTGTCATAGCGACACAGCCTGCTCACAGAAGGTGCCTTTTTTGGGCCCAGCGTTGGAAAATGACAGCAGCAGCAGCTGCTTCTCCCAGGATCCCATGAACATGTCCTGTTTCAGGAAGAGACCCCCTCCCTGTCTTCCTCACTGGCACCCACACAGCCGAACAGAGGATTCTTGGACAGGCCCCGGACAGATGGGAGAAAGGAAGGAGATCACCTAAATATAGTGAGCTTCAAAAGGTTCCCCAAGTAGCTGGGGGAACGCTCCTACCAGAACAGAGCCTACCTCTGTCAGCCTCGATGTGAGAATCTCAGGTAGGAACATGCGCATGGAGTACCACTCTCAATGTAGGAGGTGTGAGGCAGGCCTCATCAACTATACATACACGGGAGTTATTTCAGGAAACGCCTAATGCAAATATTACAGTATTGTCGCACTGATGGTACCCAAGGCACTGAATCACTGCCAAAATGAAGGTCGTATATATATACTGGCACCATGTACAATTTGCACAAGTGTCCTCTTCATAGGAACCAGGGATAATGATGTTTCCTCTCTCCGGAGCAGAAGATTGGACAGGGTTGGTCGCTTCCTGTGAACTCACGTGGACTCGCTCCCGGAGGGAGGAAGGGAGCAGCGCTTGAACACTTCCTCTCGCAACGAAGGTCAGATTACAGATACCGTGGATCTTTCCTCTCTAAAGGAACGCTTCCCAACCCGTTTCACACTAAGCACTGGGGCGGTCGAATGATCTTGCCTCTGCAAGCAACAGGAGACGAAATAAAGGACGAACGCATAGCCCTCTTTATGTGTTGTGTTGTGTTTGGCTTTGGGGTTTTTTCCTCTTACGGTTCCAGTCTAATTCCCAGAACCCAAGCACTCGTTCTGCTCTAGTTGCTGCGACTGGCTTACAAATACTGTACCGTAATAACCTGAGACAAAAAGTGAGCCGTCCAGGTGCTTGTTTTTGCTGTCTTAAGTTTGCCTCTGAGTTTTAACAAGGGTTTTAAATCAACATTATTACATTCTGGGCAATGTGCAGAATAGCCCAATAGAGTTTCAACCTGAAGAATGTTTTCTTAAATTCCCCAAAGAATGGAACAGAGTGCTTGATTCAAAGTGAAATGTTGATGTAAGTCTACAATAAACACCATATGGATTATGCTGTTCTGTGTCAAAATAAACAACTATACCTGAATACTAAAGCAAATGTGAGTTTATAACTCAATAATAATTCCAATATTGAACGATATTTATCTTTTTTTTTTTTTAAAGTAATTTATTAAAATCTTAAATAAAACAAAGCCAAATTAATAAGTCTAATTACACTGCTCAGCTGCTAGTGTCATGTGACCAGGTAGGCAGGAAATTAGTCACTTCCTCCCTGCTACATGCTTGAATCAGTGCATAGGAAGTGTTGTATCCAAGTTTGTATTACTGGTTTCTGGTGTCAGGACAACAGTGAGGACATTTCCTCCATCGCACTGTGGAAAGTTAAGGGCTCAACTTCTGTTATGCAAGTTCCTGAAAAAAATTGCACTGTAAAAATGAAGTGACGTGATGCAACAGAAAAATAAATGAAATAAGCTTAGGCTGAAAACTTTCCATTTGAATTAATTCCACAATTGTTATTTTTCTATGTTTTAAGTTTGCTCAACAAAGTGAATTAATTAGATATTTGGTCTGGATTCACAGGTAGAGTAATTTCTACTATGAATGTTTGGAGTTGGATGGCGTTACAGTGCAGGCTTCTGCTGTCGTTCAAGCATAGCAGAATTTGAGATATGATTGTTAAGGAAATTTGAAAGCCCAAACTTCAGTTCATTTAAAATATGATATCATACATTGAGTCAGCATAGGATATAACTATGGTGTGAACTATAAGCTTCCAACATGCTGTTCTGAATTTTTCACACAGGCCATTGAAATAGTGTTTTTAAAATTATGAATTAGAATCAACCCCAAATAATGTGTTAAACGCAGCCTGTCACTAAGATTTGTGTTCATCCATAACTCCAGGAAGCATTTTTTGCCCTGGCTGGTGCTATTAAATCCGTATTACTCTTCCAACAGTGTTGAAAACCTCATCTGGCCTAACACAACAAAAGCTACACTACGTTGAGCACTGCCTTTCCCTTGCCGTTCCTGCCTTCATCCTCTCCCAGTGTAACCAGGGGGGAGGGGGAGTGCATTGAGCGGTGATTTCCCATTGCCCACGTTAGGGGGTCTTTAGATTTCAGCTAACTCCCCAGCAGCTGCATACATCGCTGACACGGCCCCCATCTCCCGTTACGCGCAGCTCTTTGATCCATTATTAATACTGATGAGATTTCTCTTTAAAGTGTATTGCTCAAAGGCATCTACTTACTGGGCACATTGGGCAATTAGGAGGAAGCAGCAGGGGGGGAAATAAGTTTGTGCGTGTAGCACTTTGAATGATGAGTATTAGCAGGGAAAAATAGGCTGGAAAATATGAATTCCGGCTCAAAGCCAGTTCACTATTCAATGAGAAAGTGACTCTTCCCTTTGTGTGCTTATATCAGTTGTCAGTCATTTAGAATATTAAATGCTGGCCACTGAGCATTCGTGAATGTCGGGGTAGGCTCAAGCATGTTTGCTCTCAGTCAATAAAACAATTCCATTGTGATGTCATTTTCCCAGAAATGGAAAAAATGCAATCATAAGCAGCTAGGTGGAGAGTGAGTCAGTTGTATTGCTTCTGAACTTGATTAAGTACCACTCCTAATACAGAGAGGCTGGGTGTCATTTCAGTCTTGGTTTTATAGTCATATGAAATATGAGTTGTTGATGTTCTATACAGGGATTATTATTTTAACCAATGTTTGGATTGAAGAAAAAGGTAAACGATAAGCTGACTTGAACATGGAGCTGGTAGAAACAATCCCCAAAACTAAACTGGAATGTAATGTTAATATATATGGTTAAAATACTTCAAAATATGACATGGTGTACATACTCTTTGAGCAGCCCTTACATATAAATAAAGTTATTACTATTATTTTTATTATTATTATTATTACAAATCTCCCTCAGGGATCTCAAACTCCAGTCTTGGAGGGGATACAGTATCTGCAGGTTTTTGTGATTTCCTTTCAATCGGCAGCCAATTTAGGTCTTGGAAAAAGTGTGGACTGTAGCAAATCAATGACTTAAATTAAGAACATACACACTAACGGAAAAGCAGCAGACATTGCAGCTCTCCAGGACTGGAGTTGGAGATCCCTCCTCTAGAAGTAACATGCACTCTGTGTATTAGTCTACGTGACTATTAACATTTTTAACATAGAGAATAATAAAATGATTATGCCCATGGCATAATAGACAGCAAAAGACAACATAACATTCCCAAACTACACGTAGTAACACTGTGGCTATTTCCATGTTTAACCAATAAGACTGGGCAAATCTACCTTCATCTTTGAACTGAACAAAATTAGCCGTTTTAAGTTCAAAATGCCCGCATGGAAGATTATTTTTGGCACTGTGGCACAATCGCTCATGAATGTCTCCCCCGATTAACACCTACAACGAACCCCAGCATGTGTGCGATGTGCCCTGATGCGTCCTTGCCAGCACGGCAATGACCCATTTCCAGCCTTGTTCCTCCGGAGCATGTCTTCCTCTGCCATTACATCGCACGTCAGAAGGGGTCACGATGAAAACTAGGCCGGTTCTCTCACCGATCGCTCCTTCTGAACCTGCGGGAGGACTTGCATAAGAGAGGGCGAAGGAGGCAATGTGAGAAGGGGTGGGGGTCTGTCCGGTCCCATCACACAGCCATGTCCCACCCCTCACCCGGCCCCGTGTGCCTGAGCAATCGGTGTGGGGGGTGGATGTAGATTATCTTCCATCGAAGATTGAGCAAGGTTCACAAGTCTCTCCCGACTCTATAGATATGGGAACCATGAATGTCAGACACAGGTGTACAGTAGATTAAGCACTCAAAAAGACAAGCCTTTTCATCATAATATGTTATTTATTGAATAAGACACTTGAGCAGGAGCAAGACAGACGTTTTGCTATTCGGGCTATCATCAATTTCCTTTTCGATTTTGAGTGTGAAACCTAGAGCTGATCTTGATTAAGCATCTATGGTTCTTACGCGCTAAGCCTCGTTGTGAGCATAGTGGCTTTCCGATGTTTGGAAAATAAATGTCAGTACATTCTTGCACATTCATTCACCAAGAACTTGAGTAATTTCTTACCCACAGCTCCCCTTTGCCATTGGTTAGCAGGACACCAAATCTAGGCTTAATTAGGCAAAGACACTCCCACTCTCCCAGCATTTCGAATGAACAGCTATGCTCTTACACACACAAAGCACGTCACTGCCAATGAATTGCAATGCCCACTCTACTCCATCACTGTTTTAAAAAACCCTCCTGTCTGGTAGGAGGTATTGTTATCTGACATGCAATAAAGTGCTAGGAGTTTCATTCCTATAGCTTTCCAATATCCCAACAAAGCCATTTAACTTTATCTTCATGTAACTTTATCTTTTTTTGTAATTAACTGAGTTGACTTTGTTTACCTTTGTATTGTTTATGCATAGCTGTGGACACATACAGGTAGTGGCCAAAAAGCTGGAAGCACTTGGGTAAATGAGGAACACAAAGTATATTGCTTCCACAAAACACAAAATACTTGCTTCCACACAGTATTTTATCTTCCACATAGCTGTTGTTGCTGAGTTAATTAAACAAATAACATTTCAGCATGCTCAGGTTCACGTCCACAAATTCTGGGAAGGTATGGTTGCCTATAATTATGGCTAGTATGGTTATAAAATAAGACCTCAGTGACTTCCAAAGAGGGGTGATTGTTGGGGCAGGTTTGGCAGGAGCTTCAGTGATGAAGACAGCTAAACCCTTTGATGTTTAGGAGGAACAGTGTCTAGAATACATAATGAAGAGAACGGTCCGTTTAGCCCATCTAGGCTCGTCATGTCTAAGGTGATGTTGGCAGGGAACTCTGAGGGAAAGACAGTATTTAGCAAGGCTAAATAGGTAAGCAACTCTAAATCAATTGACTCCAAATTTAAATCTAGGGTGTGAGCAGGCAGTTTCATCAAGAATGATCCATCGAGAACTTTACAGCGCAGGATACCATAGTGGTATCATATTGGTATTTCCACCTTTTTGGCCACTACCTCTATATCCTTCTTTGAAGAACAATACATTTGAAATCTTGAAATCTTCAACATGGGCTTTGGGGATGATGTGACCTCCGTTTTCCATATCACACCTATTGCTGATGTACAGGTAACTGTCTAAATAAAGGAAGCACTAACAGAAAGTATCTGAAATAGGGTGTTGGGCCACCACGAGGCACCAGAACAGCTCCGGTGCACCTTGGCATAGATTATACATGTGTCTGGAACTCTATTGGAGGGATGCAACACCATTTTTACCAGGAGATCATTTGGTGTTTTGTTGATGGTTGTGGAAAACACTGTCTCAGGTGCCGCTCCAGAATCAGCAGAAATGTGAGAAACAGAGAATACTATCTATCATAGGAGCCTATAACCTGAATATACTGTATTGTAGGAATCGCCACTCCTTAAGAGATGCTATGGATACAAAGAGCTTCAAGATGATCAATGTCTTATAAATGGTGTTGACCCCTCACCCTAAATCAATATATTGAAATTAACTGTTTTCAGTAAAACTGTTTCACTAAAAGCTTTTGAAATCTTATTTAATGGCGGACAATTGCCGTGTGACACAAGTTTACATCTTCAGTTGATTGAAAATATACAAGGGCTTTTGCAAAGAAAGACAGAAGCAAACCACTTAATTAAATGAGACATTACATTACACAATAATGGACACCTCTTTTTGTGAGGCACTGTGTTTATGGGACTTGGTCGGAAAGAACACATTTCTCTGCTTCTAAACAAAGTCAGAATGAGATGAATACAGGACATTACTTTTCGGTTTTGGCTCTGCCTGACATCACTTTTAGCCATAGGCAAATAGTCTCTCCAGCCTTGTTTTCCCACACAACTTGTTTGCACTTGGTACCAAAGTTTTGGGGACAACTAAAACCGTGTAAGCAACAAACTGCACTGTTTGGATGTAATTCCGAGTGACAGCCCTTCCCTGGCTGGTTTTCCTGCCGGTGAGTCATGCTCTGGTGAGAGATGTTCTACACGTTGTTGGCAGACTGCTTCAGCGCCGAACAGTAAACAACTGCCCATAAAAAGAGTGACTGCAGCCCAAAGAAAGCCCGACCAGACCTTATAAGTGTATTGAATATAAGATGCAGTCACTGAACAACAGCTGTAGTGCCCCATTATAGATGGAACGCTGTGCCTTTGTGGCTGACGCTGCCACTGATGCAAGGGGAAAAAAACAATGCAATTGTTGTCTGGGTTGGCCATGTAAATTGATAAGCAACCTTTGGCAATGTGATTCAGTGCCTCAGCATAGAGTTCAACGTGCTCCCGACCTCTCGTAAAAGATTGGGAAATGCTTGATAAGGTTCCGAATTATACCTCACACACAGCGGTATTCTGGGAAGGATGAGGAAGGTGTGGCCCTTCATACATTTCCCACAGGACTGCATGTGTTCACATTACACATTCCTGGCTCATAATGGATAGAGCCGGTAGGGCCCAGATACCATTAGCATATCTCACTTAAAGAGCAGGGGATATTCTTAAGCCTCTAACCCATTTAAACGATCCTCGACTCAATTATTCTCTTTGTCAGGCTAGTCAGGCCATTTCCAGAAGCAGGCTTCGCTGATATCATCAGTGATCACCAATGACCACAATTAACTTGCCAAACTGTTTGTGAAAAAAAAGCAAATTTGCATTTGTAAGTCAAGGGTAAGGACAAATGTTGATTGAATCCAGGCCAGTTCTTGTCCAAGCCTTGTTCAGGGAGATGATTTTTGGTACAAATCATTCTCCTCTTCCTTGCTCAACCTTAATGTTATGGCACTATTCTTTGAATTCAGTCAGTCATATATACACTTGTATCCTAAATGAATGTGTGCTACAAAGTTAAGTTTGCTGTCCTATCCTTTTTGTGATTGTTTTCCCTGCTTTTTTGAGCGCCTGCTCTTTTCCACTTCCTGTTTGTCTTGTAATTACATCATGCATTGTTAGTTGCCAGGTTGTATACATATACATCATATTTTTAAACAATTTGGATGTGATATTTAGATTTTTGCATACTTTTGAGCACCAAATATATTCTACATTTCTTACACTCACTTTACACTCATTTCAAATAAAAAAATTAATTCAGCTCATCAATCAGGATTGGTCTGATAAGTGCTTGGAATTAGAGTAAGTTACTTTATGATGGTATTTCAGCCTGGGAGGGCCATGGTGACCCAGTGAGGCAGTCTTCTTGGTGCATAATTTGCCTTTCGATTGCTTTTTGGCTCCTTGTATCTTCATATTTCTCCATAAACAGAGCACTCCCATGAGGATCGACACATGACTTTGTTTCTGAATATGTGTGCAACATATTCTGCCTGCAATAGTAGTCAGGTAAAACATCATTGCCTGTACTGTGTTATTTTCTTAATAGGTTGAGGTCAAATGAACATGTTACTTTTAATACTGGCTCTGCTATAGTCCTTTAATGTAAGTCACCATATTTAATCTCCTTCATCTAGAATGAATAGGCTATGGTCTGTAGGAAAGTCGTTGGCACAGAGAGGAGGAGTTATATGGTAGAAACATTATTGAATCATACCATATGTATTGTTTTGCTTTGCTTTGTTTTTTAGCTCAACAACATCTACTTTTTAGAGTGAACATAGAGTTCCTGCAGCTGTGGGGGCGATCATTGGACTACTCTATTTATTGAATTATGTTCAACTTCAAATTAAGGCTTGAAAATTAATATTCTGATTTTCCAATCCCAGGCAGAGAATCTATCTATATACAGTGCTTACCTTTGATGACAAACTCCTAAATAGTTTGGATGGCAGATGACCAGAATCACTGGTGGACCTTAACATTTCTATTAATTCCAGACAGGGCGCATCCCATCCACATCTGTGCGACTCTATGGTTCAGCACCATATCCGTGGCCAAGATTTCAGGACACAGTGGATTCAAAGGCTCCCTCCCGGGATACTGAAGGCTCAATGTAATTAACAAGCCCGGGCACGCCCTGTTCCAATTCAATCTGCTTCCCTTTGCTCTGCCTGCGATGTTTGTGTGAGCTAACAGACTCTGGCTGTGGTAGCATCCGGGAGGGAGCGAGGGAGGGAGGCCACGGTGGATTCCAGAGTGAGGACATCTTTGAGAATCCCTGCAGCTCCTCCTTGGTGTTTGTTTGAAACATTTTTTAATTAAATTTTTTCTTTCCTTGTAGTTTCGTAGTAACTTGGAGTTAGCCAGATCTGTGCATATAGGCTCACACCCCTACCCCTGCACTAGATGACTAAAAAACCCGCTCTTTCTTTCACCGTCATAGATAAAGATTGTTGTTTCAGTGTGCAGCGCTTCTCCCTTTTGAAGTAGAATGGGCACACATAATTATTTGAGTTAGCGAGATAATTTTAGCCTGAACGTGCCGTCAAGAAACGGAGATAGCCTGAATTCAATTATTGAGTTAATTGAATCCAGCTAACATTTGATTAGCCTGGATAAGATGAACCCGCTATGAGGAAGGGGATCTTGTACTTGCACTTGTTTATGTATGATTTGTTGTCTTCCCCCTAGCTTCTGTGCATTTTACCCCTCTGTCATAAGTATTATTATCATCATAATCATCTTATTGTTTATTATATAATAATAATAATTATTATTATTATTATATGAGGACAGTATTATTTAGGCATGTAACCAACATTAATATTTAGTGCCCATTCACATAAACATCCCACATATCCATTAATCAGTTTTAAAATAAATAAGGCTTTACTGAATTTCAGTTTACTGAATTTCTGTTCATTTTGAGCACCAGCATTTTGGCTAACATTTTAAAGATTGAGCCTTAAGTATGGAGCAATATTAGTGCCACCACAAATTGAATTTGAATCACATCATATGGGAGCAAAGTCTTGCAGCAGGAAACATCCCCTGCTTACTAGCTAACTTTAGCGTGCTGCCAGTAGCTAATAGCTATAGCTTAGCTAACGTACCTTAGTTATAAATAGATATTTAGACAGTATCTATAGCATTATTAATATTGTGGCGACCGTGCGCGAGGTGATCCATCAAGAAAGAGACGGAGTCCAGTAGTAATTCAAAAATGACTACACGGGTAGCCACTTTAATAAAAGAAGCGATAATTATCCATGCTCCATACACTGCACAGCTATGGATAATATTGGTGGCAAACCTCCGTGTTCCATACACCGCACAACTACTTAGAATGCCCAAAAACCCTTGTTGGAACAACTGTGTCCATAGAAGGACACGGTTGTTCATGAAAACGCCTTCCGTAGATGTCGTCACAATTGGGAAGTAACAGTCCTCTTCACACTTGGTTGGATGAACTCTTCCCTTGAAACGCAAGGGACTACATCATTTACAATAGGCGTACTGGCCGCGGTGGTTTCAACATTAACTCACCGCGACCAGCTAGTTAACACAATAACACAATTCTAAATCACACACATAAAAGACTAACATAACAGTTTAGCATTTAACCCGGGGGAGACGATTAACAAAACACTAGCGTTCCCCCACAATGCCCTGCGCACACATGTTAATGAGGAGCGACCCTCTCAGATCGCTACAGTACTATACAGTATACATAATATATTGAACCATTTCTGGTGGATGTTTAACTACACATCCTAACCTCCCGTGGCCAGCATCCCATTCTTAAGAGCGCACAATCTACCAACATTGTTGTCAGGATGTTGCATATACGAGTCACTACTACCTCGCTTGAAATGGGGGAGGGGCTGGGGCACTGTTGACAGTGATGTGCTGCCGCTGCACACTGGTGAACAAGAATGGTGATCTGTGACGTTCTAAAACCTGCTGGCTTGCATCGGTTAAATACAGCACAATGCAAAACAATCATTCTTAATCATGTTATTGGGGCACAGCAAAATATTCCTGGGGCTCGTGCCCCAGTAACTAGGGTCTAATGATGCCCCTGCCTCATTGTTTTCTAGAAATTAATCAAGTCCTGCATTCCTCTGAAAATAATTTGGTTGTTGATTCAAAGAGAAAGTTTGATAGAAACCTCAGCAGCCTGCCCAGAGGTGAGTACATTGCTTTAAGTAGACTAACGTAGTTACAGTACCATAGCACGTATCAAAGCATTGTTTGTTGGAAGACTTGTCAGTACATAGGTGAATGTGAATTTCCCCTCTTTTTCGGCTTTTGCCAACCATTATCCCTCACTTAAAACATTGCTTTTTGTGTTTAATAATACATCGCATCCGAATGGCACAGTGGTCTTGCAGTGTGCGCTGGAGGGTCCACATAACATTCAAAAGACGGAGGCTCTCCAATCTACTTGTTAATTTTTTCAACCTAATGGGTCTCTCAATAACTAGAGCTTGATGGACAGGCTGTGTAGCGAGGGAACAAACAATTAACCATTTCCCAAATCCTCCTGTTCCTCTTGTCTGGACATCACCTCATGAATATTCCTGCCCACTCTCTTCTCAGGCACTTAATGAAGATAAATTCATACAAATCTGCATCTGTCTAAACAGTGAGACTTTTAGTTTTTAATATGCACATTATAATTAGCGAGCATGTGATTCACACATGGTCTGTCTGCTATCAGATCATTAGTCAGGGATGTATTCGGCTGCTGAGAGCTGATAAGCACTTTATAAATCTCCATACACGGCAGACACCGCTTTCATTTCTCCCAGCAATTTATTTCCCCAGCGCGTTAGCACCGCTTATTCTACCCCGATTCTAACCCCCCCTTCCCCCTGCACCCCTACCCCTGCACCCCACATTTAAATGAGTCTTTTCCAGATATGTTTAATCTCTCAGTGTTCAGTGAGCTTATAGAGAGAAATAAAAAACGTTGAACTCGAAGGACGTGCACTGGGTCTTTTTGGAACTCCGTACCCAGGGACAAACCATAAGTCACCCACCACATTAGGCCGGCCAACGGGTGATTAACTGGCAGCTTGAGAGAGGATTACACTGATGCTTTCAGTTTACCATCTCTGCGAAGGGACGGTACTCTCTCCCGGCTCTTTGTTTGGCATGCGCCCATTTGATGGGATGTCATTACCTCAGTCTTCAGAAGAGATAATGGTGCAGGGGCAGACATAGCAGGGGGAGGTCGGGGGGGACAGTGGCAGGGAAAATCCCTGAGGAGACTGTGTGTCAGACTCACGCTATGTTACCAAACACGACGGAGAGTCTTTTCATTAGCACCTGCATAGCCTGCCGCATCACTCTCATCTCTCAACCAAGACACTGGAACACCAGAGGATGAGTAGACATGTGTCTGGCTGGTATGGTAAACCAAACAACAGGCACATCAGGGGATTCAGTGCATCAAGGTCTTGTGGCTTGAAATAGGAAACTTCTAGTTAAAAATGAAATGCATGCATGAGCTTGGTAAATAGTCATTAATTATTAAATACGCATTTCTTGATTTACAAGTGCTGGCATATATTCAGATAACACAAATAGCATTTCTTGAAATATGTACACAGAGTGAGCACTCTTTAGAATTTGCATCCTTCAACACAAACAATTGCACTTATTTTATCATTTCCTCCAAATGCAGCATTGACTTGATTGCTATAATTTCCGTCTGACAACATCTGCTCTTTCATACTCCATATATCCTAACAAAGGGACTTTGTAATAAATTAAATGAGCAAATTACATCACTCAGTGATTAATTTAATGTATTATTATGATTTCCCATGAATAACTTCCCGCTATGACCCCATTCATAAAGCTTGGGTGTTTCCTGGCTCAAGTTAACTCTTTACAGACAACAGGAAGGCCCAAATATTCCAGCTTTTTAGACAAATGTAAAGGCCCCTTTCCTCTTTAAAAACCTTGTAATTACAGAGATATTTTATTCAATATATTTTGAATGCAGAGGCTTGGGGATTAAGTCTAGCCAAGGGCTGTGGAAAGGGGCTCTCCCAGAATGCAATAGTACCTGACACCTGACAGAGTATGCTAATGAGATTAATTGATAGTGGAATGCTAATGTAACAGAATTCCATTGTTGATCCCTCAGTGCCCCATTCAATGTCCCTTGAGGGATGACAGTGACAACACAAGGCCCTCGGCCTCAGTCTCCCCCCAGCCCCTGATGTTAATACCCAGCTCCTGCCGGTCTGACACCTCAATGTGGAGATGAGGATAAAAAAAATATGATACTTGAACAAGTGGCTGGACCTCTTAAAAGTAATTGTTTTTTATAATTAAATGTGCTTGCAATGATCATATTAATGAAAAACTCCATTGTGACTAGAAGACATTGCCATGTCCTCATAGATAGTTTTTGTTTGTTTGTGTGGTTTTCCTATAATAAGGAAAGGATTTTATGATAAGGATTTGTTTTCTTTGTATGAGTATACAAAGTCACAGGGATGAACCACATGTTATACTGTAACTAAGTGCCAAATGAAGACATATTGAACTGGACAGATTTAAAACTAGTCATTGCATGATACTGATTAAGCCATTAAAAAAAACAAATGTAAAAGAACTACAACATGCAGTGAGAACAATGTTAAATTATTTCTTCACTTCTTAACGTTACACAATTTATTCAGCATCATGACAGAATTGCTAGTTTATATCAATTGACAATATTTGCTAACAACCACAGCACAAAGGCTTGATTTATATTTGTTTTTCTTCTACAGGGTCTAATGAAAGACCATTTCATCTCTGTCTTTTGGCACACAGTATCACCCAGTACTATAGTGTACATGTATAATAGCCTATTCCATTGATTCAACATTTAATCAGTCAAAATGGTCTATTTGACATCAGGGTGTCTTTTTCACTTGCATACAATGATCCCAAACAGCACTGTAAACAAGAACCATTTCATAATGACTCCATTTAAATCAACAGTCACACTTCATTATAAGAGACGACTATTTATTCTTTTGAGCCCGGCTTTAATTGTTAGTGATTTAGGTACAGTAAGCTGTCCCAGAGATAATTATTCCTGTGTTCCTCAATAGACTGTGGGAGAAGAGGAGACATCAGATATTGTGCTGTCACCCCCACCTCTTGCTCTGCATAATGTCTTTGTTACCCATGGGTCCTATCCCTACAACAACAATAGCTATGGGGGTTCTGGGGTGTGTTTGTCCTCCAAAATTAATTGAAATTAATTCCAACAACACTGTAAAAATACTGCGAGGAAAGTGTTTGCAGACATAAAAACAAAACCATTCGTCTGCTTTTTTAGCCTTGGGAAAAAAATGAAATAACTATAAAATAAAAAAAGAAATCACATATTTATAGTCATAAAAAAGACACCAAGGTTTTATCCTATTGAACATCATCAATCGTGTTCTAGAAAAGGTCAAAGCATGTTAGCATCTTAAAATGATAATAAAGAAGACGGTTTGTGGACATGTTTTTCCCATTGCCTGCAGGAGAAACTCCAGTCGGTACACAAATGAATTATTTTCCCATTTATTTTCAGGAAGCATGCGCCATCGATGAAGCCCTACACTGCAAATTCGACCATTATTGCTGAATGACAAGCGTTTTTTCCGTCTGATGAGTCGACCCATCTGCACACACACACACACACACACACACACACACACACACACACACACACACACACACACACACTTAAACTCAGATGCATTCGCTGGAGCGCTGTATACGGGATTTGTCCTTCTTTGTGTTGTATTAGGAGGGATTATGTGGAACCATGTTTGCAGACACAGCAGGCTGTACCAGCCTTTAGGCATCCCCAAGTTTTTTCCCCAGCAGAATTTCCATCTGAATTGCAGGCAGGTGGGAGAGGGGACTGCTCCTTTCATGGAAGAAAAGCATTCAAGGGGGACGGGGGCGGGAGGGTTGGGGGTTACCTTTTTCTGGGCCGTGGCTTTGCTCAACACCACTATCCCCGGTGACTAATCTGAGCTTTTGTTTCAAGGGGGATCCACTGCGATTGCCAAGGGGTGGCACTCTTAAGTGGCATCAAACAAACACACGAATGGCCATTAAAAAAGACAGATTGGGGGACTGGTGTTTTAAATTGGGCTGCCTGGCGGAGGCTTGGCCAAGGCCAAGGCTAAGGCTGAGAGGCTGGCCGCCGGAGACAGGATGCGAGCAGGTGTTGGGACGCACTTTACCGTTTTGGAGCGCCACCAAACGGGGGGCGAAGCCGGGGGCCCAGATGGCCGGTGGAGGAGCGGGCCTGGGGGACAGGCCGCGAGCCAACGCGGGGACGCAGCATATGGTGATGGGAGAGCCTAGCGAGGCGCAGCAGCCAGAGCCGGGGAGGCTGATGTGGCTGCTGACGCTGTGCGGGCGGGGCCCTGTGCGGGCGGGGCCCTGCTCGGCAAAGTGACTGGGCTGTGTGAGGAAGCTTAGCACTGTAGCCTGTCTCAATAAAGCTCCACCTCTGAGACACAGCTGGTCAGAATCCTAATTGATGTTCTCTCGGCAGCAGAGCCCCTTATGAGACAATATGGGGGCGGGTGCCACAGGAAGTTATTTTAGAGGTAATAATGAATAGCGTGATCACTATACAGCACAAACGGAGCTCTTGCAAGCCTTTTCTCCATTCACCGAGCTGGTCAACGTTCTCTATTTATTTTTCATATTCTGTCCACTTCCAGGTTCTAGTTACATTGATAGGGCAATGTCCAGGTCACACACTGATGTTTTAGTTCATTATTTACGCGAAGGTTACTCTTAATCATCATATACCACAGTGAGTAGTACACCATAAGCACAGTACACTACAGTATACAGCAGTGTAGTGATCAACTGTACTGTTAGAGCATTAGCTGTGATACGCAGTGGCATTTACTCTATCAACATCTGTCCTTAACTTTGACTTACAAAAGAACGTGAATAATTTCTTCTTCACAGTTTATTTACTCAATTTTGGCGATTTTCCAAACTGTGTTTGCGCATAAGAAAAACAACAGATTACATTCAATCACACGTCTGCTCAAGAAAGAAAACTCACCATTTTCCAATTTGTAGTCTCGTCTTTATTTATTTTTGAACAAATCCCATCTGTATCAGATGGTATTCACATTCACATCCTGCAGCTGCCTGTAAGCCCTGCCACTCCATCCCACCATCGGCCACAGGAGGACTAAAAGAACATTTTCAAGATTTATTTTCGGCAAAAGGGCCCAATCGCTCCTCCAAAAATGCCCATTGTTTCAGTTTCCCCCCATCTCAATTGCACAGCTGTGCATGACCGATTCCCTCAAGCATGAGGATTTAGGCGAACAATGTCGTACCGGCCGCTGCTATTGATCCGAGCGCACGCTGTCTGTACACAGACGCTGCCATTCAGAGCACAGGTTTTGTTAAGGGGCTCAGGGGCCTGCTCTTCATGGGAGAGGTTCTCCAGAAAGTCTTTTTTATGTTGAATGAGAAAGAGCCCAGCATGGTCATATCTGTCCACGTTACTTGCCTTTTGTTCTTTTCCCAGTCCTTGAAAGTTTGGAGAGTTTGCTGCTGGTTTAATGAATTCACATTTTCTTTTGGTAGAATGGGAATTTTTGTTTTTTGGGGTGAGGTATTATCTTGTTAGTTTAAAAAAAACAAAGGATTTCTTTCGAATTTTTTCTCCACTTTTCTCCCAAGTTAGTAACCAATTCAACCCTCTATTTATTTCAATTCGCCCTCCCCTCACTAGCCCGCCGCCCGTCTTCCGGGTCAAGCTAATATCCCGAGGCCGACAATGATCCGCTTCCTCCAAGACGGAACTTCGCCCACCTGCTGTTTAGGCCCTACTGCTCCTCGGCGAGCTCGTGCCGACTTTCCCTCTGCCCACCCCCTGTGCAAAGCACCAGTCAATGCGAGTGAGTTAGACCGCGACGCTATTCTTAGTTTTGACATTTTTTACACAACCAAATTGGTATCTTGCTGAACAATATCTTATCATATCCATTTGTAATGGTGCTGCAACAATATACGAATATTGAATTATGTTCTATCAAATGTGGACTGTATATTTGAAAACACAATGCTTCAATCGGTGGTGTAGGGATGCCTCTTGAGAAGGTCCAAAGCTTAACCTTATATGCAATATTACATTTGGCCTGGATTCACCGACATGTGTGCTCAATCAAACACATTTTTTACATTAAATGTGGTGATCTCTCTTAACTGTGTTTGTGAAGAAAACAACATGTATTTGTATGTCAATGTGAAGGACAAATGTTGATTTAATCCAAGACAATTGTCTTACACAGCTGTTTTCTTTTTGATCAAATTATAACTCCAATATTTTATGGGTACTGGCTCTGATCTGAGATGCAAGTTGAACTATTGCATATTAAACCTTGACTATTTGGCAATGTTTATAAAATGTTTATAAAATGTATGAGTATATAGTAAATTTAAAGCAGACCTATGGTCTGAAACGTGAAAGAATGTCATGTCTTATGTCCCATGAGCCTAGGACCCTATTCTCCTCCAGTCGATGATGCAAGCCAGCCTGCCTACCGGCCAAACACTTTCTTTAGAGTGGACAGAGAAATATAACACCCTCTGGACAAAAAACAGAATTTCAAAACAATGAAATCATCAGCATCCATAATGCATACATACGGTCACAATATGTTTTTCGGCATAGCTCTTGCTATATTTGTGATCAGAGAGCTATCCATGGAAAAAGTTTAGTTTTTTTTTACCCTGCAGAGTTGCGTACTTCTCTGTTGGCTGAAATTAAATGAAAATCCATGCAAGTACTTGAAACATAACATACATAATTTTTTACTGGAGTTCAAAATCAGCATTTAAATTAAAATGGGTGGAATAGCAAACACTGTATCAGATAAATGAATGACTAACACAAACATTTTTTGTTCAGGCCAGGTTTGCTCACACAGCATGGCGAGAATATAGTGAGCCCTGCTTTCCTGTGTAGTATAGCAGTGGTTCTCAGTCCTGGCCCTGGGGGACCCCTGTGTATGCTGGTTTTCGTCCCAACCACAGTCCTCTCACCCCATACAGCAAATTCAGTGCATGAAACGGAAACATTTCCTTGATCGTATACAATTTGAGATCGTTATCTTAGATCAAGGCGTCCCTCTTATTCACATTTCCTCAATTCCAGGCAAATGAACCCACTGCCTCACATTAATGTGAGAGATTTGAGTGCTTATTACTGTGAGTGCATGGACGTTGTTCTACCCGCTCTCGACTCTAATCCACTAGTCAGCCAAGTTAACGCTTCTACCTGTTCAGTTTACAGACACGCTTCCCTTGAGTTTCAGTAGATAGAAGCAGAATATTTATTTTTAACTATGTGAAATGAAAGGATGGGAAACGGTCACGCCAGGCTAATAGAATGGCCCACATTCTATTAGGCTTGTCTCACACTGGAGGATTAGATGAAATGGACAATCTTGTAAACCCGAATAAGCGCACTCATTCAAGGAGCGGTTCCTTCGGCAAATGACTTCTGCAACGTGGACCTGGCCTCAGCTTGGTCTCTCCAGTCAACAGATAGATTTCTTCTATCCTAAGGGCAGGTGACTCAATGTGGGTCCAGATTTATGCTCTGATGAAGGAGCCCGCCTCCAAAACACGTCAGCTTTTGGTTCAATCAATTTGGTAAAGGGAGTTGCTGTCCTAAACTCCTTAATTTACTGTGATGAGTGCCAGCAATTCTTGTTTTATAGATTCTGCTGTCTCACCTATCCCAGCAGTCTGTGTCCCTTTTGCAACACCAGACCCTTTCTTCCAGCTGCGGTATGATATTCGGAGGGGGGGAGGGGGTGGACCAGGGAGAGATGACTTCATGACTTCACTGACAGGCTGAAGTGGAGCAACCAGATGGGGGAACAGGCCGTGGTGCGGAAGAAGAAGTGATCTCTGGCCCCAGTGCAGTGTCGGCTGAGGGCTGCCCAGCGCAACACCGGCTAGCAGCCGCCCACGGGCCACGGAAAAGTCACTGCAGGTCAGCAGGCAAGCAACCAACAAGCAATAGTCAGTCACTGTGACAAATTAACACTGAGGTTTGGGACAAAGACTTGGTCTGCTGTGAGTAGATGAAAATCACAATACAGCAGAAACAACAACTTCTAGTCAGAGTGTTGATTGTTGGGCTGCAAATCCTCATCCTCTTGCCATCCCAGACAACATATTTTCACTTTTATTTAATATGCAAGTAGTGTTTCGAAAAGTGACATTTTTCTCTCACGATCTTATTGCAATTATATCTAATGAAGATGGGAAATATGCACGTTAATTGTCACCTATAAATCATTGTGTACGTGACAGAAAAATCCCAGAGTAGCATTTATTAGCAAACCAATTAGCGGTAATCTCTTGTTTTCTCAAACATTCACGCATTAGGTAATTATAGAGCCATCGCACGTAACCTGCCTGTCATTGGGGTTCTGGTGAAGAATGCTAAGGCGGCAGTGTGCATTAGTGGATGCTCGTATGTATCTGAGACAAATGCAAGCAACAGGAGGAATTTATGGCAGGCCCCCTCTTGGGTGGTATAATTATACTGCCCGGTTTGTTTGTCCAGGGCAGTAATGGCATTACGTTGACACCTTGAACACGTAGAGTGGCAGAAGGAGAGTGTCGGACGAGAGAGTGGGAATGAGAGACCATTGGATCAGCGAGTGAGAGTGGGGGGGCTAGGTAAGAGAGTGGGAATAAATGCTATGGCATGTGACCATTCATTTAAATATTTCTCCTTTAATTTCAGTTGATAAGTGTATTTTTCTTTTTTTAAAGTATGCATTTTTCTCTCAATTTGGAATGCCCAGTCATATTGGACTTGGACTGACCATGATATGGTCTTTTTTGGACACACCCTGTGCCGGCCAGAAGAGGATGGGCTCCCCCCCTTTTAGTTTGGTTCCTCCCAAGGTTTCTCCCTATCAAGGGAGTTTTTCCTTGCCACTGTCGCCTTAGGCTTGCTTTGGGGGGGGTCTAGGCCCTTCTGTTAAGCGTTTTCTGACAATTCATTTGTGAAAAGCGCTATACAAATACATTTGATTTGATATTCTTAAGCCAAGCTCGCTGCATCCTCCATTGTCAACTCGGGAGGGCGTAGACAAGCACACGTTCTCCTCCGAATTATGTTATGTGCAGCTTTACAACACCAAACCGTGGGCACCCAGTTGACCAGCAGGAGTTGGTGGTGTGCGACAACCCCTTCCTTCACTTAGATGATGCTACCACCAATTATGCATTGCCCCGCAGAGCTGCTGGCGACGGTCGGCACTGGCATGGTCTGGATTAGATACCAGACCAAGGGGCTCAACCTCACACTAGAACAGTGCCTTAAGAGGATGAGCCACCCAGCAACCGCTTTATAAGTGTATTTTGATGAAAGCCTATGAAGACTGATAGATTAGTACAGTTGAATTTGACACCTGTTAATAGTTTTAACTTCACCATAGCTTTAACCTTCACAGACGAACCTTCATAACAAAACTTAAAAAAATATGACGTTACCCTGGTTTGATTATGATGTCTTTGTAAAGTAAAAGAAGCTGACAATGTCAGAAGTGTAATTTCAAAAGTTTCAAATTCATCCAGCCTCTGCTATCAATTATAAGTAGTTATCATGCTCCAGTAGTTTTCAAAAGGCATCGAAACTCTCAGCCTTTCCCACTTATGGGGAAAACTTTGACCACATAGTTAAAGTTTTGCATTTTATACACGGACATATGCAACATTTCCTAGGTGATTGATTGGCTGAGGGATTAAACCCTGAATTCTGTTTAATGTGCCCTAATAGCCATCCCAATTTAAATGTGCCCCTGCTTTTAACGATTTATCAAGCAGTAGTGCTTACATCCAGCTAAACATTTCCGATTCACACTTGTAGTCTCACTCAAATGCCAATAGCCCACAGTGTCCCTTCCAGAAAGGTCTGCAGCAAGCATAGCATTAACGCGTCTGGAAATCAACATAACAATAAATTGAAACTAACATTAACCAGATTTTTCCAATTCAATGCCCACTAATGCCTTCTCAAATGAAATGAGATACTTCTAGAATGCATATGCAAATATGACCAATTGACAAGAGGTTCACTTGTTTTGTCTGCCTGCGTTCATTCTCTCCCCTTAGAATTCAGGCCAATTTGTCGGCTTAATTACTTTCAAGGGCACTTTGGAGGTCAACAACTAAGACTAATTCATGCCCCCTCTTTAATGTGTTCATCAAGTCAGTAATTAAATCCAGGGAAGAATATTGATCTAATAATCCCTCAAACCCCAAAAAACAGCTACCACATTAGAGATTATACAGCATTATAAGATCTAATAATATAAGTGCATGGAAATATCTCAACAATTCAGAACGCTTAGCACCACTATTCGCTAACTGGCACGAATCCCAAAGATGGACAGCCACAAAAAAGCGGAACAACTAACACTGAATATTTGGATTGCATTGAGGTTTCAGATGACTGAGCGTGCTCATCCGTTTATTTGGATGGATGCGGTTTCACGCCCCCCATTGATCCGTTTCATGTTTGATTGGTATGTGAAGGATTACATATTTGTGTAACGGCCCAGACAGCTATCAGCGCTGGCGAGACTGTGCTTTGTCCATGGTGAGAATTAGAGTCACGCCACTGTGGTGCTCCATCAGTTTAGCGGACATGCTGCAGTCGTATCGAGAGACTGATATTTAGGCGTCCTCAAAAAGCGGACATAGACTGAAATTGACGTACAAATCGTCCTAGGCTTGTGTTTGGATGTCGCAAAGCCTACACTTCCACCATCATTTCCTTAAGTCAACTGATATTAACAGTTATTCCCTTTAAATAAAAAATGTGACATAAAGTGATGCCATTCAAAGGGTCGTAAGGTGAGTGAAAGCAAAATGTTAAGTATGATGAAACAGAACAGAAAATGACATGGCAGGGCTCCTGGGTGGCTCATTCTGTAAAGGCACTGTTCTAAAGTCTGGATCTGCCTGTATAAAGCTGCGCATGAAGTTCTAATGTGTGGATCTGCCCTGTTCCATTGTGTTCTAATGTGTGGATCTGCCCTGTTCCAATGCATTCTAATGTGTGGATCTGCCCTGTTCCATTGTGTTCTAATGTGTGGATCTGCCCTGTTCCAATGTGTTCTAATGTGTGGATCTGCCCTGTTCCAATGTGTTCTAATGTGTGGATCTGCCCTGTTCCAATGTGTTCTAAAGTGTGAATCTGCCCTGTTCTAGTGTGTTCTAAAGTGTGAATCTGCCTATATTAAGATCACACATGAACGTGTTTCAGAGGAGACCGCATGCTTGTCTGAGCTCCCCTGGATTGATTGTGGGGGGTTGCATTGAGGGCGGCTTGAGAATACGATTGGGCATTCCCAATTTGGAATGCCCAATCGTATTCATCACCCAGGGAGGGGTTTCAGTGGACAGGGTCAGTTTATCTCATACCAGTGATGCCACTGGTCATTTGGGCACCAGCGTCTGCCCGCCCCAGCTGCGCACAATGAGCTCTCCTGCAAAGCAGTGACTGCACAGCTCAGCTACAGAGTGAAAGTAACATACAATGTTTTGGGATAAAAATGTATTAAAACATTTGTCATGGCAATGGCATCACATAACATAAAAAAATCTAATACTATTTTTGAGGTAAGGGTGGGGTACAAAGCTGAAGATAACAAAAAAATAATTTGCAAGTTTATGGATCATGTTATATTGACCAAACCATGGAACTTACTATTTCTTATTGGCACACTATGTATCTATGCTATGTACCACTATGTATCCCCAAACTGTTACTGTACTCATTCACATTCTGAATCTCAACAGAAGATCAAGACTTTTGTTTGTGTCTCAACACAAGGATAAGACTAGATCCACTCTTTGGAAAGATTGCTCTTATTGTTTACCCAACAATGACAATTGCATGTGAAAGAACTTGAGGATTGAAATTGGGCTGTGCAACCCAGAGGGAGAGGAAAAATGTAATTAAAAATAACAAATGTTTCAAATGTTTTCTCCTCCTGTAATCATGGAGAGCTACAGGAATTTCTACAGGAGCAGTTTGCTATTCAGTTTTTTAACATACCTTTTGACACCTCTACTCTGTGGCCACCATTTTGTGACCCTCACATGCTCGCTACGAAGAGAGCTGTGCTCTCTATGTAGCAGTCAATGAGCGCACAATATATTATCCAATGAGAACTGAACAAACTTCTATTTGACATTTCAAAAACCTGATAACTCTTAGCCTATGTCTATCTCCGTGCCCAGTCTACAGTACGAGCTTCCTTTCCACAGTTCCACACATGGCTTGAATCTTTGGTAAATCTTAAGGTAAATGGGAACATGCACTCATGTGCTTCCATGATTTTTGTCTTTGATTTTCTGAGAATGCAGGTTCGGCTTATTGCCATTTGCTGTTTTACCCTCTCTCTCCCGCAGTCAGTTTCAGTAACCCGGAGTTCACACTCTCAGCATTTAGGACATTTAAGTGTGATTTCAGCTGTCATTCAATCAACCAATAAATCAATCAGGTGTACTTCACATAGTCCCCTCTACAGGCTACAATCAACAGTGTATTATTATTATTTCAGATGGATCGACACAAGAGTCCCAAAGACTGAGATTGGGAAGCTCTGTTTTATTGAGATGGAAGGCCCTCAGAGAAAAAATTCAATTTCAAAAGTTCACAGTTTCCTTCGGCTGAACTTCCTGTAAGTTCACAATTGCTTTCATCTGAACTTCCTGCAAGTTCACAAGCCATGTAATATAAGCTTATGAACTTGAAAGGAGACAGCTATTAACAACCTAAAAATAACATGTGCGAAGAAAATAAATTTGACATTTAAAAAGCACACTCGGCATTTATTATGAAACGAGGGCTCTGCCATGACAGATATGGGCCAAGCGGTGAACATCATGCACACATTATGACACTTTCATCAGATTCCCTGGTACACTTCTTCTTTAATAACATTTGTGGCTGTGCTCTCAAAAGCATTCCACAGGCACGCGACGACTAAATTGTGAATACATGCTAGTGACGCATTGTCGGGCGTTGTCAAATTCTTTTGACTCAAGGTTCATAAAGGTAATTGAATAAAAATCATTAGAGTTCTTCCCACAATATGGTCCCTTAACCCTCCCATTAAAATGATTTTCCATTGAATTTAGTGACAATCTCAATTTAATCAATGGACTGAAATGAAAAATATGTGAATTGTAAAGAAAAATATTCACCCTTTTGTAATAATCTCTGAAATGCCATAATTTTGACCCAGAAATAATATTCAGGGAAAGATCATAATAATTTATAATTTAATAATTTTCAGATACCCAGGAGGTTGTGGAGAGTATCCTTAGAGATTGCTTGTACTCATTTCTAATAATTCATACATATTTAACAGCTACTGCTCAACAAGTGTATTGCCTAAAGAAAATAGGCTGCATTGCTTAATACTGTTGATATATTTTCAAACTACAATTATGCAATTGCAGGTAAGTATAAATTTGTTTATCAAGTCCTCATTTCCAAAAAACAAAACAAGCTGATAATAATTAATACAAGAAAGAAAATAACATTTGAGGAAAAAGTTGTTTGGGGAATAGATTTTTTGTTTGTTTGTTTGTTTGTCCTAAGACCTTTGTTTTTGAATATGCATCATATGAAATAAATGGTATATTCAGTAAAAGATCTTCAAATGCAGGCAGCAGATTGCACAGCATCTGGTTAGGCCCTTGAGTGCCACACTTCATTACTTTCTCAGTAATGACGCTCAATCAGCAAAACCCACTATCTTTTTATTACTTGTTTGTCTTGCATAAACGATAAGTGAATTTCATGCCTGTGATTTGGAGTTGCAAAGTACCAATTTCCCTGGGTCCATAAATTCAAATTGTGTAAACAGAAAGAGCTAATATGTTGCTGGTCTTGACATGATGTTTTCCCCTCTCAGGCTGGATTGATCACTGCTGCCATTAAGGAACTAATGCAATTGCTTCGGGCCCCAATGATTACGAGAGCCCCTTGTATTAAAAATAAGATAATTTCCAACTTGTGCCTAATTGCATGCGACAACATAATTTGTCATCAATGCCAGTTGCAGGGTTTGTAATCTGCCCCCCCATGTGAAACGCAGGAGTGGGCTTCCCCCATTTCCAACCACCCCCAACCCTTCCTCCATGCAATGCATTACAGTGTTCATGACCAATTATTGTGCTAAAATTAGGATCCAATGACCCCAGCTATGGAACAAGCCAAGCCCTTGATTTTGACTGTCGGCCGTGACGTCACCTTCTGTTGTGGACCTACAGGCAAATTTGAACCCTTTAATACAGATGCAAGATAGCAAGAGGTGAGAACAACATATTTCAAATTCTCCCTTTATGGTACGGCTAATAAATCAAGCTAACATTGGCGTCAAGCCTTTGCCGGCGAATCAGCCAAAAGCAGCATCTCTAATCGTTACGCTGCATCACTGCCTGGGGGACATTGGTGCCATTCCAGTAACTGAAGGCAGCTAGTTTTAAATGTAGAGCTTTACCCAAATCAACCCTATACCCCAGGTAACTACATACCCCCAACCTAGTCATTCTCTCAGGTCCTTAGCATCGTAGCCTTTTCCTGCCAACTGTAACTTTTGGTAGACAATCCACGGTATACTTCACGACATTCAAACCAATCTCGCCATTAAACATTATACACAAATATCGCAGGAAAGTTCATTCACAGGTGCATCTTACTGGCACACATTGTTGCAACTGACCCGGCTCAGGGTAATCATAGCACTGACCCGATTCAAGATAAACGATACTCATACCCTGTCCCTCTTAGCATTACCAGTGGATCACAGAGGTACTATGTCTGTGAGGAGTCCCAAAATGGAGCACTGTTCCTGTGCTTTCGTCCAAGATGCTGATATCCTCTCTGTGAGTGTAACGGAGTTTGGTTCTGCCCGCAGCGAGTTTCGAACTGAGGGATCTCGACGCAACAAGAGAGCGATTTAACTCACTGAGCTAAAGACTCAAGTCTCTAATCCCGGGAACTAAACGCATTCTTATCCACGTCACTTTCTGTAGCGGACGCTCACGTACCAGAGCACACCCGCTACATGAGCATAGACTAAAGAAGCATTCCCTATGAATTACTTTATCTCTTCTCAAATCCACATGCTGGGAACCATTCAGCAGGTGGTGGAGCAAGACTGTAGCACAGTGCATTAAATTTATATGCTCTGAAATGTCTACGTATGGCCATAATCTGTGAAGACCTGTGCAAATAGAAATGGCATAGAACATTCAATAAGAAAGATAAGTATTCACAAACCCAGCAGCCTGTATTAAAATTGCAGGTAACACCCTGTTGGTTTAAGGGCGTGCCAATTTCCCATACCTTATTTTACCACAGGCATTTCAGCACACAAGATGATTAATTATATTGTTCCATAATATTTGACATGTTTGTATAGGTGATTCCAGAATTACACATTGCTTCTGCTGACTGGAACACTCTAACCACAGGATAAATCATTTGTATTTTATTTTATTTCCAATTTATTTAGACAAAACTGTGGGCCACGGTACTCACTCAACTTACCTACAATTGTAGATTTACAATTGTATTTCAGCTTGAGAAAGTTCAAATTGTGAAGAACAACTTGTGGCCTGAAGCTGGCCACTTTGATATACTGTGCCATGACTCTGAGTATTAGAGCTCCACAAGTAGCTTCAGCTACAATTATCGAATAGGTAGCTACAGCTATGTGAGTCCTAATGTACATCTGTGCACAGGAAAGGTTGTTTCAGCAACACATTCACACTCATGGAAAAACATCAAATTACTTTCAATTTGTCAGGTGCCACTCACTGACTGTCAGCCAAGCATCCTCTATCGAAAGCACAGAAAGATATAAGCCGCTCGGTGTCCAAACACAACATATTCACTTTGACAGATTAAGAAATTGTCCCAGTTTATTGTACGCAACAGTTCAGCCAACGAGAAATGATTTTGCCTTGAATATTTTCTGAGGAAGCTGAGCGCTCACTGTGGAGCTCCTTACCCTGGCAAACTATAGTACATGTAAAATCTGTTTATTGGATGCTCGAAATAGCTACAAAAATAAAGGAAACACTTGAGTTCAAGGTCAATTTTATTTTTATTTGACCTTTATTTAACCAGGTAAATCAGTTGAGAACCAATTCTCATTTACAATGATGACCTGGCCAAGAGGCGTCAGCAAGAGTGTGTGAAATAAACACAGTCAACACAAAACTACACATACAGTACAGGTACAAAAAAAAAAAATAATAATAATAATAATAAATAAATAAACCAATAAATAAACACTAAGTGCAAGAGAAGGTGAGTTACTGGATATTCTTTGTAGAGTTGTAACGGGAGAGAGAGAGAGAGAGAGAGAAAAGAAGGCTGGTCAGCAGTCAACTATGACCTGTTGCAGATTTTGTTTGAAAATGTTGAAGGATGTGAAAGCTGTGAGTTTGAGTCTGTTTTGCAGTGTGTTCCAATCGTTTGCAGCAGCAAAACGAAAGGAATTACGGCCAAAGACAGTACAGACTTTTGGAATGATGAGCATATAAAGCCATTCTGAGTGATCACCTTCATTCTATGGTGAAGCATTTCTATCCTGATGGGACTGGTCTCTTCCAGGATGACAATGCTATAGGACATGAGTAGTCACTGAATGGTTTGATGACCATGAAAACGATGTAAACCATATGCCATGGCTGTCTGAGTCACCATATTTCAACCCAATTGAACACGTATGGGAGATTCTGGAGCGGCGCCTGAGACAGTGTTTTCCACCACCATCAACAAACAACCAAATTATGGAATTTCTCATGGAAGACTGGTGTTGCATCCCTTCAATAAAGTTCCAGACACTTGTAGAATATATATCAAGGCACACTGAAGCTGTTCTGGTGGCTCTTGGTGGTCCAACGCCCAATTAAGATACTTTGGTGTTTCAAAGTGTCCACATGTTGGTGTTTCTTTTATTTGAACAGTTATCTGTATGTACCACACGCACTTTTTAACTTGCTATTAGTATGTTGCAGCAAAGTTGCCTTTCAATACTTTGAATAAAGCAATCGCTTTGACTTTGACCCAACATAGCCACCAGCACAGACAGCTGCTTACAAATTCCTTTCCGTCTGAAAAAGAGGTATCATGTCATTTATGGGAGCCTCACATGATGTGGTGAAGGATTACTTAATGAATCATTCACACATGATATTGGGTGATTTTGTTTAATGCTGCCAGGGTGCAAGGTATGTTTTTTTAATTACACCTGCTTCTGTTTGCCTTAATGTGCATTTAGTTTGCATTTTCATGAACAGTCAAATTAGTAAAAGTGTTAAGGTATAGTAGTTTTAAAATGTATATACACAGTGCTCATTTCAAATGGGCAAGTTGCATGAAATTGAGAACCTGCTGTACATTCTAAAGTCACATAAATTCACACTAATGGAAACATATGTTGTGAAAAAACAATAAAAACTCCTTGTCTGTCACTGAACATATTGAAGATGACCCAAACAAAACTCAAACCGACAAAAACACTTTCATCCTAGCTTTCTTCCCATTTTAAACACTGTAATAAAATTGCATGCCCCTATTCAGAAATCCAGCACTAAAAAGAAAAACCTTTCTTATTTAATTTCATCACAGCCTAAAATCCACCTTCCAAATGGCTCCAGCAGCTACAGCACTAATTTTAGTGTGTGAGTAATGCTATCAGATGCGATTGCCGTATGGCTGTATTAAAATAACGGGAATTAGAAATAGCAGCTGTTTTCTGTGACAACAGTGTGCAAGAAATCACTTCAGTTGATGGTTACACAGTTTTAAAAATAACAATATATGCAGGCTATAAATGCATTATTATTATTCTGAAGCAGTATTGAAGAAAATATTGTGTCATCTTATCCACATTTTAATACAACAGTTTATCTGTGATTACCAATAAATTGTTGACTAAGGCCTAACGCCATGAAAGTTATATGTGTCTATTTATTTAAATAAATATATAAATGTAACACATTTATTAAATGTTTCTATTTATTTTTGTGAGGTGTATGGTATGGAACAATTTTAATTTATTCATATTATTTTACATTTAAGGACACAGAACATCCATCTGACGCATTGGGTTTGTTGTACAGGCAATGTTTCAAGACTCACAGATAGTTTATCAATCGATTAATTCATTTTTAATACGTTATACACAAGGTTGTACAAAAAGAAAATAGTTTACATTTTAATTGTGTCTTTGAGGACATCGTTATTATCTTAAAGCAGCTGTTGTAACACTTCTGCATTACCTTCCTTTACTGTTTTATATGGATTATGTTGAAGCTGTTTTTACGGTATTTCCGTAAAAAAACTATACTAAGAGAGAGAGAGAGAGAGAGAGAGAGAGAGAGAGAGAAAGCGAGAGATAGAGAAACATGCACAGTTTCCAGTGGACTGCTGCCTGTTGCCTTGGTGTTGTCATGGCTTTGTTCTCCATCTGCGTAGAAACAGGATCAGCCTTCCTCCAGGGTAGACCCTTGTAGCAGGAAGATGAATAATATAGACTTGTACATGCCAGAGACGGAGGCCTTACAGTGGGAGACAAAGGCTGCTAAAGGCATTGTAGAGCATCAACAAACAGGCTCCGTACTCTGACATTTCAGGTTGAAATAATCCATTCACTTCCACCTCTACATCGGAAATGTGCCTGTCTTGGAAACCTTAAAATGTTCAAAATCGATAAAATACACCCACCAAAACAAAAAGACTCACAACGAACCCTCACAGTTCATGCAATCAGTGAGGGGCACACTCTGAATCCCAGTGCCACAGGGCTGTTTTCTTTTTAGGACTTAATGGATTGCAATCGGAATGAAAAATATACTACGGGGAGTTCGAGTGGGGGGGAAAAAAGTATTGGGCAGGATGCTGCCCTTCGCTGTGGTGCTGTCAGGACGCAGCTCGTAAAAATGGTTAATCCTCCATGAGAGGGGATGTCCGCGGGGTCCCGAAAAATGGGAAAAGACTGCTGACCCTCAGCGTGTCAACGGGATTTAATGACACCTTCGCTCCACAGTGGGGCGTGGGCACCGTGGTCTGGAGAGCACGGGGTTAATTTGAGCAGGTCAGTTTCTCATTGTTCTTCTCTCTTCGTGATAATGCCTCTTTTTCCCCCCCCTGATAATAACCAGCACTCAATAGCAGCGTGGCACCATGACACAAAGGGGAATGAGAAAGTATCCATTAAGTCCTGTGCTCTAAATTGGTAATACCGTCTGCACGTCTTGGTCAGATGCCAGAGTTAGTAATTATGGGAGTTTAAGAGAACGGGGAGAAGGGGGGGGGGGGGGTGTTGGTAGACAACATAGATGAAGTACTTCAATGTCACATCCCAGAGGCCATTCACTTCAGCACGCTTGACAATCAGGAATGCATTTGGGCTCTCCGTGCCGCAATAATATGATTCGTGATGATTTGGAGAACAATGGGGAAAAAACGTCCATGCGACAGAGCACAAAGACACAGGCGCAGACGCTGGCATTCAGCAGCAGTGCTACAAAAGCATTCCGTCGCTGAACAGGTATACAAAGGAATCATGCAAATTTTGAAGACATGCTTTATACACATTCCTAACCCTGACCTTTCGAAGAGCCTGAGAACACCATGATTGCTACGCTCCAGGTTTTGGCCATTGTCATTTAGTCATAGCGCATTGCAGTGCCGAAAGCTCAGTCTAGCAGTCTAACATCTTCGAAGTCCAGAAAGAAAAAGACAAAGCAAAGTACTTCAGAATGTCTATCAGTAGCAAGAGGAACTGTATCCAGAGTCAGGATGACCAATGAGTACCTTGATGGCTAAATAACACAGAAGCTCCCCCTGATAACTGTATTGATCTCCAGGAGAAACAAAAGGTTTCCGCATCCATTGCCCAGAGAGCTTTATGCACTTGGGAAATTAGAGCTCGCCATCTTTGCTGATGGCCAAATAGATGTAAAATACATACGGGAGATCAGGAAGCACACAAATAGGCCTCAAAGAAGAATAAAGAATACAGAATCTGCGCCATTGAAAAGAGAATGCGGGGAAAGTGCCCATGATCCAGGAAACGTAATTTGTATGAGCAGATGTAAGAGTCTTTGATCTTTTTCAGCAGAATTATGATGAGATCCACTTTGTGAAAGGTGTTTTTTTTGGCATGGATATTTGGTCTGTTTGTCTGTGTAGGGCAGATTTTGGCAACAGCTGAGCTGTGACAGGCCCAGAGATGGCAGGTGGTGGAGGGGGGGGTAGAAGAGGAGGAGGAGGAAGAGTGGATGGAGGTGAGACAGCGAGGGAAATTAAAGTATACAGGGAAAGGGCAGCTCTTGGAAAGGAAGAAAGTAAATTCAGAGGCAAGTGAGTCTAGCTCCGCAAGAAGTAAGGGGGAGAAGAGCGCAGTTTGGCCAAACGATAAGGAATTTTAAGGAGGGCAATGGTGTGGGGTTGTTGAGTCCGATTTTGTTGACTGTGCTGAAAAAATCAATAGAAGAGATTTTGTTTGCTAAGGTGTCTGCTTTTATCCAAAGCGACTTACAGTACTGAACACATACATTTTTCAGTATATGGGGTCCTAATGGGAATCAAACCCACAATCTAAGCATTGCCAACACCATGCTCTACCTACTGAGCCACACAGATCCACTCATTGAATCTTTAACTGGTACTAGGACCGGAGCTTGCTGGAACGTTTGTATAAGCGTAGCTTTCATTTCAGCTCTGGTAGTAAACTTGTGGGAGTTGTCCTCCCATCACCTTGAGTGCAAGACAAATTGAGGAAAGTGGTAATGGCTTATCGCTGAAAACGTAACACCAGCGCAAGACACACAGCACTGCCTTACTCACGTGTACTAAATAGCTACCTAGCAACTTTTTTGAAACTTTCTGCAATGTTGTAAACTTATGTCAGGTTGTCATGAATAAAAACATTTTTTAAACATTTTTAAAATATTTCTTTCTTTACCACCCCCAAACCACAACTTTCCACCCACATTGTAAGTCGGTTCTGATCACGCTTATGCTTTTTTCAGCAGGAAAAAAGTCGTCAAGACATGTTTGCAACCTGACAAAATCAAGAGAAGACGCTTTCATTACTATTCACAACCAAAAGAAAAATCTCTTGTTAATGATATTGAGTTATTGTGTTGCATGAAACAACAGCACTGCTAGAGTCAACTAGTCATGGCAAGAACAGAACATTTAAATATTGTATCCTTCAATATTTATCCCTGTCAGCTCTGTCCTCCTGCAAATACCTCTGTTGCATAATGTAGTTTCGGTATGACACAACAGACCTGTTTAAGCAAGTTGAATTGGATCGCCTGGTTCACACGCATTCTTTTTACAACGGACTTTGAATGCAGTCTGTGAGTAACCCTGTTGCTGTGAATGTGAGAGGCAGGGGTCTACATACTCTTTTATCACTCCGGAAAAACATTAAAACAATCAACAATCAGACACATTAGATGTAGGCACATTTTTAACAGCAGTTTAAAATTACACATTAAAACACAAAAACACAAATAACAGTTTAGAAGCATAACAAAAATATGATATGTTGATATATTGAATGTATTTATGTTATACGTCGGGTGGCTTGCCTCTTCTCTCGTATGGTCTATACATCTCTGCCGCCTGCAAAGCAATCTATGCCTCCAGCATTTTATTGTACTTTATTTTATTTTTAATAGGAGACAATAAAACATAATAAAAAACACAAAACCCCAAATGAGCTATAGAAAAAAATAACATTTTGAAGTATACTATACTATATACTATATATACTATAACTTGACAGACATTTAAACTTTACAGGCACATTGAAGCTGTTTTGGCAGCTCGTGGTGGCCCAATGCCCTATTGAGACACATTATGTTGGTGTTTCCTTTATTTTGGCAATCACCTGTACCTTGAAATGCAAAAAACAATCTCTTTTACATGTGCGCAAAACTTTCACCAAGACAGGTGTTTCCAAATTGCTTTTTGTTGGGGAAACTGGTATCTTGTGAGTTTGGCAAGCTGGTGGGCAATATATCATTTCCAGGCTAGACGAGTTGCTTTTGTTTTTTCACCCAGACAAGGGGTGGGGTAAGTTTGGTGCAATTTACAACTGTTTCCATTTGCCTGAACTTGCATTTCCCATTTTCTCATAAACTTAGTAAAAACGCTAAGGTCTACCATTTTAACAAAGTCTATGAAGTTTAATTTCATGCACGAAATGCTAATTTACATTAGACACATCACACAAAATTTAGGCTCAACATTCGGAAGTTGCATAAAGTCACATTTATGGAAACTTAGCTATTGAAATGTCCTTGCACAGTACACATTTCTAGTCCGGTATTCTGATTACAAAAAAACCCCACTCCTATCGACTAACAAAGCAATAAGCACCACAATTTTTCATTCAAGTGCTCCAGCACCAAGAGTCATTCCCTTCATGATTCCCTTCATATTATCATGACTGAAATATACAACAGATTTATTTCCGTTGCTTTATGGTGCCATTTTCCTCAGAACACCTTGTTCTTTTGCTGGCTTGTTTCCGAATCGACAGCATGCCCTCCTGGGCATAATTTCAAGCAATGTTTGCACTTAAATTCCCCTCGAGTTAATACTCTGGAGAACTGGTTAATTCACAAACTGGGGCATCTGGAATCTCAACTGTAAAATCCTTGTTTGAAAAAAGCGGCAGCTGCAACAAAAACAACAAAGGCTGAAATGCACATGAATTGGTCTTGGACTGGGTAAATCTTGCAGATAGCTATACTGTACTCCGCCCAAACACTCTCTTTCCAGAGTCTGATTACCGAAAATCCCTTGGAATCCTGTTGTAAATTAACTGGGCCCATAGAACTGGGGCTAATTGAGGTTGTGGAGTATTCTTTTGACCAACATTGGACTGGGAATTCAGCCGCGTTGCCATGAGCATTTTGCAATCGCTTGCGGTTTTAAGGGTTAACTTCGAGCAAGTGTAGACTTCACTGCCGCAGCTGTCTGCAGCTCAGCCCTCGCCCCAGGGCCTGGCCAGTCACCATGGACTCAAACGCTACTCCACAGCTGCGAGCCATCCATTATCTCACTTCCAATCTTATATAATGCCTCCGCATAGTGCAGGACATTGTGTGACACACTTTGAGTCTCATCCAAAACTCCTACATCAGTTCATCTCGGGCCAACGGGCCCGCCCATCCCCAGAAGCGCATCTTGGTTTCGCTTGGCAAAGGACAGAGCTGGGATCCGCACATTAAAGACAAGGTCAGGTTCTGGTGTGTTTCCTCGAGTGCCCTGACTGTCTGGGAAATTAATATGAAGTTTATCACTTTGAAGGGCTTTGACCTCTGATCTAATTTCCTGTCAAGGGCCAAACGGCAACCATAAATAGAATATATATTATGCAAATCAGGCTGGATATGTATGCTTCCATTTGTATGTGTCCTTTTGGTGTCAAAGTGCCAAATCCGATGGCCTCATCCACCCACGGAGGTCTCGTCATGTCTTTTAAACAGAATTTAGAACATAGCAGAGAGAAGATTAATGCATTAACCCTTAGATGCACAACCTATAGAACATACACCTTTCCACCATGTTCCAGAAGGCATGTCTTTCTCCTTTTAAAATGCATGGCATCTTTATCCCAATGCTTAACCTAATTAGTTAGGCTGTGCATGTGACCATACAGAAAGATTTTAAGGTTTGAATTTCCTTTTTAACATAGACACAATGTTATATTAGGAACATATAGAAATCATACCTCTGTACATACCTCTTAGTTTAAATAAATCTTTTCTTCTTGCATCTTATTTTTAATAGCCAGAGTAAATCATTTTCATCACAATTGTAGGTAAATATATAGAAATACTGCCACAAGGTCAATATAAAAATAATAATGTATAGCCAACATAGTCAACTCTCGGTTCTATGGGGGTCGCAGTGGCTGCAGGTATTTACTTTGAGCAATCAACTACCTGATATCAATTATTCCACCTCCTAAACCAAGGGGGTATACTAATCAGTGACATCAGACATAATCAGTTCTTAGCTGGAACAAATATCTGAAGCCCTCCAAACCAAGAGTTGAGTACTCATGATATAAAGTGATGATAATAGTCAACATTTCAAGTGCTATAGATTTTTTCATTTGTTGGATAGACAGTTTTGAATAATTGTAAAAAGTAAAGTTTTAAAATGATGACATGCTGTGATGAAACAGATTCTTATGTGAGAATACAATGAAATCAATAAATGTAATATATTTAGCAGCATTGTGTTGTAGCCATTGAGACCGGCTATGTGCAGAAAGATCAAATATGTTTTTCATGTTTCAATCTGTAGTAGATAAATGAATTATTTAATCATTCCATAAACCATTCAATAAATTAATCAATCCATAACGCATCTACCTATCTGCCTAATATCTAGCTACATACCCACCCACCTACTTATCTATCTCTACAGAAGGATAACTAGTTAGTTATCTAGCTAATACACTACCCATCCTTACATATGAATATGTCTAGCTACATAGCTGTATTTTACATGTCTAGATTTGTATTTACTTTGTTATGAGCAACATCCATATCAACACATATTGCATTAGGGTAGTTATAGTAGCTAGCGGGGCTTCCAACTCATTGAGCACTCATTGAATCTCACACTTCACAGAAAGGCAAACTGTGTACTAGAATACCCCACTGCACTCAACAATATAATTAACCCCCACACTTCCCCAACCTGCCAGTCTTCTGGGGTCAAATCTCACCTGTTGTCACTTCTCAAAGTTGGCAGCAATGAGCTAGCTAGCTAATAAAATTATCCATTTGCACATCGGAACAAATTAAAATGAATGTGTGGCCCTCCGATGCACCCACTGTAGAAACATGGGGGATAAATACTAAAACAAAAATCTCAAAAAGTAAACAATCTCAAAAAGTTAATTATAAAATTAAAATTGGTGAGGGTTCAAAGCTTTTTTTGTGTGTAATACATGACGTACTTATCAAATAATCAAATGCATTTATTGAGGAGATATTGAAAAACAAAACACTACAGGCCTCAAAGACCCCACTTGGGCTAGGTTTAACTGTAAACCCCACCAAAACTGAATTCAAACAATTGGCTGTCTTAGTTCGCACACGGCACCACAGATTATGATTTCTCCAGGGATGTAAAACATTGAAATATCGATGGCCGGTGCCTGACCACCTCTGGTAATAGTTACTACTTGTGTGTACTGATGTTAATCTGTTAATGATACCCAAAGTGTACTGTTTATAACTTAGAAATGTGATAATTGCCCCTCAATAATTCCCCTGGTCACGCAACCAATAAGTCAATGTCCCCTCAAATGAAAATAACAACACAATTTTTTGAGCCATGTTTTACACTGCACCACCAAAGGAAGCAATGGAATTATGACATAGAAACAGTTTATGGTACCCGTGAACACATGACATGTTCAGAGATACGTAAAATCGAAATAAATATTTCATACTTGGTTTACTGCCTGCGCCCAGGCCCCATCGACTGTGTCTCACAGAACTAAGTCAGAAAGAGGCTGTCACAGGAATCGCATGCACTGTACCAACACAAATTGATTGCAACAGATTTCCATTTTATTTCTGCGTTCGCTCAACCACAGTAAGTCATCATTCACCAATGACAGAAACCCCATCAGCACCAAAATAGTATGTCTTGACATCAGTCACATCGAGATCGGAGCACCAATTTCTCTGCATCTGTTTCGACTGCACCGCACTGTGTATGCGCGGAGCACCGGTTTTTGATTTATTCGGCACCGTTAACTTGGGCTCGGTGCAATATGTGCTGCTTGGACGAGCATCGGCTCAGCTGTGCTGCAGATTTGCCGCAGTGAGCCCTGAGATATAATCGCCAAAACAAGTTGGTTTTGTGCTATCAATCCTGTTTATGTTCAAACTGGCTCAAGGGAGCAAAGTCAAGCTCAGTCAAGAGCATGCTCCAAGTTCCTGATTCATGCATGTGTGGTGTCTGCATTTCAGAGCCAAGCACTTAGATCCTGTGTGAATCGGGACACCCGTGAAGAGGGCAGTTGTGCAATCACGTATTGATCTGTTTCCACACATTCCAGTCTCCCTGTCATCTTTGCTCGATTCCACATGTGGTTCCCTAAGTGATGGTTTTACGCTTTCGCTCGGATTTCACACTTAGACTCCAGAATGGCAGTGATTAAAAGATTATTTCATGCATTATCATCGCTTGGCTCCCATAAACAATCTCTTCGAGCCTAAAAAAAGAAGTCAGCAACAGCTCATCTAGATTCATTCCTTCTAAAAATACAAGTCTAAATTATAGCATTTAAGGACGTAGGTTGGAATCATCTTTGGAAGAACTCAGTGATAATATGTTGAATGCCCCATGTATTCAGTGGCAGCTGTTGCAGTATTCACTGAAATGCTAAACATCTCCTGGGCATCAAATAGCCTTGAACAAGGACGCTGGGATCAGTGATGATCCATGCTGCATCCTCCATGCCTCCCCATCCCTGTGAGTGATTTGTAGTGTAGCATCCCACAGTCTTTCCACTCGGTGCGTGTCTGCGGCCCTCCCTTGGGTTCAACACAGGCAGGCTGCATTCATCGGTGGCTTATCTCTCCTCCTATGGAAAGTGACAGATATACCTGTCCATCTGCCATGGGAATTGCAAGGGAGAGTGGGCCTCTCTGCCATTGGAGGCCTGATTAGCTTGATCTCCAAGGCCGTGGACGAGCAGCACTCAGATCAATTGGCCCTTGCAGCAAAGGATTATGGGATATCTCACCTAACCATGTCAGGGCGAAAGGGAGTCAGGGGGCACGTGCTGGAGAAGATGCTGGCTGGCTGGGGAATGTTTCTGTTCAAATTGAGATTGAAATCAACTGAGATTTGTTTGTAATGTATTAATGCCCTGAGAAGAGGTAGGCCTACATTCTGTGTTAATCATAAAAGTTCAGAAATTCCTGCATCTCACAGCATCTGTGTGATCGTAGTTCTTATTGATTCATAAATATTCTAATTCAGATTCTGATCAATTATTCTTTACCGCTGAACTTAATATTTTAAGAGATGAGGTGGGAGAAAACTCATTCAGATTATTTGGGAAATATATACAGAGCTTCTATATCTAAAACTACTAAACGAATTGAAAAATACAGTTTGAGTCAAAATGTTTAAACCCACCACTGCAGCTGAACTGCATTGAATTTCAATCCTGCTGAAGAAGTACACATTTTCATACTGATTCATGAAATGGCAATAATATCCTGCTTGCCATAGACCACAGAGGAGCAGGTGTTTTTTTTTTACTGTTGAAGGTTCATTTTATGAAACAATTTAATTCAAGGGAAAGAGAGTTGCACACTTTATTATCCTCCAGATCATTTATTGTGTCACAATAAATGTTTTACACAATAAAGCCCTCTTCACCCAGAATTATCACCCTCCATTAGTTAGCACCTCGCTAAAACTCACAAAAATGTTGGGTGTGTGTCCTGCCGCTCTATAAAATGAATCAATTAAATGGCATGCACAAATCAAAGTGAGGCAGCTCAGATGGTAATACAGGTGGACACAGTAACATTAGAAAAGATAACCAATGTTCATGAATCAAACAATTCTCTACCAGGATGTGTCTGCCTCTATTGTTGCATAATACGATCTTGGGCAATGCTGCAAGAGTTTATACTCACAGGAACTGGAGTAATGAAGATCAAGTCCTCAAATTGACGGGGAAGCTGGAAGACCACGTACAAACATGTCAAAAATCATCTATGAAACAATCAAAAGACCACGATCGCTCGAACAAGTCATTTCGCCTATCTGGGTTTTCCCAGAAAAATATTGTGTGTAAACAGAGAGACAGAAATACTGGTATTTTCTGTTGACCACAATGTGTGGGAAGGATGTGGAATTGTATTTTCACATCAAACATTCTCTGACTTAATGTATGAGGATAATATAATCTTATTATGCTTTTTTCCCCCTCACTGGATGTCAAGCATATTTGAAACCGCTGTCCTGCAGCTATCATCTTAATACCTTGAGATTCCGGGTGTTTCTTTTTGGATTAATTTTCCCTCAGCGGCATTGTTTCTCATCTGCTCATACTGCTTCTTCTCTCAATGGGGGAAATTCCTTTGTCAGAATCCATTCATACATTTCTCCCGAAGGAATTCAGAGACAAGCCCCCTTCCCGTCCAAAGTTAAAAAGGATATTCCTTCTCCCTGAAAAATCCTGAAAGCCTGGGATCCTTCATTAAGCCGGTGCTATGCAGTGTTGGAGAAGGGGCCGGGCATGCGTTTTCTCAATTTATTCCTGCACTTAAGTGTCTCATAAAGCCAGACAAAGCTTTTAATTAGACCCTCGGTAATGTCATTAATGTTAACTTGCGAGATCCAACAGCGCACATTGATTTAATAGTGAAGGCATCCACTACAGCTACGGATAATGGATTCACTGTTGTGGAAGCTGCCATGCACCCATGCACCATATCCTACACTTCTTATGGAAATCAGAGGCTATAGTTTTTTTTTGTCCTTGGCGGATGCCAGCATCAGCAGTCCCAGGCTAGGGGAACTGCTTGTTATTGCTGATGATTTGGGGATGGAGGGGGCTAGCTGCTCCCCTCCCCAAGGTCCGGGGCTAATAACCAGGAGAGAAGCAGTCAGACACCCATCAAATACGGTACCGTATGGGTCACTGCTGTGAGCGAATATGTTCTGCAGGTTGGCGATATTAGCATCCCTGTTATAAGAAACAGATCCCTACCGAAGGGAAAGCGATGATACTTTGAGAATTCATCGTGGGGAACAATGAACAGTGGGCGTAATGCTTGTTAGTAGCATGAGTGAATCCTGCAGTAACTCTGAAGGACAGCAAAGGGAAGGGTCTTTATAGTATGTGCATGGGTACAGTAGACTGTAATGATGTTGTCAAATCTGGTGTTCAGCATATTTCCTTTTTTCCTGAGAAAGGCCTCGGAAATAATTGACCACTGAGTGCATGTGGAGCTTCTGCAAATGTGCTGTATAAAACAGTGGGAACACAAATTTGACCAAGCAAAGAAGTAACTTTAACGACAACTGATTTGATGCTAATGGAAAAGGTCACTGGTATCTGCTCTCAAACTACATCTTATTCTCACCACTGAACTGGGTGTAGACCGTCTTAGTGACAGAAATATCTCAAGACCTCAGTAGAACATCTTAGCTTTTCGACACATCCGGACATTGAGAACGACCGCATGCCTATGTGCAGATTTACAAGTGGGAGAGAGGGATTCCCATCCCAGAAATAAGATGTGTAATGTGAAGCCCAACTATTCTGTGTGTAATCTTGAGCTGGGGTGGCTGAGTGTATATGGAAAATGGATCATCCCTCTCACAGGGATTTGAGCACATCTGTTGAGCTGGTTCACCAGTGCTGCACGGTAAAGCGTCAAGCCGGCGCGTTCTCTAGCATCAGCTTGTTGCTGTGCACGCGCGGCTTGTGACAGTGCACGTACCGGGCAGGCCCGCGGTGAATTATGCTTGCTAAGTATTAGAAATGATTTGGGAAAATTGAGTGTTGAAATGAAAGCACCGCGCCGTTGCTCGCGCAGAGATTAGCATGATACATTTTCCCAGGAAGTGCAGTCAGTTGGCTTCATTACTGTTCCATATGCTCTCACACCCATTTGTTTGGAGCGAAGAAAGAAATCGTTCACAGGCCCTAACAAGGGACATTTTTCTTGATCTTTATTTTTTACAATCGTCGTTAAGTAATTCAAGTCTCCTCTTGCGCCAGTAACGGCGGTTGCGGTGAAATGAATGAATGCCTCTTGGGTGTGAACGAGAGGAAAAAAAGAGGCTAATTCATCAGCTGTGGAGAATACCTGGCACGACGGGCTAGCATACCATCGGTGCCATTTCTCACATTCTGCTGTCTGAGCACAGTCTGCATGTCAAACGCAGTCTGGAATATGTACTTTTTATGATTATTTTCCACCCATTACTTTGGATTTTATTGTCGATGCATGTCACATACTTTTGGGCCATTTCAGACCAGAGTGGTCAAACAGAACCAGACATTTTAGTTAATTTGTGTTCATTTTTCCCAGCCTCTAATCAAAGGCAAAACCATGTGAAATTATTTCATTATGAAAGGGGTTGCTAAGCTATCAAAGATCTGGCTTAGTGAGGTTTGATCACTAAAGAATAATAATGTAAAGCATAATGATTATTGATGTTACTGAATATTCCAGTGCACGTCGTAAAATAAAATTATTATATAAAACATCATCAGTGGTGTAGGGTTGGAGCATATTTATCCGTGTGGTTTTACAGTGTGTCATAATGTTTGTTACCACGTTCCAATATTGCATACATCGTGTTCGCAAAAATGTTCAAAACCAAAGAACTATAAAAAAGACCAGAAAGATGTGCAATTATTGATTTCAGTGTGTAAAGGTACAATTCTCAGTTTCATCCATACATACGTGTCTATACGTATAATACATATGGTCTCTCGGGGTCACTGTGCACTACCAATCACCCCAATCATCTGTAAAGTCCTTTGAAGTCATCAGTCGGAAAACCCCTTGAACATCCAGTGACTGATGTGCACAGTGTTTGTATTCGAAGCAATGGGGTTTGCGGGTGATGGGACTAGGGGGGTATGTTTGTGTTCAGGTTTGGTATTCAAGGCATGGGCTGTGCCCTGACCCTGAATTCTTTGCCATGCATGATCCAGAATTCTTTGCTATTATATAGATGGACTGTAGCATACTTAAAAAAAATAACAACAACACCTATCAATTACTTATTAAAAACTCACATGGGAAAATTGCCTCTTCGAGCATGTCTGTTTTTGTACAAGATCTAAAATGGGGCTTTGTTTTAATGATTCTCAAAATTAGAGGGAAATTACAAGTTGCCAGTTTAGGCTTAATGATTGAATAATTGAATCAAGCAACACCCTGCTCCTGGGTTGCAAATTTGGTTTCAAGCCATGTTTTCAAGCACTATTAATAAATAAGGGAATATTGTAATCTTAATTGAATATTTATCAGAGGTGAGAATTGAACATTGATAATCACATTATTCATTGCACGTTTTTGATTAAACATCAAATCAACCATGTGCTGTTACAAATGAAAGAATTCAATCATTTCAGTCTTATTTTCGCAAATGATTATTCCTTCTTCTTTGAATGCTTTTGGAGACTGTAATCGAAGGATCCTATCTCCACATTACCTACAGTGTAGAGACAGGGAGAGCCGAGCAGCCACAGAATCCATTATAGATAACCATTTGACATTAAGTGTAATAAATACAAATATATGGCATGGCATAACATAGTATGGTAGTACTTTATGACTATGTTAGTGTGTCAGTATATCATTTCAAAAATGTAAATAAATGTCACATCTCATATCCACTGCTATGAAGAATCATCAAGTACTACAATGTTTGCTCTAATGTATAAAAGCAATTAGAGTCAAACGTGCCTCCTATCTTTGTGCAGCAATTTATAATGATAAACTTGAACAAGATATCTCATGGCAATTCTGCCAATATGTCAACTCCTCTTCTAATGATGAGAAAGTAACTTAGCAATGAAATGGCATAACCAAGATCCCTGCTGGCTATCCGTTAGTTGTAATTCACAATACAGCGAGTCACTGTTTTGACACCTTTTTACCCAAGACCCTCTATAATAACTGAATTGTCCTCAAACTGCACTTGCAACTGAGTGGCAAACACAATCACAAGCACACTTTTATTCTCCTGCACACCCAAAAGTGACTTCTATATACGATACAATTTAGAAATGGAAGCAATGCTGAAACACATCCATGCATCAAAATATAAAATGCGGCAAATCCTTAGAAAGGATGTTTTCACCCGGAGATTAAATTATCCTTCGAGGCCTGCACTCGCGGCGTAGGATGAGCTGAGCAATGCTGCGCAGGCTATTGTATAAAAGGGATAAATCTTACATTTACAGGCTACCAGCTGCTGTCAGTGAAAGATACGCACCTATTTCAATTTGTGTTAGTTCTCCTGTAGCACCGCTTGGCCTATTGTGTGTAAAATTGTCCCTAGCTTAAGAGTGAGTACATCAGAGGAGTGCATGCATTTGAGCTGCCATGTTCCCTGCATGGGTGTGGTCAGCACAGCGGTTATTCGTGCAGAAATAAAAGTGTAAAAAAATTTGAATAAAGAAAGCATTTTCCAAGTCATTTTAACTTCAAGCAGCTTACTACATCTACAGTAATGTATAGTAGGGCGCTTGTTGCTTCTATTCCTGTGGCTAGCTGGGAGTTTTCATTCTGCTATAAGAAATATATCCCCCAGGAGGGAAAGATATTGTATTTTGCGAATACACCGTGGAGAACAAAGAACTGTGGTCTTAATGGTGCTTGTTTGTTGCAACTTAATCAATAATTTAGCAGAAATGATTGAAGCAAAAATAAATATAATTTAACATTTTTTTGGGTGGGCCCAGGAGGACTAAGGCCAATAATGCCTATGTCTACATGTTGTAGGAATTCTTTACCAGCAAGAAAAGTTTGCTCGAATGTCACTACAAGCAAGATCGATACTCTTTTTTCAATTGTTTCTACTTTGATTTTTGCAGAGGAGCCAGCCAGTTGGGTTAATCTTTCCTTTTCAAGTTTGTACTTGTCTCGTTTGATTGTGTTTTCAGTGTGAGCAAAGGTGGTATTGATCTCAGTCATGACCACTTCATAATGCTAGATTCTGACAGCACGTTTATTTCAAATTTGCTTTGTGAGTGAGGTCACCCATCAGCTCTAATGAATGATGCTTCAGCCAATGGGTCACATTAATCTGGAGAAATATAGCAGCGTTTCTATACAAAGCCATTTGCCCTGGTCAGGAAATGATCTTGCACAATCAAAGCTATACAGTCACCATACAAACAGGCCTTCAGACATATTCACTAAGCCTTTTCGGTGCTGAGTAGCACAAACATTCGTATAAAGAGTGAAACAGTATGGGTGATAACAACCTTGTGGCTTGCCCATACTAATGTTGAGACAAACAGATTATGATCCACTTATCAAAAAAATATATAATTCTACAAGTCAATTCATATATTTAGCAGGTTGCAAAACTAAAGTAGTATATTTTCCCATATTATTTTTTTCTGAATTCATACGCCCAACTGCAGCAACTATTGGTTATGGTTCCATGGGCTTCCTAATCTCAATGCAGGTCACATCCAATCGCAATTCAGCATATATGACTTTCTTTCTTTCTGTCTAATTGTAAACGTCAATTACATTCACGGAAGGAGCATAAGTGCATTTATATGAACCATGTGCAGGTTGGCCATGGTAATTTCACACTGTGACATGGTTTTCCCGAGCTACTGTAGCTGTGTAAGCAATATAGAAACTTTCTCCAGTGCATCTGCTGCATGGTGATGGATATCAAATAATCAAATTGCATTTCATGTACGGTTCTTTGCAGAAAAGCGAGGTCCAGATAGAACTGAATTGCAAATCCAGATCAGATTAGTCCAGACTGAATCGTCATACCATCAGCAAAAATGCTGAATCTCACTTTACTATTTTTGTATATATCAATTCATGGAGCAAAGGTGAATTCATTTTTCAAAATTGAATTATAAACCTAACATGTGGACAAGTAACATCATACAAACAGGCTCCAACTGTCTTTTGAGAAATGTAAGCTGTTAAAAATATCTTCTTACGACATTTGTCAAAAGCAGTGTTTTGGCACTTTGGGTTGACTTACGTGTGGGTCCGGGCACTTTGCAGGGATTTAGGCCGGAAACTGCGGAGTTGTTTCAGTTCACGTAAAGTGCATTGCTGTCTAAGCATGGGTGGTCATCGGTCGTGTAACTTCAGCTCAGCGTGCAAACACAGGAAGCCATGCCGCAGAGCCATAAGTCTGATGGCCCTGGGACAGGCTGCTGTGACAGGACCAAAGAGAAGTAAGCCACTTCATTCATGTCTTGACAAAACTGTTGAGAAACAAATTAAAAGGAAGCTTTTATCTGATTGATGAGTATCTCTTTTTTCCCCACACAGAGGCCAGATCAGCACATGCAGTGCTATGTTTAAGCGACTTTATGTGCTAGTTCACGGATCACGATTTCCTCTGACCTTGGAGCAAGGCCCTTTTTAAAAAAAAAATTTAAAACATTTTTTATGCTTTCCCCCCCTTTTTTCTTCCAGTTTGGAATGCCCAATCCAAGGCGCTCACTCCAACCTCCAGTCAATTCAGACACACCCAATTGACCAGCGGGGGTTGCTGGTGTGTGACGGGACACTGACTGAATCCCTCCCTGGGCAACTCCACCGCCAATTGTGCATCGCCCTTCGGGGCTGCTGGTCACATTCGGCACTGGCACGGTCTGGATTGGATACCAAACCGTGGGGCTCATTCACACAGTACAGCAGTGCCTTAACAGGATGAGCTATGTGTGAGTCCTAAGGCCAAATTAGACACTCTTAATACTTCCCCTTTATGTCTCCTTACAGCAGCAAAAAGCAGAGATAAATCAGTAATATATTTGTTTCAATAGAAATCATTTTATTCCGTTAAGATGTAGATCTGTTTTTTTTTGTTTTCTCCTCCTGCAGCAGACTGCAACTGGTCTATCAACAATCCAAACTCAATGTCAGCATCTTTCCACTGCCATGGTGAATCACATTATCCTGAAGGTCAAAGCCTGTTGCTTACTTCTGTGAGCCCACTGCATTCCTATGGGGCATTTTTGCAAGGGCTTTTTATGTGCTGTTATTGTTTTCTGAGCCTAACCATGTCTTGCTGGGTGTGGGGGTCCTGTCAGCCACAATGCACAGTACACCCTGAAAATCCACAACTGGATGCGTCAATTCAACCGCAAAACATCCTCGCCATTGCATTCAGGCAATTCAGGCCTGGCCAGATATATACTGTCCCTGCAAAGTTTGATGCAAGCTGGCTTTTTGGAGCTGCCCTTTTTTCTCATATCCTCTCGTTGCTAAGTCATTTATGGATCATACTGTGGCATGGACTACCGAAAAGGATTCAACAGAAAATTCACGTAAAAATATTGCAAATTCACTAGCCATTAATCACACATTTTTTAGGATATAGTTGTTTTAGTGTAGTATTATCACTGTTGAAGATAAAGACTGATTAAAATGCTAATTGTAAATATTCATGATCATAAATCTGTATACGGGGCGGCACAGTGGTGCAGTGGATAGCACTGTCGCCGCAGAGCAAGAAGGTCCCGGGTTTGAATCCCAGCCGGGGCCTTTCTGTGTGGAGTTTGCATGTTCTCTCCGTGTCCACGTGGGTTTCCTCCCACAGTCCAAAGACATGCATGTTAGGCTAATTGGAGAGTGTAAATTACCTATAGGTGTGAGTGAATGGTGCATGTGCCCTGCGATGGATTGGCGACCTGTCCAGGGTGTATTCCTGCCTCTTGCCCAGTGCATGCTGGGATAGGCTCCAAGTCCCCCCGTGACCCTGACCAGGAATAAGCGGGTTAGATAATGAATAAATGAATGAAAATCTGTATACGGAGGTTGTATGCAAACGCTGCATTGTATAGCTTACTTAGGTATTGCTTTTGGTCAACAATAGTGTCACACCTGATTATATGCCCATATAACCATAACCACGACATTGCAGTACAACCCTGAAATTTCCTGCAACTATATTTGGTGGCAACTGCAATATACTACTCTTTACATGTTAAGATCAGAGTATCAGTGACTAGTTGCCCACTGCAGCCCGGCTCTGGCCGAGAGCCCTGTTGGGGGTGGCGATTGGCTGACCGCTCCAGAGAGACGGGGGAGGGTGAGCCAGCACAGGCTTGCCGAGAAGCGCGAAAGGAGGCCCTGAACTGGAAAAACTGTCTTGCCTCCGAGGACGAGCGGCGGGCTTGTGGGGGAGGGTAAATTGAAAGAAATAGAGGGTATAATTGGCTACCAAATTGAGGGGGAAAAAAAGGACACATTTTTTTTTAGAGTATCAGTGACTGAGCACATGCACTTATGCCTATTGCTGGACATGTTTAAGTATCTGACAATATGAACCTACAGCACAAACGATGTGTCCGGACTCAGACTGAAGGGCCGTGAGAGAGGTTGAGGTGAGCCGTGTGATATATGAAAAAAAAGCTAAAAATGTAAAAGGAAAAGTATTTTATTCATTTTCATTCACACTAAATCCAATGTAGTTGATAACATGTACTGCACTCATTTGTTTACTTGCAGTCATTGTTCCACATTAGAAATATTTTAATTGCACATTTCAACATGTGTTAGGCTGAATTTTAATGAGGGGCGAGCCACAAAATATACTTGCTCATTAAGTTCCTCTGCTCTAGAGTCTAGACCAGTTTTTTCTCAATCCATTCCTACAAGGCACACTGCCCTGGAAATTTTTATTCCAACCTCCGCTCCCAACCGATCATCTGCATCCGTTGTCCGTTAACGATCACTTGAGCATGATGAAGTGGAGATTGGAATGAAAACATGCAGGGCAGTGTGCCCTGTCGGAACGGATTGAGAAACACTGGTCTAAACTCGACAGAATTCCTCAAATGTGACCCAGGAATCCAAATTCGGTCCCGGTTTTCCCCTTCTCTCCAGCAGTTAATTGTACAACTAATGCAATTGATTGGCCAGAGTGCCGTCACACCTGGCTCCCAGGTAAAGGAAGGTTGGAAAAACATCAGCGCTCTGCCCACGAGGACTGTGATTTGAGGAACCCCGCCCCAAGAGGTACTATCAGTGTTAGTGTCCTTCCCTAAGTAGCTCAGAATTCCCTTCACGTTGTCAAAAAAACCTTTATTTTATACCAAATGCATGTTCTTAATAAAGTGTTGAACCATCAGGAAGTGTTTCAAATGAGCTCAGTGCACTTTCCCAGCTGCCACGCGACAATTTGGGATCCTGAGCAAAGTACTGCCATCCTGAGGATTGTGAACTGTGGCCTACATGTACACTGCTTCAGTATCAGGACTGCATTTACACAATTGAGTGATTGATCTTTCAAGGATGGCCAATTAGTAGACGCCAAAAGCATCAGATTATTCAATCTTTACATGGGGTCTGTATGAGCCAAGTGAAATCGTGAACACTATGTGCACTAATTGAATGTGAACGCTTTTTTGCACCATTCAAACAGTGCAAGTACAGAATGATTTTATTTTTATTTTCACAGGAATAAAAACATAGGACAAAAAAAAAAAAAAAAAAAAAGTCTTAGGCCCAACTCAGATAATCTGTTTCAGTGGGTTCCTGCCTGCAGAGTGAGGAAAAGGGAAATGTGAATTAGGAACAGGGAGTATGAGCTGGGGGGAGGGGAGAATAAAGGGGAAAAAATAAAAAAGACACCAGAGGTGATCTCTTCCCACATGTTGTAAATGCGTTAAACTCAAATTTGATCCAAACGAAATAAAAATAAATAAATACCAAGACACTACACAACTTTTATTTTGCATTTATTTCAAAGGGAAAAATATATAGTTCAATAAATACTGCTGAAACATCAATGGGACAGACTTACAAATGGACTTCAACATTCAAAAGGGTGATGTTCTACAGTTACATTTTCATAACTTAAATTTCTGTTTAAAAACAAAAAAAACAAAAAACTTAAATACAGAAAGCATATGCCAGCTAGCTGATAATACTGCCCTTCAGGATACTAATACACTGTTCTGAAGCGGAGTAGAAACATCTCCCGCTGCATGGAGCATTAGAACACACCGCATCACCAACTGATTTCTGTGAAGGCCAACTCTAACAACGTGCAACTACACTTGTTTATGGGTTGAGCATCGTATTTTAGAGCCCAGCCCAACATTTCAGATAAAAAGTGAAATGGGGAATTTCTTTCTTCTTTTTTTAGGGGGGTCCTAACAAGCTTTGAAAAAAAAGCAGTGCAACATGACATTGTTCCATCAGGAAAAAGCACAGGGGGGGGGGGTGTGGAGAAAATCAAGCATTGTTTTTTTTAAATTTAGATTCTCTTGGGGTCAGGAAAAACGAATGCATTGCATAGCTGAGGGCATCCTCGCAAACAACAAACACAAGACTATGTGACAGAGGCCTTTGACGAGCCCAACAACAGAGGTGACGCACATTCTGTGCCCACATGTCCTTTTTGACCCTCAAAAGGGCGTTTAGTCAGGCACTGGTGTCTAGGCTACTGACAGCACTGCCGAAAACGTCCCAGGGACAGGTGGGGATGGGTTATGGAAACAAGCCAACAGATCCAACAATACCCTGTTTTAATTTTAACTTTTTTATTTTAATATCTTTACAACCACATTAACATTAGTCAAGATTGTAGATCGAGTTCTGATCAATGCGCCAAGTCCTGGGGTTTCAACACACCGTCAAGATTCTTTGGTTACATACCATGAGGGCAGAATATGCTTTGAAGTTTGAACAGTACATGAAGGACATGACAAGGGCAGAACACTGAAAAGGCTTTCAGACTCGGTGACAGTTCACAAGTTTCAGTTGTACAGGACAAGCTCCCCGTTTCCGTCTGACAAACCGGTCATGGCAGTAACTACGACGAAAGGGAAAATGAAAGGAGACCCATAAAGATCGGATTTAAACCACAGTGATTTGCTCGTCTTATCCCCCCCCCCCCGTCTTACTTCATCTAATCGCCCCTGTCTGAAGTGTGAGGGCGTCAGTGCAAGAAATCGGCTGTTGTAGCTTTTCCTGTCCGAGAGCACAGCAGAAGTGTCCCGCTGTGAAGCAGGCTTCCAAAGGGGGTGAGGCCTTTGCAGCTTTTTTTTTTGTTTGTTTAAAATGCTTTGAGGAACTTTTTCAGTTTTGCCTCCTCGTTTTTTGTGGAAGTTGCATGTGGCCTTGACTTCTTCCCCCGGACCTCCTGGATGCATCAATAGAAGCCAAGATCGGGGTGGGGGCAAGGCCCAACTCGGTCACATGACAAACCTTTTACAGGCCTTCAAGTTTCCTTGAACTCCACATAATGTCACTTTTGTATTTCTTCATTTTTTTTTTCTTCAATGGCAGGGTGTGCTCCAGCTTACGTTAGGTTGTGCAGTGTGTATGTGTGTGTATGTGTGTGTGTGTGTGTGTGTGTGTGTGTGTAAACCCCCAACCCAAGGTGGACTAGATGCTTTAAAGTGCAGAAACGACACCCCCTCCCCCACTCCACAACTCCCGCATCCCCACCACCGCCACCGCTGCTTAGCATGTGCACAAGTGTGTGTGTTGGGGGGGTTCTCGCACCTCGCTTTAGTCTGCCCACCTGCTCCCAACATCCAAAATACCATGGCAACAGATCCCGTCACATGACCGTACAGCTCTTGGCTTTGTCCTTCCGCATGTCCGAGGCCACCCCTGACAGGTCGGGCCGACTGGGCATGTGCGAGATCCTCTTGGTGGCCCGGGAGGACTTGTTGCGCTTCACGTTCTTGTTGTTTTTGTTGACGCAGGCCAAGGTAGCCACATGGAAAATGTCCCGCACGCTGTTCTCAGACTGCAGGGCTGAGCACTCGATGTACGGGGCGGCGATCTGCTTGGCCATGTTTGAACCCTGCAAGAGGAAACACCGCCACCGTTGGTTGACATCAGGAAAGTTCCATTGCTTACTTTCATACAATCAACCCATGTCTCATTTGCTAACCAATATTGCGAATCGCACGCACACACACACACGTCAATGGACCAAGGGCACTACAGTCTCAAAGGCAGTGATCATAACATGCAGGAATAAAAGTATTATTGAAGTACTTTTTTTTAATTTTTTTATGCGTAATCCATGGTAAAATTAATTACGATGTTCCCTTCATTGCAGATTTAAACTGCTGATGCAAGTGGAACGCAAATGGGCTTGGAGTGCATTTAACAACCGATTCAGAAAAATAACGGTCCTGCAAACACTTCAGACAATAGCTTGAATCAAATTTTAACATGGACTAAACGGAGCTGCTGAATTGATTGTAAAACGTTTGGCTGGGTAATGTACATTAATGACAAGGCCATAAAATGTAGCATTTGCTCAAGATTTAGAGACTTAAAAAGAAATTCCTCAAGGGAAGCTTGCAATATATTGAACATGAAGCCTGCGTTTATTATAGAAATCAAGCCCTTCTTAACATAATCCATGGCTCAGTTTTATCCATTATGTATTAATTCAGCAGTGAAATAGGTTTTTCGTACACTGGAAATTATACAGAAGTCTTCCCCTTGCACACAGCATGAATTCCAAGAACGTATTAAATGTTTAAGGAACACTTGAGAACAAAGGCTGCTGGGTTCAGTTCAGCCTCCACAACAGTGGACATGAGACTGACCTGATCATATGACACTGGCGTCTGCCTGTGATTGGACAGCTCCACCAGCGTTGTGAGATCTGTGCGCAGGTCCGACTTACACCCCACCAGCAGCATCTTGGTATTGGGGCAGAACTCCTGGATCTCTCCTTTCCACTGTAGGAAGGAGGGAAAATAATTGACATTGATTACAGCTGCACATAGTATTATTGACCATCTTGTTTCTGTCAACCATGGCAATAAAATATTACCACCTCAAATATTGTTGCTCAAAAAGAACCATTTGAATACAATAAGTTGACAAAAAAAACATGACGATAATATCAGAAGTTCATCGTTGTGGTAGCAGACTTTGCTCAAGAATTATGCTCCTGCGGCGACTCTGGTAGCCGGAATTGACGGGTAGCACAAAACTCTGCACATTCCCCCGCCCCACCCCCCACCATTTGGCCTCTGTTGCGCTGTGCTTTGAACATTTCCACTCAGACTTCCTGAGAACGTGGGAGGTTTCCTCGCTAAGCCATAATCCTCATAATTTCCCCCAACAATAGCCGGTCTGTGATCAATGGTGTTGAACAAGTCGATTTAGACGGCGGCTAATGCAAGCTGAAAACCAGAGCCCTCTTGAGAAGGGGAGGTTGGGGGGAAATCAAGCTTAGAGCAGTGTGGGCAGTAATAACTTCCAATAGCAGCGACGGGTCTTGGCACGGCAAGGAGACACTTTTAATGACATGGAGTCGTGGGGAGCTTAGCGCTCACATGCCCCATATCTGATCCAACTTGCGCTCTCAAGCACAAGTCCGTCATGACCCCATTTCCTTGGTTTCTCCACATGCACGCGGGCTTAGGCGAGCGATCCCATCATGAGCAGTAAGGAGTCCACCTCTAGACAAATACAGGCCTCCTTTCCTGGCTGGCGTGACCACATTTTGTCCCGTTTGGAATTTACTTGACCCACTTCCGGATGGCAGAGACAAATCGGACAGGGCACTTCCTTCTGGAAGACATGGGAAGGGGAAAGCAAAGGAATGCCTTCAGATGTGTGGGGCTCCTAGGTGTTGTATCAAGCTACAGCGCTAGCCATTGATGCAGTGACGGACCGGACTCGAATCCTAACCGGGGCAGTGGCAACAATTGGAGGGTGTCCCATACAGTGCTGCAAAATTGGCCTCCACACGGGCCTCCCGCGTGGTCCAGTGGTTACAACGTTCGACACTGACCGGGGTTCGATTCCCGTCCCGTCCCGTCCCGTCAGAGTCAGCTGTACATAAATTGTATTTATGATTCGTATTTTATTAGCATTTCAACATGAAAGAACATTAAGAAAACACAATCAAATGCTAACAAGCAAAGGAGAAAGGAAAATAAGCAGTTGAAAGATACAAATTTAAAGTAAATAAATAAAATAATAATTTAAAAAAGTGACATAAGTGGTATATTGTTAAAATCATAATTTTCATCCAAACCACAACATTCTAATGATCACATGACCCGAGCCACTCTCCCCCACCCCCTTACACTCCTAAAATATAAGAATGGTACCTCCCACACTTAAGAGAATATGCTTCCACTCGATTGAGTAGCCTGTATGAAAGCCTTTCCAGGGCAGCCAGTCTCCCAAGTTTAACGTCCCACCGAGATGTTGACGGTGCTGAGGAGGACTTCCAATCCATTACAATGAGTCTCCGTCCCAACATAAGAGCATAAGGGTCACCCAAGATATACAGGCTAGGGGAGAATGGGATGTCCAGGCCAATAATGTTTTTTAATATTGACCAAACTAGGTGTACTTCTGGGCATCCCCACAGCATATGAATCAAGGTCCCCCTCATCATGACACCTCCAACACCCCGGGCTGTCAACTAACCCAACCTTATGTAACCTGGATGGGGCCCAGTAAACCCTATTTAAGATTTTGAATTGAATAAGTCTTGTTTTCAGTTCACTTGACATCTTTTTACAATTTCTGAGAAGTCTGGTCCATTCAGCCTCTGTAAATGAGACATTGAGATCAGCCTCCCATATCAATCTAAGGGAGGACCTGTTGCCGTCTGAAGTCGAGCGTATCATGGAATAGTAGCCGGAAGCCTCATGACCTGCACCAAAAATCTCCTAGTACCTTAATCCCCTTCTGTAGCCAGAGATTCCAAACTAATGGTGATTTGTTGATGCAGAGCTTTGGGTTTAGCCAGAGTTCGGCAGCCAAAGGGAGGTTGGGATTACATTTGAAAATAGAAGCTACTTTTTTCCACACCCATTGTATATGAGACAGAATGGGGTGGGTCTTCGTGTCTGGGCATAACCTGGCTGTAATGTATAGGAGGAAGAGGCGTGCACAGTGTACTCTGAGTCATACTAAGGGGGTACTCTCTCCAGGGGCAGGGACCAATGTGCCATGCGTCTGAGACTGAATGCGCAATGATAGAACATCAAATTGGGTACACTAAGCCCACCACTGTCAACTGGCCTCTGCAATTTACTAAGGGTCAGCCGAGGGCGCTTGTCATTCCATAAAAATGTGTTAGAGAATGTCAAATTGTTTAAAATAATTAAATGGGATTTTAATTGAGAGTGCTTGTAGCAGGTAATTAAATTTGGGAGCACAATTCATTTTGATCACATTGGCCTTGCCCGACAGAGAGATCGAGCGTTGGACTCCGCTCTATGTCTGTTTTAAATTTGTCCAAGAGGGGTTCAATTTTAGTTATCAAATCAGACAGAAGGGGGGGGAGGGAGGGGGTGTTATACCAAGATATTTCAGACCGTTCCTAGGCCAGGTAAAACTGCCTGGCTGAAATAGGGACTTTGGGAAATAGGACCCAAAAGGAAGTGCCTCTGATTTAGCCCAATTTAACTTGTATCCTGAGATGGTGGAACATGCATCAATAGTTTTATATAGGGAGGGCAAGGAGTGCACAGGCTCAGAGGCAAAAAAGAATATCATCAGCGTACAACATGAGCTTGTGTGGTTTGTCACCAGTCTGGATGCCTGGAAATTCAGGGTCCCTGCAGAAGGACTCTGCCAGCGGTTCTAGAGAAAGCGCAAAGAGGAGGGGCGAGAGTGGGCAGCCCTGTCTAGTGCCTCTACCCAGTTCAAAAGCAGGCGAGAGTGCGCTGCCTGTCAGGGACGCGGTTCAAAACCCACGTCTCTACCAGACCGGCCCTGGTTGTCAGCCCCAATCGGAGGCAGCGTTTGGCTGTCCGCCTCCTTGGGAGGGGGGAGGGTGAGCCGGCACAAGTCCGTCGAGGAGCAGGAAAAAGGCGTCCGTGGTAGAATTCCGTCTCGGAAGAGGCGGATCAAATCGGCCTGGAAATAGTGTCTCGACCCAGAGGATGGGCGGCGGACTTGTGGGGGAGGGTGAATTGAGATAAAGAGGGTATAATTGGCAACCAAATTGGGAGAAAAACTGGGAAAAATTTGAAATACATTTCTAAAAAATAAAAAGCAGGTGAGATAATACCGTTGGTGAGAACAGAGTCTTTAGAGTAGGCATAAATTCGATTAAATCGATCAATAAACTTCCTACTAAATCCAAATGATGCCAGGGTGGAAAACGAGTATTGCCATTCCACCCTGTCGAACTTGCTATTGTAGAGGAGGCCATAGAGTGAGACACCAAAACAAATCTATCCTAGAAAAAGTACCATGGGGAGATGAGAAGAAAGTGTAGTCCCTGGCGGATGGATTGTGTAGGCGCTAAGTGTCCACCAGTCCACATGCCCTAGACATCGCCTGCAATGCAGTAACTGTTCTACTGGGATGGAGAGAAGGGGTGCTAACCTAATATTGGGGCCAAGACCTCATTGAAGTCTCCGCCCATGATTATTGGGAAATCATCCACATCACTACTCTCTAGTTGGCCGAAAAAGGCAGGGTTGTCTATGCCTGGAGCATACACTACCAGTGAAAAGTTTTAGAACACCCCCATTTTCCAGTTTTTACTGAAATATAAGCAATTCAAGTCCAGTGAATAACCTGAAATGGTACAAAGGTAAGCGGTAAACTGCCAGAGGTAAAAAAAAAATTTTAAAAAAGTTTAGGTTACCAAAAACTTTTTTGGCAGTGAGTAGTTTCCTACACCATCAAAAGGCACTTGTAAACTGGAGGAATCAGAAGACAAGTTTCTGAGAATCAACACCTTGCGTGATAGGCGGCTCACAGGACAACAGCTTCAAGCACAGCTTAACACTGGTTGAAGTAAGGAAGTCTCAGTTTCAAACCTTTGAAGAGAAGACTTCGAGCTGCAGGTTTTACAGGTCGAGTGGTAGAAAGAAAGCTATTGCTAAGATTGCAAAATAAGAAAAAGAGGCTTGTCTAGGCCATGAAGCACTGCCAGTGGACTACCGAAGACTGGAAGGTCTTATGAATGAATACAAAATGTAAATCTTGAAATTTTGAAAGGTTTTTGTAGGCCGTTGAGTAGGCGAAAGGATGGTTCCTCAGTGTGTGATACCAACTGTCATACATGGAGGAAGCGTGATGGTCTGGGGCTCTTTTGCTGGATCCAGGGTCAGTGACTGTTAACCCACGTTAACCCATTACTTGTTCCCTGAAAATTGCCTTCTTTTTTTTTTTTCCAGAACTCCGAAATTTACATTATTATTATTTTATTTTTTTCCCCACCTCTTACCTTTGTACTATTTCAGGTTATTCACTGGACTTGAACTGCTTAAATTTCAGTAAAAACTGGAAAATGGGGGTGTTCTAAAACTTTTGACCGGTAGTGTATGCTCCAGGCATAGACAACCCTGCCTTTTTCGGCCAACTAGAGAGTAGTGATGTGGATGATTTCCCAATAATCATGGGCGGAGACTTCAATGAGGTCTTGGCCCCAATATTAGGTTAGCACCCCTTCTCTCCGTCCCAGTAGAACACACACACACACACACACACACACACACACACACACACACACACACACACACACACACACACACACACACACACACACACACACACACACACACACACACACACACACACACACACACACACACACACACACACACACACACACACACACACACACACACACACACACACACACACACACTTAATTGGACAGTGACACATTTTTTGTTATTTTGGTTTTGTACTCTAGCACTTTGAGATTGAAAGGATACAATGAGGTTGAAGTGCAGACTGTCAGCTTTAATTTGAGGGTATTTTCATCCATATCGAATGAACTGTTTAGAAATGACAGCACATGGTTGCAGCGATCAACTGGACCTGCCAATTTTCCCTCCACAACATCTGGAGGATCCGACCGTTCCTCACCCAAGAAGCTACACAACTCCTGGTCCAGGCCCTGATGACCTCGCGTCTGGACTACTGCAATTCCTTGCTGGCAGGCCTACCGGCCTGTGCCATCAAGCCATTGCAACTAGTCCAGAATGCTGCCGCACGTCTGGTGTTCAATCAACCGAAGTTCACCCACGTCACCCCTCTACTCTCTACTCTCCTCTCTGCACTGGCTCCCCATTGCAGCACGCATCAAATTCAAATCACTGGTGCTTGCTTTTCAAGCAGCTAGAGGAACTGCTCCCCATTACCTCCAGACACTCATCACACCCTACACCCTACATCCCAGCCAGACGCCTCCACTCAGTCTCCTCTGGCAAACTGACTGTCCCATCCCTCCACTCCTCACGGTCTCGCCTCTTCTGTCCCCTGACCACTTGGTGGTGGAACGACCTTCCGCAAGCAGGACTACAGAGGGTACACTACAAGATGCAAACCACTGATAAGCCTGAAGAACAGAAAGGCAAGATTACAGTTTGCTAAAAAGCACCTAAGAGCCCCAAGAGTTCTGGAACAAAGTCTTGTGGACAGATGAGACAAAGATTAACATGTACCAGAGTGATGGAAAGAGGAAAGTGTGGGGAAAAAAAGAGGAAATGCCCATGATCCAAAGCATACCACCTCATCCGTGAAACATGGTGGAGGGGGATGTTGTGGCTTAGGCCTGTATGGCTGCCAGTGGAACGGGGGCTCACTTGTCTTCATCGATGATGTGACTGCAGACAGAAGTAGAACAATGAATTCTGAAGTCTACAGAAATATTTTATCTGCTCAGATAAAACCAAATGCCTCCAAACTCATTGGACGGCAATTCATCATGCAACAAGACAATAACCTGGAACATACTGCTAGGGCAAAGAAGGGGTTTTTGACGGCCAAAAAGTGGAAAATGCTTGACTGGCCGAGTCAATCACCAGATCTGAATCCAATTGAACACGCATTTTACATGCTGAAGAGGAGACTGAAGGCAAAAAGTCCCCGAAACAAGCAGGAACTGAAGATGGCGGCAGAACAGGCCTGGCGGAGCATCACCAGGGAAGATACCCAGCGTCTGGTGATGTCTATGCGTCGCAGACTTCAAGCAGTCATTGCATGCAAAGGATATGCGACGAAAAACTAAAAATGATTACTTTATTCTAAATTGTTAAACTGTCCAATTAATTATGGTGCCTGAAAATGCGGGGGGACTATGTACAAAATGTTCTATAATTTCTAAACGGTTCATCCGATATGGATAGAAATACACTCAAATTAAAGCTGACAGTCTGCACTTCAACCTCATTGTATCCTTTCAATCTCAAAGTGCTAGAATACAGAACCAAAATAACAAAAAATGTCACTGTCCAATTAATTATGGTGCTCACTGTATATATACACACACTCAGTGACCACTTTATGGTACACCTGCTCGTTAATGCAATTATCTAATCAGCCAATCATGTGGGAGCATAAAAACATGCAGACATGGTCAAGAGGTTCAGTTGTTGTTCAGACCAAAAATCTGAATGGATAAGAAATTGTATGATCCAAGTGACTTTGACCGTAGAATGACTGTTGGTGCCAGACATGGTGGTGTGAGTATCTCAGAATCTCTCTTTTCACACACAACAGTCTAGAGCTTACAGAGAATGGTGCAAAAAACTAAAAACTTCAGTGAGCGGCAGTTCTGCGGGCGAAAACGCCTTGTTAATGAGAGAGGTCAGAGGACAATGGCCAGACTGGTTCAAGCAGACAGGAAGGCGACAGTAACTCAAATAACCACGCGTTACAACAGTGGTATGCAGAAGAGCATCTCTGAACGCACAACACGTCAAACCTTGAAGTGGATGGGCTACAGCAGCAGAAGACCACTCCTGTCAGCTAAGAACAGGAAAGTGTTTCCGCTGCGACATGCAGAAGGTAGGGTCAGAATTTGGCATAACACAAGGCAGGATGGATTCATGTTGTTTAACAGTTCAGGCTGGTGGTGGTGGTGTAATGGTTTCTTGGCACAGGCCCCTTTATACCAATTGAGCATCGTTTAAATGCCGCAGCCTACCTGAGTCTTGTTGCTGAACATGTGCATCCCTCTATGACCACAGTCCACCCATCTTCTAATGGCTACTTCCAGCAGGATAATGTGCTGTCACAAAGCACACGTCATCTCAAGCTGGTTCCACGAACATGGCAATGAGTTCAGTGTACTCCGATGGCCTCCACAGTCACCAGATCTCAGTCCAATAGAGCACCTTTGGGATGTGCTGGAACGGGAGATTCGCAACATGAATGTGCCGCCGACAAATCTGCAGCAACTGCGTGATGCGATCATGTCAACATGGACCAGAATCTCTGAGGAATGTTTCCAGCATCTTGTGGAATCCATGCCACAAAACATTCAGGCTGATTCCTCCGTGTCCATGGCCGGGCGTAGCCTCTAAAGCGAAGGCTCAAATAACCTGCTTGTACCACCACAGCATCCTAGCAACCAACTTGCAGTCATCCCAGCAATCAAATACATGCCATAGCCTTCCTCCCATCTTGGAAAGCGTGACGCCCTCCTTCAGACCTGAGGACAAGCACAGCAGGGTATCCCATGGAAAATCTCATGCGTCTCTCGTGGAGCATTTCCTTGCATTCATTGAAGCACGCACGTTTGGCAGTGAACATCTTGGAGCAGTCAGCGAACACCACTACGTGATGTCCTTTCCAGGTAACCTTCCCCATCTTCTGTGCGCCCTCTGCGATGCGTTCCCGGTCTCGGAATCTTAGAAATCGAGCTACAATGACTCTTGAATGGTCAGCGCGTTTAGCCCCAATCCGATGCGCGCGGTCAATCTCCAGACTCGTTGGGAAATTGATGTTCAGCATCTCAGGAATAGTTTCGCCCAGGAAAGACAGAGTGTTTCCCTCCTTGCAATCTTCAAGAAACCCGACAAATCTCCAATTATTTCTTCTTGCTCCATTCTCCACATCATCCAACCTCTGACGCAATATTTCGACCTCCGTGCGGGTTAGCTTTCAGCTCCTGTTAGCCTCCTCGAGGAAGCCCAAGCGGCTTTCCACATCAGTAAGACGGTTGGTGAAGTCAGACACTTTGCTTTCCGTTGTCCGGTTGTTGTCCTCCTGATTTCTTCAAGCTTTTGGTCTTGTGTGTCAGAGATGTCTTTGATCAGCACGGAAAGCTTTGCCAATTCCTTCGCCACCTCACTAGAAAGTCTTGTCAGGGCTAGCCTGGTTAGCATTAGCTTGTTCGCTTCCCTTCATACTATTAACAGTAGTTCTCGTTGGATTCTTGAAATTGTTACTGCGACTTGGCATCGTAGACCTCCACTGTCAAGTAATTGCTAGAAAAACAAAAATAGTACAGCTCCCTGCTTGTCTTTTTCGAGCAAATATAGTGGGGCGGACAGAGCTATTCTCTTAAGCAGCCATACTCGTTAACCGCGTCACCTGACTCCGCATCACTCAATTGTGACTCCCATTGGGTCATCTGCCTGCACCATGTTTTCAGGACACTCCCACATAGACAGGGCGACTTCGCAATGATGGGACATGCGTACAATCACGTTAGAGCATTGGTAGCGAAGACAAATGAGGAAATAAAAAGTTCTTAAAAAATAAAGCGCTAGATTGACTCACCTTCTTCAGCACACTGTCCAAGGTCTCCGGCCGGCTGATGTCAAAACAGAGAAGGACAGCATCCGAGTCGGGGTAGGAGAGAGGCCTCACATTGTCGTAATATGGTGACCCTGAAAACGCAGAGAATTGCCGGTAAAACATGAAGCCCTTTTAACTGACATACAGTACAAGACCATCGAACAATTCCTGTAGAGCTCTTACCAAAATAACTAGGAGTTAAAATGTTCAACTTGACTACGGAATTAGAAAACACATTTAAATCACGCTATGGGAAAACCAGATGCCAAGTGGTACAAAGGTCCACAAATCCATGAAGGTATGCATCTAGCTGCCGATTGTCAAAAAATAAACTTTGCCAAATATTTTCCCATAATGAGATGATACGCAAAATGTAATTTTCTAAATGACCATACCAGCCTGCAACGACAGAAATGTGTGTACATCTAGGCCCTACAGCTGAAGCTAAACCGAGTGGTTCACAGAACCTCCCTTAGTCTCCCATGGCATTCTATACACACCCAGCTAGCACACTACAGCGTTTAGGGAGATGCAGCACCTCAGGACATCCATAAATTAATTACTTTTGCAGACAATCATCGCAGGCATTCTAGCCTTCAGCTTTTCACTGGTGGAAGCAGTCGGTTTGATTCACGTCTGGGGACTGAAGGCTGGAAGGCACTTTTTAAATGAAGCGGACTTTAATTATTCTAAATTCAGATTTTTGTTCCAAGAAAGAGAATTACCAACCGCATTGCAACGGATAGTTTTGTGCAATAGAAACGATACACGTCCTTCAAATTAGTGCGTGAGAACAGCTACAGTGCGTGAGGAAGCAAATGCACATCAATAGCAAATATCAAGCACTTCCCTGAGGTTAAGACGTGATTGGAAGTAAAAGTTTTAGATGTTGAGGGAAACCGATCCCACCTGCTAGACAACTTTCAGATGCAGGCTAGACTGAAATTTGCATTGAGGCAAAGCTTCAGGATCCAGGAATCCAGCAATTACATTGGTAAAATTTCAGGAATTTCAAGGAGTCAATTATTTAAAAAGAACAAATTGCTTTAACAGCAAAAACAGAATACACAAGTATTATTCCAAAGTAGCCATGTTTTGTGGGAGGATTTGGGGGAGCGCTCCACCTGAAAAAACGTGAAAAATGGCACGACGGGAGTACATTACATCAAGGTGCATGGGCGCATTGCTGGCTGTGGAAAAATCTGAACTTATCCCACATATTATACACTTCTGCTGCCAGGAATCCGGGGAATTTTGTTTTCCAAGTATTGTGTGACCTCTGGGAGGTTCTGTGCAAACTCTGCTCTAAACAGATGAAGTGAGGAGTCTTCTCCCCCCCCATCCCGCCCTTTCAACTGCACACATTTAATCAACACTGTCTGGACAGAGCAACGCATCGTCACTTGTAGGTCAGCTATAGCGTAGCACCCCAGAGTTCAAACAGCCACCTCTGTGTTGAACACAAGGTTCAGTGCCTTACCAGAGAGACAATGGCATGTCACTGGCAAGAATCTACAGCAACTAAACGAAAAGGGAAGTGAACTTCAGTCAAAAGGAATGATGGAACAACCACAAGTATTTCATTTCATGTACCCTACTTACTGGAAGTCTTGCTATCGTTTATAACTGTATCCAAAACAGTGAAACAGAGACACCTCCCTCTGAGGCATGGAAACAATGTTGAAAGGAAAGACGCATGCATACAATAACGAATTCAATATTATTGCCTAAAGACTCAAATCAGTACAGGACATAATGGATAAGGAGACAGTCTGGAGTCATGGTTTGCTTATTTGAAAAGCCACCACTCACGGTTTGACAATGTGCTAGTACACCAAGCCTCTAACCTGGGGCCAAGGCCTCAGAATTTGGGTCACATTTCCAGACAAACTTTTGTACCCTCACAGAATCCTGGGCCAAACATCTTCAATCCCTCCTGCAGCGCTGCCTGAATAAATACACATCGACAGATGTGAACAATAGATGAAATACTTTCAGGTCTGGGAAGTATAAATGTTTGTATCAAACGAAGCGCTTCTTTTTTTTGCCCCGCAACTATGACGATTCAATGCCATTTTATTTGAGCAATTCATAAACATATCGATGTTGCTTGTCTGTCATGGCAACCTCTTGTGTGCAGATCAGCATAACAAAATTAAACTCAAACATGCCCAGGAGACTACTGTACATCTGACACAGTCTACCATGCTCAGCACCCTGGATTGAAATCCTTAACTGACTTACATTAACCCATTAAGACCTGGAGTGACGTTTTGGTCGCTTCGATTTTGCGATTAATGAAATGCGCTGTGATTCGCTGAAATAGACGTGGGGGAAATGAAGTGCACGTTGGTGTCGGCTTTTTTTTTTTTTGACATTTTTTCCAGAAAACCCTCAGGTTTTAAGAGGTTGTGTAGAATAATTGCTTAGGTTTTAATAGGCGTTTTTAGCAGGCGTTTTAGGTCTAAATGGGTTAAGATGCACATTTTTTTTTTTTTTTTTATCAAATAAAAAAGTGTTTGCTTCCCCCCCCCTCCAACTCTTAGTGAAGAGGGACAGGGAGAGGGGGGTTAACAACCAAAAAAACTGAAGACTTGCATTTATTTGCAAATAAATGTTGAGGACAAATCTTGATTGAAACCAGGGCTGCCTCAGATGAGGACTTGAAATAGAACAGACCCATGAAAACGGGAGGCTTTTCAGTCTCCATGTGCTGATCTTTATCTAGTTTGTACTGGCATACGACAGTAGTAACAAAAGCCTTCATTCTCTCAAATAAAAAAAATCATCATCCAAAAACCCGGTACTAATAAAGCGCTGATGAGAGCACACAGACTCGTGTGTTCAAGGGGAACGGCATGAGGGCCTACAATAGCAGAGTCAGAGCGAGGCAGGAATGGCTGCGGTCTTCCCTGATCCACCACAACGGTTGTGTCAACTGAGGACACTTGTGCAACCCCACACGTACACACTCCAGATAGGAGATTGCGGGCCACATCCCCACATAATGTTCACTGTCAACCAACCATCTCCATCCACAGATTGGAATTCCTGTGTCATGCACTGACCCACCTGTCATTGCGATCCACACCCTCCGTCTGCAAATAAACCCCAGCCCCATCGAACAATGCAGGCAGCTTGCTGACACATGCTCGCATTTCCATTCCTCAGCCTGACAAAAAGGAAGGGAGGTCCAACTACAAGCCCAGTGAATGGGTCCCCCTTTAACCCCCTCCCCCTCCCCCTCCCCCTCCCACCCCACTGCCCCAACCCCACTGCGATTTATGGGGGCTAACTGGGCCTGGAATCACCTGCACAAAGAGAACAGCAGGGGCTGAAATGACTACCTGAAATGACTACCTATCCCCATCACTGTACAAGTGCTGTCCCAGTCCCAGCATCCATCCTACTCTGCCATCATCATCCAGACATTACTAGACGAGCACAGCTCAGAAAGCATTCAGCTGAACCAGAATACCATCAAAGCTGAGTGACCAAATTCAGCTTTATTAGTCTCTCCAAAAACATTTGAAAAAAATTCAATTAAGCGGTCTGGAGAAAATACTTCCACTCAAGGGAAATTATCCTTCCAGTTATTAGGGGAGCAACGACTAAAGGGAATACAAAAACGTTCATTGATGCACCGAACACCTTGAGGAAGCAGCGCCTGAGAAAGCCAAGGCATTCACAGGCCTATGGCACGCTACCGTGCCAATGTCTTGCCGAATCCACTTCCAGCTGAATTTAATTTCCTTTAGTCCTAACAAGGTAAGAAATTATTGTAAAAAAATAAATAAATGATTCATTCATTCCAAAAGCCAGACAAGCTTTTAAGAAGAGCTTCCCGTACAAGAGCTCACAATAGATTCTTTGTGCCGAAAAAGCTTCAACCTTTCGTCAGAGGAATGCGAGATACGCGGCTCCAATTCGTTTGGCCCAGAAATGAGATCCCTGCAACAATCGCTATCGATGGCAGCAGAACCCTGATCCTACAAGCCCAGGGTCGGGCAGTACAGTACTGCTCGGAAGACCAGCCCAGATTACCGAAACAAACTGCAGTGACGCACACCTGAAGGTCCAACGGAGAGATGGTTCAGATTGCGTCGGGAGTGAAGTAAGGGAAAGGGCATTCGTAATAACGAGAGTTTCTTAGACGCCATAAATGTCAGTACATAGGATTAGCAAAAAATACATAAGCTTGCAACCCACACCCTCACCCCCGCCCCCGCTGAGGCCTGCACCACAAACACAGACTAAAAATGTGAAGGGCTCACAAACACAATAGTGAGACTTTGCCACTACCGCTTCAGAGAATTCAAAAATTCTGATGAAATATCGGTTACACCCCCCGGCCCCCCTTTTTTTACCAACAAGTTTGCATTGTAGTGAATGGGAGATCATGACTTCCGATTCCTTAATTACCTTCATTTTGTCATTAGCCTCCGACTGACAGCCGAGGCTCATTAACTGCTTCACAGATAATCAGAGGACAAAAGGGCTAGCCCAGTGCGCAGCTTTCCCCAGACGCCTTCCCTTGCACTTCCGTGGACAAGAATCAGGGGCGGATATTGATTTGGGCCGCTTGTTTGATAGGGAGCCTTCAAAGCAAGAGCCAATTCAACAGCTGTGGGCCTGCAGGCAGTTCCGTACTAATTATGCTGGTGCTGGAGGGGGGTGAAAATGTACTGGGTTTAAGGTGTGTGGGGGGGGGAATGTATTCACACCCTCTGCGGACTCAGCCAGGAGATCTTAGGGGCGTATGCCTCCAGGTGCTTTGTTCATGGATGAAACCATTGCTGCAGGACGTAGAAACAGACCGGAGAGAAGTTAGTTGTGGCAGCGGTTAGACAAAGATATTGATAGACAAAGACAAATCCGCTTCAAATTTATTTCGGGGAGAATACAAAAGCACAACTTTCTCCATTATTAAAGGCAGAGTGCAGTATGAGTGATATCTTATCAGTGTATCCCAGCTACTCCCGCCTCCTTCATTCCCCTGATTTACACACAATCCAAGCCTTTCCAGGGGAACTCCACCCCCAATTCCCCCTATCTCACCACCCCCAATCCTATCAAATGCCCAATTCGGTTTCTGTGCAAAACCAACTCCAGCGAGTACCACTCCACATTGCAGAAATTCCTGGGCCATTCAGTGATCAAAGCACTCAGCAGCTGCTTGGTTGGCTGATCCCCCTCCTCGCAGAGCCACCATGCGCGGTCGCCGTGGCATCCAGAGCCAGGGCAGTGATTGATTGGCCAGCAGATCTGTTGACACTGGTCTGCTGCTCTCTGTATAATGGCAAGCGCAAGGCCAGGGAGGCAGCAGCTGTTCCTAGCCAGACACAAAGGCCCTGTTACACTCCGAAACCCCTTCGACCGCAATCACGGTCAGGTACAGGACTCACAGCCTGTGAAAACTTCCCATCATAACACAATATCACGGTAAAGATTTATGGTGCAATTTATACATGTCCCTTTTCGAACGGAAAAAAAAGTATGTATTTAATCTCCCAATAGCCTGCCCGTACATGCCTAAAAAAACTGGAGTGAACTCATTTAACAAGCCACTGGCTTTCAATCCCAGGAAATCCTACAGTATTACAGGGCTATTGGTAGGAATCTCTTGCTTGTTGACAGGCAAGTTTGAAGGTGAAGCTGTTGCTTTCTGGAGCGGAGGTGAGAAAAAAAATAATATTTAAAAAATAATAATAAATCACACAGCCACACCTGGACAGACTCAAGTCCCCACAATCACCTGGCAGCCATACAGAGGGCTCACTAAAGGGCCTGTCACCCTGCTACAAAGAAATGCAGGTTAGCAGGCTGCCGAAGGAGTCTGCCCAATCACAGGGTCGGGGAAGAGTTTGGCAACAGCAGATAATTACTCCCAGACTCCAGACTGGGAATCCCTGGGGTTTTCTGATCCCCCCAGCTGAAAACAATCTTTACATGCAATAGGTAAGACAAGTAAAATTGTGTCAAGCAATGTATGTGGAACTTTTTTGTGGTATGTTACAAAAGAGAAACAGCCAGCCTCCTCCAAGTACAAAAAGGAGGCATATTTGCACTCAAAGCCTGGTAAAGTAGGCAACATTAACTTTGGTTGGGTTGTTTTTACTGGGTAGTCAGTGCAAACACTTTTTAGAATATGGGCATAAAGAGTGTAAATGATGTACACCCTGGTTAAATAAATACAATTTAAAAAAAACATTGTCAAAGGCAAACAAAAATAAACGACACAAGTGTGCATACCTTGTATGGATAATTGCACACATCTGGTGAAACTGCCTTGCTCTCCCAGGTTAATCCTCAACCAAAACCATCATTACCAGCGTGTGAGACTGTTTATTTATACGCCTCCCCATGCTTTGAGGAGTGTGGATGATGGGTGGGGGTATGGGTGGTGCACAAAGATTTAATACCCCTGTCTGACTGCATGTCCAGCTGGCTCATTCTTTGCATTCCAAAGAGGTAGCGCAACTCTGTACCATCCCCAGACTGTTTCATCATATAGGTTGAGGGAAGGACTAGTTTAATATTGGGTGACCCCCACAAATTTAGATTTCACGCCTCACCAGCAAATTCCCTGTGATGTCTGTCACGGTATAACTGACATTCTGGACTCATTTCCACTGCCGATAAAGGGAAGCATTTCTTAATGTAGCTTATGGGAAATCGCTCGAGGCTGAAGAGTGTTTACGTTTCAGACATTATTACTGAACTCCATTAGTTGAAATGACCAACAATCTATGGATATACAGTTTATATGTGCAAAAAAACAACAGAGAAGACTCTTGCAACAAGCCCATATCGCTGGTGAAATGTAATACATGGCATTACAACTGCGACTGAAGCGCTCGACTATCCAAAAACAATATAGAGCAGATGGAAGTTCAAGCACGGTAACAGAACCTTGTCTTCAGTTTGGGAACGCTGCTTATAACGCCCCAGATGTTGTTCATACTTTAACGTGAGCAACCAAGTCACACAATTGGTGCCATAAATTATATTTTAAAAATACAGCTCGATGATTTGAACGTTTGTAAAACTTTTACACCTGAATCTTTAACGAGTTCAGAGGACCAAATGTCAATTGCATATACCCATTAGTAAGCGATACTACAGGAATTAAAGCTGTAGCTAAGATTTTAACTAGTTATCGTAACATAGGGCTCACGCATACAGCGGTGTTCTACAATTGTTTCAAAGCTAATGAACTTCCAATGAAAAGTGATGATCTTACCTGAGGTATCCCACAGACTGAGTTCGATTCTTTGCGTGTCGATTTCAAAACTGGCCGTGTAATTTTCAAACACCGTCGGAACGTAGTTCTAAAGAAAAACAAAACGTGTTAAATACATTTGCAAACTGTCGTAACATTAACATAACTCAAAATAGCCATTAAAGCAGTTACAAGGAAATGAAAATGACAGCTGACGAGGTAGGCAGCCTTCAGATTTTTTATGGATCGCAGCTTAAACTTGCGTATCAAACAAAGTTAATGCTTGTTCTGAATTCGATTTAATTCGATTAGACAAGAAAGCGAATGATGTGAAGGAGAAAAAAAGGTTCCCGAAGCAACGCATAAAACTCGGCTATCTATATCACACCAGGAACCATAATTTCCACTAAAGCGACATGCCCATCTGCTACTTCAGACATGAATGTCAAGCTCATTTTGCTAGCTCAGGAGGAGACTCTGCTTGTTTGAGATATGGATCTTCACGAGGTTTGCCGAAATCCTTGAACGTACCTCTGGAAAACAGTCCTTAGCAAAGACGTGCAGTAAAGCGGTTTTCCCGCATTGACTGTCCCCCACGACCACTATTTTACATTTCACACTCTGATTGGGGTCCATGCCGGATTTAAGTGATAATTTCTGACTAGATCTTCTCTCCTTCATTGATGTTTTTTTCTTAAATAGTCCTTTAGAGTACCGACTTCACGCAGCCAATATGAAAAATCCAAAGGGCAACTGGTCCTATGTCAAATTGAAAACAGTTTCTCCGCGTTCTCGTACAACACATAAGACGCAACTATGATCTCTGTTTGGAAAAGCACGTTTGCCGGTTTATATATATGAGTCTGAGAACCAATCGTCTTTCTTTGAGGAAGTGGTACACTCCTCCCCTTTCCCCACAAGGAGACAAAAGAGAGAAACTGACTCACCGTTAAAATAATTAAAAGAATAGCGCCCTCTAATGGTTCTTGTTGTAGCCCAATGTATACACTTTTCAAATGTCACGGGCTATCTGCATAATTCCCTATAGTAATTGAATGGTGTTCTTGTCAAGGGAATCATATTATTAGCAAGTGCGTTCCCTATCCTTTTTTCTTGACACTTCCGTAATCAACAGAACCACAAGGCGTGAGGATGACTCTACAGTTTAAAATCAGAAAATAAAGAATCCAAAACAGTATAGAATGTACTTCGCACTCTAATCGTTGACACCTGTATGCATTGTTATAAGAGGGAAATGGGTGGCTTGAGAAACATCTGTAAACTGAGACCATGCGCATATTTAAAGCGCACATACGGAAACTTGGCAGACGCAGTGTCGCGGTTCTCCCCAGAGGACAAGCACGGCACGTGTATGGAAGCGCTTCAAATGCTGGTTTTCCTTGGTAGGTTTAGCTGCAGAATTGCAGTCCTGCGCGTTTCAATCATAGCCAAACCCCATCCCAGGGCCGAAGAAAAATAGATGAATTTAATTAACGTTAGAACTATAGGATAAAAAAAAGTTTGGGTGGGTTGGGATAGCGGGGCCTACTGTATAATAGGAATGGATGAGTTACATTTCCAAAAAGTGAAAAAAGGAAATTAGATTAGATTCCTTAATTCGTGGAGGCTGTTCTTTGCGAGTGGACACAATGTGGATATTGGTTTGTTCCTACTCTTTCCTGTCTCGTTGCTATCCCTGTGGAATATATTTATTGAAATTAAATATTTCAGGTGACATGCAATTGTGGGCATTACATGTTAATTTTAAAGCATCTAGTTATTGGATTATGGACAAAACGTAAATATGATTGCTAGCAATTTCCTCTCCTGAGTAGAAATAGTTAAAATATATTTAGCAAAAAATGGCCAAGTTGTCAGTGTTACAAAAGCATGTATAACTGTTTAAATTTCAGAGCATGATATATAATGTTTCTTGTATCAATAATAACATATTGCCAAGTTGGGACCACATAGTGAAAAATGTATGCATTCACTACTGTAAATCGCTTTGGATAAAAGGTTTGAGTACACCTGCTGGAAACTAGATTTATCTCATAATTGACAATGTTTTACACCATATACGTTTATGTAAATACTTGAAAAAACAAAAGGAACCAAAAGGAACATCATGCAATGATCTAGAAAATCTAATTAAAAATTGAATCTTGGATTCCTCAAAATATCCACTCTTTGTCTTGATAACAGCCTCACCAGCTCTCCTGCAGGAATTCCCAGAGCCACTTGTGGGTTGCTTTGCTTTGACTCTTCTGTCCTGTTCGTCTCATACAAGTTCTATGGGATTGAGGTCTGGGCACTGGGCAGGCTAGGTCATTAGTTTGAGTCGTCCTTCACCTTCCTCCTTCACCAGACAGTTCTTGCACAACTTCAAGGTGTGTTTCAGGTCGTTATCTTGCTAAAGAATTAAAGAGTGCCCGATTAGCCATAATCCAGACGGAAGGTGTACTCAAACTTTTGACTGGTACTGTATATATATATATATATATATATATATATATATATATATATATATATATATATATATATATATATATATATATATATATTATAGGACTATATGTTCTGATTCATATATTAAACAGTACCGATTAGGACAGGGAACAAAGACTGGATCAAAGGTCATAATTCATAACACACCTACCTGTCTTTGAGACCTGAGCCTCTGTGGCAAGTTAATGGGTCTGTAGGGACACCTCCAGATAATAAAGAAATACATTAAACACTAATATTTGGGATTGTCTTTATATAGCCTAAAGGCTTCTACAAAAATAATCTTTCACTTTTGGGCCATAGTATTTTTGGATGAAAACACTTGCAGTGCTGCATGTTGATACACAGGAAGTGTACTGTTTCCTTTTAGAAAAAAATGAAAATGGAATTCTCGGTATAAATATGATATATGCTTACATTTATGATACTTAAATGATTATACAATTAGCATTTTATTCAACGCTGCATGAATGCTGTGGCGATAACAAATTGGATTCTGATCTTAGAGATCAACATTTTACCTTTGATTGTAAAGACACATTGCATACCTGTTTGACACACATACACCTCTATCTGGGATTCACACTGTATGTGTAAGGACAACATAAACTGCCTCGGTTTATGCAAATGATAGTCCCATCTGGGCCTACTGTCATCTAAATGAAAAGGATCTAGACCGTGTACTTTTCTTTTCCTGCTGGATTTCTGTCACAGCGTCTCACCGGGGTTATTTCAGGTGTCTTCCCTAAAGGGCTTTAATACTTTAACCTTGTCATCAGCATAGAAAACATATGTGCTTTCGATCCACGTTTTGTTGATTAAGCATTTTGTGACGCATACAGTATAAGAGGGCTCTCAAGGACAGTGAGCCTTCCTCAAGAATGTATGGAACAAGCATTGAGTATTTAGCTATTCCTTCAGTTTACTCAGATATTTATAAGCAGAAATCACCATGGGAACCATATGACAATCCCACCATAAAGGGTGCAGTATCAAATAAAACTCACAGATTGATTGATTGAGTATTGTGGGAAGGAATATGGGAGTGACCGTTTTCCAATACTCACAAAATTCATCGTCAAATAGCACCCCAATACGGACATAATTTATACACTGTTGAAATACATACGTAGGCCACTCGTCAAAAAGGACTATGATGTGATTGGATCTTAAGACACAATTTTCTCAGAGAGAGAACGCAGTGAGTCTGACACTTATATGAGCTACACAAGAGCGCATCCCTTCTCTATAACAAGGGATGAATGGGCTGAATGGACCCTGTCACAGCCAAGACAAGAGATATACCGTCCCGGTTTTTAGAAATGATTGGTTCTCTGAAATTCCCATGCTGCACTTAATCATACGCATTACATAATATGAATGCAAATAAGAAAGAAAAGCACTCGACAATAACAAATGTTCTTCATTTGCAAATTTGCTCAGGGCCCAACGCTCAGACTGCTCTACTTAAAAAGGCCAGAAATGTTGACTTCTGCAGCTAACAAAAAAAAAGAAATCCCATTCATACTGCATTTATGAATATGCAAAGTTTTATTTCACATGGAACAGAGATATAACACTGCCAGGACTGAGACAGACTAAGACCACAATGTGTGGTATGCAGGCTCTATTCTGTTGGAATAGTTTGTCTACCACAGACTCTGTTGCAACCAGATGATCAGCTTCCTTGATGATTCTTCTGTCCTCTCAACATCCTTTCTCTAAGAGGTTCCGGTGCTATATTACAGTTATTTATCCATTGCTATTAGTATTGTCCTTCATGAATGTTCATAAGGTGTATCCAATTGGCTTCAAATTTCAGCTTAAATGGTAGAGAGACAGAACCATCAATGTTAAGAATATGGAGCTGACTATTAGTTAGTCAGTGAAATCTGTGGTTGGACTTGGTGATAAATTCTCTGAGGGTAATATTCCACTCTTGCTATTGATTTCCTCTAACAAATGTTCCTCTGACAACAGTATTTACACAAAGGAACTGCATCGTGTACTAGAACAGCTCTGTAAAAAAATGGTATTAACTCCATGGCTTGCCATCTCCTAATACCATTCTTAGTTTGTTTTAATGTGCAGTAACAACTCAGTTGCTGTGGTGTTCGTCTACTTAAATTAAACATCTTGTCCTGTCAGTCACTGGCCACGACAAAGGCGCCATGGAAACTCAGCTGCAGGCGGGGCTACGATGAGGTTGTCATAGCGATTGAGCATGTTGTTTGTGATCCTGAGAGTCTGCAGGCATTTGGCTGGGCTCTCCGCACACACACCCTCCCTCCCACCGCAGAGAGAGGAAGAGGTGTGAGCATGTGCGCGCGAGTGTGGCTTGGACCTCCCAGAGGGGCCCAGACTGCATGTGAGTAATTATTCCGAATCCGCAGGCCTCAATGGGCTCTGGCATAGCCCAGACACAATTTGGGGACATGCAAAAACCCTTGTCTGCATGCGCAAATTGACTTCTGTCTCAACATGTGTGGGTTGAGAGAACACAGGGGCCACAGTGGGTCCTCAGCCTAGGTAGCAGGGTTATTTTGTCATCTCATCACAGACATGGAAACTTCCTTCCGTGAGGCTGAAGTCCCTGTGCTTTTTTACACTCAGTCTGTCCCATCATTGGGCTGAGACTGGAAACGCCACCATTACAAACTAGTGATGTCATACTTGCTGACTCACACTTACCAATATGTGTGCAATCAGCAGCAATCGGTTGGACAGTTACAGCACAGGCCATCGGTGCAAAGGTTGCTTTTGCTAGATTATAATATAACCAAACAGGAAGTGTGTCACTGCTTACAACAATGAGAAATTAAATGGTTCCATTAAACTTTGATTTTAATCACTCTATAAAAATAGAAAATAATAATTGAAATCTATATTAATATATTTAATACATTTAAACCTGCCTTATTATTGATTCTGAATGCCGCAAATAAAAAGAGGAAACTGTTCAGAATGCAGAAAAACTGAAACTACTCAAGGTCTTGGTTCATCTCGATAACAAGTTAATAATGTGTAATATTGCTTTTTCCCCTGTCAATCCTTTTGGAATAAGGAACTTCTGGACCTTGGTATTAGTCCAGACTAGGACTTTACCAGGAATCTTTTTTTCCCTTCCAATAAATTAGTTTATCAATGAATACATACATTTCTGATGGTCAACTATGTAGTGGCTGTTGAATTCTCTGTGAAGCGTCTTTGTGTCAGTTCTGTGTAAAAAGCGGTATATAAATTCAATTGAATTGAAAAAAAAAATTGGATAGGAGTTCCTAGTTTTTTCGTTCAGGTTTTGGGAATTTTTTCAGAATTTATTCGATTTTAAGATGCCCATGTGTCCAAGTCTGCTCCTGCTTAGGGATGACTCACATATCAGCCTTATCCTGCAAAAACAGCATTTACTTATCTCAGACTTTGCTGCTGCCAGAATGTCTATTTTCCATGTGAGTTGGACTGAGCCTGGGATACAAATGCTTTTAGTATGGTTACATTATTTCTTACACATTTTGGGAAGGTCCACAGCAGAATTGCACAAAGCCAGCATTATTACATTAACTGGATAGTCAACTAGTCTGGATTACTGTGCATTTAATTACTTGAACATTAACTTTGTGACTACACATATACTGTATATATAGTATATATACATGTAACTGTGAAAATAGGAAACACTTGAGTAAATGAACGCTTCTGGTGGCTCTGTTATTGTGTATGGTACATTTTCCTGGCATGATTTAGGTTCACTGAACCCCTTAGAGCACAGGTGTCAAACTCATTCCATCGAGGGCCGAGTGTATGCAGGTTTTTGTTGCAACCAATGCACTACACCAGGTGATTTCACTAATTAGCCCACTTCTTCAACTAAGGAGGGAACCTAATTGAAATCACCTGGTGTAATGCACTGGTTACAACAGAAACCTGCACACACTCTGCCCTCGATGGAATGAGTTTGACACCCCTGCCTTAGAGGGCAAAGTAAACACCAGTAAATACAAAGCCATTATGAGTGATCATCTTCATCCTATGGTGAAGCATTTCTATCCTGATGGAAGTGGTCTCTTCCAGGATAACAATGCCCCATCCGCAGGGCACGAGTGGTCACTGAATGCTTTGATGAGCGTGAAAACGATGTAAACCATGTGCCTTGCCTGTGTCAGCCACCAGATCTTAACCCAATTGAGCACTTCTGGGAGACTCTGGATCGGCGCCTGAGGCGGCGCTTTCAGCCACCATAAAAAAAAACAAATGATGGAATTTCTTATGGAATAATGGTGTTGCATCCCTCCAGTAGAGTTCCAGACACTTGTAAAATCTATGCCAAGGCTGTTCTGGCAGCTCGTGGTGGCCTAACACCCTATTAAGACACTTTATGTTAGTTTCCTTTATTTTGGCAGTTACCAGTATAGCACTTGTAGGTTGATTGATGTGAGCCTTAAAGTGTAACAAAATATTGTTCATAAACATAATTCAGTCAAGCTGGGGATGTAATGAAATAAGAGTATGATAGTTCACTACCCAGCCTGTCTCGTGTAAATTTGTCAGTCAGTTGCTAAATTATATGAATTTCCTGAACGTAACAACACTGACCAGTAAATTGTGTAAGTCTTGTGTAAATGATTAGGAAATGAACGCAGAAGGCTTTCATAGCAATTTCCTCCCCATGCAGAGAGCATTCATTAATCAGGCCATATTTCCATTTGGGATTTTCCCCGAGCCCATATTGTTTTGATTTACTCTATACACCAATTGGTTAGTGCAGAAGCAGGTTTCCATTATCCTGTGTAGAGACAATTGAATCTTTAAAAAAGCCTCATTGGTAAAAATGCTCATCAATCTTTTGTGAGGACCACACTCATATTTGCTTCAGCATTGCTATTACCTGCTTAGCCAGTCTATATATTCGTTTTTAAAGTCTATATTTATTACAGTCTATACTTAGTTGATAGCCAGGAACAATGTAAACTCTCTACTGTATTGATCTGTGTTCTCTCTCAAAAGCCAAATTAAGAGAGAGCAAAAATGATGGTTTGAGCTGCCTTCTGCGCACAAAGGGAGGAATGTTTCTTGGTGGAGCTGAGCTGTAGACACCCCACCAGGCCAGGCCTGGGATTCTATAGCCTTGATTGCGTGGAGCAGCCATTGTGCATCTCCCTTAGTCATGCACCCGAATTGCGATCCAGCGGAGAATCAAAGCTAAAGTGTCACTGAGCCCATGTGTAATTATAGTGTTGTTCTTTTTGTCCTCCAGGCAAATACTGACCCAGTGTGAATCCGAAACGCAAGTTTTTAAAAACATCAATTTTGGTTTGGCCAAACCACTGAGAGTTTATTCCCATAAGACAGGGAGTTTGGACACAAATGTAGTAAAAAAAAGAAGGAGAAATATTTCTTATTTCCATAAGTGAAAGTTAACTGAATTTAAAAATAACAATTTAGCGTAAAATGGTAAAAATCAAATGCCTTCATCTTGAGTCATACTCTATCACAACCCAGGGGCAGCCATTCCCTATTTGTCATGAAAATTAAATCTGCTACAAGATGAATTGAAATGTGTTGAGATTGTGGTGTGAGAGCCAAGCCCACAGCTGAGAGTCAACATGGTGAAGAGAACGTGAATGGCACAAAGCCGTGCCTTGTTCAGAAAAGCACGGTTGGACCTACGCGCCATGCTCTTAAAAATGAGCAGAAGCATGGTAGACGTATATTTGATTTCATAGTTCCACAGTGGCAGGGTGTGTGTGCCAGTGGCAGCCAGTAATACAGTCAGCAGCCAGCCTGATCTCACTTAGTGACTATAAACAAAGTGTAAAACGCCATGGAGCCAGATGGATGGAGCATCCATGTGGGCAATCTCTCTCTCTGTCTCTCTCCCTCCCTCTGATAATATTCAGAATTACAATTCAGGAAACGAATTGAAATGAATTAATTGACAAAAACCTTATCGAACATTATGGGCAGCTTCCTTAATTGATATGGAATTGATCGTACATGGTGTATATGTACTGTATGTGTGTGTGTGTGTTTTTGTGTGTGTGGTGCGTGTGTGTACAGTATGTGTCTGTGTGTTTGTGTGTGTGGTGTGTGTGTGCGTGTGTTAGTGTGTGTGTGTCTGTGTGTGTGTCTGTGTGTGTATGTTGGCTGGCGTTATTGTTTATTCTACACAAAATGTTTTGGACACTAGTCTGGCATATTGAGGGATTAGCCTGAATACGGTACAGTATGCATTTATACTTCTGATGATTGCGTTTCATAGCTGGGTGCGCGGTAACTCAAAACCTCAAGTAATTAAGTATGAAATTAAGTATGTTTACATTTTACAAATGCCCGTGTACCGTGTCACCACATTGCGACAGAGGTAAAAAGCTACCCCAAAAAGTACACTTGTTTCCACACTGTCGAATGATCACATCCTTATCCCTGCATGTGAAAGCAGCACTCAGTGAGTGGAAACTAATTAGAGAACATGACGTAAAGGCCCTGCCATGCTGATTGCCTGCCTCTAGCTGCATCGCCGGACTTTCTGCAGTGATCAAACGGCGGGCAAAATCCAATGAGCACAGGTACGGGTTGGCTGCATCTTCAATAAGGAGCATGTTGCCTCCAGGGACTGTGGATAAATTGACTCTTGAGAAGAATTGAATCAGCACCAGCTCGTGTCCTCCGTCTGGGGGCATCTCCTACATCACACCAAACCACCATAGGCTCGGGACCATTAGCTCGAGAACCGTCGGCCATTTAGGCGCTGTGAGGCAACTTAAGCACTGCATCACAGTTTAATGTGACTTGTGAGCTGTTAAAATGTGTCAGGCCATCGGTGAAAATCGAATACAAATAAGCACTTACAAGTATTCAAATGCGGGAAGGCATGATTATACTTTTATTCACTGCAGAAAGAATGAGAGAGAACCTAAAAAAAAAAAGTTTTTGTAAATCACCTTCTACCATCCACAACCTCAGGTTTGAAATCCATTAGTACATCTGAATAATATAAAGACGTGTTGCAAAGCTGTAATCCATCGACCATGTTGTTGAAAGTTGCCCTTTCTTTTTTAGCATTAAGGTGCACAAAGTCTGTGTTTTGCATGTTGTAAGATAATTTTGTGTGGAATTTAGAAATATTCTTTGCCTTACGGTCTTAGAGGAGGGCTCTGGATGTGTTCTTCACGCCTCTGTCTTCCTGCATTGTATTGGACATGGATCACAGCCTGAGAAAATGAAAGCCTAATTAAGCCTAATAATTGGTGCAACAAGATCACATGGCTATTTTGCATTAGAATAAAGTCCACTGCATGAAAATTAGCCTGGTGAGACTTCTAGGCTGACCCACAGCACTACTGTAATGGTTTCTGGTCTGCCCCTTGATGGCCTGTATGCTTCATATCATCCTTCTATAAGAGTATGTGAAATATTAATAACTGATGAAAACAGAAATGTTTGTCCTTCGAACCACATTACAGCAGAACAGAATACCACATGTTCCAGATTATCTTTAATTCAATTGCGAGTTGAATTGATAGCTGAATGACAGGCCTAGGGTGAAGGCTTGCTGCAGACAGGCTTTGGACTGGGCCCAGGCCGCCTTTCTCAGTGTGGAACTGCACTCAGTCACACCCTGGCGAGGTACCAAATCCATATAATGCTTTACGATTGAACCCTGACCAAATCGCACATTCTCTTTGAATCTATGCCCGTACAGAATGACTCGTACAAAGAAAATATGCTTATGGTGCTTACTGTCTACCTGTCCCCATATATAACAAAATGCCTGTGCAAATATAGGTTTCTGCCCTAGCTATGAATGATAATCAGAGGGGGGAGCGACAACAGGCCCTCCGTGGGCTGAACTGGCAGCTGCCCTGCTATTGTGGTGGCGTTTCCAGCCCTTCTGTTGTAATTGCAGAAAGACCAGTAAAATATCACAGGGAAGGTGAGCAAAACCATGTGAGAGGTTGGGGAGGTAACAGTTGACATCAGAGGATATACAAATAATGTGATATGTCGCTGCCATATAGAGACACTCATCCCCAGCAATAATCATCTAAACTGCTCTGCTATTTAGCAGTTAACAATATATTTATGAACATAAAAATTCGAATATATTACAAATTTCACCATAGCACCTCGTCTAAATGTGGAATGCTTTTGGGGCACATGGTGTATAAATTAAAAGCATTACACCAGTACATCATTTGCTTTTTCAGAATATTTTGTCGTAAACCCAGAATTATTTCCCCCAGTGATCCTTCGCCAAATAGGAAAAGTGAAAATGTTTCTCTTTTTCTTTGGCAACACCTCAATGTAGCTAGTGGTGCATGCTGATAGCCCTTTACCAGCAGCCATTTGCAATTATTCACTACATTTACTCCGCATTATATTTGTTGGACTGTGCGCCAAATTGATTAAACTCAGATTAACGTGTGACAGATTGCGACAAAATAGCAATCTTCTTTGTCTGGTATTGCACACACTCCAAAAGTGCCAGTGACTACTGTGTTGAATGTTGGATAAACACTAACACTAACACTAACTAACACTAACACACCAACACGAACACTAACACACCAAACAATATTCTGGGGGGGGTTGCTCAATCTTGTACTATGCATATTTTAGGGAATGCAACTTCCTAGAAACAGATATTGCATCACAATTATACAGTCTAACCATGTTTCTTTGGTTCACAGGACATGCAGAGTAAACATTCTTTACCTGGTACTGAAGGCCTTACAGTATGTAGGCCACATTAATGCAAAGTGCGATTTTTTAGCTGGTAGACAAAATCTTGCCTTAAAGGGAAGCAAGTCTTTGATTAGCAATCCCCTAGCACTGCTACAGTTCTGAAAATTAATGATACAGAACTGGTAGAGCATCCCAGGAAATAATTTGAAATAAGCCATGCATGCAATACATGAAAAAAGTCCAAATGAAATGCAGCATTACACTACAGGTTTTAGAAGATCAATATTCATCTACAGACATAAATAGATATTTCTTTCAACTTTAAGGACAAAATCATTACCAAGTTTCAAGTGTCCTCCTTTTCAACAAATATAAAACAACGATTACAAAGAAGCACTCAGTGAGGAGATACTGGCAATTGTTATTTTCCAGTATCCTCCTGCTGCACGCAACCAGAATTACGCATGCCTGTTATTAGCTACAAAGATAAACATCCTGTAGCAGAAATGTGAACTTAAAATAAAATACACAGATATTACAGATATTTACAGATATTCAAGACACGACAGATATATGCGGGCCTGTGGAGTGGTGGAACACTAAGAGCGTCCGCCTAGGACGCAAGTTGCCCACTGCAGCCGCGGTTCGAAACCCGACTGTGTCAGGGAGGGGGGAGTGAGAGCCGGCACGAGCTCGCCGAGAAGCGCGAAGAGTGTGTGTCTAGAAAGTAGGTGGGGAAGTCTCGGAGGAGGCGGATCATCACCGGCCTCTGGGAATTCACGGGTGTCAGGAAGCTGATGCCAAATTCCTGGACACTCCCAGAGCATCCGGGAGAGGTGGGATGTCTGCATATTACATCAGACTTCAGTGACAGTGATAAACATGGATTCTCTCTATAATCAATTATATTAGCTGCCCTGATGATGCAGTATGTAGTTTGCTTTTTTTGTTTCGGATTTTTTCCAGTTTTTCTCCCAATTTAGCATTGGGTTAGTGGCAGCCTTTCAGACTATCAGAGCCTCTGCTGCTGACTCCACAGCCCAGCCACATTCATTTGAATTTGTAGACCGAGGGACATAGAGGTGCTTGGCAGACAGTGTCCAGGTATGCCCATGTACCGGGTGAACGTCTGTGTTGGGTTTGGAATCGCGGCTGCCACACTGCACAAAAAGAGGTCTGATTAGCTTCCTGAGCTAAATATCAAACCCAAGAGAACTAATCACACTCTCATTGTAGCTCCAGGGCGTGGCGTGACCTTTTGTTTTGAATGTTCACGTGTTTACTGACATCTCTGAACTCTGGTACATTTCCACCTTTGTACATCCACTCCAAAGAGACTGGGCATCACAAAACCACTGTGGTAAAAGTCCCAGTTCTGAAGACACGTACACACAGCTCCCATTGTGTGTGTGTGTGCATTTAATATATTAATTAAAATTGCAGCATGGTGAAAAAGAAAGGAAATGTGTTGTCATATTCTTAAAAGTCAAACTGAATAGAATACCTGATGCAGAGACCTTTTACCCAATATATCGACAGAGTAACACAATGAAGACAGCTGATGAAACTGATAACCTTTCCAATTTTCCTGAGAGAATGATATGTGTTTTTTTAATATTAAATATGGCTGTGAGGAATTCCTGAGTCATTTCATTTGGCATCTATTCAAAAGTGCCTTGTTATTCTAATGAAGTATATTGCTTTGTATATGTATTTATACAATTAGGCTTGGACATACAGTAGATATCATAAATATCCTCCAATAACTTTCCAGAGAAATGTAGGCGCATGTTCCATTTGTAATTGCTTTGAAATTGCTATTCAGTATGCAACTTGCAACCTCCTTTGACCTTAATTAAAGGAACACTCTGACCAAAAAAATCTCATGATATACTACTTATTATATGCGTAATGGGCTTTTCTTTTGGAATTATTTGATAATTGACTACGATTTCATTTGCCATTTAGTCACACATGGAAAGGCCATAAATGCAAGAGTGTCAACGACAGCATATGGATGGATCAACAAGACATACAGAAAGTAGTACATTATGGATTTTGGTCGGAGTGCTCCTTTAAGCTTGCTCTTAGTGAACTCTGTAACAATGTACTGTATAGAAAGGTTCCATTATATTACAGTTCAGTGTTTGAGACAATATTTCAAAGAGCATCTTTAGAAAGCTGCAGAAGATATGCTTCACACCTTGCTTGAATGGGGAGATACAGAGTTTTCTGACTGAGCTGAACCAGCCAATCGTATTCAAGGAAATTAAGTGTGCAATACAATTGGAGCTGGTTTGTGTTATTTGGGGTATCTTTAAGCTGTTTTCAAAAGGAAATATTTTTCTGCAGAATGGAAACTAATTTGAGCTGGAAATTGTTAAAAACTCTGTTTTTGATGGTAGCTAGGCATAACCAGTAACGTTACTTGTTTCCGTGGCTCTCCAGCAATGAACAATGTAGCAGCTAGCTTCCTATATGTCTTTTCCCTATACCTTCACTTGCGATCTAAAGGCAAAGTACTAGTAGCCAGCCTAAGGTAGAATCCAGAGCCAGGTGGCAGCTAGACAGATAACGGAACTATCTTTTATTTAAAATGTGTTCCTTATTCTGTCCCCGTTATTCTCCCAATTTGGTGGCCAATTGTACTCTCTATTTCTTTCAATTTGCCCTCCCCCACGAGCCCACCGCCCATCACTACGGGTCAAGCTAATACCCCGGGGGCAATGATCCGCCTCCCCCTACAGGGACGCCCTTTGCGCTTCTCGGCGAGCTTGTGCTAAAATCTGTCATTTTTGTAATGACAAATGTTATTTATTTTTAGCCTACTTTTATTACAATGACAACTTGGCTGGTGAGCTACCCACCTCTTGGAACATGGGTCCATTTTTGTGCTTCCTGGAAATATGTTGTCAGCAGTTTTCACGGGTTCCCTAGAGCGTGATTTTGAGACGATCCCTGGAGTGCAGTGCAGGGCCGTCTCTTTGAATCATGCAACGATTCAATCATTGAATTATTGAGTGTTAATGCGGGGCACCTGCCACGGGTTGGGTAATTGGGGCCGGGCCTGTTTATATAAGCAGCTCACCTGGGGAGAACGGGGAAAGCAGGCCATGTGGGAAGGGTGTAGCCCCTTTATTCCTTCTTTGGGTGGTTTCCTTTTCCCCCCTTAGGTTGCTAGTTTTGTTTGCTTTGGGGACGTTTTTTTCGTTTGGTTTATTAGTGGATGTGTGTGAATGTTTTTGTGGTTTGTGTGACGGCGGGATACCTACCGGTCGACGGCGGGTAGGAGGCGGAGTCCGGGGACCTGGGAGGGAGAAGGAACACAAAGGCAACGTCACTTTCATTTCTGCGGTGGAGCGGCTGTGGAGACTGCGGAACAAGCCAAAGCAGAGGGGAAGCGAGGAACCGAGGGTGGCGTTGGAGCTGATTTGGGGGAGTTTCCCCCCAAATCCAAACCGTGTTTTACAGATCTGACCGGGGCAAATGGGACGAGAGCTGTGGTGAAGGGATCCACGAGCTGGGGGAACCTGGAGTAGAGGTGGTGCCGTACCTCTTCACGGAGCAGCCTGGAGTGGTGGCGACCTTTCCCTGTGTGTGTTGTGCGGGGTTTTTAAAATGTTATTTTCTTTTTGTGGCAGTCCCCCACTGGCGTTGCGGCATGGCTGGGGGTTCCACCATATTTGGCTTTTTTTGTTCCATGTTGTGTGTCTGTGGTGTTGGATGGGTGTGGTGTAGTGTGAATGTGCCCAATACGGGTTTAGTTCTCCCGCTTGGAGTGATGAGGCGGGCCACCCCGGGAGGCTAGTAAATTGGGTGTGTAGTGTAGACATGTGTGCAGAGTGCCTCCTTGCATGTAAAATTGAGTCTCTACGGGCGTGTGGTTGTCAGTGTGTAGTGTGCGGTGTGTATGGGCACGCTTACCTGGGGGGGGCTCACAACCCCCGTCTTTATGTTCCAGAAAGAATCCAGGGGCAACAATATTGCCGCATTCTATCTCCTGTTCTAAACCCTCCATCTGTGTATGTTAATACATGAACCTGTATGTTTTATCTGTTTGCTTTGTGAAGTACTTCACAAACTCCATTGTTGCTGGCACTGGGTTAAATTTAAAATAATTAGCTGTGCGCACACACGGAGACACATGCTGGACTGGGATGCTCAGTCTGAGTTTGATGTGAGTGGTACCTGAAATTGGAGTGCGAGAAGTCAGTCAATTTGAAAACTCGCTCTGCGATTCATTCAAATTGTTTGTGCTCCGCTTCCCCTCTGCTCGTGTTCTAGTTCACAAGCTCTGGTGGGGATCTTGACAAACTCGGTTCAATAGACAATTGTCCTGAAGACTTTGCTCGGTACTAGCCTGGGTATTGGAACCATGAGCCCTGGCCTAGGCTGGTTCCTGAATTGCTTCTCTTTTTTTTGCACAGTTCTCTGTTGGAATGTATTATGTCAGAGTGGGTGTAACCTCCTGTTTTTTGTGTTTTGGGTGAAAAATGAGTCTCAAATGTGTTCCTGTTTATTTGTAAGGTTATGCATTAATTTTGCATTGGTGACTTGGGCATTAAGACAAATGAAAACAGGGCCTGGAGTAATGAAGGAAAACAAAAACTGCGTGATGGTAAGAGAGCTGTCAAAATGAGTTAAACTACTTAATGTTTTTCATGCACTCCATTATTTTGAATTGCAAAGAAGAATCTACCCTCAGTTCTCACAGATATGCAAAAGCAAGGCAAGAGTGTAGAATGTACTTTTTGATGTTCATACTATGATGTGTAGCTCTCCACGCAGAAATGCCTTCCTGAATGTGTCTTAAATCTTTTGACATTAAAGGAATTTACTCTGTATTGTGTGATTGTATCTCTTTTCTCACTTTACTTAAAGCCTACAAACTAATTATAGTGTTTAATAATTAGCTTATGATATGTCAGCCAATAAGGGCTCCATATATCACCATTTTGAAATTATACTATTATGATACTCTATGCCCTGTTGTGACATCAGGCCTCAGTAGGTGTATGTAATATTGCATTATACCTGTATGATCTCTATTATACTATTTACAAGCAAGCAGGGATAAAATATGTCATAGCTTTTGGTCTTATAAGCTATCATTGCGATGATTTATGTTCAATTTAAATGTATATTATTATAAAGGCTGTTCCAATAACCTATGAGTTATGACTGCTTATAGCAATTTTAATAATGCGTTACAGGTGCATGATAAGGCACTATAAATGCAATTATAAAGCATCGTATGTGTGCCTCATAGAAAGTGTTACCATTATTTCTCATGAAGTACAGTAAAAAAAATGTTCTAGGCACAGAACAAGGTACAGGACCACCAATTCAATACACAAAGAAGTAATACAACCTGCTCATGCATCCATTTAATATAAGTTAATGAAGCGGAAAGGATAAGATAACTGACCCAGAACTGATTGCAGGGTTGTCCATAAAACAGGAATTTGCTCATCTGAGACATAAGCACACACATAGATGCCTGTTTGGCTACAGTGTGACTGCAGTTTGGCAGTAGAGCAGCATAGTGGCACAGTGGTTCTGGACAATGAGGACAGATTTCATTCTCAGATGGGGCGTTGCCCCCTGCAGCTATGTACATAATTTGATTGGCTTCGGTTAACACCCAGTGGTACAAATGAACGATAAGAGGAAGTGTCACCCATGGTAGGTCTTTCCAAATATGGGCATTTGCTAAGCCAATAAATTATAATGTAACATATGTGTGCTATAGGTCTCCCTTTCCCATGACCCCAAAACATGGCCCCCTCACCTTCTTCCACATAATCAGCCCTGTTAACCTCCACACCTGAAAGCGGGCCGTGTCGGGGCTTTGCATGGGGCCTGGTTAGGAGGGATTGGGTTGCTGATAAAACAAGGATGTTATTTCAGACCAACTGGGGTTCTGAGCCTTTCATCAGCGAGAGGGGGACTTACAGAGGGGGATCAAGGCCTCTGCCTTTCCAGTGGAGGTTTCACAGGCGCTGACTAATCTCAAACTGAAGTAAAGGCCTGGCTTTGTGCACAGCCGGGATGTTTTTAGACAGGTACTGTAGAGATAGGCGCAGAGGGGTCCTGTGTGATTGGGTTGCTGTTCACAGATCTCGCTCCAGTGAGCATTAAGGCAGACAAAGAGGAAAAGCTTCACCTCTGCACCCGGTGCTATGCAGAAACGCAAAAGCTTTGCGCATGAATATTCAATGGGAAAACTACTTGAACAAAAAGCCTTGTTTGTGCTGCATGACCACTACTGTTTTTGTTTGACTTAATATTAAGCATCATATTTAACAGACACCACCCCGTTGGTCAGTTGATCAATAAATTAAAGTTAATTGCCCAGTAAGTCATTTCATTCTGGTCAGCTGGGATGCAAGCTTTTACATTTTGCTTTCAAGTGATTTTTCCTGGTCATTACCTCATTTTGCAGTGATTCAAACATAGTCACTTCCAGAGGCCTGCCAAGTGTTAAAATAGGCAAAGCTGTCCACGCACGCAGCTGTACACACCAACTCACACACGTGCACACACAGACACTCACACGCACATGCACTCTCACACGTACGTGCACACACTTTCATGCATGCGCACAGACACGCGCGCACACACTCTCATACATGCCCACACACACACACACACACACACACACACATCGAACAGGTACAGGGTGCCGTGCAATGAGGAGAACCGTCACTAATGAATTTCCATTATAATGAGAGAGCAACTCCTTTAGGACAACCCGGGCCGCTAGCCTAATTGGATATCTGCGGTGAGTAATGTCTGGTCTGCTATGAAGCAGTGTCCCAGAGAGATATGCTCCCATTACGATGTGATATCTGATCGCAGATGATCTCTGAATAGACTGAGCTGTTTCTGGTTACCATGTGTCTGTCTCAGCTGCCACCGCTTGTTTTTTTTCAAGGCTTGTGTTAACCTGATGCAGCTGCAAAGTCAGCCCGGAGATAACAGGGCAGACGTATCCAGACTTGCTGAACATTCAGATATATTCGCCTGTCTTTGATTTTATTTTTAAGGTGAATCCACAAACACAAGCAACCCACTGCCCCAAATCATTATAAAATATTCAATATTCAATAAGTCATTTGATTGGTCTATACTAGTCAGTATTTGATAGCTTAGGGTACAGCAACTGCACCCATTATAGGGTTCATTAAGCCTCACTTTCCCTCACTGGTATCCAGGACAATCACCACAATCAATTCTGGTGAGTAATCTGGAGGGTTTGTATGAGCAAAGCCTAAAAAATCCATTTCACATTTCCATTTTGAGGCGACCACGCCATCAATGAAATCTCATTTGTGAAATGGAGGACCTCTGGAATTAGAGGTGAGCTGGCACACATGGAGCCATGATGTCTGGTCAAACACTCATTGTGCACATGTAATCTGCTCAGGTTGGCAGCGGAGCAGGGTGGTTGGAGCCAACAGGGTTGGGGCCACCTGGATGGACCAGCCTCTTCCCCCTCACCTCCTCCTTCTCTTGTTGTTTTCCCCCCTTTCCCCCCCTCCCCTACCTCTACTCCTCCCCCTCCTTCTTCTCTTCTTCTCCACCCCAAACTATTTATATCAGCATAAAATAAATGTCAGTGGAAGGAGATGTCTGATCAATTCTTGCTAGAAATGTGTGCCCATTACTGCATGGTCAATATCCTGCAAAGAAATTGTATGGGGTGAAATTTGAATCAAATGTGGGGCCTGATGGTGCACTGGAGGGGGGTCTACACGCTTGGCAAAGGAGTCAATTTATGGAGCCATCTCCATTTCCCAATGTCAATCTGCATTGTAGCTAAGGGCATGCATTTTTTCACCACCTCTCTCAAGAAGCTGCAGTTTCTTTCTGATCCTCAAGGCATCGTTGTAGGCACTCTATTGTCAGTAATTAGTGGCAAATACTCTAATGAACATGACCAATTATACAATTACGTGCCAATCTGAGGTGCAAGGGCGCAAGTCTACAAATTGACGTTGTTTCAGAGAGGGGAGTTTCCTCTTATGGACAAGTTTTACACCTCTAAGTCATGAAGTAAGTTTGTGTGATTTAAAAATATTCGCCCACTCATTTCAACATATCAGTTTCTTTGCCCAAGGATGGGCATGATATGTCCTACAGAAGTGTGAACAGACATATTTTCACAATTGAAAGCAGTAGCCTACTTACAAATCAGTATTATTACGAGTGGGTGTGTGCTGCGCCAACTGCTGACTAGTCTACTACACTGCAATACGCACCTCATTTGTGGTAATTGAATGATTACTTGAGATCGTAATATGTTGATTGCTTAACAAGTAGCTTCAGAAAGTCCTCCATCGACCTCTTAGTGTTTGAGAATGGAACTGCAGGTTCCTGACAGAGGTGGTGAAAAACACATGCCCTTAATTATAGGATAGCCCTTGGCTTTGCTATATATATACAGTATATACTGTATATAATTATTATAATTTTTTACTTTTACTTTTACTTTTCTTTCATTTGAGATGAATATTCACTTTCACTGCCTGTTGCCTGTATAAACCAATTGCCTGTATAAACCAATTGCACAAAGGCAATTGATATTCAACTAAAACATTGTCTGGGAGATTCTTCATAGAATTTCCTTGAGAATGTTATAATTGGTGCAAGCTCGACATGTCAACATGTCCCCAGGAATATTTGTTATTGTCCTGGTAACAGGAGGCAAGCCATAAAAGCAGCTGCTATCTCTCTATTAAATCTCAACAACGACACCCCATAGATGTGGCATAGATCGTCTTCGGCCCTAAGCTAGTTTTTTTAACAAGCGATTGATCTCCTCTTCGACACGTTAATATTCTAGTGGCAAATGCTGCAAGTTTAATTTGGTAAATCTTGACTCATACAAAGGGCATGAAAACGTCAAACTGTGTTCCCATCACATTTACACTACATGGCATTCAATCAGTTCTATTAGAAATGATGGAGAGAGAGAGAGGGAGAGAGATAAAAGAATGTTCTTTTTAAATTGCTCACTTATGGTGGGACCTTTATGTCATTTAACCCATATTTCCTTCCATTTAGATAATTGATTTCTACGTCGGTTATAGCAAGCCTCCAAAGAGGGATGTGAATAGTTTAATAATATTTAATGACCCAAAGATCTCGCAAAGAAGATCCTTCCTTTGCACTGCCACAAAGGGAGTTTAAAAGGTGAGTAACAATGAAAAGAAACCTGCCACAGCTCTGTGGGAGAATTCCAATATCTGTTAGGATGCAGAGGATTAAAATAAGACATCATTACAGCAGCACAGAATTCCTTTACATAGCAAAGGATATCCTGCCTACCCCTCTGGAAAGAAGCAGAGACTAGCTGCAGGCGATGTGGGGGACTGATGTTGGTATAAGTAGCTAATATACTTTACCCTTAATCCTCCGAAACATTAGGGTTTGATACATGCTTCTAGGACCATAAGACTCAAACTCGGCTTCTGTGAAAAACAGATAAGTGACATCTCAAGGGTGATTGTACGTGCAGTAAGATCCCATGCAAATGATTTGTTAGGTGGAAACTGGCATAACAGTGAGACATGCCCTGAAGTGTAAAATGACTATGCAAATTGTTTATGCAAGGAGATTTTTTCCCTGCATGTAATATTTAATCTTGGAGTCATAAGCATCAAATAAGATTAAGGCTTGATTGAAAGGCCAAGTTCAAATAAATGTGTCGCACAGCTTGAATGTTTTATTTTTTTATGAATACACTGTTTCAATCGGTGTCATGCATGTAAAACTAACACAGTTTTAGCAGTTGAATCTTTAATACTGCTGCAATTGTAAATATCCTCCAAATTGTTAAAGGCATTCATTTAGGGCTCTATTCAAAGTTGACCTACTTAAGCACCTGCTTAAGTTCCTCCCGATAATACAACAGTTGTGTGGAAAAAGTTTCTCGACTTCTGCTATGTCTGTGCTTAACTAATGATTTCCAAATACCTGTCCTCTGATGGCTAATTATAATCAACTCTTCCTCTCCTTCTCTCCTTCTGAGACCCAGGTTCCGGCGTGGATCTCTGCATGCCTGGCAAACATCTCTGCCTGGATGTCCACCCACCACCTGAAGCTGAACCTGAGGAAGACAGAGCTGCTCTTCCTCCCAGCGAAGGGCTCCCCGATGATTGATGCTTCAATTACCGTGGAAGGCTCCATAGTGTCTCCGTCCCTGTCTGCCAGGAGCCTTGGAGTGACCCTGGACGACCAGTTGTGCTTCTCGGGCCACATCGCAGCGATCACCCGGACCTGCCGATTCTCCCTCCTTAACATCTGGAGGACCCGACCGTTCCTCACCCAAGAGGCCACACAACTCCTGGTCCAGGCCATGGTGATCTCACATCTGGACTACTCCTTGCTGCCAGGTCTACCGGCCTGTGCCATCAAGCCACTGCAACTGGTCCAGAATGCTGCCGCTTGTCTGGTGTTCAATCAACCCAAGTTCACCCACGTCACCCTCTACTCTCCTCTCTGCACTGGCTCCTCATCGCAGCACACATTAAATTCAAATCCCTGGTGCTAGCTTATCAAGCAGCTAGAGGAACTGCTCCCCCTTATTTCCAGACACTCATCACACCCTAGACCCCAGCCAGACCCCTCCGCTCTGCCTCCTCTGGCAAACTGACTGTCCCATCCCTCCAGCCGCACGGCAGCCACTCCTCACAGTCTCGCCTCTTCTCTGTCCTGACCCCTCGGTGGTGGAATGATCTTCCACACTCGGTCAGGACCGCAGAATCACTTGTGATCTTCCGCAGGAGACTCAAGACCCACCTTTTCAGACTCCACTACCACAGAATTCTGTACATCTAGCCAATTGTCATCATCACTGCCTACATGTTTATTAGTGCTTTTTGTATATGTATACTTGTTTAATAATTGAATAATTACTAACCTTTTCCTTCCTGGTGTGACAGGTATGGTATGCAGCTACCAAAAACGATGTCTATTACGCTGTATTACTGCACTGATCTCTTGCACGAACAATGATCATAGCGCGAACAATGATCATACCATGTGTCAATGCACATCTTGTAAGTCGCTCTGGATAAGAGCGTCTGCTAAATGCTTAAAATGTAAATGTAACATTTCAGACAGTTTTGTTTCAATGGTGTTTTCCATTCAAGAGCCTCAATTCCCTTTAAGGATTGATTGCTGTTTTTTATGCAAATGTCGAATGAAATTCACATGAAAATAGATGAAAACTATGAATGGGCATTGACATACAGTGGGTTCGGAAAGTATTCAGACCCCCTTAAATTTTTCACTCTTTGTCATATTGCAGCCATTTGCTAAAATCAATTAATTTCATTTTTTTTCTCGTTCATGCACACACAGCACCCAATATTGTCAGAAAAACACAGACTTGTAGAAATGTTTGCAGATTTATTACAAAATAAACACTGAAATATCACATGGCCATAAGTATTCAGACCCTTTGCTGTGACACTTGTATATTTAACTCAGGTGCTGTCCAATTCTTCTGATCATCCTTGAGATGGGCCTACACCTTCATTGGAGTCCAGCTGTGCTTAATTATATTGATTGGACTTGATTTGGAAAGGCACACACCTGTCTATGTAAGGTCCCACAGTTGACAGTGCATGTCAGAGTAAAAACCAAGCCATGAAGTCCTAGGAACTCTCCATAGACCTCCGAGATAGAATTGTGTTGAGGCATAGATCTGGGGAAGGGTATAAAAACATTGCTAAAGCATTGAAAGCACCCAGGAGAACAGTGGGCTCCATCATTGTGAAATGGAATAAGTTTGAAACCACCACAACTCTTCTTAGAGCTGGCCGTCTGGCCAAACTAAGTAACCGGGCAAGAAGGGACATGGTCAGGGAGGTGACCAAGAACCCAATGGCCACTCTAAGAGAGCTTCAGAGTTCCTCTGCAGCGATGGGAGAACCTGGTAGAAGGACAAACATCTCTGCAGCACTCCCATCAATCAGACCTTTATGGTAGTGGCTAGACGGAAGCTACTTCTGAGTGAAAGGCATATGACAGCCCACCTGGAGTTTGCCAAATGGTACTTAAAGGACTCTAAGAGCATCAGGAAAAAGATTATCCGGTCTGATGAGACACAAATTGAAATTTTTGGCCTGAATGGCAAGTGCTACCATAAAGGTCTGATTGATGGGAGTGCTGCAGAGATGTTTGTCCTTCTACCAGGTTCTCCCATAGGGAAAGCTACTCTACGAGGCCGGCGGATCTTGAGACGGAACTCACGACCCGCTTTCTGGAGACACCCTTACGTGCTTCACAGCGAGTTTGTGCCGACCCCCCCCCCCTCCCTCAGGAGTAGACAGCCAAATGACGCCCCCGATCAGGCTAACAGCCAGGGCCGATCCGGCAGAGACGGGTTTTGAACCGCATCGCTGATAGGCAGCTCACACTCGGACAGGATCAGCTAAATACGGGTGCATTAGACCGCTGCGCTATCCACCAGCCTCCAAGCAGTTTTTTGAGCTATTGCCCCACTCGTTGGTAATATTTAACTGAATACGATTTTTTTGTTGTTGAGAAAATGGAAAAAAATTACAGAAATCATTACAGTTCACTCTCCAAACAGTACAAACATTTACAGTGAAGCAGTCACTAGTTTGACATTTCTATTTTACTCTTGGCTTAAAGTGACGATATCCAGCTTGTTACACAAATCACAGGGCGTTACATCAGCTATTCAATCACCCAACCAGAACCCAGACATTCCCTTAATGAAATTTAAACAAACTCAGCAAACTCTGACAGCAACGCATGAGCAAACTTACTGCCATTATTTGGGTTTCATTTTGATTCACCAAAAATTCTTCTCAGACAGTGATTTATGAGCTCAGGAAAGCCTGGTCTGTATCAAAGTTGCAGCCCTCTGCTTTGTGCTCTATCGTGCCTCACCGCAAGTGTATTTTAAACATGCAGCGACCGTGGTCTCCATTATCAGAAGTTAAAACGTAGTCAAATCGCACAGATCAGTACATTTTACTACATTTGAAGTGGGCGATAAGAGCTCCCCGACACCGAACACTCTGATTTGATGGCTTATGGAGAGCACTGTGTCCCTGGGTCACTTGATCTGTCACCGCTGCGGTTCTTCCGTTCAGCGAGCTGGAGAACCTCCACTGACAAACGTAGCACGGCAGCCAAGAACTTGCCGGGGATCTGCCTGGGATACGAAACACACCCAGAGACAGGGGTGGGGGAGGTGTGAATGTGATTCAGTGATGATCTCTCATCTGTCCCAGACACGCAAATGCTACCTCAGAATGCGGCCTGCTCGCAGCAGGTTAGAGGGGGGTCACAGCACTCTGATCGCTGAGGCTGAGAGGGAGTCATTGCAGACTGTGGGAAGACCTTTTGAGATCATTAAGTCATTAGGTTTAGGGAAGAAACTGTGTCACTGGTTTCCATGGATTATAGGCTCCATTCGTAAGGCTAATGGTGGAGTCACAACACTCACGAGGGGATAACTGCGAGGCTGACGAAAGTCACTGCAAGTCATTTGGAGGTGTCGCCATGGGGCTGAAGAAGGAATCATGTTGACAGGCTACTACACCCTGGCTAGAGAAAAATACTATAAAACCACCACGTCTTTTTTAGGGGAACGGGGTTACACAGCTAAAGGTTTTTTTTTTTTTACAACGTCCTGATGGATTTTTGTACATAACACGCAAAAATGGGTGGTTCGAAGTTCAAAGTGATATATTTCACATTGGGAAATGCAATCTTCTCCTCCGCTGAAACCAAGCGTGCTTCAAGATAAATAATGTGAACAGGGCCGCAACTAAATCAAAGTAATTACAACTTGATCCACTATTACTGTAGCCAGTGAGTAATAGCTGGCTGCAGTGACCAATATTTCTGTAATGATTACTCCAAACTATCTTTTGAATCGACTGCCATTTGTTTCGCTGGCACCTCGCACCTGGATTCCGGTGGAACGTAGGCAGGATGCTGGAGGCGGCGCGCGGCTACGTCCCTGCACTTTCTCTCTTCATGTGGCACCTATGAAAATAATGCTGCAGTGAAGCACGGGCTGCCCGCTCGGCCAGATGGCCGGCCATATAATAACAGCAGCATGGCAGGAATGTCTTTGATCCAGGACTTATTAAGAGGAAAGCTAATTTGGAGATTTTGCTGACACGTCCAGAAGACAAGCTAACAAGCCTGGGGCATACTATAACCAGACTAAATGCTGAACTAAACGGCTTGTACGATGGCCGAAGCTTGAAAGTGACATTTGGAGGCTGCGAACAGCAAGATAACTGTGTTGGAACACATTTTGGAGAAATGAAAATGATAAAATCATTCACAGAATTGTTTTATCTTCTGCTTTTGCTAGGCGCAAAATTTTAGGTCCCACCACATGTTTCTTTGCAGGATTACATCTGAACAGCCCCCAACCCCCCCAAGTTTATTTTATACACAGGGATATGCCTATCAGTTTTAATCCAGGCTCCTGAATTGTATTGGTTTTAAATCCCCATTAGAATAGACAGGCTTAATTAGAATTCAAAATGAAATGTAATCTTATGTAAATTTTTATCAATATCTCCCGCTTAAGTAAAATATTGCTGGACAGCATTGGTGAGCTATAAAAAGGGAATGGTTTTTTTTTGTCTTATATTTTATTCTAATTCCTTACATAAAAAATGTGTGTGTAGACTATTCTTTTTTATGGCACAAAAAGATGTACGTATGTAAATAACCGTGATCAACTAAAAAGCCTCTCAATTTGCTTGTTTGTTGTTTGACTAGTGAATGTTGATTTTAGATAGACTAGGCCAATGAGCATCCATACAAATGCTTCAGCTGTGCACACACTCACCTGACAATTCGGCTTTATGAAGAAGTAAACCCAGGGAATGAAATATGCGCCAGATAGGAAGTTCAATACAGCTGTCAGATTATCTCACAGCGTTGGCAGGCAATGGATTCGCACTTCACAGAAGAGCGGCCAAAGAGTTGGTTTGGCGATGCAGAAACATCTGAAAGAATCCATGACTCATCACACCTGAATTAAGACTTCCCAGCTCATATGTTAACGTTTTCAGTCCCAAAGATTTGAGAGAGAAATGATAACCCATAAAAATCACTCTGGTGTGGGGAAATAAATAAGATGGAGAGACAATGAATAATTTGCCGTAGCATGAGTAACGTCCTCTGGAATCATCGGCACCCAGACCATTGCAGGAGATTGTTTTCATGTCACAGGGCAGAGTAGCCATGTCAATGGCATTTTCACCAGAATGTCAGCATGACGAATGTATTTTACTAGCCTGCCACGCGAAAAATATGTTTGTTGACTTCAAACTGCCTCTGGGTTTTCAAACAGCAGCCAGGCCCGGACAAAGTGCTTAATAAGGGCCATAAGCCATAACTAATATAATGGTTACATCAGTTCAATGCAGCGGAGAAAGGCAGCCTCTTTCAAGATAAACTCAAGGGAAATGATTGACGATGTTTCACAAAACCATTTCGATCTGAGCTCACTAAAGTAGGAATAATGTCACCTAACCTCATAGTTAGGACTTTTGGTTCGACCTTATCATCAGAATTCAAGAGTGAAATGGGCCTAAAGGAGTCATATTTTGTTGGGTTTTTGTTTGAGGAGGTCAGACATACTTCATGAAATAAACGTAATGTCCTGCTTGGGGAACATTCCTGGAACGGGCAGTGATCGGAAGCTCACAGTCATTTTGATGTCTTTCGATCTTGTTTTTTATTCAAATTCCAGACAACATGATTGCTAGGGGCTCCCGTTGATAGCATTGGTGTTCCCAAAAAAACAGAGATGACCTTTACGGACACTATTATCAAAAACATGCACTGGTAATGTAAAGACTGTTTAATTAAGAATGTATTCAAAGATGAGTTTTCAAAACCAGTTGCAAAATCAATTATAATTAATTAATTCAATTATTAAATACAGTATATATAGTATATATACTATTACAGAAATATAATCTAGATTTTTTCCAGATTTTTATTTTTCAGAGAATATGAAGAACTGCTCTAGAGCTAGGAGGCCTGCACATTACTTCACAACAAAGAAACATGAACGGTGAGACCTGAGCATGCATCATGAGTTCACCAAAAGTAGTAGCAGTTACTGTTCACATACAGTGCTCTAGAAAAAAAAGGCTATTGAAGGCTTTTAATTTTGGAAAACAACTACGAGAAAAGTGAATATAATTTTGTTTATTAACAATTGTATTTAATTAAAAAGCAAAACGCATTGCCATGGGCCAACATCTGTGACGTGCGGGCGGATTATTCTGACGTTCAGTTGGATTTGAACCATCGAAGCATTACAAATAATGTGAGTTTCAAGCTTTAATAAAGAAACAGAATAAACCTTGTGTTCTCACAGTAGAAAGTTGAACCACTTTGGAGCAGTAGAAAGTTTAACCACTTTGGAGCTGGGACACTCTTAAATATCTGAAATATAAGATGCCAGCCCTGCCCAATGCCAATGCACATATCAGTGTTCTGTTGTTCACGGGCACAAAGGCAGCATTTTATTTTCAACCACTGATATCTGTGTTCACATTCACCGTCCCCGTAATTGTGTCCTCCTCTGGGCTTCCCTGGTACTTTTGACTCAGAGACATTGATGAGGTCCCTAATTGTAAGGCTTGAGTATCCACAAATAGCAGTCTGGTGACTGGCACAGGTTACTTCTCCAGTGTGTTATTAGCGATCAATATCCCCCCCTCCCCCCTCCCCCCTTCTGTAGAGGAGTTCACTTCAAGTGTCTCCACCTCTGCTTAAGCAGCAGAGCTTGACTTGTTGTGAAGTAATATTTGCCTTAATATTTGGGCTTTTGATAATGTGAGTGTCACCTTCTTCTGTCTAAGTGGAATAGCTCTAAACTTCTTACTTATTTGTGAGTAACATAAAGCAGGATTTTTATTTTTTTTACATCGCTGTGTCGTTTTCGCTAATCATACTCCGTGGTTGTCTGTAAAAATGGAACTGAAGTAAAATTCCATGAAAAGCTGTCAATTTCTATGTGTGTTCTACGTGATAACACTAACATGATGTGGCACACATCGGCAGTTATGCAGAACTCAAAATAAACCAAAATCATAGGATATATTTGTTTTGACTTCAAATTTGTTTTTTGTTTTTTGTTTTTTTGTAAAGTTTCTTTTTACTTAAAAAAGCCATTAAGCAAGGCATGAATGACTTAAGCATCCCTAAGTGGGATTTTAAATGGGGTATTTTTAATGAGGCGTACAGTATGAGTTCTATATGAGAACAGGTTGCACGGTTCAATGGCAATAGTGAGTCTAATGCAGATACAGATTCAGAATTAAATTTCTCTGCCCTAGAGAATTGAAATGAATTAATTCTGAATTATGAACCACCATATTTTGGTTCCTCATCTGTCATTCTGACTATCATAGGCATAGGCATCCATGCAAGAGGGGGTGCCTAGTTATTACACTAATTATTTACATTTGAGCTGAACATGAAGTGAACTTGAATCTCACCCATGAGACGCAACTGTGTCCAAACGGACTACGCAAACACAACAGAATAATGCACTAGACGCAATGACGTTCACTGTTACATTTCCCCCCCTTTGATATAGCTCAAATAAATTCTGATATTTATTGCGACAGGACATCGTGTCAGATATTAACACAGCAACATATGCTCTCTTCAGTTTCTGGTGATGAGGCAAAGCGTGAAAGGCTTTGATGTCTGGTTCCAGTTTCTGCCGCCTGTAAAACCTCCGCTGGCTTGATTTATAGTGCAGAGGTCCTGTAAAATATGTGCAGCACACATGACTTACAGTCCCGTCTGCAACTCCGACTGAGGAAATCCTAAACAGATTGGCCAGATTCTTTAACACCCTTTGGCCGAGCTTTAAAAAGGAGCAAATCAACGTCGGCCAGGCCACAGGCTACACTCATCGAGGGAAGGGTTCACTTGGATATTTCCCTGTGGACGTATACATTTCATATTCAGCCAAACTTGCTGGGAGTCAAATGCAAGATATCAGGCGTTCGACGACTCGTTTTCGAGTGCTTCCTCCCCTTAAGATTAGCAAAATAATGACCGCGTCGGATATCCGTGTTACGTTAACCGTTTCGCTTGATATGACGTGTGAATTGAAATGTGAAATATTAATGAGAAACATATGGACTGTTCTCTTCAAAACGCGACGCTGATCTGGCACAGGTTCAGGGCAGTTAGCACAATGGGAGACTGCGTTGTGGTTTAGTGCACCCATCTTTTTATGTATTCAAGATGCGTGGTGCAGAGAGACGACGGGGAAAACAACATCCTCCGCTTATGTAATGGCTCCCTCGGTTATTAGGTGCTGATGATGCCCAATGCATTTGATAATGATACATTGAAGGCACTTAAAAAAGTGATGCGCTCCTGAAAGCAGCCATTAGGCCTACGCAAATGTGAATGCAAATTACGATTATGTTAAACTTTCAAACGGAGGCTGGTCGATCAATATACTGCCCATAATGGGGTGTAGAATAACAGATATATGATTATAACAGATAGATAGAATAATAGATAGATAGAAAATGACACTTTTGGGGCTTTTAGTTTTGGGGTTCTTTGCTACTGAAAGGAGCAGATACGCTTGCATGGACAGCATTGTGTAGCACAATGACCCTCATCTATTGACCTCTGATTCTCAGATGAATTATGCAATCCCACCTCACCCCCACCCCAGAAATAAATAAGTAAATAAGCTTCGGCTACACTCACGGGAGTGTTCATAACTCTCAGGAGATTTCAGGACAAACTTTCATCACCAGAACCGCCATGTGGACTTATTTAACCCTTGCAAGTCAAGTGGCTTCTTGGTGAAACCACGTGTTTTTAATTCGTTCCGGAAATTGCACCGTGATTCAGGAGAGAAACCACAACATTTCATCTGACATAGAGAGCGGTGGGAACGTGCACCAGTCTCCCGCTGCGGCCCTCCTCCCTCAGCACGGCTCCGCCCGCTGAGGCCGCCACCCCTTTGAGAAAAACCACATCCTTTGTTTTCCCATATGTCATCTGTACGGTGATATTATAACGCCTCTGGCTGCGCGTTTTACCAGAGAATGACATTCCTGTCTGCCCGCTTTGACGACGATCTATTTTTAACATTCTGATGCGACCGACGTTAACGGAAGGCTCTTTGTGTTGGAGGAGGTTCTTCTAGGGAAGAGATAAGTAAAGCCTTGCCAATCCCAGAATGCGTGCCACTGCCCTTTAAAGGGCACAAGTTAATCCTGTGGGTACAAGATGGCTTCCCGTTCCATATGCACGTGGCTGTGGCCTTTAGCATCAAATACGGCTGGGCTGAAATAGCTTTTCTGCTCTGCAAACAATGGTCGGATGTCATGTTGTACTCTAAATGAGAACTCACATACGCCATCATCTATATTTAATGTTGCCAGGATGAAGTCAGAATCGGAAAACCAAATGACAGCTCACACACACGGCTTGTACGTGGCTTGTTAATATGGTGTCTTGATTCTAGATCGAGATTTACTGGAAACGCTTTAAGCTCAATTCAGCGAGACAAACACATTTTTTCAAGGGTCATGCTTTATGGTTTGTAGCCACATAAGGTCAAAAACTTTCTTCTACGCACTTATAGTCTGGGAGTGTACTTTATTACAGAAATATATTTACAAAGAAGCAATATATTCTGAAATCATCGTCAAAACCATTGGAGGGGAGATAGTTGAACTGACAGTGTCTACCTTCTCTCAGTGCCCACAGACATGTTTCCCAGAGAGAAAGCCTGTGGACTGCACTAATGACTGTGAAAATGTAATGGTATTGGCAGGGGAGTGGACAGGTGATGTGTGAATATTTCAGAAGGATGTGAATGTAGGTGTGCGGGCCTCACGGATTCCCAGCATGGCAGCTTCCCGACTCCACACTTCTTCGTTATCGTTCCTATCAAAACATTACAGCTTGGGACAACAAGATCGTAAATAACACTGAGAGAAGTGTGACGTCATTTCAGAAACTCTGGCCTGACCAGGAGCTTAACTGTGGAATGCTGCCAGTGGCTTCGCTTTCATGAGCAGAAACTTATACGATTTTGGGTCATGGTGATTTCCAATGTTGTGCAACTGGCATAATGGAAACAAGCAGTGCGCACATAAAAATAAGAGTTAGTCAACTTCATAAAAACTTTGGACCGTAGCATTTTACTAAGTCGACAGATCTGGGAAATGCCAAATAACTGTTTAAGTGTGCATTAAGGCAACCCCGACTGCGCCAGCCTGGCTCTCACCGGGAGTCCCATTCGGGGGCCAGCGATTGGCTGTCCGTCCCCAGGGGGAGGGGGGAGAGAAACCGGCGTGAGCTTGCTGCGTGCAAAGCGGCTCTGTGTGTGTCTGAGTTACACTCGACAGCTTGGCGAGTTCCGTCTCAGAGGAGGCGGTTTGGCGCCTTTGTCACTGCCCATCCCAGAGTGGCGGTGGCGAGCTCATAGTGTAGTTGGGGGGATTTTTGAATTAGAAGAGGGTAGAGTTGGCCACCAAATTGGGATAAAATTAGAAAAAAAAGTTAAATGTACATTAAGGACAAGGGAAACAGTACAATCTTCATAAACGCACCCAACACCTAGGCTGCATTAAAAAATAAAGCATTCTGCATCTGCATTCATGTGTGAATTATTAATTCACATCATTGCTAACCACAAGATGTGAGCTTTCTCAAGTCACTTGACACCACTTTTCCCAATTTTGAAACACCTGTCCACACCTGTCTGGTTTTGTGCACAAAAAGGTACATTTTTAATGCCGAAAGGTAAACAAACAGCATATTCCTTTCCATCGTTCAATGCCAGGAGAGGTAATATGGAAGCACATTTCCTGTCTGAGAGCAGAGTCAGGTTTAGGACAGGTATCCACGCATTGGTGCCAAACCGAAACTAAGCTGCTCCATTTCCCCACTGGGGCCACATATACAGAAAAATGTCGCTTTGGATAAAAGCGTCTGCTAAATGGCATATATTATATTATTATTATTTCTTTAAATGGCTAGTGTACTTCCAGTTTGGCATCGATTCACGGGTACGTGACTAGCCTGTCTCAACTCTGTTTTATTAACCCTGGCTGAGGGCAAGGCCTTCAGGTGAAGAACAGCTTCCTCATTAGCTGTTTAGTGCTCTCGCATCCTCTGACATGCAGCGGGCCTCCCTGAATGCCTGGGGCTAACATCCCACCCGCTACAGCAGTCCATGCCGTTTACTTCAGCCTCTGTGGTCCGGATGAGAAGTGATGTTACGGTCCTGCGCAGACCTGCCGTCCCGGATCATGGCAGAGCTCCTCTCCTCCCCGAGGCCCGGGGCTGGAAACACAATCGCCCCGGGAGGGGTCTGTTTACGCCCACCAGAGAGCAAAGAGAAGCAACCAAAGAGCAGGGGAGGGACACTGGCCAGGATCTGACCGCCAAACCTTCGGGACGTCTCGACCGGGAGGCCCCCCGTGGCACCCATGTCCAAGAGTACTTTATTTGTTGTTTACAACAGAGGACATCCAGCAACATTCCACTGCAGACTAAAAACCACCCTCAATGCTCCACCCTTCAATTAAGGAGCAGTTTACCCCCCTTTCAGAGGTTGTTCTGGGTATTGCTTTCTCTGCAAATGAAAGGTCCTGCTTCGCAGGGGGACTCCAAGATTCACGATGCGGAACCGAAGAACCTGGAATGTCTCAATAGTGAGCGTTTGGCGGTATTTTCTGAACAGTGATCTACTGTGCCGTTCACTTAACATTTACGTCACATTTATTCCTTTTGCAGATGTTTTTGTCCGTAGAAATTTGAATGGTCACGAGGGCAAACAATTCCAAGTGCAAATATCACGGGTAACTACAAGCAAGAGAACTGAGTAAACATTAAAAGTCGTAAATGTAGCGCAAAGCTGATCGGACGCAGCCACAATACGAATGTCTAGAAGAAGTACTCTCCTATTGATAATAATGCAGTGGGGTACTGTCCCAACCGAAATTAAGGTTATTTTTGTAATAAGAGTGGGAATAGGTTTTCTGTGTGTTGGAAACAGCGACAACTGTTTTGCAAAGATCTTGCAAACCCAATAGTAGTCAATAGAATGTGAAAGATGTTACATTAAATCTGTGTGTAACATTACGTCCTTTTAAAGATGTGTGCTGCTCTCAATAGCCAAACCAGCATTGCCGTCCCTCAGAGACGCAAGGGCAGGCCTGTTTCGGGTTTTGGTGGAGGGGTTTGAAAGTTGCATTGGACTGGTGAGTTAACCGTGCTGCATTTACATCTAAATCGCTTTATTAAATATTTGTGTTCACGAGGCCAGTTTGGCCAGAGGAGAAGGGAAAGCACATGGGGTTGGCCTCATCATATTAATGAATACAGCCCTGCCTCTCAGAGTGGCACTCTTGCCCTTTAACTCCACACATCGCTCGCAATGAAATATTCATTAATGTCTGATATTGCCAACCTCTGCCTCGCACATTGGAAAATGCGCTAGGCTAACTCACTGTTACTCATTTAGAAGACTATTCTGTATAACAGTGGTGGGCAGTGTGCTTCAAAGCAGAGAAGCAGAGAACCCACCTTTATTTTATACCTATCCTATGCTGTTTTGATTGAATAACAAGCATGCAAGTTTATATATGAAATATATACTGTATATATATATGCAAATGTATAAATGTCTGAGAAATAAGTAAATCATTTGCAATTGGCTGCTTATTTTTCATTTACCTGAGTGCATTAAATGTGAAAAATGTATACAGGCAGTCCCCGGGTTATGAATGAGATCCGTACTTAAGTCTGTCTTTAAGTTGAATTTGTCTGTAAGTCGGAACAGGTACAGTTCTTATTAATCGTCACTTGTCAAATGTTTGTCTTAGTATAGTATTTATTTGACCTTTCTGTGCATATAAAACACTTAAGAAAAACTTCCAAATACAATAAAACATCTTAAACATAACATTCAGTACATAATAATACTGTAATAATAATAATAACAATGCTGTAATATTAATAATACAGTCATAATAAAAGTAACTATGTACACACAGTACTGTACTGTAAAAAAAACATTAAAGAAACAGTTCTTAAAACAGTTTAGATAGAAAAAAAGAAAAAGGATCATGATTAATGAACCAACCCCTACTTGCAACAAATGTCTTCGTCGCAATCGCCTTCACTTGCTGCACGAGCAGCTTTTAAGTCATCTCTTTATTATTTCCATGGTGATTGTTTTCCTCTTCTTTGATGCATCACCAGCACTTGCATTGGATTTACGCTTTGGAGGCATCGTTGTAAGGGTAAGAGAAAGAGAAAAACAGGACCGTGATCTGACTTAAAATAACGGACGGTGATCTCTGTTCCTTGACCAACGAACCGCTGAAACCGCACAATGTTTTCATTAGCATCACAAAGTAGTGCGTGCGTTCGTTATTACGAACCATTGTATTTAACTCAATTAAAAAATATATAATAGGCCTTATGGCAGTCCGTTTGTAAGTGCGAGTTGTCTGTAAGCCGGACGTTCGTAACCCGGGGACTGCCTGTATTAAACTTTTGGTATTTTCCATGGGCATCTGGTATTTTCTCAATAACCATTTCCTTTCGAGCAATCAACTCTAAAATTGCAGCTCCATTGACCATTGACCACCCTCTCATTCACATCCAGGAAAGCATACTTGTCTCCCTGCCTGAGCTATTACATACTTCAGTAATAGCTGGAACATGACAATCTGCCAGGGAGACCTTGATATTTGACATATCCCAATTGCAGTTAGCCTCTAATCACTGCCACTCTGAATAAACAAATACCTTCCCGACATTCTTGTGCTTTTGTGGAGACAGAGAGGTGAGTTTGGGACAAGAAAAGACCAGTGAAAAAGATATATATTTTTTTGCCACTTACTTCATCATTTTTGTAAGTGCCTTTTTTCAAATTGACCCTGCTGTCTAATGATGTATAGCCCGTTAGAGGCAGAGTTCCATTAAGATGAGAACAACGATGCTCTACTGGTGCGCACAATTGTAACCGGGAGAAAGGCTGGCGAGATACCCAATCCATGTCATGGATTTTACAGATTGATTCTTTCGGCAGTGTTGAGTACTGTCCGCAGTGACAGGATCCGCTCTGAAACACAGCCTTGGGGACATAGGTGGTAATTAGGGAGGAGTGGAAGACCTAATAACATCTTCTCGCGGCTGTCATCAGGCATCAGACTAATGTCGCCTCAGGTCAAAGGTTAAACACCTCTCCGTGACCACCCTCTAGCTCTGTTTCTGGTATCGGTCGGCTGGTTGGTGCAGGTGCAAACAAACCGTAAGGGCTGTGGTGTGTTTGGGCTCGGCATAATTATCACCATTTATCCCCAAATAAGACAACTGATATTAAGCTTTAGCGAATACTTAATCAAACCTTCGATCCATACCGGTGACAGACACATTTTTTTTGACCTGTCAGAGGGCTCTGTTGGGCTCACTGGGTTTGATTATTTCCAGCTGGGCCCCAACACCAATTTCATCCGGGCTGGATCGAAGATAACACACACGGAAAGCTATTACAGGCACAAGTACAAACGCAAATCCTCCCTCAAATTATGATTCTTTCTCATTTTCCCCGACCCACATTGCTGCCACGGCTGTATAAATCTGCCTCCACCCTCTTATCAGCCCACCCTGCCTCCAAACATCACGCACAGCAACCCTCATATCGCCACACCAGCACCCCCACATCCCCCGCTCCCCTACACTGACCCCCGGCCAGATATCTCCAGGGAGACAGGCTTTGAACGCGGCCTAGTAATAAAGTGTCCTGTCACGGGCCGGCACATTCACTCCAACCCCAGACCCCTCCCCTGGCCCGGGGGGTCTCATCAGTCAAACACGGAGAGCAGGACTACACCCCGCTCCCCCAGCAGACGCAGGCCTGGAGAGGGGGGCCTGTCTGTTACCAGACCAAACCGGAAAAGCATTCCAGGACACAGGTCAACAAAGGAACGGGGCGAGCCATCTGTCATCCCACCAACAGGCAGGTTGGCTTCACCTTTAGTGCCTTTAGCCTCCCCCCATGTGCGCTCTGACCAACCCCAACCCCTGGATTCAATCAACATTGTCCTTAACTTTGACCTACAAATGAATTGGCTGCACAATACAAAGTATTTTTTTTTCCACTGATATTGGAGAACACTGAACTTCATGAACTGTGATTGTGAATAGAAGATTATTACAAATTATGGATGCGTGTTGATTAAATCCAGAGGTAAATCTTGCAGTTTCACTGGGTTGTTTCCTTTTACAAAACCCAGTTATGCCTAAACATCTAACAATTGTGTTCAGTGGCATTTAGGGTATGACAGTAATAAACAGTATTTAGCAGCATTCCAATCCAACATTTGAAATATGTGAAACAAATATGTGAAACAAATAACTAGACAATGCTTACAAAGCTCTTCCAGTTTTTATTTTACTCAAAGGCAATATATTTCAACATGTTGTAATGAAACAAACTGGCATACCTTGGGACATTTTTTACTCTTTGTAAAGTATCCTCAGATCTTGAGAAGGATACCTAATCAATCTCGTTTACACACATCATTGAATATACACACTACAATTTCAAAGTGTAAACATTTCCCTTCCCATAAGCTAATTCACAGAAAACAAGATTGGCTGGGTGGGTGGTTCTCCAGCAGCAAACACAACCTTAGAGCATTTCCCCTTTTGAGTCTGTTCAGTGTAAGGGGGGTGAACAGCACCATTTGTTAGCCATTATGATTGAAGGAGGAACTGCATGAAGGTCACACAGGAAGTACTTCAGGAGACTGCTGACATGTGCAAACAATTATCTCAGCTTTATCAGAACATCTCATAATCATGAAAAAGGGAGATTTATTTTAAGGGTGTTTTGTTTTTTAAATGAGCATCTTAGATACAGATTGTATATATATATATATATATATATATATATATACACACACAACTTTACACTGTACACAGGTAGAAGTTTCATCTACATCTACCTTTTATCATGTAAAATGTGGTCTGGCCTGTTTTCATGATTAAATATGGGTTTGATACTGTATCAGTGCAATTTCCAATTAGGAAAAGCGATTGCACTATTTAGGTCATGCACAATGCATGCATGGCAGGTGTTCACAAAAACTCAGGCCAGGGCCTTAGGTGGAGCTGTCTGTTCATTCACCAGGGCTTTCATCATTTTTGAGCCACGCCTTTATGAAGGATGTACTTCATGTCCTTCAATCCTTCAATTTCAGCCCTTACTGAAAATGTTAGCATTATGCTTATTATGGTTTTTTTTTCTTCTTAAAATGCAATGATAAGAGATTAGATGAGGTAAAAAAATTATAATAAATTTCTATAACCAATAAAAGAAAGCCCTATCTTACCCCGGGTATCGCCATGGTGATGGTTCTGTAAAGGACGCATTGTGAAGATGAATTCATGCCAACATTGGACCTGAGCTAAATGTCTCATTAGCATGTGCCACAGCCATCACAGTTCTGGGGCAGTGAATCTGCCTATGAGAATATGCTGTGGTAAAGGCGCTGAAATGAGTCTGAAGTGTCTCGTTACTTGGCATTGGAATTAGGTGCCCGCTCCCTTTACCAACATTTAGTACAAAAACACTGTCACCAAAATGGCATCTTACGAAGTCATAATATCCTTCAAGAAAGGCCAGAACCAAGGCTAACCGATGGCCACCAAGCATCTATAATTAGTGAAGTGTTGAACATGACAGAATGTTTTGAATCCACAGTAAGGTTAGAAGCCGGTGGCTATGGAACAAGTTTGTCTGCAGTCAGTTACAGCCGGATCTACAGGGTGCTCGACAAGAACCGCTCAAGTCTAGATGGTGACCTCTTCTGGTCAACTAAATAGCACAGCATCTTCAACAAATGGTCTGTCCTGACTTGTAACCGGATAAATCTTTTACAAGGCCATTATTCCTGCTTGTAAAACAGTCCATTCACAGAATCAAATCAGAGCAGATTCTGCACATATAAATAGATCACTATAGCATTAGGACGGGCTGGCAATGAACTCGGATGATTAGATTAGCACACCCGTATAATATATAGCCTGGTAGATCTGCACATCGTCTGTTCTAATCTAATGTCCATGAACAAGCGTGGTGTGTCTGGCCCAAGGAATTTATTTATTGGATTATTGATTTTATGCCACATTTTGATGGAGATTTGGCTTCTGCATTTACCTCTGCTCTGAACCACGGCTCGATGCTCCCATCTGTCACATAATTCAAAGATGCCAGAGTAATCACCATCCCCTTCGAATAATAGGTGCATATGTGAGCACACAGGAAAATGTTCAATGTTAAACAGAATATATTTCATCCCTGTCGGACTCATAAAAACTCTGTTCAAGTTGAATTAGCACTGAACATTTTACAGTCTACGCCCTAAAACTAGTTCCAGCTAACCCCCCCCTCCCCTTCTCCCCAATTCCTACAGGGGCAGAATGTAGCTGTGTCAGTGGTTTACTGTACAGAACATGGAGGCGGGGATAATGACTCATGAGGGTTGGAGTGAACGTAATGCTCTGCTGTGCATTGTGGATTTACCCTACTTTACTCTCCTCGGCCCAGCTACCATGAAACATTTCGAGAACGTTGAGGAACGTTCCAATTGGATTCCTCTTTGGCTGTGAGATAATGTTATCAAATCAAATCAAATCAAATGTATTTGTATAGCGCTTTTCACAATTGAATTGTCACAAACCGCTTAACAGAGGGGGAACCCAGGCCTAGACCCCCCCAAAAGCAAGCCTAAAGGCAATGAAGACAATGTTCCCCAAAACAGTCTAAGAATGCTTTTATCGATCCAAACATTTCCCTCGCTGCTGTAGCAGTGACCGAGCTAACACAGAATGTTTCAAGAACGTCGGGAAAAATTCTGGTTAGATTCCCATTTGGTTGTAAGATAGCATTATGATGAAAACTTTCCCCCGAAAACAGTCTCAGAATGAATTTTATCGCTCCAAACTATTTTCTTGAACTGTAGCAGTGAGTCACAGTCACAGTGACAATGATTTTCATATTTGGTACATGGAGACCCAACCCCCCCCCTCTCCCCCAAACTCCTGCCTCTCTCTCCCCTTCTCCCAGAGGCTGTTTATTTTCACTGCCAAGCTCAGCTCTATTACCCCGCCCGTGATGATGGAGGGGGGAAATGAGCTGACCGGCAGACATACTTTCTTCTCTCCTGAAACAGGGGCCTTGCGCAGCGTGGAGGCCAACCGTTTCAAAAACAAGGAGCTAAGCAGAGAAAGGCAGCCTGGTCCGTGCTCGATGTTTCAGAGGGAGGAAGACACGGGAAGCCTCTGGGCACACAGCTAATTCATGCGCGCGCATCTGATGAGGAATTCAAGGCAAGGTCTCCCTGTTCGGAATCCGTGGCTCAGAGAATTTCTGAATTATTCATATCATTTTAGCAGCGTATGTTCTTCAGTAGGTAAATATACGGCACGGCGCTTATAGATCATGGAGGCCACCCGGCCCCCAGCACACAAACACACGCACAAACACACAGGCAGGTACTCATTTTTGGTAATGCCTGAATCATTCACCGTAACTACCAACCCATGCCGATTGTGCTCACAGTGCCCATATTGTTAAACATACAGTCCACATACTGTATAGCACACGATAAATAATTCGCAGAAAGTAAACTCAGCACGGTTTATTGGTTTTATGCAAACTCTGTGGAGCCCGACCCACCCCTCCACATTGAGCGCAGGTATTGGCTGGCAATCTGTTTAGTCTATGGTGAGAATGAGTAATAAGCACTTTCACCCGTGGCAGAGGGTCAAGTGGGAATAACTCCATGCAATGCTGGTACCCATAATTCATTTCAGCAAGGCATTGGCGTAACCATTTGGTGCCTGTGCATGAGTTTGAAAAACGCGAAAAACTTTTGTTCCTCAAGGTAACAGATCAAGCACACTGTCGGCTGCGAAGTGGATGAAACATCACAGAGAGATTCTCGTCTTTTCATCTTGAAGCGCCTTAGCCTCTGTCGGTATGGAGATTCATAATTGGATTCATTCATTACAGAGCCATTGTTTTTTTATCCTGTACTTGTCAAGCTTTGCCTTATAATGCAGACTAATGAGTTGGCAAGGAGAACTCCAGGGAGGAGAATAAACACAGTGGTCACGATTTTTCAAGGTCTTTGGCCACTGTCACATGCATCATTTGCCTCAAGAGGGAAAACAGGCCAGTGCTGCAATTGCTAATAATATCATATTTTTGTATATGTGAAGTAAGCAGTCTTTCTTTTACCGTAGGGTGATTTTTTTTAAAGAAATTACCTGAATGGCAAATCAAAATACAACATAAACAATAACTAATTCGATCAAAGGATTAAAAGTCTATGTCTAAATTGAATTGTCTTTTCTTTTCAGTTTTTTTCAGAAGGGTCCAGACATTTCACTATTTGTTTGTTCTCACTAGTGAATAAACAAATTCAATAAGAAAGTGAAGCTCCCACGAGATGACATTTCTAAAAGTGCCATTTGAGAAACGAGAAACTGAAGCCTTCTCATCTTCGAGCAGAGAGAACACCCCCCCACACCCCCAGTCCTTGGGGCCTCATTAAAAATCTTGTTTATGTTTGAAACATTTAAAAATGACTCCGTAATGAAAATCGCCATCCCTGCATCTGTGGAGTGAGGTCACTGTTATTCCAAATCAACTGCGTGCAAAAGGCACACAGAGTTATGGCCTAGTGAAATGGCACAGTTACATGAAACAGCAGTCTGATTAATAAGCAGAACCTCCGTGACTGCACACTCCCTAGGCACCTGTACGTTTAGGGGATGTGCTATATGAATTACGCACTCTAGGAGAGAGAATAGGATAAGTCCACGGCATCCCACACAGTTGGACTCAGTCTTTGTACATGCTTCAATAACAACAACAGTGGCCGGTTAAGGCCATGAAGCAGTATGACTTCACACCATACACATTAGGCAATATTTTCTGGCTTCACCCCAGCAGTATGAAATGATATTGCTTTATAAACATAATTAAATGGGGTTTTCATTATTAATTTTGAAAACAGTCTGTTCAAGATGGTTTATTCATTTCGATTAAAAATGTTTTAGTCATCCTTACAAAAATATTTAAAAAAACAAAGCCACTGTATAAAAAAGGTTTCCCTTCCCTACATTATACAGGCACACTCTTTTTCCATAATACATTGATATGGTATTATTCATGCACTAACCTTAACATGTACAATGGCCATATGCCATGCTGTACCGACACTATATGAGATATTCATATGGTAAACTGTTTGCTTTAGCGAGATTACGTCTGTGCGCTATGAAAAAGCTAAAATATTTGATACGATTTAAAACATTTACCATTCAATTTAAATGAAACCAGCATGTTAGCGCTCTCCGATTGCTTCATTTCATCTGTGTGACAGGCTCCCTCTGGTATGAAGAAAAGGAGAAATCTCAGACAGGGAAACGTGTCTCGTTAAATCACAGCGCATGTTGTTAGCATGTGAATTGTTGCATAGACAAGATTTTCTTGAGAGATAGGCAACCATAGCAACAGTCACAAAGTCAGCACCTCCACTCAGAGAACATTTCTAAAACCGGAGTTATAACTGTCACACAATAAACCTTTAAGAGCGGTGTCTTTGTATGTAGACAGTACACTAGAATTAAACTGACTGCCATTCGTCCTTGTGGAATAATGCTTGCTAAAAATCTAAGCACAAATAAGACATGAGTGCTTTCATACTCTGCTTGCTGGGCTTCATATGGCTATATTAAAATATTACATTAAGAAGAGATGAAATACTGTACCTGTAATAAAGATATTATATACCTGCAATATAAGAATATTGATATTATTCCAGGAAGGGAGTAAATCAGTATTCCTCCTTACCTTTGGCTTACAAATAAATGCATGTGTTACATTTGTCAATGTGATTGCACATTTTTGTTCAGTTTGGTGATCACTGAATTCAATAAATTGTGTTTTGGAAGACAAAAATGTTCAGAGCCAATTCTGATTGAATCCAGGCTTAAAGCTCAGTGAAGCCCTGTGCTCCATCGATGGTGGAAGACTCTGCCTTGTGGCGGCGACGTTCCATGCGTATCCAACACTCTGCTGCCTGCTCACCTGCAGCACACTGGGCACAGCTGTCTCCCCGTGAGACAATGCCTGACACCGATCCAAGCATTTGAGGGACAGCTAAACGGCACCATCTGCTCGAGCACGGGCAGGTAAAGTACCTCTCCCGTACAAAGCTGCACAATTGCTCCACAATTCCCCGCTGCCGGCACAAACAGAACAGGCTGAGAACGCAATACAGTGCAATACAATCGTGTAGCAGACGCTTTTATCCAAAGCGACTTACAGGAAGGACAAAGGGTAACAACAGACAGACAATTAAGCACAGGCTGCTTTACGAAACAAGACTGGAGAGAAGCGCGCCGGGTTATAATTCTGTTCACAGCGTGCGGTTTCCACTTATGGTTTTAATGGGGCTAGTGAGGTGTGGGATATTGTAACAGGCACTGCTGAGAACAGGGCCAGACCACAAGAGGATAAAGTCCCACCTCAAAGAGAAGCATAGAAGAGAGATGTGGTCTGAGGAGAGCAGCAGTGTACACTCTGCAATGAAGCATTAACATCTGCAGTTTGACGACGCACACATACACTATATATATACAGGCATCCGCAGAGACACTACACATACTAGTTTAGCCTTTCATAATGCAGTGTTTTTCACAGCGCTCCGCGAGTTCAACAACTTCTATTGTAAATCATTTATCAGCAGTCCACTCAGGGCAGTGTCACATGACAGTGCGAACGGGAAACGGGAAAATAAGGAGGACATCGCAGCTTTTCTTGCGAGATGTCGTTCGAGTCTGCCTGCCACAAATGTTTCATGCGTATTCAAGACCCCTAAGCTCAGTCAGACAAAACTGTATTTCTCCAACATGTGGGGGAGTGAATTGATCCTGTGCCGAAATTTGATATGAGTTAAGCGCTATGTTCCATACCACGACTGACTTGTTTCTTTTCGAGGCCAGGAGGAGAAATGGGACTTTAGATCCTTTTTTTTGTCTCCTAGCAGACATGCTTGTTGTATTCCCATTGCACACACATCCCGTGAGGCTCTGTAAGGGATGAGTGGCTTTCATACACCCATTAGGCCAGGGAGAGAGTGATCGAGTGAAAAGATGAGTGCACTCCCAGACTGAGCTGAATGACAGTATTAATTAGTTTGATTGTAAGGACAGCCTTGGCCCTCAAACATGGGTAAAAGACAGGGGGGGGGGGGGGATGGGTTTAAAATATATTGAGGCAAGGCGATGGTTGGATTTCAAGAGATAAATATCACACAAAGAGATTTCAACTTCTGTGTGTGTGTGTGTGTGTGTGTGTGTGTGTGTGTGTGTGTGTGTGTGTGTGTGTGCCTGTGTGCGGGTGTGCGTGTCTCCTCTTTCCACACATGGTTAAAACAGCAACTGTACTGTAACATACCACTGGACCACTAATTAATTCCTTCTTGAAATATGTCATTTCTATACCTTGTTCCTATGTTTCTATGGCGACCTGCAGTGAGTGGTTTTAGAAAGATTAGACGCAATAAGATTTACTGATTAAAGCTGACACCATTTTTACTCAAACTTGCATGACTGCCATCATTCATATTAACACGGACTATTCATTCACTTTATTTGTTGATGTCTATCTGTTCATTTCAGAAATGAACATAACCAGCCATGGTGCAAGAGTTCAAGCGCAATGCGGATCGAGATGTTGCAGTGCACAAATCTAAAAATAGACAACCCTATAAACTACTAAAAACGTAGTTAAGGGATCCCCCTCAAAATTGTTCATCAAGATGCTACACACTTGGCATCTATTTGACACCATATGTAATAGTCTCCCTTTTGGTGTGTATCAATCTCTACTGTGCTTGTGAAAGTCACACACGGCGCTTGCTCTGAATGGACTTCTTTCACTGGTTTCTATCAGACTAGCAGCCTCAGCTCTCCCACAGTGCACCGAGTATGGGCAACTAACAACCCTGATTAACTCTGTCCAATTCTGCCATTTTCCTCTACTGCCTGCATGAGCAGGACTTGAGACCCCAGATGCCACAGCGGACAGCCAATAACCAGCACTGTCTCCCCTCTCATAACCCATTTTGCATCCATCACCATGCAATGTGTTACCATGACAGTGGCTGAGCTTGATCCGGTTAAATTCTGTTAGGTACTCTTAATAAGTCCCTGAACCCCCAAGCAATATTCATCAAACTGGAAAATAAATGGCTTTATATTAATGTCACAGACAGCGAAAGAGCGAGAGATCGAGTTCACTAACAGATCCTATATCAATTAATTATTCAAAGAGCAGAAGCATAAATCTTATTTGGATAATTGAAAGCTGGCTAAATGATTAATGTTTGGAAATTAGTTTCAGCATTTTGATCACTTAAGATTGCACATTTAATTGCTGAAAATGAATTAGCAAATATGCCTGGTGCCAGCAGGCTTTTAATAATACATTTCATTTACAAATGATATAGGCCTGCTGTTGTACACTTGAGTGGGGCTAATGTGGCGAAACTATACCATATTGACCCATTCAATTTACGTCAGTAATTCTCTCCCTTATGATCAATATGTGGGAATCACCCATAATGTCAGAATTGAAGAATTGCGTATCTGTTCTTCTGAGTATCAGATCATCAGAAGAAACCAATATCTGGAAATAGGCCATCTTATACTTTAAAGTTTATATCTGTTACATATGTAAAAAAAACATCCTGTTCACAACTTAATTGTCTATGATATGGAATACATTTTTTTTTGGTTTAGAAAAAAATTATATTCTGACATTTCATTGTTCATTTCATTATCTTTCATTGACAAGATAAAGAAAAGGGAGACAAACTGGCCTGGTGACAGGTATACCATGTGACCTGTCCCCACTGAGCTTCTTTGACCACTCCAGCTGAGGGGGAGGGGTCTGCCAGCTGTTGCCCAGGTGTGATTATGACATCATTAAGTTGCCCATCATTAAGACCTTGCACAGCATGGACACATGACCAGACAATTAAAGGCACGCCGCCACATACCCGCAGGGTGTGTTCTGTCAAACCATCGGACCGTGGGACAGCTCATTTAGGCATTTTTCCCAATTTCTAATTTAAATTACACTACACCACAAAGCGTGACAAGAGTCAGCATGGCTTTGAGGATGACAGGAGATCTTCCATGGTTTCCTGCTGTCTTCTTGGTTAGAAGCAGACAGGACCGCAGACAACAGGGCTAATCTCTGACAGGTCTGTTGAGAAACACCCTGGCTCTTAATGAAGTTCCGATTGTTCTGGCACAGTGGTTCTCAAATCTTCAGAGCCCACAACCCACTTAATGAAGGAATACGTTTTCGGTGGTCCCCTTGTAAAATGCATATTTTCACATATGGAATTAAAATGTTTTTTAACATATATAGAAAAACTGCATGTACACCGTAACTGATGCAGTGCATGTAACTACCACAATGTTTCATTTGACTTGTGTGAATGTCTTTGGAAAGTGTATAAAATACAGCCATTATTATTATTTTCCACATGTATCTCATGAACCCACTTCAACTCCCCTTGACCCAATGGTTGCCAATGGGTGCCAATGTACAGTTTAGGAAACCCTGTTCTGTCCCAATGTGGACCTCAAGGCCCTCTAAAATAATAACCCTTTAGCTGAAGAGCCCCACCTCAATAAAATGGTTAACGTTTCACACCTTACACACTCATGGAAAATGTCTAAACAATGATGTCATTATATTTTGCATCTTTATGAAACATATTTAGTCCACTACAAATACAATCAATACAACAACTACCACTACAAATCACAATATTACCAATGCTGTGCAAACCAGATAAGATCTATTTATTTGAAAGTCTAAACTATGTCATATGTGAAATATGGAACTATAAACAAAATATTAAAAGCAAAAATATTTTTTCCAATTTCACTTAGGATCCTCTGGTACTCTTTTACCGACCCCTTCAGTAAAGGAGAACACCTTCTTCTTCTTTTTTTCATCACCTGATGAATATTTGTACCAAGATCTCCTCTTTTGTTAAATACTGTCATATGTACCATGTAGTTAGCTGTAAGTCCATCAACATTGGCAGACAAACAGGCCCACCCCCCGCTGTGCCTTTATTGTCAGCAGTCGTTAGCCAAGATGACAGGAAGCGCTGGAGGGCACAGGAATTAATTACCTGTCAGACCAGCACCCATCCCCCACACTACCAACAAAAACATTGGTGCTGATCAATCCCAGCTCCCAGCCATGCTAAGCTGAGCTACAATTCCCCCAGCCTCGCCTTAATCAAACCTCCAGTTCAAAGGTCCTCCCAGAACCTCTTCACTGGACCATACAGATGAAACAGAAACATTAACCAAAATCCTCTACTTCTACCCCTGTATATATACTACCCTCAGCTACTGTCCTGTTCTAACTCATGACCTTAAATACATTTCAGCATCCACATATTGAGAACTGAGCCAGCTTTTGACAGAAATTAACTCGGCTAAACGCTCAGGTGCAGGACTGAGACAGATGGATGATGAGTTTGGTACGGAGTGACTCCTGCAGGGAGAACATTTCTCTTGTGGACACGGCCCATCCATGCGCTCTTCCCAGGCGGTCGAGCCAGTGGACGTTGATACGAGCAGACCTCTCTTAACACAGAGGCTGCTGCTAACCTCCTGACATTAATCATTTACTAATCAATAGATCTTTTCAAACTGCTGGAGGTGCGACTCCAATCCCTCACATTGCAACGTTCCCATTTAAATCATGTGCTCAGAAACCCTACGGCCTTTAGGATGAGGTGGTCCTTTAGGATCCTGTGTGGCTCTCACTTTCCGAGGCTGTCGAGGAACACAGTGTGCCGACTGTGTTTACTGTAGACTACTGTACATTAGTGTGTTAGCAAGCGCTGTGCTCCGGCTAATTTCTTTTGAAAGGACATCAGAACACGGTCATTATACCGTCTGTAAAGCGGACACTAGCACTTCCCATTCCCTTATGTTTGAACCAATGAGCATGTGGGGGAGACTTTATAATAATTCCCTTGATTGGTTGATGCTGGTCATCTGATGACAGCATTAGCTGACCTGTATCACCCGTTCACACTTAGAGACTGTCCGCTGAACACACAGGTCACACGGAATCCTTATTACAGAGGCATTAAGTCCTCAGCTCATATTGTGAGGTCTCCTCTGGTAGGATAGAGGTGGGGCTCTCTTTGACAGAAGCAACATCCTCTAAAACAGGGTTTTACTTAAACTTAAACAGGGTTTTTCTAAACTTTCAAAGTTTTTAGAACTTTCAGGGCAAGATTTACAAAGATAGTCACAATCAAAGAAATGAAATGCCCTCATTCGCAATTTGTGGTAGGATACACCCATGAAAAGGGTCCGAAACAATATGGCATGCTTACACGTTCAGATCACAAAGCACCAAGAAATGAATACGGAACAGTGAGGGAACGAGGAGAAAAGAAACCTTAAATATACAGATCAGGAAATAGAGGTAATGGTCAACGAGGTAAAGTCACAATACAGTGACATCACAAAAAGACCATTCATAAGGAATAACAAAACAAAAAGTAGATGATATAAAGAAAACAACATCCAATGATGTAAAGAAGATACGACATGACGTTAGGCGGGGTGAAAAAGAAAAACTTTCCTACCACATAATGTGGGAAAAAGACACAGGCGGTGGTCCAACCGAGGAAAGAATATTAGAATAACAATAAAGAATAGAAACGGATAGCCTTGTGGTGGGAGAAGGCCACAGAGCGTCTGAAATGAAAATAGATTAATTATATACCCTCCTGACCGCATACGCACAATAAGATAATTGTTCAAATTCAGAACTGCGTCTTTATGCTAGCTGATGACAAATTGGTCAATAGAAATCCTTGGTCCTTTCATATAATCTTTATTTCAAGTTCTAGTAAATAATATGTATGCTATATAGAATATATATTTAAAATTATGATTTAGCGGTCTGCAGATACAGGTATTCCTGAAAATAAAGCTGTCGTGACATGAACCAGCATACTTTGCAACAACATTTGTGATTATTTGTTTTGCATCTCTGGGACAGCAAATAGCACCTCGGAAAGTGCAATACAAAACAGGAATTTTGAAATACCTAGGCGATATCAACGCTCATAAAGTACTGCCTGGTTTCAAGAGCTCTTCTCACGCAAAGAGGAGCACGCAATTAAGGCATGCTTTAGTAAATCAGGCAGAACACTTAATTTACCTAATTTACAAAATCTCCACCCTGATTTAGCACGTTTACCCCATGTACACATATGCATGAACAGATTTAACTATTCATCTAAAGAAAAGTCGCAAAGTAACTTAACCCTCGCAAATTACATCCGAATACCAATTTTACCCCTTGCGGCCGCTTAGTAAATCTGACGTAGATATTGCGACCTTGTAGTGACTGCTTTTGCGTTAGAAAATGGCCGAATCAGATTGATGCAGTGTACTTCACCAGTGCCATATTGAATTTGAGTGGTGTGAATATCTTTGAAAGGTGTGAAATACACAGCAAATAATTTTTTTCCACATTTATCTTGCAACCCACGGCAGCCCCTCTCACAACCCACCAGGGTGCCCCGACCCACAAATTGGGAACCCCTTGCTCTAGGCACCTCTGCAGAGGGCCCATCGTACAGAGGCGGGGTACCTTAGAGGGGAACCCTGGCTTCCCATCGCGTTCTAATAACTGCCCCATCTGGCATCAATTAGTAGTCCTGGGGAGGGGGCGGGGAGGGAAGGCGAGTGAAAGGGGTACCGAGGGCGTATCGTAAACACGCTCTCCGGTGACGCAATCCTTTCTGTTCCTCTAAACATGTTCACTTCGGGCTGCAAAAGAGTAAACTCTAAACGATTCCATTTCAGCTGGAAAATAAAACAAACGTGATGAGCTGAGGGACTCGTTTATCTTCAATGTCAGGAGCATGTTTCCCCTGCCTGCTCCTTTCTTCAGCGAGGAATTCATTATTCATTACAGCTCATCATTTCTAATTACAGCAAGTGATGGCTTAATATCCAAATTATTTCAGATAGCTGTGAGCATGATTTAATCAATAACAAAGCGGAGAAAACAATTATCTGCACAGCACTGTGTGAGGCCTGAAAGTGGACACAATATAAACAATATGGGATGTCAGTAACAATACCGACTGAGCTGTATCAAAAAGCAGAACCACACAAATTGGCTGTGAAGCCCAGCATGTGATTGATGGAGGTCATTCATTCAAGGCAATGCCATTATGTGGTAGTATAATGCTTGGTAGGACATCAATACCATGCATGCATCTGACTTATTGTGTAGAACACAAATAATACACTGCCGCAAATCCCTAATTAAGCACAACAGTGGTGTAGGCTTTGCAAAACACACAGCCCAAAGACTCATCTGACAATCACATTTCGCAATCCTGTCTCTTCTCCTGTATATGCTTGATCAGCATCACACAGAAAATATGAAATAGTTTCTTCCCCGGAACGAATAATATTTATATTCAGAGTGTGATCGTTATTTCCCTTTCACTCATAGCTAGCACGTGACATTCAAGTTGGGCAACAGTAATAATATTAAATCCACCGTTCTTTGGAGTGCCAATGTAGAAGAAAACCTGTTTGGGGAGTATTGATCGGCATGTATTCTAACATGGCAAATTGCAGGCAGCCTCCTTAAGATTCCTGGTTCATTTCATACTACATCTCTCTCTATATACCTTAAAGGGCATGTGTGCTGTCCCAACACTGTTAAGAACACTGCACCTCCTACAGAAATGATTAAAGTTGGCACATGACACATATTTTCGTCTAAATCTCTGACATCTCTATTTCTTACACAAAGTCTTAGTTCCGTAAACAACGATATAATTTGGGAATTGAGAAAGTAAAATATGTACTGTTAATACTCATGTTTGGCAGTTATACAGCTGTATCAGGGGTGTCAGCGGTTGCACAATTACTCAGATTCAGCTGCCTTAACAAGTGTTGAAAGAGTTCATTGCATCAAACCTCAAACTCAAAGATATGTGTTTCTCTGGAACACTGTGGTTTCCATTCAGAGTCAATGGATATTAAATATCCAACTCAGTATTTAACTGGTTCCTGTTTTTTTCTGTTTTGTGTGGCCACAAAAAGTGGTTTTAAACACCAAACCTAATAAAAGCAAATAGCTTGATTTTCGCCATCTCGTAACTTCAATGCCTTCATTTTGACACAAGCATTGATTTACAGAGTGCGAAATCTTGGTGAAAAATTAAGAGATACCATCAATAATCACTGGCTTAGTACACTGGCATAGTAACACACACTGATTTGTTTCAATTACAGTTATTAGGTTTATATGCCCTGCCACAAAGTTGAGGGGAACACTACTGTGTTTTTGAGTTGTGCTTATCCTTCTGTGGTTCTGTTCTTCCACCATAAATGTGGTTTCTGGTCTCCAATGAACCAAATAGTGCATCGATGTTAATGAAAGTTGACACGCATGTTGTCCTTACTAGTCTTGAGAACTTTATCAATTTTCCAGTCGCAGGATCACAGAAGACCTTTGTCGAGTTTTCCTTTTTTTAAATCTCAAATTCTGGGCCAAATGCACATGAATTTGGGTGAAAATTAACACAGCTGTTGTCCTTACTGTTCCTCCAAAACCCAATAAATGTCATGGTCAAAATGACAAAGGTGAAATTCCCAAAGGCCGAAATGTGAGCTGTACTCAAAAGTTGGCTGGTCTTCTCTCTCTATGAGAAGAAAAGAGCATATTTGACTATTAATTTGCAATGCCCTTTCACCAAATTACCTCCATACATCTCATCTCTCTTGACAGTCAGACGCACTAAGCACAGCACTCGCACTAAGCACAGATTGGCTTGTTCTAGAAGTTCCATTCTCTTTGACAGATTTGAGCAAGAAAGCTTTCCATTTTAATGAGCCACATATCTGGAATAACTTTTATTACATTTATACAGTACCTGGTACCCTTGAGCCATTTCAAAAAATTTGTACATACCCAACTCACCAAAGTTGTACATGTTTTATATGAATGTGAACTGTATTTGATTGTTCTGGTCTCTCTCTTGATACTATGTTTTCACTTGTGCCTTGTAGCAAGGCCCCACTGCAAATGAGGCTTCGGTCTCAGTTGGGCTTCTCTGCATTAATAAAGGTTTTGATTGATTGATTGATTTAAACGTTTTTTTTTTTTTTTTTTTTACTTCCAGTCTCTAACTGAAACAATTGTGGATGTTAATTACATTTCACGTTAATGTTCTCCTCACTGTTCCCAAGAAGCATATCGATCCTCGAATTAAAAGGTCAAATGTCAAGGTCGCAGAGGCTCTTGATTCAATTGCATGCATTTACAATTCTCATTCAACTTTATTATCTACTCCTCTCCACTATGCATTCTATCAACTTACTGGCATAGTAGATAACTGTATACATCACTTACATGATAACTGTATACACCGCTTCAATGCAAGTAAATATATAGGTACCCCACTTAGAACTTTCTCTGTATTACAGTACTGTAATTGGATATTTATAGAAAAGGTTTTGTACTTCACAGACCTGAAGTCGGTTGTGTCCTATAAAACAGGAGAGAATCTGCTGATCCTCTGATGAGTGCCTCATGATTTTCTTCTAGTTTTTCTTTGTGCATCTTGTCAAGTTTATCATAATTCCACAACTGAGGTGGAATTGGACCACAATGTCAGGCATGCCTTCTACATCTGCAATCAAATTTTTAAAAATTCAAATGGCCTAACTTTCAAAGTTGCTGGATCACATACCTTTCTATGAAAATACAAATACTGCAATAAGACAAAACCGTTAACCTTAAACCTTTAACCTTCTTCAAACGATGGAATAAACAGCATTGTGACACTGGGGCTGACAAGCTAAAGCTAATATTGGCCAAATGCATGCACGCTGCTGGACTTGGTTAGCAGTAACATATTTAGCATGGTTAGAAACAACATAAAATATCTTAAAACAATTTTCAATTTGAAGCAACTGACAGACAAAGCGAATGATGGCATTGTTTTTCAATTCAAAACAATTGTTTTTTGTATACGCTTTGTAAACATTTGTTTTATAACTTGCCTTGTAATGCTGAACATCTGTGAGAAAATGTATTCAGTATTTAGACCAGGAGCACAACAGAATACAAATCTTTCATCTCTTTTTTCTTCTCTCTCTCCATGTACCCACTCCGTAAGAGATGTGTCTCAGGGAGACAGATCTCGGATCTCAAGGTCAACCTTAAAATACATTGCAGAATCCCCAATTCTACAAGATAAAATGTGTGCTTTTCTCTTCAATTCATATTAACCCCGCTGTCAAACAGGGATGACTGAAGTTGCTGGTGTAAGATGAATATCAGGCTTCGCTCCAAATCCTGAAGTGCTTTAGTGCCCTCTACTGTTTACTGCCATTACGCTGCTATTGTATCTTAGTCAGAAACGCACTGAGGCAGATCTTCATATCTAAAATTTCACTGAGTGCACTAAAGCGAAAATAAATTGTTTTATGAGGTCTTGCAGTAGGCTTTTCTTTTAAGATTTTAAAATACTGACCGTCCCATTACACAAACGTGTAACCGATGCCTTGGTCTCAGATTGCATTATATTATTAAAGCTAGACGTTTTCTGTAGCCTGATATTTTAGCCTGCAATTCAGTTCTATCAGCTAAATGATGCCGGGACAGCCTCCTCATCAAGACACATGTTAAGCAATCATTACAAAAACATCACATTCCAGGTTTCCTGAAGTCTTAATTTGTCAGGTATTTAATAACAGTGGAGGGTGGGTACTGGAGCACAGGCTTGCTTGCTGATTGGTTGCTTCGTCCATAGGCTAAATGTATGACACATTTATAAATGTATAACACATGTAAAACATATTAAGTCAAGGTGGATTGCAACAAATTCATTATGATTTATCTCTCTTAATTTAATGAATCAGTGCTTTATCGTAGCCAAATACCTTATTATGTATTCAAAACGAGTGGCTATACAGACACATAATGGATTTCAAATTAACTGCAAGCTACGACATCAGACTACGGAAAAAGAAAGGCTTTACATATTAGATATTTACAACTTGCCATTCTAAAGGCACTATTAGTATGGCAAGTTGGCAAAAAGCTATTTGCTTTCTGTGGACTTACAGTACACATATTTTACATTTTGAAATAAAGTTAAAGGGAACAACAAAGGCAATCACAAAATATGAGGCTATTGAGAAATCGATTTCTCCAACACAGAAGTGTGAATTTCATTTTAAATATGGTAATCGTTTGGTCCTGAGTGAGCACATAACACATGCAATGCTAATGCATCCATGCCTGAATTCTCATTCCACAATTTACTTACATTTTGAACACTCATTAAGACCTCAGACCAGATTCCTTTTAAAAACGTATTTATTGTTAATATTTATTTAAAGTATATACACGTCTACTATGAATACATTTACAATTGCACATCTATTATTTGAGTTTATTCAGAGGAAAAAATGAGGAGGAAGATGGATACACACTGCCCCTTTAAAGTCTACACCCCGTCTCAAAAATGAGAAAACTAGAATAACTTGGAGTGATAAGTCAACACCCTGCTGAGTTAGTAGTTGGTAGAAGCACCCTTTGCTGGAATTACAGTCATGGTTTGGATAGGTCTCTACTGACTTGGACACCTAGATTGGGCAATGTTTGCCTATTCTTCTTTACAGAACTGTTCAAGCTCAGTCAGATCGCGTGGGAACCATTGATGGACTGCACTCTTCAAGTCATTCGACAGGTTTTCAATAGGATTTAGGTCAGGGCTCTGACTAGGCCACTCAAGGACATTCACCTTTTCGTTTTTTAGCCACTCCACTGTTGCTTTAGCTGTGTGCTTTGGGTCGTTGTCACGCTGAAATGTGAACCTCCTTCCCAATTTCAACTTTCTTGCAGAGGGCAGCAGGTTTTACTCAATACTTTTTCTGCATTTTGTTCCATACATTTTTCTTTCTATCCTGACAAGTGACAAACAGAAACCTGCCATCTGCTTTACAGTAGGGATGGTGTTCTTTGGATGATGTGCTGTATTGGGTTTTCGCCAAACGTAATGTTTTTAATTTAGGCCAAAGATTTCTATCTTGGTTTCATCTGACTACAACATTTTTTGCCACAGAATATTCAGTGTTTTTTTGCATACCTCAAACAAGACTGAATGTGGACTTTTTTGAGTAGTGGCTTCCTTCTTGCCACCCTACCATACAGACCAGAATTGTGGAGAGCTTTCTGTATTGTTGACACATTGACGCACATTGACCACTCTGCCATAAAGTCCTGTAGCTCCTTCATAGTTGCCATTGCCCTCTTGGTGGCCTCTCTGATCAGTCTCATTCTTGCTCAGTCATCCAGCTTGGGACGGATGGCCTGATCTCGGCAAGGTCCTGGTGGTGCCATGAACCTTCCTCTTCTTAATTATGGTCTTGACCATGCTCCAAGGGATATTTAAGGCCTTTGAAATCTTTCTATACCGACTTCCTGATATGTGCCTTTCCACAACTTTATCCCGGAGTTCTTTTGAAAACTCCTTGTTACTCATGATGGATTATTTACTTTGAAATGCACTACCCAGCAGTGGAATCCTCGAAGAACAGCTGATTGTTCCTGAAGTAATCAGAATTGCTACAATTGAACACAGGTGGAGGCCAATTAGCTTGGTGTGTAATCTGGACGGTGACTGATTAACCCTATGCTAGTTTACAATTGGTATAAGCGGGGTGCACACTTACCAAACAAAGTTATTCTAGTTTTTTTAAATGTTTTCACTTGAAAGTTGTAGGTTGAAATGTGTAAATAAAGATGGAAAAAGTCTAATTTAATGTTTTGATTTCAGGCTGTAAGGAAACAAAGGGCAACATTTTTCAGATGGGGTGTAGTGTAATGGTTAGGGTGCTGGGCTTGTAACTCAGAGGTTGCAGGTTCAATTCCCAGGTGGGGCACTGCTGTTGTACCCTTGAGCAAGGTACTTAACCTGAATTGCTTCAGTAAAACATCCAGCTGTATAAATGGATTGTATGTAAACTGTGTAAGTCGCTCTGGATGTGTCTGCTAAATGCCTAAAATGTAAATGTAGACTTTAAAGAGCCACTGTATATATCTAATATTCATACAATCATTGAGTCACTTCATTGAGTTCTCTGCTCGTAGAAGTAGAAAACTTACACACTCTTTCAATGTAAGAGCGCTTCCAAACAGTGTAATGACTCACAGACCCCCCCCCTGGTCATGAGCATGGGTTTAAGCCTCTGTTTTTGCAGTGTCCTCGTTGAAGTAGGCTTCTGCTCCGCACGCGTTGGAGATGTACCTGATGCTCTCCACCTCTCCACCGTGGTTGCTGGGTTTCTGGAAGTGGATCTCCAAATGATCCTGTAGATCCTCCTCATCCAGGACATCCTGGATCCCCCCGAGCAAGACTGTGCGACTGGACACCCCACAGTAAGTCTGAAACCAGACACAGACAGTCAGGTCTACTGCACACAGTAGCCCAAGGCTACCTTATAATACACAGGACACAAAAACATATAAAATGGCTCGGCTATATAAAACTGTGATGGAATGGAGAGTGACTCGCCGAAGCTAGCTCACGGAGTGATATTACAGTAGATTTAGATTTCTCGGGAAACATTTACTGAGATTAAGAGGACTCAAAATCTTTCAAAGACCTCAGTGAACGAGACCGTGGTATTGAAATTTCACCTGAAACGTTTTCAGCTTATATTCAAAATACGGACGGACACCGACATCAACCTTACGACCGATGTCTACGGTATATCTCTTCTTGAGGGCCAACAACTCAGCAACTGAAAGAAAAGAAAGAAAGAGAGTTCATTGACTTTTCTTCTCTCTATTCATTATCTGGCTAGTACAAAACATTATCTTCTACTTTTTCCCCCCGCAGGAGAAAGAAATTCTCGCGACAACAAAATCACAAATACACCTTTCCACAACTTAAAAAAAGTTTCAAAAACATTATTTGGCTAGCTTATTTGGATTAGTGTTCACTTCTAAAAGTGAATGCTAAAAGTACATTTTACAGCATGCTGATGTATTCCTCGTCTAAATAAAAGTGCTCCTCTATAATCGCAAATCAGAATGACCTCCGGTGTTGAGAAAGGTAATTTCGCCCGTTCCGGTGTCCGTGTTGTAGACCACCTCCTCTACTTCCCCTCCGCCTTGGCTGGGCTTCGAGAAGCCGATCTCCAGCCGATCCCTCATGCGCTCCTCGGGCAGGCAAGGGGGGACGTCTGAGTAACGGATCTTCCTCTTAGAGACGCTGATGTGTATCTGAGGGGGCAGTAGGGAACATCCTTGTTACGGTTAAGTGCTGAGGGTGACAGTTATAGTCAGTCTCCACAAACCCAAGCATGCATATGGGCGAATAAATGAATCAAAGATCCGCTTTTTCAGGCCTCCCACGTGGTCTAGTGGTTTCAACGTCCAACGCTGGCCACTGCAACCAGGGTTCGATCCCCCGGTCCGCGCCAGAGTCGGCTCTGGCCGGGAGTGCCACCAGGGGCGGCAATTGGCTGTCCGCCCCTGGGAGGGGGGAGGGAAGCCGACAAGACGTTCGCTGCGCACAGGAGTGGCTCTGGGGTGCCGGAAGTACGGTTGACAGCATGACGAGTGCCGTCTCGGAGGAGATGTTACTTCGCCTTTGTCACTGCCGGTCACAGGGCTACGGCAGCGAACTACTACGAGGGAAGGATTGGCCTAAGAATAGTGGGAGTAACTGGCTACCAAATTGGGAGAAAAACAGGAGAAAATCAGCTTTTTCCCCTGTAAAGCAGCCACTTCATCCGGCTGACAACTGAACGAGGACCACCCTCTCGTTACAGGCACTTAAACTCCTGCTTTTATGACAGACGAAAAAAGTCACTCTCACCTCAAATTTCACAGAGGGTTGCAGTGTCACGCGGGAGGGCTTCACGTCCATCTTGCTGTTGGCGAAGACCACGTCACACTTACGCAGCTTCAGGATGTTTTCTGCCACTTTGAGAGAAGATACACAACATGGTTCTCTGTGGCTCAGTTGGTAGAGCACAGCGTTGGCAACGCTTAGGTTGTGGGTTCAATCCCCACTGGGGCCACATATACTGAAAATGTATGCATTCACTACTGTAAGTCGCTTTGGATAAAAGCGTCTGCTAAATGGCGTATATTACAACATAAATCATGTCCTTATTTCGAATGAAAAATAATCAAATTCACATGTCTCTTTTTTAATATGACGACAAACAGTCACACTGTCTACCAAATACATTTAATTTGAAGATGCTGACAGGCAGGCCAAAGACAGACAAACAGAGGTCCAGTAGAAAATGATCCCTGTTCCTTTACCTTTCTGCTCCTCAAAAGTGATGAGTGCTTGCCCTCCCTTCAGGTGGAACAAGGGCTTTTGGGTGATGGTGAACACACTCACAATGTCCCGATCGTTTTCCTCCTCTCGCTCGGTCTCCACCCCTGTGAACTTCACCTTCGCTTCAGGGATATCTGCTTTAATCTGGGGGAGGGATGGCTATGAATAATTATCAGTTGCAGGCCATTGGAATAGGTTATCGCAGGCTATTGGCAAAGCTGAAAAGATTGATTTTGTCGAGGATGTCCAGGGTTAAGCAAATACCTTAAAGATTTGCTGGAGAGATGAATACTCAGACCTCTTGTTTTTCAGCATGTCTTCGTATTCCTTTAATCTGTCCACCAGTGCCTGGTTGTCTTTCTCAAGCTGCAGGATACTGTCCTACACAACAACAATTTAACATTGTTTGTAAATTGTTCATAATTGGACACAGACATTTTTTTAAAACAATATTATGTCTATACAAGTATGGCAAATGTATTCTCGGCACATAAACGACACTCTCTAACAGTGGTCTGCATCCCTGGCTCTAGAGAGAGGTCTCACGGCGAGTTTTCCATAATGGACTGGCGCCGGGGTATTTGTCCGATGCGATTCGGCCATATATTCCAGCGCGTGCCCTCCGGTCGCGGGATGCGGGGTTATTAGTTGTCCCGTCTGTGGCCAAAAAAACAGTTGGAGGTAGGGCTTTTTATTTTAAAGCTCCTTTTCTATGGAATAGCCTCCCCATTTCTATTAGGGAGGCTGATTCCATTCATGTTTTTAAATCCAGACTCAAAACATACTTATTCATTACATTTTATGGCTGAGTTTGGCGTGCATATGCGCACGCACACACATACATACACATGTAGTTTTTTAAATTATATTAATTTGAATTAAAAAAATGTAGTTAAAAAAGTTTAGCAAAGTTTTGCTTTGTTTTCAGTTTTTCTTTTGCTTTTCTGTTAAGCACTTTGAGACCGCTTTGCGATGAAAAGTGCTATATAAATGAGGGGTTATTATTATTATTATTATTATTATTATATTGCCATAAATGACCTGCTTATACGTACATGCCATTTAGCAGACGCTTTTATCCAAAGCGACTTACAGTAGTGAATGCATACATTTTTCAGTATATGCGGTCCCAGTGGGAATTTAACCCACAAAACGTTGCCAACGCCACGCTCTACCTACAGAACCGCTTCTGGAAGACAGGGCACCCTTTTCACCTTTGAAATTGAAAACAGTCACCTGCTTAAGACAGCTACAGTGATGAAATGTCACAGTGGTATTCAGGTGTTGTGAAATGCTGTAGCTTGAAAGAGATGTAATCAAACACCAAAATGGTTTAACTTTCAAGGGCACTTTGAAATTAATATTATGGTTTTTTTCTGTCGTGGGGGAAGTACATTTTTGACATTGCTGAAATGAATGTATGAAAATTAAAAATTGTCATAAATTGAACATTAACACCAAAGAACTGAAATGTGGTTGAATTGTCCCCTACCTGTAATGAATGAGGTAGATGGATCATTCTAATGAATTACCCTTTTGGTTTACCAGAAGGGCCTGTCTCTTTTCTCCCTTCAAACAATACGATGGCCGCAATGATAGCTTTTATCACAAATCTAGGCCAAACGTGCAAGTCTGCATTACATTTAAATAGAACCCGCCGTAATTTAGAACGCTGTTGAATCCTACCGGAATGCCATTGAGACTGAATTAATTATCAGTTGTGTAGATGGGTGTTCCCCGCCTCCGGTAAAAGCTGATGAGGGCCAGGGAAACACACTGGATGGCATATCGCCCAGACCAGTGTTTAAGACCACTCATTTTGGGTTGAAACTGAACTTTGGAGCAAACACACCTCTAATCCTTTCTTCCTTTTTAAAGATGCTTCCGCACTCTTTTGCTGCTGCTCCGAAAGGTTCACTACTTCTTTTTGGGCTCGTTTTCTGGTTTCCTCTGTCTCCAGTTTTTCCAAGATCAGTCTGGATTTCTCAGTCTCAGCTTTATCAACCTTGCTCTGAATGATAAAACAACAAGTTGATTTTAACGGCAGCAAACACTGTTGGAACACAGAGAAAACGACTGTACATGCAAACAGATTAGGAGATTGTTCTACCCCTTACCCGCCACACCGCAAGTTCTTCCATGGCTTCCGATAACTGCGCCTGCTCTGCTGGAGACAGCAAGCTACTGGGAGACTGCTTAACAGAAAAAATAGGGAAAATGCTCAGCATAATCTTACTGTGTTCGTATGCTTCATTGCTTCTATGAGTTATTGGTTGTTTCCCCTATAACATTACAAATCATACACTTTGTATGTCCAATATAAACTTTCAATAATCCATTACTTACGCTCTCATTCTCAGAAGAAACATCTTTTGTGGAAGCCATGATGACCTGAATAAATAGTTGAAACAAAGTTCTCGACAGTTATCCTTCCTATGTACATGCAGTAGGCCTAAATACGCACACATTGTATCTTACAGACACATGGAGCTACGTGTAGTGTAACCGTTTAAATACGTCGTTGTAGCATTCATATTACTTACAGTATTGTTTTGGTTTTCTTTACTGAGCTTGCAACTTCTGAAGTTCGTCGTCCACAGTACATTCAGGTGTAGGCTACTTCCTCCTACTGAAAGCTGATTGCAGTCGCGATGTTTTGCTCGTGTTATTTCCTTGGAGCCACCGCGACCATGCTAAACCAAAAGTGAAAGTTAACGTGTGGGCAAGGCGGCACCTAAATTAAACAGCGCAACAGATTTACAATTATGTAGCCTATGTGCCTTTGAACAGAATACGCATGCTACAATAAGTATTTAATCCAAGTATAATTTAATGGTTTACGGTGCTGTATCTTTTGTTGTTGCACTGCTTAGTTATATATATATTATTTATATTATCGTCAGTTTTGCCAAGTCGGTTTATAATAAGCGTCTTTGGGCTTTTTAAAAATCCTAATCGCTTGAAAGGTTTGAGAGTTGCGATGTTTGGGGCTTGTTTTAAAAATATGGTAACTTGCTTGTGAGGGAAAAACCTATCCTATATACAGTTATGAGAACTATTTCCCCAGATGTATGAAATGACAGTCTGTTCCCAACAAGTAAGAGGTAATTTGCCCTCCCACGGATCCCCACGCGAACTATGAATAGTTGGGTGATTCTGAATTTAAATACATCCAGGTTTAATATTAATAAGTGTTCAGTAAGGTTTTTCTATTTTCCCATTTTTATTTATTTTGGTTGTTGAGTTATTTTTAATTTATATCAGGAATAATGCAAATGCAAACCTTTAATATGGTTATTGACAGCGCATTTCGCCAACTACCCCTCCCATATACACCGACGTGCCCTTATCTCAGTCAGATCAAACCATTTGTTTTGCATTTATGAATTTCTGCCGGTAGCCTGACTCATTTTCAGACACGCATGGGCCTAGCCCTACTTGTAATGTTGTTATGACTCTGCAACATGAACCAGAGACCTTTAAACAAATATCTTAAGACACCATTGTTGGCGTTTACCATGGATTCAGATCAATTCCATTTTCTGTTTTCGGAGATAACGTGGTAGCCTACATCATGGTACCGCATGAATAAAGTACTATTACACGCATATCTTTTCCATACAGTACATAGCCTCTCAGTGACGTTTTCAAAAATCTTTCATCTTTGAATAAGTAAAAACGAATTCTAAGATTAATTTTAAAAAATGGTTTAAAAAAAAAACGACTGCATAATCATTCTATATTCGCCACGCCAACTCATTTTGAAGTTGCGTGGCTTTTAACATTAAATGGGATTTGTCATCATGTTATCCATTTGAAAGGGTGACTATTAAACAAGTGAAAAAACGACTGTGCATCCATACAGCCTTGATCTTTGAGGACATGGCATAAAACATTAGACTTGTACAAACAACTTAAGATGGTGTCAGTAAAATTCTTCTGGTCTGATTTTTGGTGTGCACATTGCAGCTCATACTGAGCCACACCTTCCACACAGCTAATAGATCATCTCTTTACCTGACATTGCAATGAGCCATACAAAATGCCTGGCCTGTACACAATATACAATGCCCTCACTCTCTAAAGAGCTCCTGTAGCAGATATGAAAATTCATGAAACATGTTTCGGAACCCCACGTTTAACATGCATGAAGTGCACAAAATAAATCCACAGCAGGTCAAAAAGACCATTAATTGAAAAACATTTTTTTTATTTCTATTATTAAATGATCGCTCTATTATATATTAAAAGTATTCCCGTTTTCAACTAGAATTACATTCAGCTGTCTAGGGAGACAATACAGTCATTAAGGAATAAATACCTTAATATAAAACAGACAACCGCCACCCGTTTCACATTTTCATCTGACTACTTTCTTCATGAAGCTATCATTAAATAAAATAGATTGTTGTAATTTGCTGCAAAAAAAACACACTGTTAATATGATCAAGCTCTTGACATTCAGAATCTCCAATATAACAGGTATGCCCGAGTGCCAAAACGGCTCTGGACATAGAACTCATCTGAGGAAAAAAATTAAAATCAGTTTTCAAACGACAACAGAAACAAAATACAATAAAAACAGAATGTTGACCAAGCCAATGGGAAGTCATTTGATTATATTTAACTAACCATGCAAGGGGGACAGTAGGACCAGGCTTACACAGGGACATACTGCAGCCCAGAAAAAAGCAGAATCCACCAATAAAATCACATGTACTTAATGTACTCAAACCTTGTAAGAAGAGGAAAAAAACATTAAAACTTTATTGCACAGTATTTTGTGTCAGTGAGCTACATCTGTTGGGTGGAATTGCCATTCCAAGTGTTGTTTTCATCCTCACTGTCATCCTCAGTCCTTAGCCTGTAGACTTTTCCATCTTTTTCCAGAAGCCGCTTACGAATAGACTCTCTGAGGATGAATGACATCAAAATACAATCAAAGGTACGTTTTATTCAAAACGTTTGCTTACTGAATGACTTTGGCTTCTTCATTTTTTGTATTTTCTTCTGTTGTTATTTCTGAATTAAGATAACCAAGTGGATGCCCTCCAGAATAAAATTGAATTATTATCATCATCGTTATGTTTTCTTAAACAAATTCACTTCCATCACCACTACCGACCAGCACCAGTCTTTAACAGAGGTTGATCTACTTCTTTGGGGTTTGCCATTTCTGACCATGGCAGCAGAGCCCTTTTTTTAACGATTTCCAATCAGGCCCGGTTCCAGAACAAATTCACTAAGGGTGCATCTGAAATGAGTGGGGGTGCACTAGTAGCTAACTGCTGTGCTGGCTGGCACAGTCTGCCTCTGTGTCTTTGGCTGCGGCGGCGGTGGTGGTGGTGGTGTTGCTGGCGCTCGGCTTCTGCTGCAGCCATTTACGAATAGCCATTATGATGTTGTAACTAGCTACGTTAGCTACGCCTAGCTAACCATTTGCAAACTGGTCTCGCACACTAAAAAGTTGACTACGGTAGGTCAAAATTCTCTGTAACACCAAACAAATGCCACGTGACAACGCGTGAGGCAAGATCAAAGAACGGCGCCCGCTGCGGGTGTTAAGAGCTTGCGAGGACGTGCGTGCGTGCGTGCGTGCGTGCGTACGAGTAATGCACAGAAAATGTCTAGTGCTAATTCAAAAGTTTTATTACAATATTCAACCGAGGGTGCAAAATATGAATCTGAGGGTGCAATGCGCCCCTTTTGCACCCCCGTAGAACCGGCCCGTTTCCAATACTACGAGAGGAGAGCTCTTTGGTGGCTCCACATCAGGCACCCACCTAGTTGTTTCACCGGATGAGGCAGAGGTAAAGGCAGAGGCAGAGATAGGGGCGGAGTCGGGTCGCTCTGGGGTACTAGGAGAGGGCGGGGGGCTGCAGAAGAGGAAGCCATTGATGAGCCTCCACAGAGCCAGCAGGGGGTAGAAGATGGTCCCCAACAACGCCCAGATGCCCCCGCCCGTGGACTGCACCAGCACGCTGGCCGGCCTTCCCGCCTGCTGCAGAAACAAACAACAGAGGCAACAAGTTCGCAGTCTGGCGATCAGCAGCATCGAGCTCCCGCCGTTTTCCCTTAGGTGTCGTCGCACGAGCGATTTGTCGGTTCAGTTGTCGTTCGCAACTGGAGCTCTCCCCCAACTCACCTGCACGGTCACGGCCATTTTTTAAGTAACATTACATGCCTGAAAGGCTAACACAGCTTGTCGAACGGCTAGAAAAAGAGGCAGAGGCCTAACATCGCAGCATGGAGCCTTCATCGGGACTGGTTGGGCTTCTGAAAGCACGAAACGGCGACCGACAGTTAGTCACGATTATTTCCCAAACCTGGTAGTGAAAACCGACGATCTTTATCTGACCGTTCTACCCGATTCCTCCCGGGGTTCCCATTGTCCCTTTGTGCCGAGGTCATCAACGTGGGACTCGGGGGGCTTCATGCTTACGGGGAGGAGCACGATGGACGCGCTCGGAGCCAGCTGTAGCTCCAGCAGCGTCCTGTCCAGGTCCTCGTCACTGAACTCTCTCCTGGGGAACATGGTGGCCAGAGAGAAATTTCCGTACCGGTTTCCGACTTCCTACATGGGGAAAGTGATGCGTTTGTTAAAGGAGGCAGGTATGCCTACTGCATTAAACCTACAAATAATTTCAATGAAAATATTACTTATTGGGTAAAGACATTTAATTGAATGCTTTTCAAAAAAATCTAAAAGTTCAGTGAAAAGTGATTTCAACTGCTTTTAAAACATTGTTTTTTTCTTCTTCGCATAACTAAAACATCTGTGTTCCAACTATGTATCCTATGATAAGAAGACAGAAATGGAATGCTTTGAAGTAACTTCTCTCCATTTTTTGATTTTTATGAATGTGACTTACAAGGAAAAATACGCAGGTTTTTGTTTTTTTTCCATCTTTTTTCCATTATTAACAAGATGATCCCATAAAAAGGTGCATGGCTGATGTACACCACTGCTAAAATGGAGAGAGAATTCCGGAGGTCCCTACAGGACGGTGTGGTGTGAGCTAACACTGACCAGACCGAAGCTCCTGTTTTTAACCCAGTGTTGCGCAAACTTTTTACACAGCACCCCTCTATATTAACAATATTGTTGGTGCCCCCTACTAATCTCTAAAAACATAGTAATTGTATAAGCTAACAGGACCGAAACACATTACAGCTATAGCGTCCAACAAACTGTATGTAGCCAGGATTATTTCGCAGGCAGCTGGCAAGACACAGTGAGTCAAGCAGTGTTTGGCCGAGGACCTCGCTGGACAGGAAACCAACCTGAGCTGCGAACTGCCTGGCCTCCTGCAGTCTGGTCTCCGATGGAAACTGGTTGGTGAAGAAGGAGCCATCCGGGAGACGGAACTGTATTCTTGCTACGGTGCTAGAAGAGCAACATAAGCAACACTTACAACAGACCAGTCAAGTGCAGCGGCGTGATCAAATTCTGAGTGCTCGGAGCCCAAAGTCAAGGGGAATGATCAATCATCTGTCAAGGGGAATAATCAATGATCTGAAACCATCTCTTTTTTAGCTTGCTTCTGTACATCTTAAATGAAGACATTCGAAAGCCAAAGGATGGGTGAAACATAATAACATTGTTGTTCATGCTATGAGACAACCAGACAGACAGTGTGGACCTCGCAGGGCTGTGTGGTGGTGTGTGGTGTGTGGCATGGTGTCGGTAGGGCTGTGTGGTGGAGTCTGCTGTTTGGTAGTGTGGTGTTGTGTTGTCAATAGGGCTGTATGGTGGAGTGGTGTTTGGTAGTGTGGTGTTGTGTTGTCCATAGGGCTGTATGGTGGAGTGGTGTTTGGTAGTGTGGTGTTGTGTTAATAGGGCTATATGGCAGTGTGATGTTTTGTAGTGTGGTGGTGTGTCAATAGGGCTGTATGGTGGTGTGGTGTTTGGTAGTGTGGTGTTGTGGTGTCAAAATGGCTATATGGTGGTGTGGTGTTGTGTCAATAGGGCTGTATGGTAGTGTGGTGGTGTGTCAATAGGGCTGTATGGTGGTGTGGTGTTTGGTAGTGTGGTGTTGTGGTGTCAAAATGGCTATATGGTGGTGTGGTGTTGTGTCAATAGGGCTGTATGGTAGTGTGGTGGTGTGTCAATAGGGCTGTATGGTGGTGTGGTGTTTGGTAGTGTGGTGTTGTGGTGTCCATAGGGCTGTATGGTGGAGTGTGGTGTTTGGTAGTGTTGTGTCAATAGGGCTATATGGTGGAGTGGTGTTTTGTAGTGTGGTGTTGTGGTGTCAATAGGGCTATATGGTGGTGTGGTGTTGTGTCAATAGGGCTATATGGTGGTGTGGTGTTGTGTTGTGTCAATAGGGCTATATGGTGGAGTGTGGTGTTTGGTAGTGTGGTGTCAATAGGGCTATATGGTGGTGTGGTGTTGTGTCAATAAGGCTGTATGGTGGAGCGTGGCGCCACTCGGGCTATGTGGTGGGGTCTGTCGTGGCGTCATGGTGTTCGTAGGGCTGGCGTGCTGTTGTGTCGGTAGGGTCGTGTGGTGTTCACCTCCTCTCTCTCTGCAGTGCCTCCTTCCTGGCCTCCAGCACTACCTGTTGGGCCTGCAGCGCTGCTGCCTTGGCCGCATCCACCTCCTCCTTGTTTCTGGCATAGCGTGCTGCCCGATCCGCCCGGTCCTGCAGGGAAGGGATCCAAGTTATCTTTCTCTTGCAGCTCTCGAATGGCACGCGGCCCATTGCATTACAGCCAAGGGCCAGTGTTTAGTGTTCCCATAAATTCGCTGACCTTTCAAGGTCCCACTACCCCAAAGTCAAGGATCCATGAAAACTGTACAGCAGGCTAGATCACGATTGTTGCAGACCATAAATACAAAAACGTATATATTAATATATAATACATAAACTCACTTCCTGAAAATGAGTGCTATCCCAGGATCAGCGCTTTAAATCCCAACTGAACCCCAAACATTGAGTAGAATATGCATTCTGATCGAGGACGTTTCTGAGGGCACAATGTATACAAAGTGTGGACTTGAAGCTTTTCCAGATGATCGGCGAAATCTCCCAGCATAAAAATTCAAGCACTTTAAAGTAGCTTAGTCAAAACTTTGGACTTTCGAGTCCTTTTGAAGGAGCGTGGGAAACCCGGCTGTTGAGCCGATGCAGGGGCATGGCATCTGTTACAGTTGCGGTCTCTGCATCCATCAGGCCCTGCGGTCACAGGGCAGAGGTCCTCACCAGTGCAATCTGCTGCCTGACACGGTCCCTCGCCGCCTTCTCCTCCGCCTTATCCCTGTTCCTCTCCTCCAGCATGCGCTTGGTGCTGTCCCCTTCCTGCTTCTTTTTGTAGTCCAGCATCTCCTTCCCCATTCTCCTGCGATCAATCTCCTTCTTTATCTCGTTCTGCTCAACAAAAGAACGGCGTCAGGTGAAATGGCGGCACGTTTGGAAAAATCAAGCTAACGTGTCTGGAACATGCATCTGAAGTAATGCCTCTCCCTTCGCTACATTGCCTTGGGCTGAAATTAGCCTGCGAAATGCCAAACCTAGATACCTGAAACCCAGAAATAAAAACATTGTTATATAATATATATGTATATATTCCATTTAGCAGATGCTTTTATCCAAAGCGACTTACAGTAGTGAATGCATCATTTTTTTTTCCAGTACATGTGGTCCCAGTGGGAATTGAACCCACAACCTAAGCATTGCCAACGCCATGCTCTACCTACTGAGCCACAGAGAACCACATCTGGTTCTGCCATGGTATCCTGGCATTATGAAACATGAAAGCAAAATATTACCTCAATGTTTTATAATTCATTGGCTTTCCATCAAACTTTTCAAAGAATGTAAATATTGTCTTGGATCCCAGGTACAGAATTTCTACCATACACACTGCCTGCAATTGTGGCTGGGTGTTCATTACCTCCTCCTCTCCTTTCTTCTTGCGCTCCTGTCTCTCATCCAGTTTCTTTGTTAACCTAGACAAGAGTATTGCAGGACAAAATAAACTAGCTGCTCACGGATGCAGATTTATTTAAGCCTGACGCACAGCCATGTAAAATCCATCCCTGTCTGCCGATGACTAACCTCTCCACCTTGGCATCCTGGCCCTTGTCTGGCTGGGAGCTGAGAGACATGTCATCCGACGACACGCTCCTGTCCTCGGCTGGGGTCACATAGCCCGATGAGGCGCCCTCCTCCGCTGGCATGGAGAGGGATTCTGCGAATGGGACAGAGGGCGAGTGGTTTATAGATCCTGCCCGATGTGTCCCATTCCATTGCACATACACTGGTCAAAGGTTTTAGAACACCCCCATTTTCCAGTTTTTACTGAAATGTAAGCAGTTCAAGTCCAGTGAATAAAGTGCCAGAGGTTATATTAAAAAAATAAAAAATAATAAAGTTTAGGTTACCAAAAACTGAAAAATAATGTAACATTTTTGGCAGTGAGTAGTTTCCTACACCATCAAAAGGCACTTGGAAACTGGAGATAACTCTGACAGCAAGAGGTCGGGCAGACCCAAAACCACAACAAAATCAGAAGACAAGTTTCTGAGAGTCAACAGCTTGCGTGATAGGCAGCTCACAGGACAACAGCTTCAAGCACAGCTTAACACTGGTTGAAGTAAGGAAGTCTCAGTTTCAACTGTGAAGAGAAGACTTTGAGCTGCAGGTTTGACAGGTTCAGTGGCAGTAAGAAAGTCATTGCTAAGATGGCAAAATAAGAAAAAGAGGCTTGCCTGGGCCATGAAGCACCGCCAGTGGACGACTGAAGACTGGAAGAAGGTCTTATGGACCGATGAATCAAAATTTGAAATCTTCGGTTCATCACGCAGGGTTTTTGTACACCGTCGAGTAGGTGAAAGGATGGTTCCTCAGCGTGTGACACCAACTGTCAAACATGGAGGAGGAAGCGTGACGGTCTGGGGCTCTTTTGCTGGATCCAGAGTCGGCGACTTGCACAGAGTGACTGTTAACCCACGTTAACCCATTACTTGTTCCCTGAAAAAGGCCTTTTTTTATAACTCTGAAATGTACATTATTTTTCAGCTTTTGGTAACCTAAACTTTCTATTTTTAACCTCTGGCAGTTTACCACTTACCTTTGTACCATTTCAGGTTATTCACTGGACTTGAACAGCTTAAATTTCAGTTAAAACTGGAAAAATGGAGGTGTTCTAAAACCTTTGACCAGTAGTGTACACACTGACGTATGTCCTGCTATTTTGTATTTTGTGACAGACCACAATACTGCTGAGATGCTTTAACAGAAACCAACACTCAACAATTCTGACAATTCCAGTTTTACAACCAATTCTCAGCATGGGGAAAACTGCTGTAAGGAAGAACAGCTGTGACGCTTCTTCCAGACTGGAGCCTCGTTCACCTTTGGATGCGGCGGATGCGGCGGGTGCGGCCTTGTTCTCGGGGGCAGTGCTGGGGGATGGCGTGGGGTCGGGCTGGCCTTTTGCAGAAGTGGAGGCCTGCTGTGCGACTGCCTCTGAGGTGACAGAGGACGGAGGGGACGTGTCCGTGTCTTCTCCGGCCTGAGCCAGGACACTGTCTGAGACCCCGATCTCCTCTGTTTGCATCTACCCAACAACAAGACGACAGCACCTGATGAACACCTACCTGTTCGAAACATTGTCTAAAGTGAAGCTAATACATTCACTTTGGCAGCAATAAACTGTGTGCAGGACATTATTCCTTTTGACAATTCACTTTTTAGCAGCCTGGCAACAGTGCTGACTGCTAGATGTGCGTATTACATGCTTTGATATTATATAGATACCCAAGTCAGGATCCCTCTTGCAGTGACTGGCACACATTAGTCACTGAATTCTACTCATTCTATGAATTCAGAATTCACTCACTAATGCTGATGTTCCCATTAGATAGGCGTTAGAGGTCTCTGCATACTATGCTAGTAATGTCTTAAGAGTTCTAGGGGTGAGATGACAGAATAGGTGGATTTTGAACATACCTGTTTGACCTTGGCGATCCGCTTCATGAGTTCCTCAGCTGGGACATAGCCAGCGATTACCTCCAAGGGAATACCACTTTCGCCTATGAAGAAACTGGATGGGATGCAGACGACTGGATCTTTCAAAGAACATCATAGGAAAAATGACGAATGTGACATAACACTTAAAGCAGCATTATCGAAGAGCAAGTCATTTTTACACACAATTTTGAGGGACATCAGGTCACCAGATGGTGTTCCCGTGGAAACATAGACCATACCCAGGGTGGCTGCAGGACCATACTTACTTTACCTTCAAACCACTGTGATTTACTTCAAGGCACAATTGCTCAAAAAAGGATACAGATTTGAGAAAACTGCACACAGGTTTCACTACAAGACAAAAAAGAAAACAAACAGAAGATGGTCAATTCCGAATGTATACCTGTGCAATGTGTAATGCAATATATTTACAGTAGCAACATTAAAGTACTAACTCTAGTATTTCTTAACGATTTATGCCATAATAATAACAACAACAGTATGCAATGTTATACATATAGACTATGCTTTCAGTTCTACTGTTGTCTTGCATTATGGGAAATTGTGTTTAACTAGCTTGCTGTAAGTTATGCGTTGTAAGCTGAACATCACACACCTTTTGGCGTCTATTTTAATTGCGACAAAAGTGTGTCCCGTGGCCTCGACCACTCTGTCATCCTCCCAACTGGATATCATCTGTGTGGACTGCTCATCGTCCCCTGAAAGATAACGCCGTTCAGTTAAGGTAACTTCCTTGTTAACACTGGCACACAAGAGACACGGGACCTCATTCCAAACTGCACCAAACAACCACATAACATATTGATAAGGTGATTCCGCGATTGCTGAGAATGTCATAAAGGGAAGACTTTTAAGAATGTCAAATATGTTATGCTGTATCAATTTGTACAGCGATTTGTGTCAAAATCTTAACAGGTTGCCTAATTTATGAACTAGCTACAGCTACCCGTAGTTCATAACTTAGGCAACCTGTTAAGAGTTTTACACAAAACGCCTTTAGGAGTGATCTAGCTAGATAGCTATTTACTAAACTACGTCGAATTACAATTATAATGCCCTGTCAATGAAATACTGTGATATCTACCTGACTGGCCTTAGAACGAGATATACCGTTACGTTTAAACAATGACAGAGCTTATTTCTCTTAGCTCCACAGCTAGCTAGCAAGCTAGGCCTTGTCTAGACTAACCTTATTAAGCTAACCGTTAAGTGTAGCTAGCTACCTGCAATAACGACGACGAAGACGGAACTTTTCTCCTTGGCGGAGATGATGGCAGCAGGGATAGAGCCCTCAAACCAGAACATTTTTGCAAAATTATATATCAATCCCTAACGGCCGTTGTAGTCCTAGCTCACATCAGTTTGAACTGAATCTTCACTGTCACGAAACAAGACGTTGTACTGGTGCAAGGGCTGATGGGAATTGTAGTCCAAAATATTTCGGTGGGGGTTCTGGGAGTTGTTGTTCATTATTGGCGTGTTTGTGAGCTGGAGATACAAATTGTCCGATACAAAGTGAGCGAAATAGATATAATATTGCTACCAAAATGGTGGTTATAGAAATGTGTGATTCCGACAAGATGTACCCCGTTAACCTCGTTTAGACAAAGGATTCAAAAAAATATTTGAATTATTGTCTGCCACTTGTGTATAAAAAACAAAACATGCAGAGAATAGATAAACGAATTAGCTTCACGGAACATTTTAGGAGAGGTTTTCGCGTATGCTCTCCGATAATAATTAACGTTCTCTTCTAAAAGTGTTCCAATTTCAATTCACATGGGTAAATGTCCAGGTGTGTAACAGTTACGACAGGTTATTGATATAAAAAACGGCAGACGAGGGTCTGTCGATTTTACCGTCTCGGGTGGTCATACCATGCGGAACAGCAGATGTCGCTATCTCCACACTATGTTAAAAATACAATTTTCTTCTACAACATAATATGGCTTTGACGCTCGAAGTGTCTCCACAGCAGTATAGTCAGTTATGGATGTATTTTCATACAAAAAATAAGAATCAGGATAGTGTTTTTTTGTTTGCGCCACCACTGGCCATTGATTATCCGCAAATCCACAAAGAAAGGGGCGTGTAATTGTATGTTCCAAAAGAGACCCCTTTCTCAGTGCAGATGGAGAATGTTTAGGGCAATAACCCATTACGCTGTAGACCTTGCGTGGAAAAAATAACCACCCACGTGAAATAATCATAGCTAGTATAGCTACCTGCTTGGATGCTATATATCAGGCCTGTTACATGCAAGGCTCAGCTTTATGGGGGTAAATATATATACAGAAAGCTCAATTTATTGTCACGCTAAAGAAAACCGGAAAATGTGTTCCTATTCCCATGCATAAAATGATTGATGGGCTACAATTAAAATTATATACAGTGCCCCTTTAAAATCTACACCCTGTCTCAAAAATGTCACCTTTTGTTCCTTTACAGACTGAAATTAAAACATATTAAATCAGACTTTTTCCACCTTTAGTTACACATTTTACCCTACAATTTAGAAGAGGGAAAAAAATCTACATTTCTGAACATTCATTAAAAACAAAAAAACTAGAATAACTTGGATTTATAAGTCTACACCCTGCTGAGTTAGTGCTTGGTAGAAGACCCTTTGCTTGAATTACAGCCATGAGTCTGTTTGGATATGTCTCTACCAGCTTTGCACACCTAGATTGGGCAACATTTGCCCATTCTTCCTTACAGAACTATTCAAGCTCACTCAGATTGCGTGGAGACCATTGATGGACTGCGCTCCACAGGTTTTAAATAGGAATTAGATCAGGGCTCTGACAAGGCCACTCAAGGACATTCACCCTTTCGTTTTTTAAGCCACTCCACTGTTGCTTTAGCTGTGTGCTTTGCGTCATTGTCATACTGAAATGTGAACCTCCTTCCCAATTTCAACTTTCTTGTAGAGGGCAGCAGGGTTTCCTCAAGACTTTTTCTGAATTTTGCTCCATCCATTTTCCCTTCTATCATGACAAGTACCCCAGTCCCTGCTGACGAGAAACATCCCATAACAGAATGCTGTCACCACCTTGCTTATATTAGGGATGGTGTTCTTTGGATGATGTGCTGTATTGGGTTTTCGCCAAATTTAGTTTTTCATTTAGCCCAAACATTTCTATCTTGGTTTCATCTGACTACAACACTTTTTGCCACATGGCTTCAGAATCTTCAGTGTTTTTTGCATACCTCAAATTAGACAATGTGAACTTTGAGTAATGGCTTCCTTCTTGCCATCCTACCATACAGACCAGAAATGTGAAGAGCTTTCTGTATTGTTGACACATTCACACATTGACCACTCTTTGCCATAAAATCCTGTAGCTCCTTAATAGTTGCCATTGGCCTCTTGGTGGCCTCTCTGATCAGCCTCCTTCATGCTCGGTTAACTTCCTTGTTAACACTGGCACACAAGAGACACGGGACCTAATTCCAAACTGCACCAAACAACCACATAACATATTGATAAGGTGATTCTGCAATTGCTGAGAATATCATAAAGGGAAGACGTTTAAGAATGTCAAATATGTTATGCTGTATCAATTTGTACAGCGATTTGTGTCAAAATCTTAACAGGTTGCCTAATTTATGAACTAGCTACAGCTACCCATAGTTCATAACAGCGGTTCTCAAACTATGGGTCGCGACCCCACTTGGGGTCGCCAAAGGGTCATGGTGGGGTCGCCAAAAAATGTTTACATTTAAATTAATTTAAAAAATTTTTAACCATAAGCATTTCTTTAATTTTTTTTGTAATCATTAAAAGCCAGTTTCACGGGGCAACCCCTCGAAAACTTCTGGATATCGGTCCGCAGTGAATACCCCGAGTTGTCTAATGCTACATTGAGAAAGCTTGTCCCCTTCGCGTCAACTTACCTGTGTGAATCCGGGTTTTCGGCATTGATTTTAATTAAAAATAAATATAGATCGCGTCTGAGTTGAAGGGGATCTCCGCCTCTTTCTCAGCCCAGCGCAGCCACGTATCGATTAACTGTGTTCAACACTCCAAGCACATCCATCCCATTAAGTAGGCTAAGCAGTCCGTTTTATTTTTCATAAAGACATAGCCCGTGAATATACTGTATTTGCTACTATTAAGTCTGTTTTATTTGTTTTTCATAAAGATATAGCCTGTGAATGCATTTGCTACTATTTTGTAAATAGACCACCAATATATGTTTCTGGACTAAAGTTTTTCAGCGTTGTAATTGCACTATAATTTATGTATGGGGTCGCGATTTTTTCCCACCCATGAAATGGGGTCGTGGAGTAAAAAAGTTTGAGAAACCCTGGTTCATAACTTAGGCAACCTGTTAAGATTTTTACACAAAACGCCTTTAGGAGTGATCTAGCTAGATAGCTATTTACGAAACTACGTCGAATTACAATTATAATGCCCTGTCAATGAAATACTGTGATATCTACCTGACTGGCCTTAGAACGAGATAGACCGTTACGTTTAAACAATGACAGAGCTTATTTCTCTTAGCTCCACAGCTAGCTAGCAAGCTAGGCCTTGTCTAGACTAACCTTATTAAGCTAACCGTTAAGTGTATCTAGCTACCTGCAATAACGGCGACGAAGACGGAGCCTTTCTCCTTGGCGGAGATGACGGCAGCAGGGATAGAGCCCTCAAACCAGAGCATTTTAGCAAAATTATATATCAATCCCTAACGGCCGTTGTAGTCCTAGCTCACATCAGTTTGAACTGAATCTTCACTGTCACGAAACAAGACGACGTTGTACTGGTGCAAGGGCTGATGGGAATTGTAGTCCAACATATTTTGGTGAGGGTTCTGGGAGTTGTTGTTCATTGTTGGCGTGTTTGTGAGCTGGAGATACAAATAGTCCGATACAAAGTGAGCGAAATAGATATAATATTGCTACCAAAATGGTGGTTATAGAAATGTGTGATTCCGACAAGATGTACCCCGTTAACCTCGTTTAGACAAAGGATTCAAAGAAATATTTGAATTATTGTCTATGCCACTTGTGTATAAAAAACAAAACATGCAGAGAATAGATAAACAAATTAGCTTCACTGAACCTTTTAGGAGGTTTTCGCGTATGCTCTCCGATAATAATTAACGTTCTCTTCTAAAAGTGTCCAATTTCAATTCACATGGGTAAATGTCCAGGTGTGTAACAGTTACGACAGGTTATTGATATAAAAACGGCAGATGAGGGTCTGTCGATGTTACCGTCTCGGGTGGCCATACCATGCGGAACAGCAGATGTCGCTATCTCCACACTATGTTAAATCTAAAAAAGACAATTTTCTTTAACAACATAATATGGCTTTGACGCTCGAAGTGTCTCCCCAGCAGTATAGTCAGTTATGGATGTATTCTCATACAAAAAAAAGGATCAGGATCGTTTTTTTTGTTTGCGCCACCACTGGCCATTGATTATCCGCAAATCCACAAAGAAAGGGGCGTGTAATTGTATGTTCCAAAAGAGACCCCTTTCTCAGTGCAGATGGAGAATGTTTAGGGCGATAACCCATTACGCTGTAGACCTTGCGTGGAAAAAATAACCACCCACGTGAAATAATCATAGCTAGTATAGCTACCTGCTTGGATGCTATTTATCAGGCCTGTTACATGCATGGCTCAGCTTTATGGGGGTAAATAAATATACAGAAAGCTCAATTTATTGTCACGCTAAAGAAAACCGCAAAATGTGTTCCTATTCCCATGCATAAAATGAATGATGGGCTACAATTAAAATGATATACAGTGCCCCTTTAAAATCTACACCCCGTCTCAAAAATGTCACCTTTTGTTCCTTTACAGACTGAAATTAAAACATATTAAATAAACATATAGTCTGTTTGGATATGTCGCTACCAGCTTTGCACACCTAGATTGGGCAACGTTTGCCCATTCTTCCTTACAGAACTATTCAAGCTCAGTCAGATTGCGTGGAGACCAAGGCCGTAACCATGGAGTCAACATTGGGGGGGACCAAATCAATTTATTTATATTTTTTATATCAGCTAGGCTACATATTGGGGGGGACATTTTGAGAATATCTGAATATTGGGGGGGATGTGTCCCCCCCAATATATATGGTAATTTCGGCCTTGGTGGAGACCATTGATGGACTGCGCTCCACAGGTTTTAAATAGGAATTAGGTCAGGGCTCTGACAAGGCCACTCAAGGACATTCACCCTTTCGTTTTTTAAGCCACTCCACTGTTGCTTTAGCTGTGTGCTTTGCGTCATTGTCATACTGAAATGTGAACCTCCTTCCCAATTTAAACTTTCTTGTAGAGGGCAGCAGGGTTTCCTCAATACTTTTTCTGAACTTTGCTCCATCCATTTTCCCTTCTATCATGACAAGTACCCCAGTCCCTGCTGACGAGAAACATCCCATAACAGAATGCTGTCACCACCTTGCTTATATTAGGGATGGTGTTCTTTGGATGATGTGCTGTATTGGGTTTTCGCCAAATTTAGTTTTTCATTTAGCCCAAACATTTCACTTTTTGCCACATGGCTTCAGAATCTTCAGTGTTTTTTGCATACTTCAAATGAGACTGAATGTGAACTTTGAGTAATGGCTTCCTTCTTGCCACCCTGCCATACAGACCAGAAATGTGAAGAGCTTTCTGTATTGTTGACACATGCATACATTGACCACTCTTTGCCATAAAATCCTGTAGCTCCTTAATAGCTGCCATTGGCCTCTCTGATCAGCCTCCTTCATGCTCGGTCATCCAGCTTGCACGGACGGCCTGATCTCGGCAAGGTCCTGGTAGTGCCATGCACCTTCCACTTCTTAATTATGGTCTTGGCCATGCTTCAAGGGCTATTGAAGGCCCAGTAGTAGAATCTCTAGGCACAGCTGATTATATTCTGAATGTTCAGAAATGTTGAGAATTATTATTTCACTTGGAAGTTGTAGGGTAAAATGTGTATCTGATTTCATGTTTTAATTTCAGGCTGTAAGGCAACAGAAGGTGACATTTTTGAGACAGGGTATAGACTTTAAAGGGGCACTGTATCTACAATGACTAGCCAAACACGTTCCCATTGAAAGGTTTACACCAGGGCTGTCAAATCCATTTCATTTCACTAATTAGCTCAGTTTTTCGAGCGGGGAGGGGAACTAATTGGTCTGGAACTAATACACTTGGTATAACGCATTGATAGCAACAAAAACCTGCATATACTCAGCCCTTAATGGAATGAGTTTGACACCCCTGGTTTACACCAAATGTAGTGATTTAATGGCCCATATTATTATTATTATTATTACAAGGAATAGCTTTCCAGAGCAGTGCAGTGTCCATGGCCTCCATAATTCAAGCCATGGCTTTTATTTTTCAGTGGTCATTGTACAGTGCATTATCATAAATCCCAGTATAATTACATAAAATATGAATTATACATTACATTTATGCAAACTCCGTAGCCTCTGGTCTTCCAACTCTACCTCTGCTCCATCCATGGCTGCCTGCACACCGCAAACGTTATTTTTGGTCTCAATAGCTCAATGTGATGGTGCGAACTACTGTACCTGTTAGAATCAATGTCTGCATCTTGGTTCAAAGAATTTTACGGATCGGATCACTAATCGTTAAGTTATTTATGACATAGTTCAGCGTCTACCTCTTGTCAGCAGTTAAGACTTCCTGTTGTAGGTGGCATGTTTATTGGCATGTTTTAATGGAAACAGTCAGTGTTGCACATTTCTCTTTTCTTTGACTGCATGCCTTAGAAGAAGTTAATCACCTTCATTATTTCACCACTGCATCTACGTGGAGTCCAATATTTGGGTGTGTTAAATGTACTCAGGATAATGCTGTTCACAAAATAGCAAATAGAGGTCAATTAAAATTCATAGCACATCCCATGTAGCTGCTCAACAGCATATTCATACAAATGAATGCTTTTGTGAAGACCGAGTACTTGGGTTTCTGAAACCAAAATGACAAGAACAAGACAATAGCGTTCGCTCTTAGGGGAGAATGAATTTCCACCTACAAGAGCTGCATTTTCCTGACAGGTCTTACAAACGCTGAGATAATTATCAGTTAATGATCTTGTAATTGGAACGGAGAAGTTAAATGTTATGGACGGAACTATGATTCACCGCATGAAAAACAAAAAAAATACCAATTCTGAACCATGTTTGGCCAGTGAAAACCTCATTTAAGCCAAGTACAAACCCAGGAGCTTGGAGTTCATTTTTTGTCAATCATGCCTTTCTGAAATATACATGAATAAATAAATAAATCGTGATGAAGTGAAATATTCTCCTGGCGTAGAGGATCTATGGGGGTAATTGTAGCAAATATACAGCCTTATAGAAATTCAATATAGTTGAAACGCATTAACTGCACAATGAAATAAACATCATAGAATAATTTTCTCCTTTTTTGTCCTCGGTATCAGAGGTATTCCATAAAAATAGTTTTTATTTCCAGGTGAGTTATTAAAGAACACAGTTGTCCACATATTATGGGATCAGAGCAGGCGACATCGTCAGGATTTCTCAGCATCCAGATGAACTGCAATAAACAAAAACCTCAATTTGGACAAAGCACATCATTTGGTGTAAACATTTATTGGTTTCAAACTGAAATAAAAATGACTTGCACCAGCAAACATTGTACAGCCTTTCATAATCCAAATGTTTGGGAGAAATGTAAAAGAAAAAAAAAAAAAAGAACAAATTCAGCTGTATAAATGTGCAAACTGATTTTCCAGTGACCCTTCTAAGGAAATAAAAAAACAAAACAAAAAAAACAACAAACAAAAAAACTGATAAATGACAGATTTTAAACAATCGGGCTCGTGTGAGGAACGGGAGAGGGGTCGGGGGTGGGAGAGGGGGCTGAGACACATGAAGCTGAGGATTGCTAAAATATGCCAACGGTGAGATATGTATTTCTTGACTTTTTAAATTAAGTTAAAACCAGGAATACTGAACCAAAGACCTGCGCTCATTTGTGCCTGTTACCAGCATAACATTCGCTGCGAGGAAAACTGATCGAATTATATATCTACTGTACTATATAAAGTATTTACAAAGATGTGGCTCATTTTACAAGCAACACGAAAGGTGTCCTCCAGAATTTCTTTTAAGGAATAAAACAGTAGAACCCTGGTAGAAGGCACAAAAATAAACTTATTGTGTAGCCCTCCTTCCACGGAGGACCAACCCCACTGAACACCAAACAACTGGCGGAAGGGCAGGGCCTGCCCGGTGTGTCTCATCTGGTGAGTTCTCTGCTTTAAAGGGAGCAAAGCTGAAAGAGGCCAGAAAACTGGGTGACCGAGGAAAAAGAATGCAGCTGTACAACCACACTTTGGGTCTGACACAAGATTTCACAAATATAAAACAGGAAAAAAAGAAAAGAAAAAAAAAAAAGTACATGATGCCATTCGAAAAGTTCCAGTCAATTCTGAAAATAAATGACAAAACGGGCAGGTTAAACATCGGATAACCCTCTCTTCCTCGATCGCTAATTTCTTCGTTGGCCATACAGGTTTTGTTTCATTCTCAAAATCGCTAGAACGTTACAAAGACAACATTCCCAAAGGTCTCTACAACTCAAGTGAAAGCCCATTACATCAAGCCAACTTAGTGAAAAACGATGTGTTGTGGAGTGACTGCGACAGGAAGTGACCGGTGGCGGTGGTGGTGACGGTGGTGGGGTGGGAGGGGGGGGGTGATGGTGGTGCTACGGACACCACGCTGCAGCCGCCACGGAGCCCCCTACTGGGAGCTGGCCCTCTCCATGTTGTGGAACTCATAGTGTCTCTTGCTAGTTCTCAGTTTGAACGTGGTGAGGGAGTTGTTGTGTTTGACGAGGGCACTTTGTGCGGCGTATTTGGTAGGGAACATGGCTAGGATGGTGTAGCTGGAGGCCGGCTCTCCAGGGGAGTCTGAGTGGTCAGTGTTCGCGTCGCTGTCCCCGGCCTCGCAGTTCGATGGTGGCGGCTGGTGGTCCGGCAGCCACTTGATGGTGGCGCCGGCTTTGCACAGTTCCCCGAGGAGCGTTTCAGCTTCCGCGCGGCCTATTCCCTTTGGCAAATCAGTCACTTCCAGGACTCTTCCACTTACTGTGTGGTGAAGAGATGCGTCACACTTACATTTACATTTTAGCCATTTACCATAGACGCTCTTACCCAGAGCGACTTGCACAGTTTACATTTCTTTACCTACAATCCATTTATACAGCTGGATATTTTACTGAAGCAATTCAGGTTAAGTACCTTGCTCAAGGGTACAACAGCAGATGTGCCCCACCTGGGAATTGAACCTGCAACCTCGGAGTTACAAGCCCAGCTCCCTAACCCTCACACTACACTTACAGCAAAACGGCACCTTTAAAGCATGTACGGAATTGGGAGGTGGTTCTTTCAATTGAAGAACCACTATGACCGCACACATTAATACAACTGCACTCAATACAAACTCATTATCTCCCCTCCCCCAATACAGCCTTTTTTTCCTTATGCTAACACAAGCTTGACTGAATGACTCATTTTAGCCTCGAGATTCAGTGGAAGCTGTGCCAAAGAAGAGGACGCTGGCTAGTCGTGCCGCGTGCGTTTGCGCACGTCAACCTGTCCTGTACATTTTTGAATTCCCCCAGTTCTTCACTTTGGCCTTCTTGCGCCCCGACTTTATGCCACGGGGGATACTTTGCCAAAGCGTTACGGCGTAATATTTCTGCTGCTTTGACAACGAATAACTGCTGACGTGCGCACGCACCTCATCGGAGCTTTCCGCTCGAACGAAGCACCGTGAGCTTACAGCGGCAAATTCACACATCGAAAAAAGGTGGCAAAAGCCTTAGGAATTAAACGGGAAAATTAAATTCCGTTCTCTGACCTCCACCCAACGGTGGAGGGTAATGCCCTACCATTACCTGGTTCACCTACACTGAGATCTGTAGATAGCGCTTTCCTCGTCGGCTTCCTCCCTCTGCCGACCTGTCGAATTCCCATGGGACCCTGGGAGAAATCAAACAGGCGTTTGGACACGGCGACTTTCAGACAGCGGCTCTGGTTTCTGTGGACACGTTCCCCGTTTTCCCTTTCCTTGGCACTTGGACCGATTAAGAAAAGAAGCCGTTAAGCGAACGCTCTGTAGAGCCGTAAATAGCTACGTGGAACAGAGCACATTGAGACACCGGGATCTGCTTGTGAATCGGTTTATTTAAGACTTCTTTACTCGGATTCACGTGCCACGATGATTACGATTCGCTCTCATCCCAGAGGCTACAGTTAGTCCAAGATGCAGCAGCCAGCCACACAGCACATTACTCCTGTTCTTAGGCCGCTGCATTGGCACCCTGTTAAATTCAGGGTTGGTTTTAAGATCTTACCAGCTACCTATAAAGCCATTTGTGGTCTTGGGCCTCTGTGCCTGCAGGATCTGATTGAACCCTACACTCGCCGCCATACTCTGCCTTCAGCCCTATTGGTGATCCCTCAGCTGCCTGAAAACAAGGGGGTAAAGAGCTTTTAGCTGTTGTCCGCCTCGGCTTTGGAACTCAAGCCACATTAGAGGTGCGACGACAATCGATTCTTTCAAATCCAGTCTGAAGACCGATCGGTTTCCGCGTGCCTATTCCCCTCAGTCGGACTTCTTGCCGATTGTAAATGCTTTAATCCTGCTGTGAAGCGCCCTGAGATGTCTGCATTAAGAGCGCTGTATAAAATCTAATTGTATCGTACTGTAATTACTCACATTTTACATTTACATTTTAAGCATTTAGCGGACGCTCTTATCCAGAGCGACTTACAAGATGCGCATTAATACATGGTAGAAACAATCATAGTTAGCGCAAGAGATCAGTGCAGTAATACAGCGATAGACATCGTTGTAGGCAGCTGCATACCATACCTGTAACACTGGGAAGGAAAAGGTTAGTAATTGTATATATATATATTTTTTTTTATGAGTAGTAAGCAGGGACACATATACAATAAGTATTGCGCAAGTAGGCAGTGGTGATGACAATTATCAAGATGGACAGAATTCAGTGGTAGTGGAGTCTGAAAAGGTGGTTTCGAATGGCTCTACTCATTTGCTAAGGTTTTGATTTGGAAAAAGTAGAGGTTGTTCAGAGACACCACCCCGATCACTGACCGAACCTCGCACTTGCTCCCAGTGCTTTGGTGAGCGATTTCGCTGGATGCTTCGCTACTCTCACACCGGTTTACTAATAAACCGTTTCCAGAAAGCGCACGGGTACAATTTGCCCGTGTTCCTTCGCAGCTCCTGCAAACGCAGGCATGGCAGCTAATCTCGTCGTAATTGATGGTGTGTGTGTGTGCGTGCGTGCGATCAATACACTCGGATTCAAATGGCTGCTCTCTGCACTGATTTTCGGTAGCTTGGGACGTGCACACAAGCTGACCGGACTCTCTGAACAGAAGGAAATGACCCGTGTGCCGTTCTGTGTCTTGCCGTGGCAGGAAGTGTGTTTGTATGGAAAATACAAACTTCACGTACCCCCGATTCAACACGACCCATTGCGAAAACAAAGAAACCAGACATCTACGACATTAGTGCGCATTTGGGCCTTTGTGCCTTTTCCTTTGTCGCGGACCCGAATAACATTACAGGCATTTAGCAGAATAACGAATTGAAGTGTGTGGGAGTGCACCCAAAGAGTCCTCACCTGGTGGTTGGGGATGACGTGAGGGCCGTGGATCAGTGGGGGACGGATGGGAGGGGTGTACTGGAGGGGCTGCCCCAGCAGAGGGTACCGGGCGTCACCTGGGGAAAGACGGCACATTGGGGGGCACGCTCACCCGCTGCACTGATACACTCACAACGTGGCGAAAGGGAACGTGCGTGCAAAACACTGTCTTACAAGCCCAGAAGGCAGCTAGGGAAAAAAAAAAAAAAAGATAGGCAAAGATAGGCTGTCGAATGCTAATGTCTCGGTCTCCCGTGGCTGTGGTGAGCAGCCTCACTCTGATGGCACGTCGATGAACAGGACGGTCGCCGGTTTGGATTCCGCCTTGTCGGCGCTCACCTTGTCTGGGGCCGAAGGGCGTAGGGAACTGGGGCATGATGGAGATGGGGGCGAGGCCGGGACGGATGCCCTTCATGTTGGTCATATGGGCCGGGGCGGGGGACTGGGCCGGGGAGGAGCTGGGGCTGCCCAGCTGGGGACTGCTCTGGAGAGGGAGGGAGAGTGCACAGAGAGAACAGACATTTGAGCCTGTCGTTTTGCCCGTGCTCTGTGGAGTCTGTGACGCGTTTCGTTTGCATTTACTGGACACTCATATGTCCAGAGCGAGACTTGCAAGAGCCAACAGGCGCGAGAAGCACAATGCTAGCCCTAAAAAACTAATGAAGTCACAGACCGGTCCGAGTCCACTGTGGAGATGAGTGCAAGAACAAGTGCAAACATGCTTTTTATAAATACAGTCAAGCTAGTGGATTTAATTTAAAGTGCAAGACGGTAAAGAGGTAATAATAATAATAATAATAAAGCTTTATTTATATAGCACCTTTCATACAGAGAATGCAGCTCAAAGTGCTTTAACATTTCAGCACAGTACAAAGAATAAAATGATAAAAAAGCACGATAAAATAAACAAGGATAAAAAAAAACATGAGTAAGCCAGCTAGTGAGGGGGGAGTGACAATACAGTCTTCAATGCAGTCTTAAATAATGTAGACCTGTTAGTAAAAAAGGATTTCAGTAATAATCTTCAGTAATGGTTCTGCACATTAATCTTAGTATATTTTTGATACAGTTAGGACTGGGTTTCAATTGGAACTCAGAATTAGCTGGATGATTTGGTGGGACTTTACATCACTGTGGATTCTGAAGAGGGAGATTCGATTCCTGAATCAGATGTATTGTGTAAACCCATCTGTACTGGGTTTTTACTAGAAAATTGGATAAAAATATATGTCCGGTAGTTTGGTCACTATAGGGGGGCAGGGTTACCAAGGCACCATATGCTGTCCTATAGGGGCATCATTACCAAGGCACTATATGCTGTCCACTGTCCAAGACGGACAGGGTTACCAAGGCACTATATGCTGTCCTATAGGGGCAGGGCTACCAAGGCACTACATGCTGTCCTATAGGGGCAGGGCTACCAAGGCACCATACGCTGTCCTATAGGGGCAGGGCTACCAAGGCACTATATGCTGTCCTATAGGGGGGCGGGGGTTATACCAAGGCACCATATTCTGTCCTATAGGGGCATCGTTACCAAGGCACTATATGCTGCCCTATAGAGGCAGGGTTACCAAAGGCACTATATGTTGTCCTATAGGGGCAGCATTACCAAGGCACTATATGCTGTCCTATAGGGACAGGGTTACCAAGGCACTATATGCTGTCCTATAGGGGCAGGGTTACCAAGGCACAATATTCTGTCCTATAGGGCCATCATTACCAAAACACTATATGCTGCCCTATAGAGGCAGGGTTACCAAAGGCACTATATGTTGTCCTACAGGGGCATCATTACCAAGGCACCACATGCTGTCCTATAGGGACCGGTGAGTTAAAGTTACCTGTGACGTGTCGAGAGTAGGGAGGTCTGTGGACTTCTGGCCCCTCTGGTGGTCCAGGCTGTAGTATTTGTGCTGTTTCCACTGGGGGGGCGAGTGCGCCCGGGGCTGCTGGTTCGGGGGTAACGTCAGCTGCATCATGAGCATACCGCTGCCATGAGGAGGGGGCACACCTGCGCACAAACACACAAAACTCATCACCTCACAGCACACGGACACTGTACGGAGTGGATAAAGAGGATGAACAGAAAACAACACGCTTCCCTACAGCCTTCTAGGGCTTCTGTTGTGGAGTAAAATATAGGCATAGAAAGATCATTATTGCAAGCAGCTTGCTACAGGAGAGAATTTAACAAACATTTACAAAAGCAATGGCTTTTTTTTTTTTTTTTTTTCGTTTTTCCTTCAACTAACATATTTTCACCCGCGCAATTAAGACAAAAAATCACACTTGTTCATCTTTCTCAATAATGAGATTTTAAAAAATAATTTAATTGCACATACATTTAACCTATGACTTCCTTAATATGCAATGCGTTACAAGTAATTACATTTATTATTTGCACCGAGTCTGGATGTTGACTTATGCATCATTCAAAGCTGCTTGGACACCGAGCATGAGCTCCAAGGACAGTCGGGCATAAATACTTAATCATATCACAGTTCCCACCCGCACGGCATCCAATTAAAAGTGTTTGCCCAACGAGGAAGGTTATAGCATTTCTAGACCTCCTCTACACCAAACTACTGCCAACTCCAAAAGGTCTTCTCTTCGTCATAATTATTTCACCAGACAGCAAGAAGGAAATAACGGTCCGATCCTCTTCTACGGTCAAGGTGCTTGCAGGTTGTTTTGAAGGTAGAAAGCACACACTTTTAGAGGAGGCTCAAACATTTCCCGCTTGACTTTTTTTGACAGTGTGTACCTTGATTCTCTGCCTCTAAAAATAAACGACGTGAAACGAAATACGAAAAAAAAATAAAAAAATAAGTATATATTTTTTTCAAGATATTTTCCTTAAGATGCTATAACGTAGTACGCAATTTCTTTTGGCCTTGAAAGGTGGGGAAACGGTCTCCACCATTATGAACCGAATCAAAGCAGAGCGTGAAGGCCCTTTCCTTCTGCGGGCACGTGCACTCTCTCTCTCTCGCTCGCTAAGGTCACACATAAAAGGGTTCATTTAACCCTTTGGGCTTACGGAGAGATGCTGTTGAAGAAACCTCTATTCTCTTCATAAACCCTGTAACAAACTATGCTTTTCAGCCAGCGGTCTGAACAGAAATGCAATTCGAGGATTTTTTTCTCCACGAGTCATAAAAGGATGGTAAGATGGTCGAAAACGATCACAAGGTCTCACCATTAGAGGAAATTCACATTAATTGAAGGAACGTAAAAACAGCAAATTAGATTTAGAGGGCCCGTGAAGGCCTTTTTAAAATAATGATAATAGGGAGCCGAACACCAGAGGAATGGCTTTTTAATTAACAGCCCATATCTGTTCAATAATTAGATTGTAAAGACTGGAAAGTACTCCGAATTAGCTCCTTAGACCTCACAGCTGATTGAATGGGGCTAGCGCTGACTATCTCAAGGCATCTAGGTGGCCAGCCTTCATTGTTGCTGAATAACATGGTGGGCTCGCAGGAAGGCGAAAGCCGCCCCCGCCAAGTCAATTCACTTCATTTGGATTTGTGAGAGGAGTCAGCAAGGAACTCATTTATTTAATGCCACCGTGCTTTGTTGTGTCCATCCACTTCCAGGGTTGGGAGAATTGGCGCTGGATGGACCGTGTTAGGCGAAGGGATCAAGGCCGCATTGTGAGGACCGAGGAGACGTGAGGAGAGGTGAGGCTTTGGAGCAGTACACAGAGACGCAGGACAAAGGATGGAAAGAAAGACGAAAGGAAGAGCGAGCGAGCGAGCGAGCGAGCTCCCTCTGGACGCCGTGCTACGGAGAGTCAACCTTGTACATCCTTTTGAAATCGGGAATGCGCACAACACAACAGGTCAAACGTGCATGTGTGCCTCATTGATGCTTCGACGCGTCTTCATTAATTCCATGGCTTTAGACCGCAGTTGAAATGTATAAGGGCTAAGGCGTTGCTGCTGTCGTTTGGGCTGGGCATTGGACCTGCATGTGCAAGGTTCAGTGTACTTGTACGTTTGGGCTGGGCTCTGTGTGACAGTGTGTTTGGGCTGGGCTCTGTGTGTCAGTGTGTTTGGGCTGGGCTCCCTGTGTGAGTGTGTTTGGGCTCTCTGTGTGACAGTGTGTTTGGGCTGGGCTCCCTGTGTACAGTGTGTTGGGGCTGGGCTCTCTCGGTTTGACTGTGTTTGGGTTGGGCTCTCTGTGTCAGTGTGTTGGGGCTGGGCTCTCTCTGTGTGACAGTGTGTTTGGGCTGGGCTGTGTGTGTCATTGTGTTGGGGCTCTGTACCTGCACACTGTTGCCCGGGGAGCGGTTGGGAGCTGCAGGGAGAAGACGTCCGAGGGAACTGCATCTGCTCTGTCCCTGGGGGAGGCAGGAAACTCACCGAGGAGCTGCGGGCAGACACACAGACAGACAGACACAGACAGACAGACAGACAGAGACAGAGATATACAGACAGACAGACAGACAGACAGACATACATACATACACACACACACACACAGAGAGACACACAGAGACACACAGAGACACACAGAGACACACACACACACACACACAGAAAGAGAGAGACAAAGTCATGCCCAGCCCACACTCCCAAAAAAGACAGAGCAGGCTGGAGCCAGCTGCTGCATGCTGTGAGTGCAGCTGGCCAGGAACAGGAAGGGCCGCTTCTCCTGTCACTCCCATACAACACTCAACATTCTGCACGCAGGAAAAATGCTGAAGTGGATACACGCGAGACACATCGGGGGGTTCGACACAATATAAATCTCTTATTCAAAAACAACCGCCGACGCTATTGTTGTTATTATCCTACAGGGACCCGGGTAAATATGTTTGTGAAGCTCATTTTCATGGAAATCAAAACAAAGCAACGGCGTAGGCATTCATCATAACGCTGTATTAATAAAGCAGCGATACAGCACTTCTCTTCTGTCATTAATTTCCCCCAAGCAGTTCGATAGTGATATAAGCTGATATAAGCAGTCTGGACGTGTGGCGTGCCAGCCGCTCCCACCGAAGCAGCAGCTCGAGGCGGGCTGGCTGCAACCCCCTGGAGTAGCGGCCGTCTATACTGGGGGCTCGCGTGAAGGATGGCGCGCGGGGAGAGTCTCCGAACGGGGCCGCCGCTGTTATATTAATACCCGCTGGATCTGCTGCCTTATAAATCATCTTGAGAGTGACCTACTAAAACGAGGGCCGCTTTGAGCGGGAGGGAAAACGACCTCTTCTCGTCTTCCGTCGTCTCGGCCGCGCTCTAGAACGTGTTTTTTGTTTCAGATCTTATCCCATTTTCTGCCAATTTGGTAGCCAATTACACCTGCTATTTTTCAAGTCGACCCCCACCCCCAGTAATGTGAGTTCGCTGCAGTAGTCCTGCGACTGGTAGCGACGAAGGCGAAGCGTCGTCTCATCCGAGACGGCACTCGCCAGGCCGTCGACCGTAACCCGGTACTACAGGGCCACTCCTGTGCACGGCGAATGTCCTGTCGGCTTCTCTCCCCCCTCCCTGGGGCGGACAGTCAATCGCCGGCCCCGGTGGCACTCCCAGCCAGAGCGCGACGGGGAATCGAACCCCGGCGGATGGAGAGAAAGAGAAGGAGGGGGAGGAGGAGGAGGAGGGGACGCCGAGAGAGGGTGCGGAGCGGTGGCGTGACTCACCTCATGGTGCTCTGCTGATTGGGTGGAATAACACTGTAGTAGACCTGCACGCTGGACGCAGGCACAGGGCCTTGGCTGGACTGGTTGGGGATGATCATTGGCTGCTGATATGTCTGCTGCGGCATGCCCTGGGAGCCTTGAGGCATGGATACCTGGCGAGACACAAACCGGTCAACGCGCGTTGCCCGCACCGGCCACATCTTCACCAGAAAAAAGGGTGGAGAAAGCCACACATACAGGCGACTGCCCAAATAAAGGCAAAGCTTGAGTACGTAAGGGACGCTGCCCTGCCCAGCTGGGACTCTCCTAGCCGGGGTCAGGGCCGTTTGAGTGTCCCCCCAGGTTACCAAAGAGTTGCCTTTACTTTGCCGCTTACCCGTACAAGCACAACACGATGGTGTTGTGCACCTCACCACTGATTCGGTTAATCCATTTAACAGTAATGGTTTTCATCCTTTTTGGCTTAGCTATATTTTGTTCGGCTATTTTCGGTCGGCAAACAAATCGCTAGGGAGCGGATTCACAGATTGGACGTACTAAATGCTTACCTCGGACGACATCCCCATTTGCTGTAGAAATCATTAGGACGCCGGACCCACCCACGCACGCACGCACGCACGCACGCACTCACACATGCACACACGGGCACGCGTACCTGATAAGTTGGCACGGTGGGGTACTGGAGCATCATGCCTTGCATCGGACCTCCCATATTGCTATGCTGGCTGCTGACCAGGCTCTGGCTCGGAGGTTGCTGCACTCCTACCATACTCTGGTAGCTCTGTGGTTGATTTGGCATCACAGTCTGATAACCTGAAAGAACACACAGGACGCTGCTGTGAGACGCCACAGAGGACCGTGATGCAGACGGAGACTCTGGTCACACACAGAGCGCTGCTGTTAGAGACCGCGGGAGAGACCGCAGAGGACCGTGATGCAGACGGAGACTCTGGTCACACACAGAGCGCTGCTGTGAGAGACCACGGGAGAGACCGCAGCGGACCGTGATGCAGACGGAGACTCTGGTCACCAGAAATGGCTGACACAATCGTAGCACAGCTCGCAAGAGACCGATTACATTTGCTTTCAAAATGAAAAGGAAGAAGTCAGAAATTGAGCTAGAACAAAGATGAAAAAATATATAACCTAAAAATATAATGAATTTATATTTCAAATAAATGATAATTAACTGAATTACTTGTAGTCTAAAAACTGAAATTATGGCCTCCCGGGTGGTCTAGCGGTTACAACGTCCGACGCTGGCCACTGCGACTCGGGTTCGATTCCACCGGCCGTGCGGTTGCCACTGTAGGGCGGCGACTGGCCGTCCGCCCCAGGGAGGGGGGGAGGGAAGCCGACATTACTTATAGGAGTGGCCCCGATGTTCCTGAAAAACGGTCGACAGCTCTGTGAATGCCGACCCGGAGGAGGCGGCATATCGCTTGGTCACGGCCAGTCTCGGGGTTATGGCAGCGAACTCACAATACGAGGGTGACATGAGAAAGAGAGGGTGTGATTGGCTACTAAATTGGGAGTAAAATGGGGGAAATCTGAAAAACAATAGATCAAAAAGAACCAAAAAACTAAAATTATGAATGAGAACACGTACTGAAATACAATGGCTTTAAGCAATACTCACATCTTTTTATACTGGGCGAGGGTTGAAAGGAAGGTGCAAAATGAGTTCAAAGCCTTTCATTCAGAGGGCACTGAGGTAAATATCGGAAAATCAGTCGGAAGAGATCCGGGTGAAAGACGGGCACTTTAAAAATGTTTACTTACAAGCGGTTGGACGAAAGAGAAAAATCAATAAGGGTGAATATAAATGAGACCGGGAAATCAAAAGGACAGGCCGAGAGATAAACAAATCCATAAGACCTGGCTGCGAGTGCGGCCTTACGGAGCGTAACAAGCGGCCACCGAACGACAGAGAGAGAGAAGGGGAATTGAGGGCGGCGTTCTCCGATCCCGAGCGTCTGTCGGTCGCTCGCTCACGCCCAGGGCCTTCAAAGAGCATCCATTACCACCCCACGCCCCAACAAGGGGACAGGAAAAGGTCATCGTTTCCTTTCAAGTCCTGACATTAAAAAAATGAATCGATACTTAATAAATCCGGCCAGGCTCCGTGAACCCCTTTTCCTAAGGCTAAGGCAAAAAAAAAAAAAAAAAATCTAAAAGCAGACTACGGGCGTAAAGGGTTACCGTAACGAGCGTTTATTTAGCGGCAATACGCTCCTTTCAGCGTGCCGTTTAAAAAGCGCCTCTTATCTGGAGGAGCGCATCGGTGTCAAGGTTACCGGGGAGAACGCTTCGCCGGCGATGCTTTTTTTGTGTGAAAAACTCTCACCGAGAGAGGTGCCCGGAGACCGCGCCGGGGGGCTGGGGGGGGGATTTTTCAATTTCTCCCAGCTTTTCGCAGAGGCGACCGCAATCAATTTTGTCCAGATGAGAAAGGAAGTGGGACAAAAGAAATGGATGGCTCTGAAGGTTCCCCCGCGAGGGGATGAGGAGGAGGCTATTTTTAAGCGCCATTTTCTCACCTCCACTTACAAACGGAGCATGAAGGGAATATAATATTAAACACACTGCATTCTAGCTGACTGAGCGGGGGAAGAGGGGCACAGAGATGCTTTTTGCGGTAATGAACCCAACACTGGACGTTCTCAAAGGCACTCCTGACTGCTCGCTGCCTTTCCCCCCCCCCCCCTCTGCTGGAAGCAGGGCGCTCGGAGAAAGACGAACCGTCAATGCCAAACCTTCTTTCTTGTCCCTGTTAGCACTGGGATCCTTTGACATTCGTTGGCCTTCTCAGCCCCAGAAACGCGATCGTTCGGGGAGTATGAATTATAGCATTCGCTGAGTTTTCAAAACGTTTTCTCTACACTGCGCTTTGCAGTGCGTGAAAACGTGCAGTTGTGACAGTAGTAGATATCCGTTGTGGATATTTCGTTGTCGTTTATTTTCAGGGTCGTCTTCATTAAATGTGAATTACTTCAACTCTCCAAAGCCCTTTATGGAAATGGGTTGATTTTTGTGCACTGTGACGATGATGCACATATTTAAGATGAAATGATTGAAAACAAAATCCATCCATACTGTAATCGCAGTAATAAAAAGTGATTCACAAATATAAAAATGTTCTTCATCAGATTGTGCTAGTGTGACAGTAATGCAGTACACTCCAGTTACACAATTAGGACTTATTATCATCGGTTAGGGTTAATGCATTTGTATATGAGGGCGTGATTTCATGCGCTACAAAATCAGGTTGAATACAGATTCATGGGCTTTAAGTTATATACATAAAAAAATAAAATAATAATACATAAATAAAAATTTAATTGGCGAATACGTGGATGGAATTACATCAACCAAAAAAATAAAATAAAAATGCAGGCACGCCGATAGGATAAACAACATGTAAAGTTATCATCAAACATTTCGAAAAACTGTTCAAATTAAACCACCTCCAATTCATTACTGAAAAGAGGAACACATTGGGGAGACACTGCGGCTCCACCTCTCGCAGACGGCTGACCTTCTGTAGTTACACGTCTGTACAAATCTGTAGCTACACGTTCCACCACAGGACGACGGCGGAACCAGTTGTAGGGGCACTGAACCCAAAGAGGAGGCTGGGATACCCGGCATGGATATTTTACCGAGATCGGATTGGCCCTCCGGCCCTGACGTTGCAGCTGGGGCGACGCCCTCACTGGGGTTAAAGGTCGGCAGCTACTGAAGAGCAGTAAGAAGCTGAAAAAGAGACCGGTTCACTGTGAGAATCATAGTCCTCTCAGACAGCACCCCGGTCCCGAATTCTGCCACTCCATTCGCTCCTCGCCCTCTCTCCCTCCCTCCCCCACAGAGCCCACCAATGACGCTCCCGATAACAACCCTGCCCCCCCCCCCCCCCCAGAGCCCACCAATTACACTCCCGATAACTAACCCCGCCCCCCCACAGAGCCCACCAATGACGCTTCCGATAACCAACCCCACGCCCCCCCACTGGAGCAGCCTTTCCTCCCCACGTCCGATCGAAATCAAAACTAAATCAAAGGACGGCAGCTGAGGCACGTACGAGAGCGATTTCCCCTCTGGCTGAGAGCGGATCCTTAGCATTTCAGACGCGTGACATTTCAAACCCCGGCAAACGATTTACACCGCGGTGGGCACAGCAGGGAGGGGAGCTATGCTAATTGGGTGGGCGATTAGGGACGGCCATTGTTCTCCGGCGAAACGGCACGACAATGCCGGTCGCTGGAATGGGAGGAGGAGAGCGCAATGCTTTTATGCCTGGGCGGTCTCTCCAGGGGGCGCTCCCCCGTTGGGCCCCAGGAGTTTGTTCACACGTTCGTGCGCCGCAGTGCCGCGCCATGGCGGTCCTCTACCCCTGCGGCTCGGCGAAAGCAAACAGACGGCGCAATAAAAACCGCGGCAGAGAGCAGGAGGGTGGGGGGAAACTCCCTGCGCAAGGTCGGCGAAGGTGCCCTCCTTCAAAGGCGGACGCGGACCGCTAATGAGAGCGGGCACCTGAGCGCGGACCGCCTGGGACAGGAGGCGAAACGTGAAACGTTTCAAGAACATTGGGGAACGTTCCAGTTCGATTCCCATTTGGTTTGGGGATAATGTCGTGACGAGAACCTTTGAACAGTCATATAACGTGTTTATTGTTCCGAATAAGTTCGGTCAAAGTCGCTGGACTGTTCCAGGCATGTCACATTCAAGCTTGCTTGTAACATCCCTTAATGGTTACATTTAGTCAAGAAAAAAAACATCATGGAGGATATGCTGGCTGAAATGGCTGATTCGTGGAACGGTGCCAACTTTCAAAATGAATGACCATCTGCAATTATAAAAATATTTACATTTCTTTTTGTTTTTACTGAAATAAAAACATGGACATTTTTAGGAATGACTAAAAGACACTTCCCTCAATGTTCCTTGTGACTTTACATTTATTACATCAATATCACATTTTAAAAATGATATTCATTTTTTTTTTTTAATGAATGAATCCAGGAAATTGGAAAACATTTACGCATTGGGCACGTTTTACCGTACGTTCCCTGTCTGGAATGTTCTGGGAACCAAAGATACGCGGCAGTGCTGGACTCCCAGCATGCCCCTGGGCGTAGGTTTACCTGACTGCGGGGCAGGCTGGGGCAGCGGCTGGCTCTGGTGGCTGTTGTAGTGCACTGGGGTGACTGGCCGGTACTGCTGGCTGGAGTGTGGGTACTGGCCGGGGGCGCAGTAACACGTGGGCATCTATGGGGCAAAACAACACCCACCGTCATCACACGCTGCGAAACATGGTCACTTACCAGAACACATTCTGTCAAAAGGCCGGCAGTGCGGTGTAACGGTTAGGGAGCTGGGCTTGTAACTCAGAGGCTGCAGGTTCAATTCCCAGGTGGGGCACTGCTGTTGTACCCTTGAGCAAGGCACTTAACCTGAATTGCTTCGGTAAAATATCCAGCTGTACAAATGGACTGTATGTAAAGAAATGTAAACTGTGTAAGTCGCTCTGGATAAGAGCGTCTATGGTAAATGGCTCAAATGTAAATGTACTTATCAGAGCACATTCTGTCAAAAGTAATGGAACCATAGATGTTCTTAAACGAAGATGGAAGTGCAGCAGCATGTACGGAGTGTACAAACAACAACACGGTTATGCACAATTTACCACAAGTAGTATGCTCCGTTGACCGGAAAGGATTTATTGAACTTGAGATCAATTGGGCAGGTAAAGCAAAGGAGTGAAGTCGAATACAGCGTTGAGGAAAGATCGAAGTGGACCATTGTAGTTCGACGGCATCTTCTCGCTCTAGAAATTTTAATTACAATTTTGCATTATTATTATTATTTTATTTTTATTTTTTTATGTCTTTTTGTCTTGGCTCATTTTGATGAGTGTACGTTTTGGTTATATTAAAAGTTATTATCATCCTGTCAGGGACGTGGTTCGAAACCCGCGTCTCTACCAGACCGGCCCTGGTCGTCAGCCCGATCGGAGGCGGCGGCTGTTCGCCTCCGGGGGAAGGGGGAGGGTGAGCCGGCACGAGTCCGTCGAGGAGCAGGAAAAAGGTGTCCGTGGTAGAATTCTGTCTCGGAAGAGGCGGATAAATCGGCCCGGAAATAGTGTCTTGACCCGGAGGACGGGCGGCGGACTCGTGGGGGAGGGTTAATTGAGATAAATAGAGGGTATAATTGACAACCAAATTGGGAGAAAAACTGGGGAAAAATTTGAAATAAATGTAAAAAAAATAATAATAATAAAATTAAAAAATATATTATCATGTCATTCTATGTTTGTCTCTGCTGATTGTAAAAATAAAAATTCCAATAAATAATTATTCACACACAAAAAAAAAAAAAAAGGCGGGCGTCCTTGAGCGGAACAGGAAGTGACACGTGCTGGGCGGTTACCTGCTGCATGGTCTGCTGCATGTAGCCCTGCTGCTGCATGACGGGCTGGCTCACGGGAGGGGCGGAGGTGTAGGCGGGGGCCGGGACGGGCTGGCCCGGGGGGGCCACCATGTAGCCCGCCTGCTGGGGGGACTGGAGCACCACAGGGGGGGGGTACATGGCAGTGTGAGCGTCGGGCCCTTCGGCCGAGGGCTGTCGGGCCAGGCTCATGTGGCTGAACTGGGCGCCCATGTTGTCTTGCTGTGGGTCACAGGAACACAGAATCATTCCGATGCGTAGACGCCCCAACCCCGAAAGCACCCACACACGCACGCCAGTGCCCACATTCACCCGTTTAATCAAAAACACATCAAGCCTGAAGGTCACTCTTGCCCCTCCGCATCGACTTGATTTACTGCTTTTCCGCGAAAGCGGGTTGGGAATTTGGAAGTTCTATTCATAGATTAACTTAATGTCGGGTGCGGAATGAATAATTTAAAGCAGTCTCCCATGGATTTAATAAGTCATTGAGGGATTTTTATGGGCAGAAGGAGGTCAGAAAAGATGTAATCGGAGCACATGACTTACGTCAATGGGCGAGAGGGGTAAAAATACAAGAATTTCATTCATTTACCAGTCAGGAATTAAAACATAGTTCAAAAAGGGGTGCAATAGTTTTGCCCGTGAAGTTATTTCTCTGCAAGTTGAACTTTGAACTCAGCAAGTGACTGATTTGTTCAGCACGTTGCCTTTTCTGAGCGTGCTAGGTTGTCCTCGTGCAAATGATCGATTCCTCTGCAATTAATTAGAATACACTGTGGTTCTGTGTGGCTCAGTAGGTAGAGCATGGCGTTGACAACGCTTAGGTTGTGGGTTCAATTCCCACTGGAACCACATATACTGAAAAATATATACATTCAGTCGCTTTGGATAAAAGCGTCTGCTAAATGGCATATATTATTATTATATTATATATTATATTATTACACTAAATGACACATGCAACCCAGTTTGACATGTTGAGGTCAGAGAGCCAATCACAGACACACAAGCACGGCCACAGGGCTTCAGCCTCCGTTTCGCTTTTTCCCCCGTAAAAATCACCTTTTGTGGGTTTCATTCCAATTTCAATGTGTACATTTTTTTCCCCCAATGCTGTTATCATACGTCTTTGTCATCCAACCCCCCCCCCCAAAGAACAGCTTTAGTGATAGATTTCTCCAATTCAAATTGGGAGACTGTCTACCTGCATACCAACAACATAGGGTCTTGGGTGGGAAACCTTTCCTGCATCTGAATTATCTGAACGACAAAGCCCCCACCTCCGGACGGATGGCTGTAAGCAAAGCACAGAGAGGTTGAGTGCCTGGGGCGGGGGGGAGGGCGGGGAGAGGGGTGGGGGCCGGGTGTGAGGAGACAAGCCACGGTGAAATGGAAAGACAGGACCCCCGGCGCGGTCGCGGTAACGTTCACACGGACACAGGGGGCAGAGAGAAGAGAAGATGTGGTACCACAGTGTACTGTTGGCTAGGGGAGACGGGCAGGAGCTGGGACGGGTAAGAGACCGTTGAGTACTGGACAGGCTGCGTGGAGGGCTGGAGAGGCCGAATCGGCTGAAGAAGCAACAGGTGGGACAGAGACAGAGGCCGACAGTCAGAAAAGGTTAAAAAATAAATAAAATGGAGGACTCATCCTTTCACAGAACGAGAACGAGAACAAGGGTGTGTGGGGGGGGGGGGAGGGTAGGAGAAGACATTAAGGTCACAGGGAGATAATAGATACAATATGGGGGATTCTGCGACACTGTTTTAATATTCATTCAGACGATAAAAAAGCTATATTAATAAATGAACACGAAATGAGAGCATCATACAGAGGTTAAATGGAAAAGTAGATTGAGAAAATGAAAGGGAAAAGTCATGCTAATTTCATTATAGATCCCCCACCTCCCACCCCTGGCTGTTTCCCCCCCACTCCCGCTCAATCCCCCCCGGACCGGCCTGCCAGCTCCTGCAAGGAGCCGCTGCCTCTGCTCAACTGGGTCGTGCGAGCAGGGAGCAGGGGCCAAACAAATGACCCAATCCGCGGCGGCGCTAAGGCGGTTTCAATTTGTCCACCTGAGCAGAGCCGCAGATAAGGCGAGACGGGGTGAGGCGGCCTCGGCGCTGCGGGGCTTCCGCCCGTCCCCTTATCTGTGGCTCTCGCGCAGGCGGGCACCGGGGGCTGTCATTTCCGAGGGGCCGGAGCAAGACTAATTGCACCGTGTCACTCTCCGGCTCCGTGGCGCTCGGCGGAAGCGGTCTCAATACATCAAAGTGCGCTCGGGTGAAGTGCGGCGCGGCGCGGCGTTTAAGGGGCCCCGCCGCGCGCTCGACGGGACGGGACGGGACACTGACCTGGGAGAGGATGTGGTTGGCCGGCTGGTGCGGGGGCGGCGGAGGGGGCAGAGGCTGCTGGGTCCGGCCCTGCTGCTGGCCCATGGCGGGGTTGTAGACCACGGCGCTGCCGTCGGGGTTCAGGAAGGGCTGGCCTGCCGGCGGACACAGCACCCGGTCAGACCAGACCCGCGGACCCGACACGTGCAGATCAAAACCCCACTCACTCGGCCCCGCCGCTCTGCCCGCTGGCAGCCCGACACTATGACCTGCGATGGAGGGGGAGAAAAACCCCTGTGGCTGCGCTCCGTGGCTGAGTTTCGGTGTCTGGGTGCGAGCCGTAGCTAAGCGACGGGGTGGACGTCGGGCTGTGGGACGGCACTGTGCGTTCCGGCTTTGGAGTGAGCGGACGCTTTTGTTTCGGGGGGGAGTCGAGGCGCACGGTGAACGGGGCCACCACTCTATTAAGAGCGGGTTAATGTCACACTTCGGTGGGAGAAGGGTGCAACAGCAGCAGACTGGCTAACGCGTTGATTGCTTGACTGATTGTGTGAGCCTGTGTAGTAAAACTGCTGGGTTGCTCCTGTGTCGTAAAACTGCTGGGTTGTTCCTGTGTAGTAAAACTGCTGGGTTGCCCCTGTGTAGTAAAACTGCTGGGTTGCCCCTGTGTAGTAAAACTGCTGGGTTGTTCCTGTGTAGTAAAACTGCTGGGTTATTCCTGTGTAGTAAAACTGCTGGGTTGTTCCTGTGTAGTAAAACTGCTGGGTTGCACCTGTGTAGTAAAACTGCTGGGTTGTTCCTGTGTAGTAAAACTGCTGGGTTGTTCCTGTGTCGTAAACCTGCTGGGTTGCTCCTGTGTAGGAGCTCCTGTGCTCCTGGCAGTGTAGTGTAATGGTTAGGGAACTGGGCTTGTAATTCAGAGGTTGCTGGTTCGATTCCCAGGTGGGAATCAGGTTGTACCCTTGAGCAAGGTACTTAACCTGAATTGCTTCAGTAAAAATATCCAGCTGTATAAATGGATTGTACGTAAAGAAATGTAAACTGTGTAAGTCGCTCTGGATAAGAGCGTCTGCTAAATGCCTAAAATGTAAATGTAAATGTAGTAAACCTGCTGGGTTGTCCCTGTGTAGTAAACCTGCTGGGTTGTTCCCGGCGAGCGAGAAGACATGACGGACGTCTGCTCCAAAGGGGGACAGCTGGCACCGTTTGGCCGCTCCCCCCAACACAGAGCAGCCATGTTTACCTTGCGTGCAACCGTGTGTGCGCCGGCCGCTCCCCAAAAATCTCCCATCCCACTTACAGTGGGCCTTCCCTAAATGAATTCCTTGCCCTCCACCACGACAGCAACATTTTTTCCAATTTTCCAACTCTATGAAAAAGGTCAATAAGCAATTACACACTCAGGCTGACACTCAGAATGTATTAGTGCCAGCCATATACCCCTCTTATCAGCCTCATGCATATTTTAAAATGTGGCAGAATGTACAAAGTGAAGTGGAATACATTATACATCAGGGGCTAGGCTCCCGCATTTCTCTGCATTCAATAAAGCGCAGAGCACGGCTTCGTTTTCCATTTTCTCAGCTCGTGTTTGGGAGCTTGTTTTGACTAGGGCTGGGCTTATTGATCTTCGCGGGAGAGATATTATGTTTCGAGTCCGTCATTCTGTCGGGGGGGGAAGAGATCTCATTCACAAGCAGGTGGCGTCGTTATACAGCGGCTCCTTAAAATCCCGCTTCGCTGGTGCGCACACGGCTTGCTTTAGGAACAGCAATCAAAACAACACAACTTACAATTATGCACGACAAGATATTCACCGGCAATCACGCTCAAGTCCTAAACAGCGTGATACTGAGTTACGCAGCTGTGCAATACCCTCATTTTACTGCCCTCTCCACCCTCCCCCCCAAAAAAAAACCCACACAAAAAAACAGGCGCCGTCACTTACTGTAATGCTGCTAATCGAAGCTCGAGAATAAGATGTTTTGTGAGTCGTGTTAGTTGCAAAAACCTGCTAAGCATTCAACGACAGGGGACAGGGGAAAGGGACCCAAACCCCCCCCCCCACATACACACACACACAAATCACACACACACACACACACACACACTCACACTCACACACTGACCTAGTCCAGTGAGCCTCGTCAGGAGGTACCAACCTGTGTGCGGGTTGACCAGAATACTGCCAGGTGGTATCCCTGTGACTTCCAATGGAAGCAAATAGTAGCTAGCGTTAGCGGTGGACGCGGAGGGGGCGCCCCTGGCCCCCTCGTAGTGCACAGAGCTACTAGCGCTGATGGTGGGGTAGGCGGCGGGCGGGCCGTGGCTGGGCTGGGTTAGAGCTGGGACGGGGAGGGGCTGCTGGGAGCGCGAGAGCGAACCCGTAGATGACCCTACACTACTAGAAGACTCTGAACCTGGGGAGGGAGTAACGAGAAGGTCTTTACCTACAGACACAGAGACACCATGCTCAACATCCTGGATGGGGTTCACATCATGCATGCTGGGGAGGGGGGGTTATGGGGTTATGGGGTCAGGCAGCCAGGCAAAGCCACTTTCACTCCTCCAAGAACGGACCCAGCGTAGCCTGAATTCATTGGGTATGTGCGGTCGTGCATTGTCCAATGGTACGGGGTAGGGCTTTGGGTTGTAGACTGGTGTATTTGACTTCTCGGTGAGCTGAATTAGACAAGTCAAAAATGTTGTGACCTTAAAGCATACGAATGGTCTTCTGATCCCCGCAACACGCTCTGACTGAACAAAATACGGGCTTCATCACAAAAGTAACACTACCTAGACCAGGGGTCCCCAACCCTGGTCCTGGAGGGCTACAGGGTCTGCTGGTTTTTGTTTTCACCTTAAACTCAACAGCCAGTTCAGACCCAGGAAGCCAGGTGAAGTGAGCTAACTGTGTGATCAACCTCTTTAATTGATCACTTAAGCGCTGAATGACAACGAAAACCAGCAGACCCTGTAGCCCTCCAGGACCAGGGTTGGCCACCCCTGACCTAGACAATACACTACTATAGTATTAGTACCATACCACTACGACAGGTATCAAAGTCATCGTCAGGGGATCCAAGAGGTGCTTCATATCAATGCAAATGGACAGAGTTGGATTTATTGTTAGATAGAACCTGGCCTTTGCTTCCTTTTCTGCAACCAAAGCTGTAATGACCACTGAATTCAGACTCGCATCGTTTAGAACACCAAAAAATACAAAATAAAAAAAAGATTGCTGCCACTCAAAAACCACTCAAAATCAAGGGGATGGAATATAATGATCTGAAACTACATTGGAAATGACATGCATAGCAAGTGCGCTCTATTAACTTCAAAAGATGCACGTTGTGGGGCGATGCGCAGGGGTGGGGGGGGGGCAGGGGTGTGGAACACAGAGCGCAATCTGGAGACGTGACCGACGGGGCTAAAAAGTGTGCCATGTCTCCAAACAACAGGCACCCAGAGCGACGGCAATCTACCACAACAAACTACAAAAAATGGGAAATGGCAAAACAAAATCCCTGGGCGGGGGGGGAGCGGGGGCACTGGACATGGTGGAAATGAGCGCAAATACAAATGATACAAATGATAAAAAAGCCTCTGAACAATGCAGGCAGAGAGAGGAGACCTCCCCCGAGTGTGTGTGTGTGTGTGCATAAAGATCAAAACCACTGAAAGTTTATCTTCTTCTTTCCGTCTTGTCTGCCTGCATCTATCCAGCGACACAAAGCGAACGACCACACAGTGAAGCACCGCTTTCAACTTCAGCAAACACCGACCGTGGAACGCGCTGTGGTTTACAGAACGTTCGCAGACTAAGGTGTAACCTGCCCACCAGTAGACAAAGACTTAGAACATTAAAAATAAAAAAAACTTAAAAAAAGGCAACAAAGGGGGTTTGGTTGGGTTCAGTTTCACGGTAAGGGGGTGTTTGTGATTTCAAATTTAATCGACCCACGTGATATCTCGCAGCTTTTCCGATTTGCCGTGAGAGCACGGTGGACAGGGGTATTAAAACGGGTACTTCACTGTGATTTTCACAAAGCAGACAGGCTGGCCCGCTTTTTGTGCGCGTACGGGACTGGGTGGGTGGATGGGTGGGCATGTGAGGGTGCGGAGGCCAACGTGCCTGTCTTGGAGAGCCTGCCCGTGCTCTTGCTGCTGGCCGAGCTGTCTCCTCGGACCAGAACCGAGATGCCGCTGAAGCTGCTGGCCTTGGTCATGGCGGGCTTGAGGTTCCGGTTGGAGCTGTCCGAGTCCGTGCTGCTCCAGGGCCGCGGCTCGGAATACTTGGGCTCGTTCTCAGAGCTGCTCTGGCGGCTGTTCGTGGACCGGCCGTCCTTCAACCTGGCGTTGCACACGTTTTAGCACGTTAGCTCTAGATGCTAGTCACGCCGTCTCAAAATCGAGCGATTTTGGGGCGTCGGTGACAAAATGGCACACGACGCGCGATGGCAACATGCAGACATTTAAGCATTTCGGAGGGGGCGAAAATTGTCGAGAAAATTACCTAAATATTTGCCGCCTTTGTTGCGTGCTGTTCGAAGCCTCATCTTCCTGGATCCTGTGGTTACGTGATGAAAAAGAGCACCATTAAAGCACTAAACTCCCTCACAGCAGGTGCGATATATCAGAGATGCAGTGTCTGAAAATTACCTTTTATCTAGCGGGAAAATGTCTGGGTTCTGTAAAAAAACAAAACATTAAGTGGGTTAGTCATATTCTATGAATCAAGTTGACAACAACCAAAAATGACAAACTCATAAGAGTTGAGCTACATTTCATTACTTGCAGTTGCCCCCTTGTGTATCGTTTCTCTGTAGCACATCGTACTGCCTGGCTGACACACAGTAATGGCAAAACACAATAGTGATATTCGAGTCTGCTTCTGCAATCTTTCGGTTTAGTCAACTTCAATTTGTGCAGCATAAATATAATTTGTAACAGAGTTTAAGGCTCACGTCTTGCGCGAATATCCTCTCTCTGGCTCGCTGGTACTCTTCCTCCCGTTCCTCTATTGACTTGCTCCTCCGGTCATCCTTCAGGCGCATTCGCATCTGAAAGACCAGGCCCGCCCGTGAACATGGGGCTCGGTGGCAGGAACCCCAATGAAGCCAGGGCTCCCAAACTTACCTATCCCACCAATCCAAGCACTTTTCAAGCCCTTTCAAGGTCCCATTCCCCCAAATTCAAGGACCGATAAAAACTGTACAGCAAGCTGTATCACAAGTGTTTCCAACCATCAACAAAAAAATATAAAAATTGTGTCAACGGACCCACTTAAAAATAATGCTCTCCCAGGAAGAGCTCTTCCAACCCAAATCAAAACCCCTACCATTTTATTAGAATGTGGATTCTGCACAGGGTCTGTTTCTAAGGGCATAATATACAGGAAACACAGACATTTTTCAAGACTTCTCAAGACCGCCAGAATCTTTCCACAAAAAAACATCCACTTTAAAGTACCTCTGTGAAAATGTTGCCGTTTTGAAGTTCTGGCTTTTCCAAAATTTGAGGAAGTTCAAAGGTTTTCAATGGGAGCACAATGTGGAGGAAGCTTACCATGTTGTCATCTTTGTCCATGCTGGAATTGTCTCTCTTGAGAATGTACCGTTTCTGGAAATCGTCCGTCTTGTCGTCTTTAATGTGCTCTGAAAACTTTTGATCCGGTCTGCGGGTGAGCGGAGAGAAAAACCCGGCTGAAGGCACGCAAAGCATGCTCCAAGAGATCTCCACTTTGTCACACGCTTCTCACCTTTGCAATGTTTGAATTGTGGATAATAAAGTCATTCAAAATTTATATGGGAAACTTTTTTTTTCCCCCTCTCTCTCTCTCTTTGCCTTAGAAGAAAATGAAGCAACATTCTTTTCTGCAATCCGATGCTTTTAAATTAAAGCTGACTCAGACGCTGAATTTTAGATGCAGCGGCGAGATAACACTCACATTCTTGTGTTGCTAGTTTTGTTGATGATGACAGATTTCCCCGATTGGTCGACGTTGTGATCCAATCCGAAGTAGGCAGCGACTCTGTGCAAGAGCATTCTGTGGTAGGACGTCATGGGTGGGAACTTTCTTCTCTGGCTCCTGGGACAGTGATTAGCAGGACAGATCCGTTTGAATTAATGTATCTACTTGTACAAAGAGACGTAGGCCAAATTGAAAAAAACTGTATTAGGATCAAGGGATTTACTCACTCGTTATTACTGATAAAATCAAGAATGTCCTGTTCCAACTTCAGTAGCATCATTCTGTCCCTGAAATAATAAAATCGTCATTCATTTAGAACACATCCATCTGGAATTTCAGCATAAACCCTACCGACACAGTTAATTTTCTAAATATGATTAATCACATTTGGTTAGGCCCACATTATAAATTCTAGGTATGGTAGGTCGAGAGCACCTTTCCAAATAAGTATTTTCCATGAAAATACAAAAATAAATTGAAAGAAATAATATAAACAGGATTAAAAGTAAACACCTGGGGTTGTTTTTCAAAGTGTTAACTAGGAACTCGTGGAGGTCGATGCCAGTAGAATCTGTGTATTCCTGACTGGAGTCTGAAAGACAATTGGAAAATATTTCAATGTAACAGGAGCCATAATCAAACATGTCTTCACACCTTACACACACCTTACACACACCTTACACACACCTTACACACACCTTACACACACCGACACACACCGACACACACCGACACACACCGACACACACCGACACACACACACACACACACACCAAGGAAACGATTAATATCATCTTACTGTAACACAGCAGCAGTGTTCTACATGCAACCTCATTATTAAACCACAGCTCGCACGCACGCACACACACACCTCGAGACAGCATCTTGCGCGGCATTTTCTCAGGCTTCTCCAGCTTGTCAGTGCTTTTCTCCTTCTCGTCCTCGTCCATGACAGCCTGTTGTTCTTTATCAAAGGACTGGGAGAGCTGGATCTGAATTTTGTCCTACGGAGCAACAACAAAGGCATCAACATTGTGTCTTGTGTTATGAAAGGACATCTGACATTTTACACAATCAGTGAGACACAAGATGAATTTCCATCAATTTTTCCAGCCATCTCCTCCACTTGGTTCAAAGTTAATTAAAAGATATTAGAGGGGTTTACATGCTTAGCTATGCAAACAAGCCCATATGCAGACCTCATTTCGAGCTGTACGATATAATAACTTAAAGCCTGTTGATCTCAAATACAGCTTTACCAAAACCCTATGCTGGCTATTAAAATGATAAGCCTGTGAACAAACACTTCTGAAATTAATCTTGAGGGATTATCACCCCCCCCTCCTCCCCCCAACCCCAAATAATCAAACTGGCTGCAGAGTTCAAAATGCATTTCTGAGACAAAATGAAAACAACAAAATGCACTACTCCTTCTTTAAACATGGTTTGCCTCTGAAGCAAAAACAAATATACATGTACATATATATAATAAAATAAAAACCCACATAAGAATACATTCTGAACCTTTCTCACTATCTTCAGTACACTTTGACATCCTTTTTTGAACATTACAAAAATATTTTCGGTTGAAGTGGGGGAAATAAAGTATATTGCTATGTCGCGGGAGGAAGCCCCGAATCAAAGCCCAATTGTTAACGGATTGCCTGTCTCAGGCCTCCACAGCATGGCCTTGCCTTCTCCCTCCCCTCCACATTACAGTCTGGCTGCTTTTTCGACCAATTAGATTTCCCCTTTCCCCTACGACTCACAAAAGCGGGAAGAAAATGTAACGAAAGTGGAATCGCACGCGACGCAATGCCAAGGCAGAAGCAGATTAACTGGCGAGCTAGTAAAACACTGAAATGCTGAACCCCTTGTTCTGGACAGGAGCGGTGCTGTGGTATTTACGCAATAAATTCTGCTCTCCGCCTCACAAGGAGAGACACGGCTCGCTTATGCCGCTCTACGGAGGGAAAGGCTGCGTAGGAAATCTCATTCAATAGCTAAAGGTCATAAACATGACTATAAAAGTCTCACTTTACGCCCCCCGCCAATATTTTCACAAGGTACGTTGCATTTACTACTACATTAAATGTGTGTTCGCTGTCGAGTGCATTCACGTAGCTCTCTCTCCGTACTGAAAATTCTACGTACTGTAAACGCATCACTGCGAAAACGGCTCACTTCCTTTCATCAAAATAGACAGCAAATAAAGATGCAATGCTAGGCACGGAGCAAAATGAGGATATCAGGTTCCGCGCAGGTATGTTTTAGATTATTGCCATGTAAAAAAAAATAGAAAAAATAAGAAATAAAAAAAATCGTAAATGTTCGTCTTTCAAACAACGGGCATTACTGTATCAAAAAGGAAAAAAAACGCTACTGCATGTCTTACCCAAACATACACAAAAATCTGTCCACACCTATATACAGCTGACAGATCTGAGGATGATGGATGTGTGTAATCACAGCGTTCAGAACTCATACTGACAGAGAGGGAAAAAAACAGCGCCGAAAAGAACAACAAACGGCGCCGTATGAGCTGAATGGTGAGTCAATGAAAGCAATGTTCCTGCAGGTTATAGCTGGCTTCGTGAAATGGCAGGCGCTCTGGCGTTAGTGCAATGAGCCTCGGCGGCGACTCTAGGGCAGTCTTGAGGTTTACCTGGTGTTCTCGTGGCAGGTCAGTAATAGGGGGAGGAGAGGATTCTTCGCAAACGGCCAGGCTCCGAACTAACTTTAACTTTGCGTTAGACTGGGGGAGAGTACTGATGGTTAAAGAGAGTCATGTTCAATTAAAAAAAAAGAAGAAAAAAAAAAAGTGCAGGTATAGTTTCAGGACAAACGAAGAGCCATGGACACAGTTCCGCAAAGAAAAAAACAAAAACAAACCAAGACTCACAATCCCGTGCACGCACAGCAACGCTGAGGTAGAATTTTCAGATCTCAAGATGGGAGGGTGTACACCATTCTAAGTGTTTTTACTAGCATTAAGGGAGTGCCGTTTGTCTCCACGTGGCTGCTTGGAGCACTGGTTAGAAATTGCTTTAATTAATTTGACGCTATTGTTCTTGAAAATCTGAAAATCATGACTACACGACAAAGGAACAAAAATATATTGAAAAAGTTAACTACTGCACACACACACACGCATTCCTTTCCAGTTGAAATGAAAGACATTGCAAAATGTAAATGTCACTTGAAGTCGGTGCATATTTAAATTTAGTACAAGCAAGACTATATACTAAAAAAAACAATGACCTCTGTCATTAAAACAGGTAGAGGAAAGAATAACAAGGCGCCATCAAGCAAAAAATATGACTCCAAACATGCTGCTCTACTATACCTTTGACCTCTTCCCTGTTTGTCCGGGTGTTTGCATTTGCTGCTGCACGGTAGGCAAGACAAAACAGACCATATAAGACAGGTCTGAAGCACGAAAACAATTGACTACATCACTGACAAGGGTGCCGAAGACACACCTGAGTGCTCTCACACAAATTTTGCCTGAAAAGAGAACAGCCTAACAAGAAGCACAAGAACAATAATTCATGCTTTGCATGCACAGTTTACCTCTTGTTTTTATTTTATTATTATTATTATTATATATTTTTTTAACTCAAATGAATTCCAGACTACATCAGTAGTAGTTACACTGAACCTGAGACCCTGGTTATCTAAAATGATTAAAACCCCCATGTGTTCTCTGGGCCTCGTAGCATGCTAAACCTGGCACCATGGCAACACTTCAAACAGCACACCCTGCAGACAAGGATGACACCATGGGTGCGTTAAGGCCTAAACGTACTTCACTTTGCACGCGTACGTGTTCGCGTATGTGTACCATACGCGAGCGGCATTGTTCACGTACTCCACTGCGTACTTTACGTCTGTCTGGATGAGTAAAAGCCAAATCCACTAGGTGGCAGAGAAATCGCGTAGGTAACGTACTGCTGGTTTGCCCGTTTATTTACCGTGTGTATTGGATGACAGACATCGATACGCTTTGTTAACGTACGCCACAAATGTCGTTTAGCTGCTAACTTTATCAGAATGACCACACATGCTAATTAGTTAGCTTGTTATAAACGTCAGTGTTTTAGCTGGGTAGACCGATAGCTAGCTGTCTTATTGCACGTCAGAATAACTTCATGGGAGCGTATGTAATGTAAAGTTTTAGCTACATACGGTCCTTAACTCTGATTAACATTAGCAAGTGTACCTACCATTACATTTTTATCGATACATCATCGCCAGTTCTATGATCACTGTGGAGCCGGAAAATCAAATATTTTCGTAGATTCTTTACATTAAATTCATAACCGAAAAGGGGTAACAGTCAGTCAATGCCACTATAACATACTCCCAAGCAACTTAACGTTAACTTTAATAAACGTAAATGCGGACTAAATCGTAGAGGAAAAGCTATATTGAGTATTGCCTTAAATACATTATTTTTCCCCCAGGCTTAAAATGTTGGAAATTTCTCGTCAGCTATTCTGGCATGCATATTTGTCCCTACGCAGCGGCAATGACATATCGTAGAGATGCGTGTAATTGCGGACCAGCTCTGTCAACCTCTCTTCAAAATGTTCCACTTTCTTCCTCTCTCTCCTCAGTCAGGCGCAGACTGGACGTCACACATGGTATACTGCCCCCACAATTTATGTCGGTATTGTTGCTCGCGTAACGTTACTTTAAAGTGAAGTATATTTGGGCCTTTAGACTGCGTGGTGTTTTGCCGTTCGCGTGGAGGATGCTGCAGAGGGCCCTGACTGGAAACTGTTGAGTCCACTGCTAAACGAGACGTAAACCTCCAGTTTGCCTCGGGAGACCTTCGCTGTACATTCACACAGTTTTCCACTACGCAGCTTAAATCGGAGATGTCTTCTGCAACCGCTTTGCACAACAGAGCAAAGGACATGGTTCCCGGGGCTGGCAGAAGCAAACTCCACAAGAGACAAAGCGAAACTGAGAGGACGCGACTGTCTTGCAGAGAAGTGCGATGGCGACCATGGGCGGCACGGATCTTTGACAAAACGCGTGAGAGAGGAGATCAGCCCGATTGGTTAGGAGATAAAGAAGCCAGCCCTGAACAAAAGCACGGCGGCGGGTATTAGCCGGCTGCCTCGTTCCGGCGGGTGGAGGAGGGCGGACGGCGGCAGAGTCACTTGCTCCCCGCCACCCCCGGCGTGACACAGAGGAAGTCTGCGGATAAGCTCTAATTTGAGAACAAGATTATCTGGCGTCCTCTTCTTTGGCACCGGCCACTAGGCCGCCTGGCTGGGTTCCTGCTTTCTTTTTTTTTCTCCTTCTGCATTCCTTCGGGGATGGCGGAAAAAAGCAATCTTCCCGCAAAATCTCAGACCATCTCGAGTAGAGGGGAAAACGGGCAAGTCTCAAAGAGTCAGGACTCTTCGAAATGAAGAGAAGAGAACCAAGAAGCTTGCCATTTAAGTGAAAAGCCTGTTGAGATGCTAACCTTTGGACACGTGGCACCTTTACACACAACACTGAGAAGAGTTTGAGGTTTCCTCGAAAGGTTTAATAGATGCGCTTGCGCTCGCCCCCCCCCACACACGTCTGAACTGCATCTGAACTCAATTAATGCTTTGATCTGCCCCGCTCTGCTATTTCCCTGGCTGAACGCTTCCACCCGACACCTCCATCACAGAAGCCTTTATGCACGACACCCGCTATACTATCTAACAGGCTCCCCGCACAAAGTGTGACAGAAAGGACGGAGGCTCTTGGCTCTGAAAGGGGCTCGTTAACGGACCGCCCCCGTCCGCGTTTACCTGCGCTTCGTTCTTGCCGTCGCAGCCGCCTCCATCTTTCACGGGCTCGATTTGTTCCTGGCTTTCTGACTTGGTCAGGCTGTCCCCTTGTGTCGAGTCACTCTCCTCGGCCTCCAAACCTCTCATTGTCTCAGGCGTTTCCTTTACAGTGACAGTATCAGACATCCTCATTAGAGAAGGTTACTTGGAGCTTCTACCAAAAGCCTGGAACCTAGAAAGAGAAATTGACATGTTTCTTTTTAATACGGATCGTGTTTTGCCCACATCGGCCAACAGCAGCACAACATCCGAAAGGATGGGAGAAATTCTGACATTGACCTGAAAGTACATTTCTTACAACCACAACCACCAGCTGAAAGTAGACAGCGGGCTGTAAATGTTTCTTTCAGCAGGCGATATACAAAATCCAAGTTGCAATTTTTAAATATTCTGTGACAATCTAATGCAAACATCGTTGAAGGAGCTTATGTTAAATGTAAACCTTGGACGTTCTACAAGCCTCCTTCGGCTTTGTGAGCAGCCGATGCAAATCCCCCGTTACGTGGCAATGGATGACACCTGGCATGACAGCTATTTGCGAAACACAGTGAAATGTACACAGACGTGATAATTGGATCACAGCGCATCTGATGCGTCCAATTACACACTGACTACGTGTTACTGAAATGTGAGTGTGAGCAGCCCCAGGAGGCCGCCAGAATGGACGTTGACTTAGCTTTATTCTTCACTTTCCCTCAGACTCTCAACATTCTATCCACAACACACACTGTCCTTAGCACTGAGTGAGAAATGGAACCATGTGTTATGTTTACTTTCACCGAACATGAATGTTCCCTTTATTTTCAGTGACAACATGGGTGATGAGGTTTTGTTTTTCTTGAGGAGAAGGGGGCAAGTTGCTTCACTTTGTTAACTTAGGCATGAACAAAGTGCATTGCTGTCTACTGAAGACAGACCTTGATAAATGCACCCCCTGCCAAGGTGTTTTGTCCATGGACTCTGGTGTAGTGGCTACAATCTTTGGGCAGCCACCCAGACATTCTACTGTCACAGTAACTCTAAAAACCAGAACAACTGTACAAAGCGCATAAATTCACAGAGTCCGTCATGGACTAAGGCCCAATTTGGTTCTCGGTCACTTCACAGTTCAGTTTGTGGTTTCTGCGAGTGAACTATATTACAGCACGGGGCCTAAGGTCCGGATGGAGTCCTGATCATCATCACTGCGGTAATACTTATGTACTTAATACTTATGTTTTTTTTTTTTTTTTTGATTTTTTTAAACACATTCATTTACCCAATGTGCTTTGCGGCGCTGGGCCTGTGGCGGCGTCCCGCTGGTGAGAAGGATGAGCCTTGGGTCCCTTTCGATGCTGTCGGCCGGGTTGTCGCTTGTGTTGAGCCTGCTGGAAGCTCTGAGGAAGAGTCCCATGTCCCTGTCACCAGCACTGGGTCCAGGTCAGAACAGCGCTGCCCTCCAACAAGCCGCTCATGCCCCTCAGAGACCTGCCGCGGGGGAGAGAGAGAGAGAGAAGGGTCAGAGGGGGTCAAACAGTCGGGCCGGTTTTATTTGCGCCGTTCTGAAACCGAATGGAGATGACTGTGTCACATGTGGTTGGAGGGATCGCACAGTCCCATAACTGCAGTCTCACTCAACAGGAAACTGTCAAGGGTCGCAGTAAGTAATTGAAGCGATACTCGTCATAAATGTGTGTTGTGAAGGGGAAGGGGGTGTTATGGAGGGTTGCACCGATATATCTGTGGACTATCGGTATCAGCCGATATTTGCCTCGTTGACTGCAAAATCGGCCGATAAAATTTCATTTACCGATGGCAGTGGCCGATAATTATCCGTCAGTTTGTGTCGCGTCAATCTGGTCGAAATTTTCAAACTTGAATGGAACGGCAGCATCTTTTATTTACAGGCTGAACTGACCGAAACCACGCCTAATTTACTCCTCTGACAATTCTGCTATTGACTAGCTATCACTAGCCCTCTGGCACTCCACGCAGTCTTGCACAAGATGCACGCTAGATCTGGGTGATATGGACAAAAATAATTAGCATGATATGCTGACCAAATACTTAGATAATGATATTGAAACGATCATTTGTAAGTGGTAAACTCAATGCTTGTATGTGCGGTACATTTTAAAGCGTCATTTCAAGTATAAAGTTTGTACTTTGTGTAAACAAATACAAAAATGTACATATATATTTATATGGCTGCCTTTTCGCATCTGCGTGACTTTTTGCTTGCCTTCTCTTTTTCTCGCCATAAATTCTTCATATTCCTTTTCGTCTAGGGATGTTAATGATTAATCAATGACCGTTAAGAATTTGATCGATCAAGCATATCGAATTAACGATTATGTATCACGGCACAGCGGAGTTATCCAATAGCACAAACTCTAGTGCGTGTAATAATATTGCTTTGAAACAGTTAAAACCTTGTTGTTTTTTTTACACGGTGTTGCATGCACACTGCAATTGCATGCATTTGTACAACAAAGTTAAAATAGAGAAATATATTTCCAAGGCCTAAGACCAGAAAGGAGGAGAGCTTGCACAACAAACTTTTCAACTTTTAAAAGACAACGAACTGAAGGAACTACAGTAAGACTAACTCGAAGAGAGACTAAGACGTGCCCTAACTTAAAAGACTATAATTCCCAAACACCACTAAGAGTTATTCACGAATAGTGGGCAGCACATACGTAGATGCCTCATTCACCCTGTTCAGATGCGGCTGCACGGCCACCATATTGGTGCGGGCAAGATCCGAGTCTAAACAAACGTATGTGTATTGAGAGATGCAGACTTCCCCATATAAAATCAACTGTAACTCGCTTAATTCTCAACGATCTGTTTATAACAAGCAAAAAGTAACCCCATGCAACTGACGTGCAGCCTTTCTTAAGGACTAAACTCGGTTCATCTTCAAGGCTGGCTGTGTTGTGTGTTAGTTGGAAAAAGGCCAAAAGGAATTCAGGAACTATTCTCCTCTACGCAACAATGTTATAGTCCAACCGCAATCATCAACGTTTGTAAATTTGCTGCGGTTGATCACTGAAATTACGATAACGGTGTAAAATGCGGTTGTCGCCATGTGGTGCTGTTTTTGTTAACACTGTCAAGCGAATAAAATGTTGGCTGTGTGGGCCCACTGCAAGGTGTCGGAGAAAGACAACCGATTTTCTATTTGTAACAAATGCTCCAGTGAGAACTCAAGCAAAGATTTTAATACATCAAATCTGATCAGCCATTTACATGTAAGACATGTAGCACAGTACAACGAGTATGTTACAATAAAAGCTGTTTGATACATTTGTATGATTGAATTTGTGCTCATTGAAAAGTATAATGAAGGTCAGAATTAAATATTTTTTTGCCAGGGCACAAATAGGACAATAAATAACAAATTATCGGTATTGGTATCGGCCGATTATGTTATTTGAATTGTCGGTATAAGTCCATAATTTTCATACTGCTGCATCCCTAGTGTTATGGTATTTATTTGCCTTTCTGGGTAGACAAGAAAAGTGTCAGAGCGATTTTTCATCCCCCTGGGCCATGTCTAGTGAGAGAAGTTTGACAGTGGGCCACAGATCTGGATCCTAAAGGACATGGGGTCATAGTGTACTTCACTCCAGCTTAGACGGTGTGGCTTTTCTAATGACCGTCGGCATGCAGCCCTGCCCCCAGGTGACCAATGACTATGCTGCAGACTCAACGCAATGCAGCCTAAGAAACTCTGCATGTCTGTTTTCAATAGAGATATGGGGGCATAATAAGAATGCTGACAAACAACTGCATGGATCAATTGCGTACTCATAGCATATAGCTATGTTATACAGCACAGCGAACAATCTAATATGCAGAAGAATGCTTTGCCTTGAGATTGGTTTGTGAAAGGAATATGGACTATTTCTCCAGTCACAGTCCTGAGGACCAAGCAGGACAACCTTCTAGGGCTGTCCCCGACTAAAACAAATCTTGGTCGACCAACAGTCGTCCGTTTTTTCCAATTGGTCGAGACTTATAAAAATATATGACACTTAAAAAAATATATGACACACCCTATTTGTTTTAATAAATACAACTATATGCACACTGCACTTGTCTCATGTTTTATAACTTTCTTGTGAATGACACAAATGAGAAACAATAGGCTAATGACTTTATGGAGCCGGAGTTCAAGATTACCTGAAATAAAAGAAAACGTCTCCGTTCCTCTTCATGCTGCCCTTGCAGATTCTGCCGTTGCGCTTGTGAAGTTGCGGTATGGCCACATAACAGGCTGATGCTTTTATTTGACCTCAACCATAACACATTCTAATGCGTAGGCTATGTTTTATTTAATTAACCAGGTTGGTCTCACTGGGATTTAAAATCTCTTTTGCAAAACAATAGGCTAACAAACAAATGATCACACATAACCTAATGTCTTAAATTGTAGCCTAAAGCTGAACATAAAGTGGCTATATATAGTCTATCGAAAATAACTTACTCGAGTCGGAGACCATCCGATGGCCTACTTCCCCAGTCGTTTCATGTTATGGCACAGGAACACTAGCTTGTCCACATTTTTTGCCAAAAGGCTGCTCCTCGTTTTATTAACAATAAACCCTGCGCTTGCAAAATTTACATTCCACTTTTTTTGGATCGTCCGCGACTAAAACGAAATGCCGCCATACTCCAGATTTTTTCTTTGACATTATGTTCTTAGGTTATATCGAAATGAGTTATTAAAGTATGCCTATATCTAGGCATCTAATCTTAACTGTAGGCAAATCTTAGGCTACAATTAAAATGCACATTCGCGTGCCTAAAACAAGGATACAATATAGGCTACATGAAAGGGGGTGTTACGCATGTTAGTTATAAATATATAAACCATACAATTAGCAAAACACATTTATTCGTTTTGCAGAATTATTCACAACATTACTATTACCTTAACTGCCTAATATAATTTAAAGAGAACATAGCCTATTTAGGCCTAGCTATGTTAAGAGTGAAGGACTGTCACTGCCATACCCACGGCATCCAGAATGGATTATTCTACTGGCAAGCGCGCCAAACTGTGGCGCGAATCTAGGTGTCTTATGCTGCGTGGAGAATCTTTTATTATTTTTTTTATTTTTTTCGCACGACTGCTCGATCAAAACAAATCTCGGTCGACCAACAGCCAATCGACCAGTCGACTAAATGGGGTCAGCCCTACAACCATCCAACAGAAAAACACTCTCCGCTCCTCAGAAAGAACCAAATTCTCTCACAGAAAAGACCTGGCATTGACACTGGAGGCTCAGGCTTGTCCCCCATCCAGACATCGTGGCCAAAGGTCAAGAGGATCCAAGCTCACTTCATAATCTCCTCAACAACACTTCTGTGGGGCTTATAGCCCAGGAAATGCAATACTATTCTCTGAATAGTACTCGGAATGGTAGCCAAGGCAGATGCATGCTGCTACAGCTCGTAAGCCAACAGTATTCCACTTCTACAGGACTTCATCAAAAATACAGGCACCAGGGGCCTCCTGGGTGGTGTACCGGTCAGAGTGTCCGACTGGGAGGCATGCTGCCCACTGCGACCGGGGTTCCCGCCAGCTCGGCTCTGGCCAGGAGTGCCACTAGGGGGTGGCAATTGACTGTCCGCCTCAGGGAGGGGGGAGGGAAGCCGATATAAGCTCGCTGCGTATAAGAGTGGCTCTATGGGTACCGGAGTTACAGGTTCCGGCTCGGAAGAGGCGGTACATCGCCTTTGTCACTGCCGGTCTCAGGACTATGGCAGCGAGCTCACAATACAAGGGGGGGATAGTTGACATGACAAGATGGTATAAATTGGCTACTAAATTGGGAAAAATCTGAAACGAAATCTTAAAAAAGAATACAAAATAAAAATACAGGCACCCACCTCAGGATGTGCTCATGTCATCAATAAAATTTGGCACTCTCGCAGACAGAATAGGCAAACAGCTGCTGAACCTAGTTTATGAAAACAGTGAGAGGAGCCTTTTCAAAAGACCTACATGCAAACTAATGCATTAAATCCATCCCGGCCTTCCGATGGCACAGCTAGATAAACACTTGTGTGGCGGCTGCTCTGATGGTGTAGCATATTTATCACGCTAATGGAGCTAATGCAACATGCATTATTAATGCTGCAGAGGCCCGGCTGACTGGAATTTGTGAGATCCTGCTCTGTGAGCCACACTGTGGGAGTGGAGTCGAGGGCGTGTGCCAGGGACCGCGCACACACACACACACACACGCAGTTACACCCCCTATCAATCACAGAATGGCCCCGTCACTGACCGCACATAGAAAACAGCCCCCGCCTCCTCCCCTGCCCGCGCCTGAATCAGCGGACTGGACTCACTCACGATGCCTCTCACTCAGATGGAGATACAGGCAGGGTGCAAAGCGCTGAGATGGCACCTGGGCCAGGTGTTCAAACAGTGCAGGCTCTCGAAACTCCCACCGATTCCTGCTCTACTGACTCCTAGTGCATAGTCCGGACCAAAATGATACGGGGCAGATACAAATTCTGTTGAGCTTCAGTACCCCAGAGCACAAGGTATTTTATATTTCCATAATTGGACTATTGCATACTGTAAAAATAAACCTGGAAAAATAAAAAGGTGGAAACATTAGTGCAAGAAATACACTGACTGGCCCCAAAAAAAGTCACCACCTGGATTTAACTAAGCAAATAGGTAAGAGCCTTCCATTGGATAATTACTGCAGTGATTAATATGTTTTAGCTGGCAACAAGTTATTTAACCCTAACTGATGCCGTGAGTAGCTTCTCATTTCTTAAACAACCATGTCGGAAGACATATCCTGTGGTCGTGGAAAAGATGTTAATCTGTTTCAGAAGGGTCAAATTATTGGCCTGCATCAAGCAAAGAAAACAACTAAGGAGATTGCTGAAACTACTAAAATTGGGTTAAGAACTGTCCAACGCATTATTAAAACCTGGAAGGATAGTGGTGAACCATCATCTTCGAGGAAGAAATGTGGTCAGAAAAAAATCTTGAATGATCATGATCGGCGATCAATTAAACGTTTGGTGAAATCATATCGTAAAAAAATCAACAGTAGAACTCATGGCTATGTTTAATAGTGAAAGTAAGAGCATTTCCACATGCACAATGCGAAGGGAACTCAAGGGATTGGGACTAAACAGCTGTGTAGCCTTAAGAAAACCACTTGTCAGTGAGGCTAATCGGAAAAAAGGCTTAAATTTGCTAGGGAGCATAAAGATTGGACTCATGGAGCAATGGAAGAAGGTCATGTGGTCTGATGAGTCCAGATTTACCCTGTTCCAGAGTGATGGGCGCATCAGGGTAAGAAGAGAGGCGGATGAAGTGATGCACCCATCATGCCTAGTGCCTACCGTACAAGCCTGTGGGGGCAGTGTTATGATCTGGGGTTGCTGCAGTTGGTCAGGTCTAGGTTCAGCAACATTATGTGCCCAAAGAATGAGGTCAGCTGACTACCTGAATGACCAGGTTTTTCCATCAATGGATTTTTTTCTTCCCTGATGGCACGGGCATATTCCAAGATGACAATGCCACGATTCATCGGGCTCAAATTGTGAGAGTGGTTCAGGGAGCATGAGACATCATTTTCACACATGGATTGGCCACCACAGAGTCCAGACCTTAACCGAATTGAGAATCTTTGGGATGTGCTGGAGAAGACTGCGCAGCGGTCCGACTCTCCCATCATCAATACAAGATCTTGACAAAAGATTAATGCAACTCTGGACGGAAATAAATGTTGTGACATTGCAGAAGCTTACTGAAACGATGCCACGGCTCAAATCAATAATCAAAGCTAAAGGCGGTCCAACGAAATATTAGTGTGTGACTTTTTTTGGGACAGGCAGTATATTTTAAATGCTTAAAATGCTAAATGCTTAAAATGTGTATTATTTATTGGAAACTTTAGTACAGCCTATTTTGATGGAAGTTTCAACCGTGATCACAATTCTTCACTCCACATGCACACTGCAGAGCTGTTAACAATGAATTCCCGAGCGTGTATTTTGTGACAAAAGTGGTTATGTCACTCTCAATGATAACTTCCATAGCAATTGTAATTCCCTCGCAAATTGGGTCGAAGATTAAATAAACAGGAAGAATCTTATCTGATCACAGAGGCCAGCTAAGCAAGCCCAAGGCGATGGGATACGTGAGCTAGAAATGGTCCCGCCAGCGTGACCTCTTCTCAGTGAAAACAAATACAAAACCTCTGAGAAAGAGACACTTCCGTCCTCACAGGTCAGTGATGTCACATAGCCTAAATCTCAGACTGTATACTTTGGCCATCTTTTCAATCCACTCTCTGTATGTTGTCATGTATTTTGGACCGTTAATAGGGTGTATTTAAAAAATATATATTTTAAAATATCAAAATAGCGAGATAATCTTCTTCAGTGACTTGGAATTAGCTAGGCTCTTGTGTCTAGTAGCAGTGCCCTCAAATTGATGTCTCCCACTATTTCACTAATCGTATTGCTGGGAGAAACCTCCAAGTCATGGGAAGTCATTGCTGCAACATGCTTACATGCCATCACACCATTAGGTTGTGGCGATTAGGCACACAAAGAACGAGACATAATTCAACTTACGTTCCCTTTAAGGCTGCAACAAGGTATGACGTGGAGGGCTGCGACCCTCGTGTGGTTATTCCGTGTTCCCAGTGCAGAGAGAGAGAATAAAGGAGCTCTGTACCGAAAGCGTAATGAATTTGCGGGATATCAGCGCGGATGAGACGAAGTACTATTATGTAGTCGCTTTGCTCAGCAGCTCCACCGCGACGAGGGTCGTAAGCCTGCTCGAAGATCCCCCGGCACACAACAAATACACAACGTTAAAAACTCACCTCTTAGAAACTAGGGATGCACCGATGTGAAAATTCGGGACAGATATTAATAATTCGAATAATACTCGTTGTACTGTGCTACATGTCTTACTTGTAAATGGCTGATCAGATTTGATGTATTACCATCCTTGCTTGAGTTGCCTCCTCTAGAAGTCTCACTGGAGCATTTGTTAGAAATAGTAAATAGTCTTTCTCCGACACCTTGCAATGGGCCCACACAGCCGACATTTTCTTCGCTTGACAGTGTCAACAAAAACAGCACAGCGATAACCAAATTTTACACCGTTATCGTAATTTCAATGGTCAACCTCAGCAAATTTACAAACATTGATTATAGCGGTTAGGCTATAACATGGTGGCATAGATGAGAATAGTTCCTGCCTTCGTTTTGGCCTTTTTCCAACTAACACACAACACAGCCAGCCTTGAAGATGAACCGAGTTTAAGTCCCTAAGAAAGGCTGCACGTCAGTTGCATGGGGTTACTTTGGGCTTGTTATAAACGTGAGAAATATAACATTTAATTAAAGTAAAATTATTCAAAGAAAAAAAACATCCAAGCCAAATTTTATGAAAATTGGTTCAGAATTAAGCGAGTTACAGTAGATTTTATCAGGGGAAGTTTGCATCTCTCAATACACATACGTTGGTTTACGTGCAGACGCATCTGAACAGGGTGAATGAAGCATCTGCATATTGCTGCCCGCTATTCGTGAGTGACTCTTACCGGTGTTTGGAAATTGTAGTCTTTTAAGTTAGGCACGCGAGTCTTACCGTAGTTCATTCAGTTAGTTGTTTTTAAAAAGTACGTTGTACAAGCTCTCCTCCTTTCTGTTCTTAGGCCTTGGAAATATACGTCTCTATTTTAACTTTGTTGTACAAACGGCAGCATGCAGTGTGCATGCAAGACCGTATTCTCAATCGTTCTTGAACCTCGGAGTAAATATGTTGTTTCACTATTCTGCCTGTGCAACTGCATTCTGAGCAGAGCTAAACAGATAGCTAAAAAGATTCTTCAGTAAAGCCACACTCTTTGGAAGAAAACGACTTTCTGAAGTTATTGTTAGCTATCTGTCCAGCCCTGCTCAGAACGCAGTTGTGAGGGCAGAATAACGTATTTATGTCTACGTATGTCTTGCAAACTTTATACTTGAAATTATGCTTGAAAATGTACTGCGCACACAAGCATATCGGTCTATACTCAGCTTTTTTCCGCATACAAATTATTGTTTCAATATCGTTATCTAAGTATTTGGTCAACATATCATGCTAATTATTTTTGCCCATATCGCCGAGCTCTAGCGTGCATCTTGTGCAAGACTGCGTGGAGTGCCAGAGTGCTTGTGATAGCTAGTCAATCGCAGCATCGTCAACACTGAGGTTCTTTCCCCTGCGAGCTCAGCAGTCTCCCCACGACAACACTGTCCTGTGAGCTCACGGCCTCCAGCAAGTTCTCCCGCCTGCTCGGCGAGTTCCGCGACCTCAACAGGCCCACCTTCTCCACCGCTGACACCAAACATGGAGTGGAGCACCACTGGCCCACAGGTCCACGCCCGCGCCCGTTGCATCGACCCGGCGAAGCTCGCCGTCATGAAGGCCAAATTCACCAACATGGAATGCCTTGGCATAGTCTGCCGCATGAAGAGCCCATGGGCCTCCCCTCTCCACATGGTGCCGAAGCCTGACGGAGGTTGCCGGCCGTGAGGGGACTACCGCCGCCTCAACGACGTCACTAGCTCTCCAGTCCCGCACATGCAGGATTTTTAGGCCCAGCTGGGCCAAGATGGATCTGGTCCAGGGCTACCATCAAGCGCCAGTCCGCCTGGAGGAAGCCAAAGATGGCGGTCATTACCCCCTTCAGGCTGCGCATGCCCTTTGGCCTCAAAAATGCAGCACAGGCATTCCAGCACCTGATGGATTCAGTGCTGAGGGACCTCACGTTCCTTCTGTCTACCTGGACGACATCCTCGTCGCCAGTGACCGCAAAGAGGAACACCTGTCCCACCTACGGATCCTCTTCGATCGCCTCAGCCAGCATGGCCTCAATGTGAACCCTGTGAAGTGCCAGTTCGGGCTGCTGTCCATCGATTTCCTCGGGCACCACATCACCAAGGATGGGGCGATACCCCTACCGTTGAAGGTAGCCGCCGTATCTGATTTCCCACGGCCCCGCACGACCAAGGCTCTCCAGGAGTTCTAGGGGATGGTAAACGTCCCCCACGTGGCCAATCTCATGCAGCCCCTGCTAGGGACCCTCAAGGGCAAGGCTCCCAGCCATGCAATCGACTGGTCGGCAGACATGGCTAAGGCCTTCGTGGACACCAAGCAGGCCCTGGCGAACACAACCATGTTGGCGCATCCGCTTCCCGGCGCACAGATATCGCTCACAACCGACGCATCTGATTATGTTGTCGGCGCAGTCCACGAGCAGCTGGTCGGTGGTGCGCTCCAACGAACAGAAATACAGTACGTTTGACCGCGAACGCCATGGCCTTCATCTTGCCGTCCGCCGTTTCCGGTTCCTGCTGGAGGGCCATCTTTCACGGCATTAGTCGATCACAAGTCGTTGTGAGCCCTCGCCATGTCCAAGATAGCTGAGCCGTGGTCTCGCCTACATCTCGGAATTCACCACGGTTATGCCCGCTTAGCCTACGACTAGGCCTCCAACCCGGTAGTCCAGGCCTACAGAACAGGCCTGCAGCTGGCCGATGTCTCTTTCGCCGATGCCTTGCTCTTGTGCGACATCTCCACCAGGCAGCCACGCCATCGTTCCTGAGGTCTGGAGATTACGGGTTTTCGACACCATCCACAGGCTCTCGCACCCGGGCAGGAAGCCCTCACAGCGGCTGGTAGCGGCAAGGTTTGTGTGGCACGGCCTCTGGAAAGACGTCCAAGACTGGATCAACATGCGAAAGTCCACCGCCACGTTAAGGCACCGTTGGAGACGTTCGAGTTGCCTGAGAAGTGGTTCGACCATGTCAACGTGGACCTGGTCGGGCCTCATCCCCCCCCTCCTGCGGGTTCACTTACCTCCTCACTGAGGTTTGCTTCAACGATGGCCCTTTCCGCATTCTGGAGCCGGGCGATAAAACTCTTGTCGTTGATATCGGCGGGTAAACCTGACCGTGTCTTCGTGGACCATCTCAAGCACGCCCACCAAGACCTGGGTCGCCCAGTTGGGCTCACCCAGACCCCGCGGCTGGGCCACCCACCGACTGTCAAGCCTCCGGATCACTGGCTGAGGGTTTGGGGCCCTCAGCTTACCCAGGATCCCCGGAACTGGTTTGGACTTGCGATCCGGGTTTCTAGCCGGTTTGCAATGCCGGATTTAGCTAATTCTGGGGGGACGTCTGTGTCGATGAGGCACACAAAAAATTTGACATAATTCAGCCAACCGTACTGCCTTCTCACAGTGACCGCAGCCTTACGTTCCCTTTAAGGCTGCAACGAGGGTTGACGTAGAGGGCTGCGACCCTCGTGTGGTTATTCAGTGTTCCCAATGCAAAGAGAGAGAAGAATAAAGCAGCTTCGGCTTGCCCCATCTTTTCAGATGCAAATCCGTATTTGTTCATAAGTGTCACAGCTTTAATTATCAGCAATGCAAATGCACCCATCAGCCCGTCGCAAATAAAAAACACACGCCTGCTTGACTCGATTGAGGCAAGAACGTAAACGATGCTGAAGCTGAAGAAGTGACTGATTATGTGCGATCAAATACAGCGGCTGCACGCGCGCGATATCTCCGGCGCAATGTCGTTTTGAACTTATCTGCAATAGAGCCAACAGACAACCCCCCCCACCCCAACCACAAAAAAATCAAAAATGTTAGAGCCCTACACAGTCTAGGAGAGATGAGACAAGTGGAGGAGTGACAGTTTCAAAACCCTTCTGGTCCTCAATTAATTCAGAAAAATCTACAATGGGGTCAAAGGGCCCGCCGCCAGCAGCACGACGGTAATCATATGCATGTTTCCCTTCCTCTAAACGGACCACTCAGTGATAATTATATTTTTAAAAGGAGCAGAAAATGGCTCCTCTGGAATGCACAAGAGGCCGTTTTTACATACGGCGCATGGTGAGCGAGGCCGCCCACGCATGCCGCCCCTTTCCCGAACCTGCCCTGTACCTCCGACTCCCCCCGCGCCGGGTACCGCTAAATGATAAGAGTTCCTGCACTGATTTTTTGAAAACAATTCCCTCATTGGTGGTTTGGTCACCAGTGACGAGAAACCCTTCTCCTGTGACTCCAGTGAGGACGCGGCGGAAAGGTCAGCACCACCGCAGCGGCCACTGTATGTAGGCCAGTCCTGCACATGGACCCTCCCAGCACCGCTCGCTGAACTTCACACCAAAGAACATTTCCTCAAATCATTAGCCTACTTTTTATTTCCTTTCAATTTGGGCTTCAAAATGCACCCCTCCACTTTCTTGTAGAAAGTAGACACACTTTCTACAAGGGAACTGCCAGTAGGGTCGCAGCTACGCCAATGGAGGTGGTGCTGCTTGGCCTGTTACTCAAGGACATAAATCTGAAAGGGATGTGGTTTCGGAGCCAGAACAGCAGTGATCTGCGCCGCGCGCTCGCTCCCTGCAGTTTCCCTTCTCTCAGCTCAATGCGCCGTTACAAAGAAAGGAGCTGCTCTGGCTATAGAGCGAACAGCTGTAGGCATGGCTGAACACCCCAGGATTCATGTTTAGAGTTAATTAGCCAGCGCGCAGACAGCCAGGCTGAAGGGACAACACATCTCCGATTCAAGCGCATTTAATTCCCCTCTCCGAAGCACCGCCGCTGTAGAGCTACAAATGGAACAGTAGCCACCGGATCGATCGTCGCATTGATTATCCATCCATACCAAACAAAGTCTAAATTATCGTCCACCTTTTCGCTTTTAAGTGCCACAGTGCCGCTGGCGTGAAGGAAATCACGCGGGTCCCCTGCCTATGAATCCTTCAGGATCCAAATAAGATGTCGGCGGCCATGTCTGCTCATGACAATTCAGCATCGTGGAGCTATTGATTTTGTCAGCGCTAACAAATAATTTGTTTGCACTATTTGGCTTCTGCAAATGAAAAGTAAAGATGTATTACTCCCCACGTGCATTCATTACGAGAGTTTAACAGGCGAAAGAGAAGCACCTGTCTGGATTTGACACTGTAATTATTTCCCACTTTGGCCAACACCTTGTTATTCCAGGGCAATTTAGAGGAGCAAATATACTGCTGCTAAATGCAAGGAATACAAATACAAATGTGACAAAAACACATTTCTGTACACGCATTCGACTGCGCCATTTGAATGATCATTTCATAACACAGCCTATGTTTACTCAAATTCCTAAAAGCATTACTTTTACCCACATTACTAATTTAACAAGGTCTCCCGAAAGTTTTCGCAGATTTTGGCTGCTATCATGGTTGTTATTTGATTGCTGGCAAGATATTATTTTTTTTCCCCAAATATGGAAACAAGAGACTGTGAAATTAATTACAACCAAAGAAAAGATTTGTGCTTGTGGCGCAACCCTAACTTACAATATGAAAAGAAAACCCTGGGACACGGCCAACAGACAAGATACGGAAAGAGGTTACTGCTTTAATTAAATTTGGCTCATAAATCATCTTGTGATTTTTTTCTTCCCCCCCGTGCAGAAATGGCATGTCCTGCATTAATTATCTCTGCGATCTGTGGACCAGGCACACAGAGAAGGGGGCGAAAAAAACAACATATAAGTAGCTTAATCCCCTTCAGCATGGAGCCAACTATTATTATTTCACAACTAATTATATTTATGAATGACTGACAGATGGCGGCCATCGGAGCAGAATGCAAATAGCAGGGGGATCAAACGTGTTCCACGTCGCCCTGGTTGACAGTGTGTGCGATGTACTGCAAAGGTTAATTTATTTATCAATTCGAACAGGAAGAAATGCTGTGTCTGTTGTCTGGAACATCGACATGACCCACTCCTTAAGTACCGCCACGCCATTCTGCAGAGTGAATTGGAGCGGAAAAAAAGGGGGCCGTGCTTCTGTATTTTTCACCTTTCGAATTGAACGGAGTTTCAACACTGAAAATCATTGTATCTCCAGAACCGCATTCTAAATGTAAGTGGAAATATGAATTATGTGCAATAGAATGCTCCAGGCAAGCGTATCGCTTCAGTTAAATGAAAATCAAATGAGGGAATTGGAGGACGAGGAGGAATAGGAGGAAGGGGGGGGGGGATGCAAAGGTAGAGGTCAAGCTGAAGAATGAATGCATGTGCTGTTCACATCCCCGCAAGGCTCCCACACAATGAATTATTTTGTGATAAGGAGAATTTCCTGTTGGGGTTATTACCAACACTGAAGCATCCATACTGTATATTCAGAGACTAATTGTCTTCATGAGAATCTTTTTTTTCCCCCATCTAAATGTGACTAGTCTTGTTCCACGGTTACATTAAATGCGATCTATTCCATGTTTCTTCCGGGGCTCGCAGGCTCGAGACTGTTCTTCAGCCCTGCGCTGATCATTAAGGCTTAGTCAAATGCGCATTACAACGAATGCGCCACGCTCGAGACCCATCGCTTCAGCCAAACGGAACATCGGTACCAATGTGACTGGCAACAGCAAGCATCCGTGCAATAACTCCACGTCGCCGTTATTTAAAAACCGCCACGGCTAAAGTACGTTGTCACAACCTTGCCCGGCTGTAGAAGCACAGTGGATTCGGGAACACGCGTGCGTACAGTGACTTGCGCACACGGAGCCGCTGGGTGAGAGGGAGAACGAAGCCCTGCTTTAACCTTGTCCCACTTTCGAGGACTAGATTGCCCTATTTGCATTAATGATGCTGGGAAACGATATTGCCTAAATGCAGCCAGCAATACACAACAAATTATTCCACACTGCGCACTTAGAATGAAAATTATTTGCTAATGGTCCCCTAAGGTATGCTTCCAGAAACAGGAGTCGATGCAATTATGGCCAAACTATTAGCAAATACATGAAGGTCTAGCACGCCAGGCATGATATACGGTCGGATATAGACCATCAGCAAAGAGCCATTACATTTACATTTGCTGAGACACCTGTAAAACAGATATGAAACTGCTGACTGGAACAACAACACAAACACAAAGCTAGCTCCTTAATGGATTATTAGTGCTAATTAGCCCATAAACAACAACAACAACAGGGGCTCATCGTGGATCAGTGTGAGGAGACCTTGTTTGGCTGAAAAACCGCATGCAGTTGAAACGGTGAAAAATGAGGAGTTCGTCACCACGACACCCAGTCCGGCGTGGCCAGGTGTATCGGACGGGGGTTGCGTAAGAGATGCCCTGCTCCGAATCCACGCGGGCATTTCACAGGACACGGTACCCGATTGGAAAGTAACGTTTAGAGCTGTAGCATACAGGTACGCAGGTCTACCTGCGTTCGTTGAAACGCCACCGCCACAAAACTGACTCGAAAATAAAAACATTTAAAAAACACTTGACTAAGGTGATAGCACACTGTTGTTGACATTTGAATTTGTGCATTTATTGGTCTTAAAAAAATAAATAAAAATGCATTAGAAAAATGAAAAAAAAAATAGCAAGTGTGGATAAGCTGTAAACCTTGAACATCAAACACATGCAACACGCAATACCCCAACAACAAAACAAACACCTGTTTAAAACAAAGCACAACGCATTTCTCCTCAGACACCCTCTGGACACAACCCAGGACTTAGAGGGGTGCAGGTACCCCCCTCCCCCAGATTTTGGACCCGGTAATTTTCGAGAGTAACTGCAGAGTTTTTTTCGGGGCACATTGCAGAGACTGCTTTCCCCATCTCCGCAGGGAGGACAGAGCAGTGTTTTCATTGTTTTTTATATTCTCACCCAGAACATGAGGTCCTCTACAAACCCAGAACAAATAATAATGTTTATGTGGGAAGTAATGGGCTGCAGCCAGAGGACGCCTGGGCATTAAATCATGCAAATCCCCCTTTAAAAGAAATGTGCAGCCTTTACAAACGCCGTGCCTGTTCTGCCGGAAAACTTCACGCTGCCAAGCCCTGATCCCTGAATCGCCCACACTCTTAAGCGCTGCCATTAAGCCCTGTAGCGTAACATTATGTATAACAGTGGCGAGGACGGCAGAGAAATAACTACGCGTTTCCCTGCCACACAACTCTGCGTATTGTATCAGGCTAGTGAATTTCCCATCGCCGTGCACGCTGCAAACGGCTTCGCCCGCGAAAGGGGGGCAACGTACCTGCCACATAGTAGCCTTCATTATGTCCATTGGTTAGAGGTTTAGTTTCCATAGTACCAGAGGCGGCATTGGCTGTGGAAGTCGCTGCTCCCGAGGCAGCCTCTCTGTGGCGCGCGCTCGTCTGAGCCTACCTGCCCGAGCCCATCGTCGAGGCACTCGCCCGAGCCTCGGAGACAGCGCCAAATCAACAGCTGGGCTGCGTGATGTCAGCGGCGACTCAGCCACTCAGAGCGCACCGGCTGGTCGCACCGCATCAGCGACTAAATTGAGCTCTTCATTAGCGATTCAGCAGCCCCGCCGAGCGGAGGACCGAGGGAGGGAGGGGGGGGGGGGAAGCTATGCGAAAGCAGACCCCCGGCCCCCTCTCTCTCTCTCTCCCACCTCCCATGCAGGGGGGCGGACAGCAAGCGCGACCCTTGCACGCAGAGTAAAGCGGCCGGGGGAAAAGGTAGCGGCAGAGGGGGGTACGGTCCATGCTGAGCCGGGGGTAAAGCACAGAGGGGGCTAGTCTCCAGCAGAGGCAATGACGTATGACGAAAATACATACATTTAAAAACAATACAGGCAGACAATTCTGCTAGAAACGACTTGGCAATCAGAGGACTGAAGATTTTTGGTTTACTTGCTCGTTTTTGTTTACCACACAGAAGTACTTAAATGAAAGAAATAAAACATTTAATGACTGTATACATTCCGTGAAACTCAAAGACATTTGAAGAGACTTAGAAATAAATATGGGTCCATGGGAAGGACAAGCAATGCAACTCTATTTAATTTTGTCTGCGAAATGAAAAATTCACCGTAACCTCGTAGAACCGTCGCAAATAAATGATAAATCAAGCTAAACCTTAACAATGTCTCGCGTTGCGACCTTTTAAATTGATATTCAGATTTCCGTGATATCTGTTGAAATGACTACAAAAAATTAAAGTCCTTAGAACTGACTGCCACAAAATATCTTGGGTCAATTTTGTGAGACACTCACACAGTTCAAACTTAAGAGGGACCCTTCACAAGAAACACACTGACTGAAACAAGTCTTTAGAATGGATAATGCTTCTCCTATAGGCTATATCTTATATGCTGGCTGTGGATTGAATGCCAATCTATTGATATGCAAACCAAAAATATATTCCTTTGAGAAACTTTTTAGGGTAAGATCGGGTGAATTTAGTAAGAGTTACTATGAAAAGCGTGATTCTGTGGACAGTGGATGATGTGACATTTTTATATGGGGTTGCAGGCTTTTTTTACTATCACATTCTCCAGACAAGCCCTGCCAGGAAGATTTAGGTTGTGTGTATGTGTTGAGGGCAGGCATACATGACACAATATAGCTATAATATAGCTACTAATAAATCTATTTTCAAAAGGGAAACATTATCTGCTAGTGGTTTTTAAATCAATTCCCAACCCAACTAATTTTAATACAAAATAAATACTTTTTTTTCCAATCAGTTACTTACATTTATAAAACACTTTCACATAAATACAGAATACCTGACAAACAGCTTGGCTTGTGGGCAATTAAAAGACATCAAAAATGTCTGTAATGATAAGATGAGCAAATTCTGAGAGCCACTTCAAATCGCAAATTGCTTGTTTTCCAAGCATATCCCGCGCTGTTATTGTTGCATTAGCTCTGCCAGTATTGCATTTTCGATTAAAACTACCCCTGAGCATTTCTGTTGGTATTAATATTTGATGACAACTCCTTAAATGCCTGAAATTACTGAGCATACGCCTTCCCCTTGCAGTGACTATTTGAATACAAGGCTACAGCTTAGATGGTCCTTGCATTTAAAAAAAACTAAATAATAATGATAAAATAAAAAACTGAGCTGGATATTATCAACCAGGCAGAAAAATGTAATGCACTTATTAGTATTTTTCTGCCATATTATTTGGAGGAAGAGGGTTATCCTCTAGTGACCGCCCATCCAAAACCACTTCAAAGCAGTGGAGGCGGGGCTCTATTGATCCTGGATGGACCACAACACGGGCCGCTGTATTGTTATATAATCAGTGATTTGCCACAGCCTGTTTGGGTGCTAAGGCACATGTGTCGCTTTGCATGTTATGCAGTTAGGTGTGAATGGCACTGCAGCTGGATCGATGCAAGGCTAGGGCAATCTCTCAATCGTGTTGCATTGGAAAACATAATTTCGTTACATGCCCTTGGCAAATACCTGACAACTGTAAGCTGAAAGGCAGAGATATTATGCGTTGGGTCGGGTGCACGCGCAGCAGCACGGATTTATGCCGGCTCGATACACGGAAAGGGAGATGTGGAAATGAAATGACAAGATATCCTGTGATCAAAACACCTGAACAACAGTGCAGCTACAAAAACATGAGTCCCCGTCCCCCCCTCCAATTCTCAAAGGAAACTCTGTCCCATTGGCATTCAATTAGCTAAAGAGTATGTGTGTCACTAGCAATTCTGCATTCACAAATTACAACCATAAAATGACCATAAATCAGGTGTGGTGTCACCGCGCTGCTAATTACGGGCCCTCGGTTCTGAGACTCACCGTGTTGTGGAGCCGTATGTCAAAAAAATTAATGAAAAGACGCTGTACCGCTGAAATATTGTGTTTAATCAAAAATCGGGGGGGGAGGTGGGGGTGGGGGTGGGAGTGAAGTCTCGGTAATAGCAGCCATTTTGATCTGCGATTACAGATCTGTCTACAGGCTAATGGGCAATAAAAATCCCTATTGCATAGCACTCTGAACTGTTCTAAGCCTATACCCCAGCTGTGGGCAGGCCTAACAGCCAGTCACTGATGTTTTAAGGCTGTTAGCACACCTCTACAGCGAGTAACAGTTGCTTTGTTTTTGTGGGCTTTCACAATGCGTTCTGTAGCCTGCCCTCGTAAAAAACCCGACACCCGTACCTGGACCGCTTGCACCGCTGTTCACGGTGGGACCGCTTCCACGGTCGAGGGAAGAAGCAGCCTGCTGTCGCGGCCCTGGAGGTGTCCTCAGCTCAACCTCTCCTCCTCCTCTCCCCCCCCCCCCAATCACATGGCCCGCGTGCGAACAGACGAACCCCGCGAGACAGGCGCCGAGCGACGATCCCGCCGAGAAAAGCGCTGATCCACTGGCCTGCCACCGAAGGCTGCGGACGCCACCGCTTTTCCGGGATTAATTAGCCGCTAACACTCCGGCAGGGTTTCGGGCCACTCACAGACAAGTCATAATATCTCTGCCTTGGGCCGGAAAAAAAACGAGCAACGCAGCCTCTGCGTTCCGGTCTTCTGCCGGCGCGATGCGTTTAAAAACGAAAGGCGTATCGCGGGCGAAATCAAAGGGCGCTTTGTCACTTTCCGATAACGGGGTGGTAAACTGCGTTAAAACCCGTTGCTTCAGGGAAAAAAAAAAAGGATCTGTCAAACGCTTACAGCTATGCCTACTTTTAACTGCACTGCCGTCCCTCCGTTCGCCCCAAAAGCCGCTGTCGCTGTGAATCACAAACACCTGGTGCGAGGGCTTCTCACGAAAAGCTGAAACGCGCTCCGCCGGGCCATTTGCATAATAAAGGAGTCGTAATGGCGTTGCTTTATAATTAAGGCCCGCTATGTCATTTCCTGTCTGAAAAAGTGACAAATACGACTATTTACATTCCGCACCCCCCCGAGGAAGTTTCGAGTCCTGCATGATCTCACAGAAACAAAAAAATAATAATAATAAAATAACAGGGAAATCCTAATGAGCTCCCTCGGGGTGGAGGAGAATTTGTCTATCCGCCTGACAGAGCTCCCACGTCCCCGACAATGCTCCATCCTCATTATAGCAGCGGTGCGGTGCGGTGCGGCGCCGGGCCCGAGACGTACGGCAGCTCTGGAGGTGTCACGCGGTCCACGCGGTGACTGTTCAGCGTGACGTGCCCGTGCTGTGACACTCGGGTGGGGCGTTCAGATGCACTTTACTCGCATTTTGGTTTTAGGAATCGTCGCCGTATTAAACGTCAACGGCTGGGGTGTGATGTTAAACCAATACCGCGCGTGCCGTAAGCGGGCCCGCACCTTTCGCGTCGACCGTCGGTGAGCGCGTGTTAAACGGTGACTCGGGAGCTCTGCTGGAACAAATGTAACGGCCGATAACAGCTCGCGTGTCACCGGATGAAATAATGCAGGCCGCATTAGCGCTCAAGGAAAAGGGGAAGCGGGCGCCTTCGGTGGGCTAGCGCGCTGGTCGGCGGCCGCGCATTTGGTGACCGATTTCAGTGGCAAGTTGAGCCAATCCAGTCTGACGACTACGCGGCAAGATTTCCTTGTTACACTGAATATGCCAACAGTAAACCTAATGATCCAGCTCAACTTTGTGACAGGCCTTTGGCGGGAGGCTGCCTCTGTCCTTGCAGTTACTGAAAAGTTCTTAGCAACATCAACTTCTTCCAGGAAGCACATAGAGCCCTAAAATATGCGGCTCCGTGTCCTGGCCTAATTAGCCAACACAATATTTTCACATATGAGGAGGCGGCTCAGTGCTCAACATCCAATCCCAAGATACACAGAATTCGCATTGAGTGATTAATCATACCCAATATGGGCTGGGACGTAGTCGAAATAGTAATAGAACTCCAATTAAATGCAAGATTGACCTTTCGCGATAGGTGTGAAAAGTACACGGTCTACACTTAGGTTGTGAAAGGGCAATGATATTTAACAATACCAAATCGTATGAGTATTACGGTCTTCATTTTGTCTGGTTGCCAAGGTTTCTTTGAAGAAGAAGAAAACTGTAAAAATGTGCGATGCATGTCGCTAATTGCAACCGCATGGGAAAGATCCACAGCAATTACGATGAGGCCCACCACCTGCTGTAGAATGTGAAGGCTATACCACATAGATTGGAGAGACGGCATTAAGAACTAGAGTAGCCCATTCCCTATACGGTGAAATGCACACAAACAGAGAGCGCTACACTAACGGACGGACGGATGGACGGACGGAGTCGGTGTGCACATATTCTAATTAGGTCAGCCTCGGTTCTCTACTTCGGTGGCAGTCACCATCGGTTTAATGAAACCTGGTGGACCCCTGCCACAAGAGCCTTCAGTACACAGAGAGGCCAGGGGGGCACAAAATGGATTTAATCTCTTCTTACAGCTCAATGCTGGGGTTGTGAGCCTCCACGAAGATCCGAGCACAGCCTACATCATTTCGAGTGATAAAGATTCATCGATACCACGCGGCAGTCTATTAAAATGACACGGATTCGGTCTGATCGGTGTGGTTGCAACGGACGGTTTCTTCCAATCTCTCGGCGCGGCTCTCAAGTTTGTACATGCTCTTTGCCAACTCGGTGTGGCACTACCCTTACTGCCCAGCAGCAGGCGCAAGCGCACAATATTGTTCGGTTAAGGATAAACGCTTGCTGAAAAGATACACCTGATGCTCCAGTCTGAAAGAAATATAAACCGTAGCATTCGGAGGATTATGTTAACGGGTGCAAGTCAGTCAGATCAATTATGCGGTGTCGAATCTGCGCGGGGAACTAAACCAACTTTGCTATGTGCTTGCGATGACACCATAGCGCTGCGGAGGCTGAACGCATTAGCTCACCAAATCCTAACCGCACGCAGCACCGGAGGGAGGGGGGGGTCACTGCTGCCATTGTTTCAAACGAGGAAAAAGAAAGCGCTCTCGTTACCGAGTTGATTTGGAAAGGCTGCTGGCCGCACGCCACGTGCGAAAATGACGGCTGTCGAGAATTAATTGAAACCTGCCAAAACCGGGGCGTGCACCCGGCTGATGGCTCTTGAGCAGGAAACTCATCCCTGGATTGCATTAAGAGGTGAAGGACAAGTGCAGGAATCATCGCGGAAAGCAGGGAGAGTTGTGATTAGAGGCGCTTGTCGGACCGCTCCTCGAGCCGAGGGGTGTGCATCTATCACGCCGCGCCGCAGACCTGCGGGCTGGCTCTACGAACACAAGCGTTAAATGAAGCGCACTACATTAAAAACACAACAATTTCACCGAGTGCAAAATGAGCAACAAAAGCATAGCTCTTGCACATAGGCAAATGTGTCCACAGTCTTGGAGTCAAAATGATCGCCGTTTGTTAAGTGCTTGACAAGTATCAGTATTTACACGCCACTTACAGATAAGCAATTCCGGATATGGGCCTTATTCCTTGTAATGCACCAAATTGAAATACACTGTCATATTTGTCAACGTACATGTATAGTATAGATCATATGCTGATCCGTGTGGGCACGTCGCACGCCATTAACTCACACATGAACTAGGGCTATTGAGAACGCACTAAAAGGTTAAAACTATTTGTCATCTTATTTAATTCCCTATAAAAGTCTGGTACTTGTACACGTAATGGCCACTAGCTACGTAACTCCCCGTCACTCAGAACACGCTGTTGCATACAGCAAGAACATTTATGGCCTAATTAAACCCATCGAAAATCTTCTACCACAAATAACCAATGAGGTCAGACTCAAATTTGTAAGGCAAAATTGGTTATAAAATGAAAATGCGAACAAAGTGCCACCGTGTTGCCATGCAGCAAATATGCAGCACCTAAAATAGCAACTCAGTGGAAAAAGCAGCGGTAGGCTACACTAATTCAATTAAGAAAAGGTTTTTGCCCCTAACTAAATTCAGTGAACATAACCGATCAACGTGACCCTTCGGCAGATGGAAGGGAACGCTCATCGGACGACAAATAATGCTAAACTGAAGCTCACGGGTGCAGTATACAACCTATGCATTATTTTTCACAAACTGAACTCCACGAGTAGAACGATGCATATGAAAGGGGACGCAAGGACAGCGTGGAGGCGTGTTTGAAATCAGTCGCGGTGGCGAACAGCCTAAACCAAGTGACGTTCCGGAAAACGCTTAACGGTTTCGGGAGACGTTAAGGCGAAGCGTTTATTCGATTGCTACACCTCGCGAAGGGAACGATTAACACCCCCACTGTTTAGTGCCACAATGAAATCCCCTATACAGGCTCGATTGTTCAAACGACACCGCTGCAAGGAACTGCGGCATGAATTCCAATTTCTGATTCACAATGAGGAAGTGAACACCGTCACTGCAATCTTGACAGATTTTGGTTCAGGGGATCCCAAACACTTAGCATAAATCGCTGAACTCAGATTAGGTTCAAGCCGGTGCAGAAGAGCGGTGGTGTTAAATGCGGCTCTTTCATCGCGCTGCAAACGCTGTCGTTACGAGCAGCGCGGCTGGCCGTGCGCGTCTCCACAATGCCTCGCCGCTTCCGCATTGTCACCCGTCATTAGGGGGGATAAATAGAACGAGAGGGAGACGGATCCGAGGTGACGGGACGTTTCACGCGCGCGAGCGGGGGAAGGCAAGCCGCCGATCCAGATGAATGGGGTGACGGCTAGGCTAACCGTGGGGTGCAGCCCTACGGCTTACATGAGTGTGTTTGCTGTTCGGCACGCTGAGGTAATAAGAGAGAAAGGAGAGAGGGAGAGATTTCGCAGAGATTTAAAAACCTACTGTTTTCGTAGAGCAGTCGCGGGAGTCTTTCAGGTAATACCTGGGTTCACATATTGGACGACTGCACACTGCAAAGCGAGGCTATGAACCGTACGGCCAATGGAACCGATTTCAGCCACTGACGACAGTGATGGAAAAACCTGCACGGCCCTTCGGACTGCGGTGGTTTTAAAAATGACATGCATCCACACATACAGCGGCGAGACTTTGCTTTTCCTGCTCACTCGCTGTGCAGCTGAGAAACTGTGCATATGTGACAAAGCTTCGGGCAGCAAAGCTTCAGCTGCAGCACAAAATGTGAGGAAACTTTAAGCTTTTTGCAGCCCTTCGTTTTATAAAGCTGCGCCCCCTGATAACTCGAGGGCGGCTTTCAGACGTTGCAATGTTTGCAAAGAGTCAACTGACTGGCCAACCAATCAACGTGTCAGACACAGTAATGGTACACGTAGAATGCGTGCATGTTTTCAAAAACAAAAGCGAAACCCATGGAGCGCATGACGAAAGTTGTGGAGAAATCAAAATCGAGGGGAAAATCGAAGCTTTAGAGGAGAAAGAAATGCACATCTCAAGCGGGCCTGCCGTCTGAAACGGGCTGACTGGGCAACAATCCTAACCCTGGCACTGACGAAAAGAAGGACAACCTACACAAACCACGGAGGAATGAAGGCAAGGGGGTCTACATGCGGATACCCCAAAGCCATGTGGGAAAACGGCAGACGATCTGAATCCTGAAGGCAGAGAAGTGTGGAGAATTCTGGGAAGACCAAATCTGCAACTGAATCCTACAACTTCGAGCGTGAGGCTCTGAGCGGTCCCGCAAAGTGAATCGGCAAACAGCCTTTCAGAGGTGGCCCACTTCAAACAGATGTGGCCAGCGAGCAGAGTGGATTGCAAAGCCGTGGCCTACGGAACAGCAAACGTTTTTACAAAACGAGAGCCAACGATATCACGTCGGACACGGTACTGGCACGCATACAACGCACGCATATCTCCTAAACGTGAACTACGACTGGTCAAAAAGCTCACTGGCTTGGACTGACGCAAAAGAATGTAGTCCCAAGTTCACACACCCCACCTCTCTGCGCTGGCTCCCTATCGCAGCACGCATGAAATTTAAATCACCGGTGCTGGCTTATCAAGCTGCTAGAGGAACTGCTCCCTCTTACCTTCAGACACTCAACACACCCTACAGCCCAGCCAGACCCCTCCGCTCTGCCTCCTCTGGCAAAGTGACTGTCCCATCCCTCCGGGCGCCCGGCAGCCGCTCCTCGCGGTCTCGCCTCTTCTCTGTCCTGACCCCTCGGTGGTGGAACCATCTTCCGCACACGGTCAGGACCGCGGAATCACTGGCCATCTTCCGCAAGAGACTCAAAAGCCACCTCTTCAGACTCTACTTCCACTGACTAATTGCCATCACCACTGCTTTCATGTTTAATACTTAATACATTTTCGGTGAAGACACGCGCACAAATGAATGGCATCGTTGTAGGCACCATCAAAGAAACGTCTAGTGCGCAGTCGGCTTCATTGATGCTTTTATTTTATGACCCGTGGAGAGACAGGCATTTTGATATGGGGCTGTGAAAGTCCTACAGGCTCGGATTCTCCTGGAAGGAAAACTATACAGACATGCTGAAGAGACATGTGAAGATGCAACTAGCCACTGTGGAAGGTATGGACATTTGTTTTGTTACAGTTCGTTTTGAGGGGCAAAATATTCACAAGTTGCCATGCAAAGAACACGTTCTATATCAAAGCCAATGCAATGTCTTCCTTATTTCCCCACTCCGCTCAGCCTACCTTTCACTGATCTGCCCTCAGTTGCACTTCCTTTGATTATTCGTGTTTGTTGATCAACTGCATGGATCAGCAATATGTGAGTCACGTTAAAAGTCATACATATTAGGCTATATAGCAGGAGAACAGAAATGAATCAAACTTTTATCTTGCGAACGAATTCGGTACATATAAACCATACCACCACGATACTACAAATATATTTGCTCGAGCTCCTAACTTGAAGTTGGGACAATCCGTGCTATGAGGTGAAGAGAAGCTTGGAGGGCTGCCTACATTGCACTTTCAGCTCCTAATCACGGGCTGATTTATAGCACAGAAATCCTGAATGACAACTTCAACCATTAACCTGTATCTCTGTCTTTTGATAAGTGGAAGAAAAAAAGGTATCTGTCCAGGCCAATGCCTTTGCGCTTTCATTTCCATCCGTGTACTGGAGGTTAAAAAAAAAAAAAAAAAAAAAGATTTTCTACAACAGCCCATGTAAAAGAAAACGACCAAAGACAAAGTTCTCTTTTATGTTTGAAAAATGTGCATTTTAAAACAATTTAAATAATGAATTCGACTTAATTCTTCAATGACAAAGCGCGTGTCAAACTCTTTTGTGCCCATTAAAGGGAGATCAAGGCTTCACGCTGGCAGGACGGAGTCTTCTTTGATTCGCCAGTGGTTCACAGTCAACGGGAGACAATCAAGATGCCTTCAGACAGAAGCGGCGCCCAGGCCAAACTTCCTTCAGTAGCCTCTTCCCCAAATGAGGAGCACTCATTTACCTGAACACACTCGCAACTCTTCACTGCCAAAGTGCGACGAGGTACGCAAATTCTCAGTCGTCAATTTTCGCACAGCAGCGTCCCTTCGTAGAAAGCGAGTTCTGTTCTCGAACAAAGGGCTTAATGGGTCGATAAATTCACGACAACATGCGCGCCGTGATAAAAAGGCACCAAGCAGCGCGTGTCTTATCTATAACGCGGGAGGTTATCTGAGGAGACCGGGACTTAAATTAGGGTGATTGGTCGGTGCCGTTGCCCGGTGTCTGTGGTAACAACCGACGAATGCGAGTCTGAGTTTGTGTGGTGCCAGGCTGTTGAGAGAGAGGGGGGGAAATTGCTGTGCTGGCAAACGTGGGGCCTCGGCCTGTATTCTCAGGTGAGAGCTCCCTGGAGTGATGAAGAGGCCCTGGGTGCGCGGCAGCCGGCTCTCGCCGTGTTCTGATTCCGCCCAAACTCATGCATCATTCTCCCCCGCACCGTCGTGCATGCACTATTAATATTTCCCCCTGACAGATACAGGGCAGGAAAAAGAGATGATTGCCAAACAATACAGTGGTAAGATTAGCTGTAATACGATTAGACGGCCTGAAAAACCTGCACTGGGGAACATTACCGAGTGCATCTGGAGGGAGAACAGCATGTCCGCCCCCCTTATTTTCTCCGAGACAGGGATGTTTTCTCTGATAAGGCATCATCAGGCAGTGTGGCCGCTTCCTCTAGCCTGATTGCCATAGCGGGGGGATTACCTGTTTGGACACCGTGCCTTAGTGGAGGCTTTGCATACTAGCCCAATGTCCTTCGGTAAATAAAAGTCATGGCACATTCATGGAGTTTTCATATTGACGGACGGGGAAGGATACACCGGCATATGTGGCGGTTCGAGATTATACGAATCTCACGCTGCGACTCTGAACAGGCAGGTCCCGAGGAAAGGTGAGCCGGGTAGAGAATTTTCCGGAAAAAAGACCTACATCTTAAAAGTTCCCATTCGCGATGTTTGCAAGGCTACTCCCCCTTTGGTCTAAAGACAGCGACCTTCCGCCACGGTTGATTCTTGCATCACTTCCTGGTGGATCAGCCGTTCATAATCCATTCCGTTTAAAATAATCCGGGGTAGAGCATTTACTCAAGTTGCAGAATGATCCTCTGTCGATTTAATATTTCATATCTTATCAATCGTCATTAGAAATGGAAGAGAGTAATGGAGTGTAATGCAATGCAAAATATCCAAAGCAGTGCAGGAAGAGTACCACTGCACACTTGAATGTAGCTACTGACTTTGCTCCATTCAACAGAATATAGTCCATTAATAATATTAAGGGAAATAAGTTTCAATTATATTTAGGCTATGCAGTATTTTCTTTTTCTTCTTGTTCTTCTTCTTGTTCTTCTTGTTCTTCTTCTTCTTCTTGTTCTTCTTCTCCTCCTTCTTCTTCACCAAGAACAAAATCTCAATATTTGGACCATCAGGTTTCCAGGAACACCGTCATAAACAGCCTTGAAAATCTGGCAATATGGGTTCCCAGACCACTATTAATTTGAGTAGAAAAATAATAGCGAGTATGTTTTCATCAACCATTACTCGCTCGTCACCCTGGAAGAGTGTTTATTAGTGGACTGCAAGGTCAAAAGCATTTTAAAAGAGTGCAGTATGTGGGGAAGCGAACTGGAAATGTAGCCTATAACTCTGCACCAATAATAAAAATTAAGCAAACCTTTCTAGAACTGTAAAAAAGGGTGGTCATACACAATCATTCAATCATGAGTGTAGGCAAGACTTTAAGGCCAGCGCTGAAAAATCCATCCTTTCTTCCATGTACATAAAGATTAGTATGCATCTTGAAATGTAATCCAAATTCCTGACTGGCTGAAATACACGTTTTAAATGTCATTTTTATCCCCATTTTCATTTATTCCGTCATTTGGAATTGCCAATGGCAATTGCGAATCCATGTCATTGCAGCAACATCTTCCCTCATTTCGGGAGAGTGCAGACTAGCACGTGTCCTCTGATACATGTGCAGCAAGCCCCCACTTCTTTTCACCCGGCCGGCCGCCCACAAGCGGAGCTGAAAACCCATCGCACCGGAGGACGGCGGTTCTTGAGCAGCTGCCACAAGCAGGCATCCAATCAACCAGAGGAGTCACTATTGCGCAATGAGACAGGGAATAACTCAATGACAGAAACCTTCCCTCCCTAAGCAACACGAAGCACAATTACGCATCGCACCATGGTACTTCCGGCCACAGTCGGCACTAGCATGATCAGGGTTTGATTTCAGACAGTGGAGCAGAGCACTGAGAACAGCGCATCAGCTGGATACGCCAACCTAGAGCCACCTCACTCTTCATTTTTACCTGGAGCTGCAAGGTCATTTAACAGTGAGCAATTCCAAATGGATAGATAGGCTGTTGATTTTATTTGTACATTTTGAGAATTTGAAAATGTACAATTTCAGAAGGAGTTAGGCTACTTTGAGTAATCAAAGGGCGTTGAAAGAAATTCTTGCTCCGCTTCAATGTTTTTTGCTCAATGGCTGCAGTATAAAAGATGCATCACGTCTCTGACAAAAAGGATTAAAATTTCAGATTAAAAACCAAGAAGCACAGTGCATTTCAAGCAATGCAGAGTGAAAGCCATTTTTCATTATGTTGATGTCCATAGTACCAAACTTTCTCAAAGAAAAAATGTATCAATAATTTGTACCAGAGATCTGATTTTCTGCCACTTTAAAGCAAGATGAGAGAATCTGTGAAACGTAGCTACTTGGCTAACTTGACAATATTTTCTGAATTAAATATTCAAAAACAGTTAAGGTTACACAATTTCTATATAATATAAAGGTGACACCGAACCTAAAAGACATACAAAAGGGTATCCAGTCATGTCCAGAAACATACTTCATAATGAACAATACATTATTTATATAAAGCCATATAACGTCAGCTACCACGTATATCAAGCCTGTATCAAACAAAATATGGATTTCATGACAAACCTGACTCAGTCACTCCAACACATTCCTGTGAATGGTCAAATGACACTTCATGACACTCCAGTGTTCAGGGAGATGAGCAAAACCGCGCTTTTCTAAATAAATGTGACAAACAAATAGCCTTCCTACTGTTCAAAAGTTATCAAAGACTTGGCTCGCTAGCAGGCTAACCGTTGGAAATCCAGGGCAAAACCTTTCTCATGGCAGTAACTATAAAACTAATTCTAAGGTTTAAAAGCTATGGTTAACTTTATATTGCCAACAGTTGGATAGTCGGATAGCTAGCTAGTTGTACTTGCCCAATAAGAGTACCTAAAGTTAAACATCAACTCCACTTCATAATTAAACTTAGATAGCGACCCCCTGTCTACAGTAGTTCATCTAACTGTGCAAAGTTAACCAAATCCTGTCAAGCCAATTTCGAAAATGCAATATCGTATTCTTGCTGCATTTAAATATAAATTAGCTTAACTAGTTGACGTTGAAAACCTAGCAACGCAGCTTGAACAATCAGCTTGCTGCAAGCCAGCTCGGGCCCAGACACTCGACTAACCTAGTTAACAGTCTCTCAAATTTCAGCAGCTAGCTAGCTAACGTTCGCTAGCTAGCATAGGGCTTACGTTATGTTCTCCGGTTAACGTTAGTTCTTCATGTGACGTAGACATACGGCATCTAAATATAACTGAACTAACGAGTGCTACCAAATGGCATACTAATAAGTTGAAGGCTATGTGTGTTTTTATTCATTAAAGAAAGCAGTGGGTAGTTAGCTAGCTGGCTGTCTTGTTAGTTAGCTTGGTAGCTGGCTACATGAGTAGCTAGCAAGCCAGATAATGAACACACCGAGCCCGCACAATGCCAAACGAGATTATGGCAGGCCTTCACATGTTCACAGACATTAGCCATCAAGCTTGCTAGCTATTACCTTTTTTTCATGTAACACATCAACTCATCATAATGAACAAAATTAACTAGTTACGCTGGGGTACATGAATATGCTATCGTTAAAGGCGGACACAATTTTAGCATCAAAACACTGCAATTCCGCAAAAAAAATAATTATATTTACAGTATGTTAGTTAGCACCTAGCCAAGCTAGCTAGCTATAATTAATGTTAGGCCTTGGTCAACATTGCATTTGGATCTGCTTAGCTTACAGTAGCTAGCTAGCTAGTGTACGCAAATGATTTGTAAATCTTTTCAAACACAGCGCACGAACAACAGCAATAAAACATAAACATCTCCTTACCGGTGCGTAAGGGTGTCAGTATTCTGTAATTTAAAATATAAATAAGGCTATATATTTATTTGGTTATATAGAGTCTATCAGCAACACTGAGCTTGACGAGGAGAGGCAGTGACTCCGGGACCGATAGAGAGGGGAGGAAGGGCAGCTGGAAACATGACTGACAGATACGTCGACCAATCAAGGTGGACACTCTGAGATAAAGAACCATTCCGATCTCGTGTTAGATTTAATTGACGACCGACTACATAAAAAGGGGTTGGTTTTAAGCGGCAAGTTTTAGTGAAGAGTTTTTACCGTACTCAGCAGTCAGAAAAGACGCATTTACATATAAATGTGATCCGTAATCATGTGGCTTTACCCAATACAATTGTTTCAGTGAATTGCGAATATTTGTATTGAAGTTTATGTTTGTACGATATCCCACTCTTAAATTGAACACTAACGTATAAAATGTGATAGCTGGTGGGTGTGCAGATAGGGGGCTGAGCTAGAAAACAATCAACCATGTACAGTGGGGAGGGCCGCTAATGTGTTAAATCGTTCTGGTAAAGTATCAGATGCACACAGACTGATAGGTGACAATGGTAAAGCAATGCAAATACCAGCAGATAAAATTGAGGTTATTATAGGAGCAACTTTCTTCAAGTAAGTTCGCTATGTAATGAACATATGTACGTTGAAAAAAATACTTGTTTACCTGCGGTGTAGGAAATTCTTGTTATTTTCAAACAAATACATTCAGACAACACAACGTAAAACTACAACAAAATCCTCTCAAGCCAAGGGGCAAATCATCTGTTCCCGGGTATTGAAATGTTAGCTAAATATTATCTGTGTTTTGACAGTCCAGCTACAATTAAACCATTCGGCATTTAGTCTCGCTATTACTTTGGCGAAAGGCCCAGTACGGTTATAAATGTGAGGCAAACTCATGAGATGTATGTAGACCTGCAGTACTGCTGCATATGGCACTTAATCAAAATGTCACTTTCTAGGTTCTTGGACAGTTGACAGCCGCATCTCCGTGACGTAAAGGCGACGTATGACGCATTATTGATAGGACGCGGGAAATGTCAAAAGCACGTCTGCTTGTTTATGTGTGGAAGTAAACGTGACTTTATCCTAACGAACATAGTGGTAAGTCGCACTTGCTACTTTATTAGCTAGTGAGTTATCTAGTAAAGTTTTAGCCGTATGCATGTCATGCAATGTCGTATAATGTAGCTGTATGGATCAGATAGTAACTGAAGTCGTAGCTCTCTACCTAATATATACGGACCATCTCCTGTCTTTAGCTAGCTATCCCGCCCGTAGCTGGCTGGATTACGATAGCCCATAAACGTTAGCTAGCTAAACAGTGTTATACCTCGAGTGTCAGAACACCCCTTAATATCACATAATGTGGGTCTGTAGCTACCTAGCTAACATATTTTGGTGTTAACGTTTTAGGGCTGGATTTTAAATGGATGGAAATGAAAATACCACAGGAACGACCCAAGTCACACTGTTTAAAAAAACATTTTTTTAAATCATAAATCTATTTGGATAACGTTAACTAACTGTGTTAGCTGTGTTACTTACATTGATTAATAAAGGAATAATTAAGCTAGTTTACAAGTTAGCATGAATAAGGGAACAGTGAAATCAGTTTTGGAGAGGAAATATGGTTTAAAATAAATTGCTCACAACTGGCTAGTTATCTAGATACTTAAGAACAAACAGCAAACGCTTGGTTAAGTCACATGGTGCAGTATCAGCTCGCTGTAATTACAGCTTGATTTTTGCCTAAAGTCTCGTTATCAATCTAACGTTATATGAACAACCTGGTAACGTTGTTAGCAAATTAACAGTCATCCTACACAGTTGCTAGCTAGATATTGTGCTTGAATTCTGTATCTTACACAAAGTCTTATCCATAGCCTTAAACTATCTATATGAGCTAACTGTAGTTGCCATTACTTGGAAAAGTCCAAGAGAAGCGCTGGTTAAGTTTGAACTGCTCCTAATAGCGGCACAGCAGAACACCCACAGCTACTGTACTGTATAGCTGTCTAACTGCTTACCTACCTAGCAACCGCTACTTCACACCCAGTTACATCTGGTAGACATAAAGTTAAATGCAACTTCTGTTGTCAATCTCTAACACACACACACACACACGCTCCTTCCCAATAAGGATAACATTTCAAATAAGTCATGGCTCATTGAAAACTTCCATTTCAATAAATTGACAGAAAAAGTCAAATGCATCTTTGTTTTGCCTGAAGCCCTCCTACAGGAAAGTGCAAGCGTATGCAGCACATGCCACCGCCTTCAGAGTGAATGCGGTGATAATTTTGTGCTTCCGTGACTGGCTAGTCAGCTTGTGCCTGGCTTTATTAGCTAAGTGTCATTGTTAGGTGACAAGGGAAGAAGTGAAACTGCTGCTCGGTGCTGTCAACAGAGACCAAGGTGGCAACTTCCGTCAGGCAGAGCTGCCTGCTTGCGTCTTGTAGGAGCAGTGGCTTGTCATATGTCAGAGTGGAGTTTTACCCTTATTCTTGTCTTTTTTTTTTTTTTTTTTTTTTTTTACATTTAAGAAATTTCTCCTAGTGATTGTGTCTGCAGACACCCCCTTCCACCCAGCATCATGAGTGAAGGCCGCAAAAGTAAGGCCAGTTTACTTCCGGGCTTACAGGAGGCCTGCCCTGAAAGTCAACGGGACAGCCAGCTGCTTGGCCTCCCAGAAAAACTACATCAACGGCTGATGTCTTTCCAGAAGGAGGGTGTCAGATTTGCACTGGCCAGGGACGGACGGTAGGTAGTCATTACTCTAACTGGGAACATGGCGTTTGTGCAATTTTCAGGCATGTGGGATCATATAATGATGTTCTGTTTGCCTTCCGTATTTAAACACATGCTCATTTTCTCCCCTGAATGTCATAAAACTGCTGACAGATTTGATTCCTTTAAGATTTCCCCCCTCGCCTTGCGTCTGGGTTGTCTAATTCCCGGAGCCCTTCGGCAGTTGAACAGCACAGAAAGGGTAGACTTGTTAATGAACCCCACCTATCCCAGTGAAGCCTTTGGGGCCAGTGAGGTGAGGGGAAGTCTTCTTTAGTCTCCTGTGATGAGGAAGCTGATCGATCCGGGCGACGCTGGAACCGCTGTTCTGTTTGGACGGGGTCGGCCGGTCAATTAGTCGGAGACATCGGTGTGACAGCAAACACTGTGACTGGAATCCCACTAGGGCCTCCCTGGGGGCTGGTAAGACGAGCTGTTAGTAGCGATCGGGAATGTGGGGACAGTGCACTGTGGGTATCGATCGTGGGAGTCTAGCGTCATCCTTATCATGTGCGTATTCTCGCCGCTGTAGATTTAACTAGGGACGCAGGCAAAACTGTGCATAATGATTTCTTCTGGTAGATGAACACAGTCCTACAAACCTTCAAAGACCCTTTACAGCAAATACACTCACTGAGAATCCGGTAGCATTGGATTGCTTGTTGAGGATGCTTATACGTAATCTCTCTCCGACTCAGGTCAGTGGATATTGGCCAGTTCAGGGAAAGAAAATTGGCACTAGAGCGTCCTAGTTTGGTGAAAGTACAGCATCACTGGTACCTGCAGGAAGTATGTCACGACCTAGGCGACAGCGGTTTTCAGTTCGATTGATCGATGCCTTTTGTAAGAGCCGTTGCTTACGGATGCGCAGCGGTGCGACGAGAGGGCTGATGTGACGCCGTGTTATTTTTATATAACTGTTGTGTAGGCAGCCTGCAACAGTCACCAGGGCGCTCCAGACAACAGCAGCTGAAGAGCTTTTTGGAGCGGCTAGAATGTGTAGGCAGTCATCTTCAAAAGGGAAACGTACTCTTTCTAGCAACAATGGAATTGCGTAAATATTTTTTAATAAGCAATAGAGGGTCGCGAGTGCAAAGTTGCTTTCTCAGCTGCAGATTTATCATGTATATTTCCAGTGATGGATCTTAACTTTAGTTCTCACATCAAACCATATGCTTCAACTATTGTGTCTTATTTAGTCTTTATTATAGTAGTTATCTTGCATTTACGTGACGCTACAGTCACTTACCAGATGCTCTTATCCAGAACAACTTACAACACAAGAGAAGCGCATCCACATGAGTTATATGAGCGACAGTGAAACAGATCTGTCTAAAAACACTCCCTCTGTTTGACCAATGCTGTTGGTCAAATAGGGTAAAAGCTGTGTTTCATAGATCTAAAGTGCTGTGTTTAACATTTCATATATTGCTAGTATACTATTATATATATATAATGGTATATAAAACCTTTGACCAGTAGTGTATATATATATATATATATATATATATATACAATGGGGGAAATAAGTATTGAACACATCAACATTTTGTCCAGTAAATGTATTTCCAATGAGCCTATTCAAGTGAAATTTGCACCAGACTTTGGTATTAACTCAAAAAATCCAGACAAAAAATCTAAATATTAAAGTTCATGTGTAATAAAGTGGAATGAAACAGGAAAAAGTATTGAACACACTAAGAAAAAGCAGTACACCACAGCAAGGAAAGGCAAGGAACCAGCTGAAAACCATAACTAATTAGGAGGCAACTCTACCTCCAATCTGTGCTAATTAATGTCAGCTGGGTTAGAATATATTGATGGGCTATAAAAGGTTTTTTTTTGTTACCAAGGTGCCACACAAGAAACATCTAATGATGGGTAAAAGCAAAGAGCTCTCTCAAGACCTTCGCAACCAGATTGTTGCAAAACATGAAAATGGAATTGGCTACAGACGTATTTCACAACTTCTGAATCTTCCAGTAAGCACCATTGGGGGCATTATCCGTAAGTGGAAGCAACATCACTCCACCATCAACCGGCCACGCACAGGAGCTCCTCGCAAGATTTCAGGGAGTCAGAAGGATACTTAGAAGAGTAGCCAAAGAGCCAAGGACCACTAGGAAAGAGCTCCAGAAAGACTTGGAGGCAGCAGGTACAACTGTGACAGAAAGGACAGTAGGCAATGCACTCCATCGCCATGGCCTCTGTGTACGCTCAGCCCGCAAGACTCCACTACTGAAAAAAAGACATGTTGAAGCTTGTTTAAAGTTTGCCAAACAACATTTGGACAAGCCAGTGAACTACTGGGAGCATGTACTCTGGTCAGATGAGACCAAAATTGAACTTTTTGGCTGTCACACAACACACCATGTTTGGAGGAGAAATGGCACTGCACATCACCCGAATAACACTATACCAACAGTGAAGTTGGCTGTTTCTCCTCTCGTGGTACTGGCAGACTTCATATCATTGAAGGAACAATGAATGGAGCCATGTACAGAGAGATTCTTGAGATGAACCTGCTGCCATCCACCAGGATGCTGAGGATGAGACGTGGGTGGACCTTCCAGCAGGACAACGATCCAAAGCATACAGCAAAGGAAACTCGCAATTGGTTTCAGAGAAAGAAAATCAACTTGTTGGAATGGCCCAGTCAGTCACCTGACTTAAACCCAATTGAACATTTGTGGAAGCATCTGAAGATCCAGATTCACAAGAGGGCCCCCCGCAATCTTCAAGATTTAAAGACAATCTGTGTAGAGGAATGGGCCAAAATCACACCTGAATACTGCGGGCGATTAGTTACTTCATACAGAAAGCGCCTTGAAGCTGTCATTACAAACAAAGGCTTCTCCACTAAGTATTGAATTAATTTCAGTTAGTGTGTTCAATACTTTTTTCCTATGTCATTCCACTTCATTACACATAACTTTATTAACATATGGACTTTAATGTTTAGATTTTTTGTCTGGATTTCTTGAGTTAATACCAAAGTCTGGTGCAAATTTCACTTGAATGGCCTCATTGGAAATACATTTACTGGGAAAAATGTTGATGTGTTCAATACTTATTTCCCCCATTGTATATATATATATATATGTACATGCATACTGAAATTTAAGAAGTTCAAATAACCTGAAATGGTTCAAAGGTAAGTGGTAAACTGCCAGAGGTTAAAAAAAAAAAAAAAAAAAAAAAAATTTTAATAATAATAATACATGTACATTTCAGTTATAAAAAAAAAAAAAAAAGGCCCTTTTCAGGGAACAAGTAATGGGTTAACGTGGGTTAACAGTCACTCTGCAAGTCGCCGGATCCAGGCAAGCCTCTTTTTCTTATTTTGCCATCTTAGCAATGGCTTTCTTACTGCCACTCGACCTGTCAAACCTGCAGCTCAAAGTCTTCTCTTCACAGTTGAAACTGAGACTTCCTTACTTCGACCAGTGTTAAGCTGTGCTTGAAGCTGTTGTCCTGTGAGCCACCTATCACGCAAGCTGTTGTCTCTCAGAAACTTGTCTTCTGATTTTGTTGTGGCTTTGGGTCTGCCAGACCTCTTCCTGTCAGAGTTTCCTCCAGTTTACAAGTGTCTTTTGATGGTGTAGGAAACTACTCACTGCCAAAAAATGTACATTCTTTTTCAGTTTTTGGTAACCTAACTTTTTTTTAAACCTCTGGCAGTTTACCGCTTACCTTTGTACCTTTGTACCTTGTAATTGCTTAAATTTCAGTAAAAACTGGAAAATTGGGGTGTTCTAAAACCTTTGACCGGTAGTGTGTATATATATATATATTTGGTATGTCAGTATTTATATATGAACTGATTCTAAGTGTCATTACATTTTTATAAGAAATTGGCTCATCAGTGGCTCAAGTAGTAAAGGAGTGTAGACTTGGCCCTATAGCTTAAACATTGTATGTTGCAGTATGGGCTGTCATAAGCAGACTTGCCGGGAGCCAACAGTGATGGGACACAGTTGGCTTTGTCCCCCCCAGGGTAGGGTGGCTTCAAGTCAGCCAGGGTTCCTCAGGTTACCACTGGCTTAGCTCCTCCCACCTAAGCACCATGTGCCCACAACCTACCAAGTCTGTGAATGAATGCCCCTCCTTTGACAAGCACTGGTTCTTTTGTAGTCTTGTGTGACCTGTATTGTGGGAAATAGTAAATGGCTCACTGGCTAGGAGTACATCCGAGGAGTACGCACACTTCAGCTGCCGTTCTCCTTGTGTGGGGACAGTTGGCATCGTGGTAACTAGAGAGGCACAATTGGCGAATCCAAATTTGAAAGAACATAAGGGCGGGGGGGATTGTTCTAAAGCAATCAAAATAAATAATTGTAGTAAGTGGTAGGCCTTTATGCAGTTTTGGTTCTCTGAAACAGTATCTGTTTCTACAAAGGGGATTCTTTATTGGAGTTGCAGATACAGTTGAAATTTGTACCTCCATTACGCCAAAATACAAAACTGTAGAAGATTTGCACGCGTAGTCCCATTCGTCCAGAACAAACACTCATCTAATGACCGTGACAGCTTTTGGCTCATAACTGAAGTTCATGTCATTTGCCATGCAGACTTTACACCAGAGCAATTGACTGACACCACAGTTATTTCCCCTGATCTTCTAATGCCAGTTAAAAATAAATAAATCAATAAATAAAAATAAAATCCATAAAGCCGCCAGCCCTTAGGTTGTAGTTTGTCCGGCACAAATCAGAAGTAACTGATTTCTGATACGCCCGACCTTAAACATGCCTGGTCCCACGAGTGTGTAAATGTGTCGCATTTTACTGGGCCTTCAGTGTGGGCTGGAGCGATCCTCTGGCACTCTCCATGCCTGTTATTTATTTGTAAATTGATCGGTAAACCTCCTGGGATGGTGTCTTCCTTCACACATCTGCAGGTGAAATTGGGGAGCTGGATAAGTCTGCTCCTATTTGAAGTTGCTTCAGTCTGCCTAATGGAGCAATCTGTTTCCCATCGCGCGTGCTTTGAAGCTCAACGCCTCTCTGATGGTCTTTGCTGTATTATTCATTATTACATGTTTATGTTATTGGTCCCTAGAAACTATATTTTACAGGGCAGTTACCCCAGGTAATTTTCTTTCTTTTCTCATCTATTGCCTCTGGGCAATTTTATACCTTTTTATAACGCTGACCTGTAGGTGGAGGGCCTGGTTTTTTAGTGCATGAAGTAAGTAAATACGGTTCAGACGTCAGGGCTTGAGCGTGGTAATCCGTTCAGTGGAAGCATTTCCGTTTGTGCAAAGCGGTTCGCGTCTTAACGCCGGCGTCGCATCGTTTGTTTCCTTCGCCGTTCTCAGTGCCATTTATTTTTTCCCCCCGCATTTAAGGAGAATTCAGAATCGTTATCACACCTAGCGACGGGACGGAACGTTTCGTTTTCAATTGATCGCATTGATGTTGGAGCATGTAACGGGATTTGCTTAAAAATAAAAACATTGCCAGGCTGCACCAGTCCCCGTTGCCAGTCTCGAATTGAATGACTGTATGCGTCACAAGCTCATTGAGAAGAGAGAAGGAGATGAGTGCCAGAAATGAAAGGACTTTTGTTCTCCTGGCCCCCGGGCCTGCACAAGGAGAGGGAGAAAGCACTTATCTAGCAGTCAGGCGGCTCTGGTGTTGGGTGAGTGGGAGTGAACCAGCAGAATGTGCCTCTGCACACATCCAGCCCCTCACTGACTCACCCTGTTGGTCGAGGGCCCAGAGAACATTGGGACGCCCACACCCACCGCCTGCTCCAGCCTCAAATCTCCATTATTCCAGGATGGGTGGGAGGGAGGAAGAAAAAAAAAAACCTTTCCTCCCAGTGCCCTGCGTTCATTAAGCTAAATGCGGCACACTATTTATAGTCCCCAGCCATCAGTTCTGTCCCCCGCTGTAGGTAATGGAGGTAGCCCGCAACCCGAGCTCAGTGGAGCATCGCCGCAGTCACGACGACAGCCGGGCCGAGATCGTTGACAGCCATTTCACAGAGACTTGCGTTCGAGTCCGGCCGCCAGGAGCCCCGGTTGCCATCGGTGGTCGATGGGGAAACGGCACATGGCTGCACCACGACCAACTCGAGACAAAGAACATTCAAGATCAAGATGTCGCTGTTGTCATGTATCAGCACTGCCCCCCCCTAAAAAATATAAAGAAATAAAAATGGAAAATGTGATTTGGTGCATTGAGGACGCAGGGCCCAGGGTGTGACCTGTGAGAGACGAGCCTCAGCGCTCTCCCGGGGCCATGCGTGTGAACCCTGCCGCCCGCTTCCCGCCGCCCGCGAGATTGCAATCTCGGCATGATTGGAAGCGATTCATTGCGTGGCTCAGTCAGCGCTGATTGGGCTGGGGCAGGGATGGGGTATGACATTTGCTAGAGGACCCCCCCCCCACCCACCCATCTCCCCTCTCGAATGGAGCTTTTCAGGAGCACAAGTGCCCCGTTACCTTTTCAAGCCATTGATTTTCTCAGAGATAGAATAATCTTCCCCATGAGACCATCTGGGAAGGCCATTACAGGAGGAACAGCTCCCCAAGCCCCGCTTCTCTCTGTGCTGTACCAAGGCCGGTGCGATCCCCGTACAGAAGCAGATGTACAATTCCTAGTCCGTCAGCCACAATGGCCGTCGAACGGTGACTCATTTACAAAATGTTATTCCACCCCACCTGATTAAATGGCATAAATGCCATTAAGACTTAAGATGGCATTAATAAACACGCCAGATACATCATTAGATTTGTAATGGTGCAGGGGGAAGATACACAGCGGTGCTCGGAGCAAGCGCAGTGACACACTCTGTCCAGGCGACCCAAGCAGAAACGGTGGCCACGGCAATTACGGAGAAGCACTACAAGCTCGTTCATCATGCCGCGCGGCGACGAAGCGCTGTATAAATGTAAAACGGTACGCTGCATGTTGACATAATTACCTGGGTTAATGGGAAGATGTCCGAACACCTGATTGGAGTGGTGAGTCACACACCTGGGGTCAATAACCACAAAGAACAATAATTAGCATGGTGTTTTACAGTGGCATTAGCGGCTACCTCAATTACAGTGTTATTTAATTGTGAAGGTCCTCATATATGTGTAAGGACATCCAACTGGTTTTGTAGGCTCCCGAGTGGCCCAGTTAGTCAAAGTGCTGAGTGATGGCTGGGCCTTATAGTGCAGACATTGCAGGTTCTGGGCCTGGGCTATCTTAATTGGCCGAATGTGACCGGGAGTCCATAGTGGCAAGCCACAACTGGCTTCTTCCTGCCAGGGGTAGCGCAGGGTTACTTTGGCCAGGGTTTCACAGATTACCGCTATGCTCGCTCCTCACAAAGACATGACAGGCTCACACAGGCCATTACCAGCTGTAGTCACTAAGCGATATGTCTTCCAAAAAATGAATCTTAGTTTCGTTTTTCACAATCTGTATTGTTTAATGTTTGGTCATTTACTTGAGTGTAGTCATTTCATTTATCTCCTGCATTGCATGTCACCCAAGATGAGAACTTTTCCTAAATAATAATAATAATAAAAACCAACTAACAATGAAACAGTAATTACTAACAGCTGACTACACTACATACTCATGAGAATTGTCATTAAACATCATTACCCAGCAACCAATTAAACCGCATCTTCCAATTAAACCATTCTCAGACATAATTCTGTAGTGGTTTGGAATTGATTGTTTTTCACACACAAAAATCAATCAGAAATCCGGGACCAACGGTGGCTGCTCGACAACTGACCCGTCAGGCCTGCCTGAAACTTGTAATACAATTGCAGCTAAAATATTCCAACCGATATCACAGAAGCAGTGATGAAGTAACCCTGCATGGCTATTATTTACAATGGACAGGAGGATATCGTGTGATCTCGTGCAACAGGGACGTCTCAAGAAGAGACCCGCTTCCCAACGTTCAGCCTCAGGGGTGTCAAAAGAAAACATTTTAAAAAGTTTTACGCGCTGTTGTTAGGCAACAGCGGAGGAGCATCCACTGGGAAGCCAGCCGTCTGGCGCGAGTCAGGCCGTATAAAAAACTAGTGATTAATGCGCGGAGAAACGGCGAGCACCTGACTGATCCTCGCCCATTGTGTGTCTACAGTACGACAGGAGAACGAGCGCCGGAGCAATTAAAAAACATCAGTGGCAAGGAGGACATTAATCACATCCGTCAAGGGAGGAAAAACTTGAGTGGGAAAAGTGGAAATGGAGTTTTTTTTTTTTCGTTTGTTTTCTTTTTTCGCAGGCCATCACACCGGCACAACCTCCGTGGTCGGAGCTGCTCTGAAACCGTTGGGCGGTGTAAATAAAGCACCATTGCTCTCTGAGTAAAATGAAACAGGCCAAGGTTATAACCCAGGCAAAGCGAGCTAATAAAACTGTCAACTTTGATTTGCCGATCCCTGCCAGACGTGTAATTGCAAAGCCGGAAAAGCGGGAAAAAACTAATAATAATGAAGATCTCCGTCCGTCGCGTTTGTTTGCCGAGGGATTTTGCGCGTGCTTGAGGCTCCGATGTTGATATTAATTTGAAGTAATTTACCTGTCGATGATACGCGGTGATCTTCGGGGGAAGGTTTTTGATTAAGGTTCAGGTCAAGTGTTGCAATTTATGTTCAGGGTTTTGGTGGTGTCAAACCACCTGTTACATTCGTCATTTCTCTGAATAGCACAATCATTGTGCTTTGAAGAGAACATTTTTAACTAGATGCATGCATCATGGGTCCTCCTGAGAGATGGGGCTCCTCTATAAAACACATAGATCCGCTATAAAAGAAACTGATGCTCTGAACAGTAAACTCATCCAAACCTAAAACGGAGAATCACATCAAACGAGGAAGTTTGTGCTGTTGTTTCTCAAACTTTTTCCACTAAACTTCCAGCGGTGAAGCGCATGGCGCAACATTTTAATTGCATTTTACTAGTCTTTAGGATTGTTCAAAGAGCTAATAAAACCCTTGCAAAGCATTCGGTTGGATGTACCAAACCAAATCACATACACATAAAACATCTGTACTCGTGTAATGACAATTCTATGCTAAACTACTGACAATTTCAGAGGAGGGGACCCTATCGGTGCCCTTGAAATTTCACCTATCACGAAATTCGATCACAACTTTGGTCCTTCCTGTTTATGCCCACAAGTAGAAATGAACCGAGTGTAGTATCTATGCATTACTTGCGACAACATAGAAACACGATCAAAAACATGTTCCTCGGGTGGTGTTCATAGCAAATGGGCAATGGACGGCAAGGAGAGCCGACAACGGTACGGAGCCTGTGTCTGTGGCTGAATTAATGAGAGGATAGGAGTTCTTTCAGAGAGGTGGTTGGCAGGTAGCTGTCATTAGTTAACAATCCCACATCAGCAGTCCTCCTCCTGCTGTCGTTTGTATTTGATTAATTGGGGAAGTGTCAGTCCGCTCACAGGAAAGTGTACATGGTCTCAGTATCTCCAAATGGGTCATTCGCCACCAAAGGAAACGTGCCTCGCTCAAAATGGACGAATTTACGATCGACGTGTTTTTAGCTTCGATTAATTATACCGATATTATTCATTCACATCAGCAACCACTGTGTGATTCTCGTGAATGCGTGTCATCACCCATTTCCCATGAATGCACTGTACTTGCATGACTGGACTGTAACATTGTTGTTGGTAATAATTGCTGTACATTGACATAACCGGAACGATAAAAGATTTAAACGACTTGATTTTTGTTTCGCATATTCCTGTATGTGTCAAAGGGTTATTTTAAAATGTTCTCTTCTCTCCTAGGAACACTGCCTGAAACCAATGAATATTATTAAGTTTTATGGCTTTTTATGTTTTTATGTTTTTATTTTTTTGGTTTAAAAGTTCTTGGCTTTTAACCACATGGAGGACGTGCTCTCTGTGGTGGTGTATGACATTACGGTGACAGTTTCTACTTTGGGAGTTGCCTTGGCCCTGCTTAGATGGAACATGAAGTGAGTTTTTAGTGGCAAACATGATTTTTTGTAAAGTCTTCCTTTATTAAAAATGTCTGCAATAAAGAAGATTTGGAACTGACAAAGTTTCGACTTTTTGATGGTTGTTTTAAATAAAGACCCAAGAACAAATATTTCTAATTAGTATCTGAAATGCTGAAGTAAAAAATATCAAACACACTGAAATATGAGAGCAAGGTGACATTTACTCATCAGGAAGGAACAGCTAGCTCAGAATGAAAATCTCACTTGATATTGCACTGTTTCTCTGTTATTTAATTAATCTTAACATGGATTAGAGAGTGAACGAGTGAGTCTGTGCTAACTGAAATGAAGGGAGTGAGGACATTTCTTTCCTTTGTTAAGATGTTTGCAAGGAAATGTTTGCCGTTATCTGTAACTTACACATGAGGGATAGTGCTCCTTGATATTTCAATATTTCAAGCTTGTGGCCGTGAAGGGCAAGTGGAAGGTTGCATTTTAATGTGAACCACAACTAAACATTCAACTTTACAGCCCCAAAACAAACCACCATGGCAAGACTGATATTGCAGTGTATGCTTTCCTACATGGTCTATGAATTGCTCTGGAATCCCAGAATAGATTGATGTGCCATTGGTAAAAGCATTCATAATGCATAACCAATTCATTGTATAAAGGATGCACAATATTACAAGGATCAATAAAACAATGCCAACTGGCGTGTTGCCCCTGAAGAAAAAGATTCACTGCAAAATATTTCGAAAATGTATTTGGTACGTCTGTGTCTTAAAAATGTACAAATTGTCACTCAAGCAAATTTACATATTGGTATATTTCACAATATACGCATAATATTTTTTGAATGTGGGAATAATATGTACTGTATATGCATATGTATATATATATATATATGCCATATTCATACGTGTGTACAATTGTATAAGCCCACCAGATTTGACAGAATGATGTTATTTGGTTGGTTTTATTTCTATTGAACTGAAAGATTACTGAAAGTATGTTGTTTATGAAATAAATTCTAGTGTATGCGTATCCTGTTGAATTTCATAAAACATGTCATTTTCTTTTCTTCAGGTGTATGATCGCGGATGAGGTAAGAACATACAAAAATTTAATTCAATGAAACTGTGCCTTTCATCGTTTGGTAGGCCGTTTAGCTCCTCAATTCCCTTCGAAAAACACTTTGAGACAATGCAGTTGCAATTGGCTATTATTAGCTATAGCAAATACATTTTGATTGAGTGGTAGCTCAAGAGAGCGATCAATCGGTTGATTGTAAAAATGTTTTAAAAAAATATTTAAATGTAAAATGTTAAAATGTACATGTAAAAATGATTGCGTGACCGAGCGGTTGATTTTCTGGACATTGTTCATGTGGTCACAGATGGGCCTCGGGAAGACGGTCCAGGCTATCTCGGTGGCCTACATGTACCGGAAGGAGTGGCCCCTGCTCATCGTAGTCCCCTCCTCACTCAAGTACCCCTGGATCGAGGAGATGGAGAAATGGATCCCTGATCTGAACCCAGGGGACATTAACCTGGTGGAGAACAAGATGGATGTTTCGTAAGAATCTTACTTCAACACTATAGTTTAGGTCACCTTATTTATACGGCTAGTACTTTTATTGGCAAATAAGTCATAAATGAATTCATCGTGTGAAATGTACAGGTAACTGCCAAAATAAAGGAAACACTCGAGTAAGTGAAGGGTCCTGGTGGCTCTGTTATGGAGTGGGTGCATTTCCCTGGCATGGTTTAGGTCTACTTAACCCCTTAGAGGGCAAGGTAAACTTCTATAAATACATTCTGAGTGGTCACCTTCATCCTATGGTGAAGCTTTTCTATCCTAATGGGAGCGGTCTCCTTCAGGACAATGCCCCCATTCTCTGAGTGGTGTGATGAGCATGAGCAAGTCACCAGATATCAACCCAATTTAACACTTATGGGAGATTCTGGAGCGGCACCTGAGACAGCGTTTTCCACCACCATCATCCAAATGATTGAATTTCTCAAGGAAGAATGGCGCCGCTTTTCTCCAATGCAGTTCCAGACCCTTGTGAAATCTATGCCAAGGCGCATTGAAGCAAAACACCCTATTCAGACAATTTATTTTGGTGTTTCCTTTATTTTGGCAGTTGTCTGTACAATGCCTACTTATTATATATTTCTATCCATAGGTGGTCAAAAAAAATAATATATATATATATAATTAATATATTCATATATATAATTCATTTGCCATATTAGTAACTTTATACATTTTTTTATTCATAAATAATGTAGTTGGCTTGTCTGAAGTAATTTCTCAAGTAGGTTTTCCTAGTGTGAACATTACCATCGACTCATCTTTAATCAGTTGCTCTGTTTCTGAATCGCTTGCAAATTGACCTGTACACTACCGGTTTACGAACTCATAATGTTTTCATTTGTATGTTGTAATACCTTTACCACATTGTGTAATTGTATTAGCAGGCCCTTAAAATGAACTGCACCACAATCTGATGCGGCATGGGAGGAAGGCACACAGATAGCAGGCGGTAATAATTCAGCACATTGGTGTCAAACTGATTTGTGTCTCAGTGCAGCACCATGCCATATTATGATTGTCAGAATGGCTGGCTTTTGGAATGGGAGTCGATTGGTCCTAAACAAAGTGGGATTGATATGCTTATGTATGGGAGAGTAAAGCATGCACAGCAAGCTAAGTGAAGAGGATATCTCACCTGTCCTTGTACCTCATTCTCACCCAACCTCAAACACTCACCCGTCCGTCCGTCCGTCCCTCCCCAAATGTTACTGTGTGGCCCGTGAGCTCCTATTGTCACAAAATAAATACAACATTAGTATTGAAACCACTGACACTAGGGGCTCATAAAACATTTATATGACCCCCTTTTTTTTTTTTTTTTTTTTTTTTTTTTTTTTGGGCTGTTTCCTATAAAGGAAAGAATGGGTCCAATCTCGGTGTGTGTTATGAGCTGGTGAATTTTTTATGACTCTGGTGCACATAGGCCTATGTTGCAATGTTTGGCTACTTCAGGAAATTGTTTTGTGTGGCCCTGTGGGAGAACGTGTGTCTGAAACAAATCCTCAGACAGCGCGAAAACTATGACACCTCTTCTTCTCTTGTCAATGGCTCAGTGATATGAAGCCTTGCCTCAAGGTATCACAGCCACCAGCCCTTGTATGAAATGCATAGGAGCTTAACATCTTAAGGCTTAATGATCTCTACTTACGCATATCTCTGTATCCTTTTGGTGTAAACATTATTCCATGTAATATTAATGTAACAGTAATAAAGTACCTGTTCGAGTATCACATGAATCTCAATGTTTTGAATTTTGAACACCTATGAGAAATATATAAATCATTCATATAGCGCTTTTAATGTTATAGAGCGGTCTAGAAACGAGTGTAGCTCAGCTCCCTTTGCTAAAGGAAGATGAATAAGATGGAAACTCGTGGGTGGCTGCTTGTCTTCGATTGGTCCAGATTATTACAGTGTCAAAGTATGATTATGGTTTCTAAAGAAAGAATTGCACAAATTGGTGAAGGGTTGTTGTTGCCGCCGTACAAATCTTCCCCCTTCTGAATTTCAGTATCAAGCACAGTTGACCTGCCTATCGCTGTCATGGTAACATTTAGTGTGAATCTCAGCTGCATAGTGCAATGGATGATGCATGCTATGGCGTATTGTCAACAGTTCTCTACCTTACGCTAATAACACGAGTGGGTTTTATTCCACCATAAGTGTTCTTTAATAAGTCCATTGTTAAATCATTCAATAACATAATTATTTCATAAAGTGTTTTTACTGAAGCCTATTAATGCACTGTGAAATTGATTCATTGTGATTTGTTTTGTAATTGATTGCAAGTGGTTGTAAAATATGACTGCCTTTTATATGCAAACATGTGGTAAATAACCACCAAGTGTTTTTATTTGCATACTGATTATATGCTACTTCATATAAGTGTATATGCATGCATATATGAATATGACTATTCTCTGTGGCTCAGTTGGTAGAGCACAGCGTTGGCAACGCTTAGGTTGTGGGTTCAATCCCCACTGGGGCCACATATACTGAAAATGTATGCATTCACTACTGTACGTCGCTTTGGATAAAAGCGTCTGCTAAATGGCGTATATTATGACTAGGCGCGTTGGTAATCTTGCAGGGATATGGTTTAAATGAGAAATGTATGTATGTATGTATGTGTGGGAACGTTGGGCACTGACAGCACTGGGCCCTTCTGCAGGGGAATCGGCAGCAGCAAGGTGACGGTTTTGGGGTACGGGCTCCTCACCACCGACGCCCGTGCCCTGGTGGACGCCCTCACCAAGCAGAACTTCCGGGTGGTGGTCGTGGACGAGTCCCACTACCTGAAATCCAGGAACGCGGCTCGCAGCAAGATCCTGGTGCCCCTGATCCAGAAGGCAGAGCGTGCCCTACTCCTGACGGGCACGCCAGCTCTGGGGCGACCTGAAGAGGTAAACTCCCTCTTTTGTCCATGTTTGGTGCACTGACACTCATCCTGGTCATTTTACTGAGTAGAGTAGAGTAGAGTAGAGTAAAACAGCCAATGGGGGCCTCCAAGGTGGCGTAGCGGGACGCATGCTGCCCACTGCGACCGGGGTTAGATTCCACCGGCCGCGCCATTTCGGCTCTGGCCGGGAGTGCCACTAGGGGGCGGCAATTGGCTGTCCGCCCCAGGGAGGGGGGAGGGAAGCCGATATGAGCTCGCTGCATATAAGAGTGGCTCCGTGTGGCTACCGGAGTTACAGTTGACGGCTTGGCGAGTTCCGGCTCGGAGGAGTCTCGGGACTCGGGAGGAGTCTCGGGACTACGGCAGAGAGCTCACAATGCGAGGGGGGGATAGTTGACATGACAATTATGATTGGCTACTAAATTGGGCGAAAATGGGAAAATCTGAAACAAAATGTAAAAAAAAAAAAATACACATTTTTAATTTTTTTATTTGATTTTATCTGCCAATAGGTGTCCACATAGTTGTAGTTATGAGATATGGATGAGATATTGGCTAATCGGTACCTCTGAATGTCTTTACTTAATGCTAGAAAGCCTGGTCTAAAAGTCATAAATATACTATGGGTAAAAACTTGCAGTGCATGTGAAGTCCTTATGCATTACAACCAACAGAGTTGTATTGGCAAGCTTGTTTTTTTAATAACATTTTTAATTAAATCAATCCCATCAGCCAGAAGACCAAAACCTTGTCATTTATTCATATTCTGTCTGTAGTATGAATTGCTAAACAGTCTATTTTATAATTAACACTACGTATGCGTGAGTTATAATTACAGGAACATAATTTGCAAGTGCACAACAACAAATTATAAAGTGTAATAAAATTGTATTCCCATTAACAGTCATATGACATTTGGAATATTGCAGATTTCATTTAAGACGTTGGCATTAAAATTGTCATGCACGATCTAAAGCCATCTCTCTCGCTGAATTCTTTCCTTTTTGTGAACTGTTCTAAATTTCATCTTGCAGGAAGGGGGAATAAAAATAGCCTCATCTTTATTGGATTGAGCCATGTGTGCTTTTGTTCTGTCTCCCTTAATATTTCATAGGCACTTATATTTGTTTAACCCTGCCGAACCTCCCAGAGCATCAAGTTGAATTCAGACATTCAGGGATTTGCGATTTAAAAAAGTCCAGGTCTGGTAAACTGTATATTCAAAGGAAATTATTACATTCGTTGTAGAGTCACGATAAAAAAAAGAAAGAAAAAAAAGCAATACTTTGTTCTTCCCTCAATTTCTTCATAGCATTTCTCAAAAATTGTGCATTGATAATATTATTGACACTGAGTTTACCTTTCCCCCGTCTGCGTTTGTGTTATCGATCCACAAGAGTTTCCACGCATAGTTGCCGTTTGATGTCAAGCTGCGGTAAAACTAGTCAGGCACCTCTGCCACTCACATGGGAAGGATATAACTGCCAGCCTACAAATTCAGTGATTGCTGGCGATTGTCCAGATAGTCACTAACGCGTAATGAGGTGTAGTGACTTGACTGATGAATCGTCTCTCGGGATACGAAAAGCTCTTTTTCCATGGAGCCTATGGAGTTAGGGGCGAATTGATTTGAGTCTTAGGTGCGCGAATCGGTGCGCCGCGGTGCACTCGGTGACGGCAGCTGTCATCCACGGCGCCAGGAATATTTTCCGCGGCATTCTGGGGGAATGAAACCGTGCGGACTTTAAAGGCTCCGTACGAGTGCGAGCTGTGTGTGTCTCCGCGCACATGCACACCCCAACAAAAATAAGCGCAGAGTGCATTTGATATTTCGAATTGTGTGAAGCTGACTCAATATCTGATTATCTTTCAGAGAGAGAAAGCGCGGCGTTCCCTATTTCACTGTTTGAGGTTCAGAGTTAATTCAGTGGCGGTGGCAAAGCACGGGCTCTTTATGGACCGTAGGTTTTCCTAATGTCAAATCTCGGGCGTCTGTTTTTCACTCTGAACTTTTCTCCACAGCTTTTCATGCAGATTGACGCTCTGTACCCCAGAAGATTTGGAACGTGGTCAGACTACGCCAAAAAATTCTGTAACGCTCATTACAGGTACATTTCCTTGCTGTTGCCTTTAAATGAGTTATGTTCCCACCCAGGTTTACGATCCTTCTCAGCTAATTTTTAATAGCTCGCGTTTGATGTTTTCATGGCTGGAGGATATATCTATTATAAAAATTAGGTTTGCGCTCAGTGAGTCTTTCCATTTGACGAATTACATGACATTGCACCTGACCAGGTAATTGCTTGATTGCTGCGTTAAGTTGATTGACATTTCCAGTATGTTTTTGTAACTCCGAGCAAGTATTAATGAATGCAATTCATCATGAGATCTGTGATTTAATTGAGGGAAGAAAATGCATAATTCATCATTTAGTTGTTGATCCAACTTGGAGGTATTAACTATTTCAATAACAGATTTTAAAGCAGTTCAAAGAAAACACAGTGCGAGCTGGAGGAAAAAGATTCAGTAAACCTATTCGCCCGTGTATTAGAATTTGTTTCGTCTTTGATATTTGCCAAGCTTTTATAATGACATTTTTCAGATTTGACCCCAGTCGCCGTGGCCAGCGTCGGACGTTGAAACCAATAGACCACGCGGGAGGCCTGATATTTGCGAAGCTGATCATTTATTTTCACATCAGAACACCTGACACCAGTATGGTCATTGATTCCCCATGTGTCTCGTCTCTTAGTGTAGTCGTACTTTTGACGCGGATATGTAAAAACACGTGGAATCTGTTTCGCTCCGTGGAACGTTTCAGTTGTCCTTAAACGGCGCAAATGGAATTGAATATCTGTGGAGAAGAAGGTTGTGTATAAATGCCTATGTAAATTCCCCCCTTTTCTTTAAACAACCTGTAAATAATATACATTTTGCAGGGACAGATTGCATTGTAAATCGGACGATGATGGATGTGCGTGTGCGTGCAGACGGCGTGCATGCATGTATTTATGTGTACGCATGTACGCATTGCATTCATGCATGTTTGAATCAGGAATTGGGAGATTAGGCTCCGGTTCTGTCACAAACGCAAAATGGGGCCCGATTGGCGGTCCGAGGGCGAGTCCGGGGTGCACCTGCATAACCGCACACCTGCGTTGCTCGAGAAACATCGCTCCGCGTTGCATGTGCTGAACGAAACGTATAAGCACATCGTTGATGGCCAAGGGAAGGACCCGAGTTTATTATTCAATAGCATTTCTCCCTCACAAGAAGCACATAGGAACACTGGGGCAGAATGGGCCATTAGCAAAACAAATACAGTCAGCAGAAATTTTATGAGAAATGCAAGCTGTCAAATAAAAATAAAAAATCGGTGTTTCTTTAGAATATCTTGGCGGATCGCATTAGACGGTTGCATCTAAGGGACCGGTTCAGCCTTGGTGTCGTGCAGCCATTTGTAATTATCATATCATGCAAATTGATGTTTCCTGTGCTGATGAGCATTTAAATGGAGAATTTTATAGCTAAAATTGCAGACAGCAGAACACTGCCAGAATTCAGTATGGAATCTAATTGTACCTCTAACTAATTTAGCGATAGAAAATGCAGCGCTGTCCTGAAATCAAGGAAACAGCTGTGTTCTTGCTTGATTTAAAGTCAACACGTACAATTCAGGTACAATGCATTCGATTAGATTAATGGCTCTATCTGCCCGTATTGATTGATATGCACATATGAATTGTGAGCTGCCAATTTGCAATTTTCTCCAGAGTTTATCTTTTGAATAGATAAAGGATTTTTCATTTTGAAATATGAAAGGACTGTTTGGGAACATTCTGCAACACCTCAATTTTAGGCAAGCTTACAATTGCACTCAGAAGCACTTGATGGACTACTTGGGGGGTAGTACAGCTGTACTACTTACCTGATTGGTAGTACGGCTGTCCAATAGTTATTCACTGCCTATTTCAAAAAGTAGGAAATCTCATGTTAGAACATCTCAATTTCAAGTTAGGATCTGCATATCTGAAATGTATTAGAATGATACACTGACCCAGATACGGATCTGTTACAAAGGTCAGAAACCATGTATTTTCTAAATTGCTCAAGCAATTGAGTTTGGATCGGGTCATTATAACAGACGATTAAAAAAAAAAAAGTGAAATGTTCAAATGTTCCCTATTTGAAAACATGGCTGATTATCTATTAACTGAGATCTCTTTGTCAAGTCATTTCTGTAGTAGTGAATGCGCGATAGTGTCAGAATGCAGAATGCTTCTTCCCATTTTGGCATGACACCAGACCATGTTCTGCTTCGCAGCGGCATCACGTGATCTTTGCGCCCTCCCCCCAGGTTTTCGGGAACCGGCGGCAGTGGGACTGCCGGGGGTCGTCCCACTTGGACGAGCTGCACCAGCGGCTGAGTGAGATCATGATCCGTCGGCTGAAGTCCCAGGTCCTCACCCAGCTCCCCCCCAAAATCCGCCAGCGCATCCCGTTCGACCTTCCCAAAGACGGAGCCAAGGTATGCATCCCCCCCTCCACGGGGGGGCCCTGGAGCACAGAGACAGGGGCGCTAAATATAGACTCCATTACCTCATTATTACTGCCCTCTGTCCGTTGCTAGGCAATAGTATCAGATTAACACTAATTATCATTTCATCACACTCTCCTGACATTCTCTCGCTTTCCCTTTTCAAAGCCCGAATCGGCAGTTTGATCATTTGCATTGAATAGCTGTCCACAGGCTCAAAGCCCCTTTCGTTGAAATATCTGCATTCTAGTGCATTTTATATTTAGACATTATGAGACAAGGTGCTTCGTTTCCTGAGATTTGATGAATGTGAAGCGTTCGATGTTTGTATTAATGTAAAAAAAAAAAAAGAAAATGCAATCCTTCACGAAGCGTTAAGTTCTGTCGCGTATTGAATTCAAACCGTTGGTGTATGTGGGCGCGAGGCGGAGAGGGGCGAAAGTGCAATGTGGCATTTTTGAATTCCGTTTAAAATGAATGAAATGCCACGATCGTTTTTCTGTTCTGTCTTTCCCCAGTCAGCAAGACACCGCGTTTATCTTAGCATCGTAGATTCGTGTGTGTACGCATAAAAAGGAATATGAACGGTTACCGAGAAAGACATTTTTCCCTCTTAGATGTATATTTTTTGCCAATTGAAGTAATCCTCCCAAGTTTTGCGTGCAGCATCGCCTTGGTTTTATGACGCTCAGAGAGATGCAGTTGTGTGTGATTTATTCCAGTGAAACTCCAGTGCTGGTGCAGGCCGCGGCGCGTTGTCTCAGCCGGGCCCATTGTTCTTTGTGCTGATCGTAATGAGCGCCTCCACAGCACAGTCCCTGTCAGCACACTCCCCCCCAGTCCCAGCCTGCTTCCCCAGCACCTCAAAGACTGTTCACCTGCCTCCCTGCACCATAAATCACACCCTGTCATCACTCACACACACACACACGTACACATGCATGCACACACACGCACACATGCATGCACACACATGCACACGCACACACAAACGCAGACACACACACGCACACATGCATGCACACACAAACACACACACACACAAACGCAGACACACACACACACACATGCATGCACACACACGCATGCATGCACACACACACGCGCACACACACATACATACACACACACGTACGCATGCACACAGTCTCATACACGCACGTATGCGCGCACACAGGCTCATACACGCATGCACATACACACACAAGCACACACGCACGTGTACAGACACAAACGCACACAAACATGCATGCAAGGTTCTCCCTTCTTTCTAGCATTGAAATAGCAATAGTTACCTGCTATGGCTGTGATAATGCACACATCTGCAATCGTGCACAAATGCAAAAGTGGTTCTCTGAGCAGTAAAAATGATAATCTCTGTGTGTGTTTACACGCACGCACGCACACACACACACACACACACACACACACACACACACACACACAGAGACATATATAAATGTAAATCGTAATATGATAGCTTCAAATTCGTACACTGTTTTTATAAATGCAATGGTGACGTAATTATAGCCTCAATTTCATACACTTTTAAAATAAATGTAATGGTAATGTAATAGTCTCAATTTCATACACTTCTTTAAAATAAGTGTCATAGTAACGTGACAGCCTCAATTTCATACACTGTTTGTTATAAATGTGATAGTACCATGATAGCCTCAATTTCATACACCTTTTATAAATAATGGTAATGTAATGATAGCTTCAATTTCATACATTGTTTCCCCTCCCCCCCCCTTTCTGCAGTATTGATTTTTGTACAGTACAAAAATGTACGGTATTCCATGCCCTAATTCCTTCCCCGTAATTCCTGACTTTCTAACTCCCCTAAATACTCCTTGTGTTTCACCTTGAGAGCAAACTATCTGTCTTTGATTTATTATGTTGGTGCAGAGAGTTTCCATCTTCGCCCCCAGGTTGTCACAAGCATTCTATAATTGGGAGAGCCATGTGACCGACCTACCCAGCATTGACGTTTCATGGTATGAGAGGACGAGCATCTTTGGGAATTTTCTTCCCTTTCTCCTCCCTTCTTTCTCAAGCGGAGGGAAAGTAGGCCACCATTCACAGTTCCATTAATTGTTCTGCCCTTTATAGCTCCAAAAAAAGAAAAAAAAATACATTTCCTCCTTTTCCTCCCTCTTAGGAAGCCTGTGCCAGCTTCGAGGAATGGGAAAAGTTAATGAGGAAGCTGGACTCGGGATCCGGGGGCGACGATAACCCTTTCGTGGAAGTCATGGGGCTCATTACACGCATGTACAAACAGACGGCCATCGCCAAGGTATGGACCGAGCCAATCGGTTGCCGCTTTGATTATGACCTACCGCCCATCCCGGGTTACTGTGTGTGGTTCTTGTCGGTGGGGAGCTGTTTCTCTCGTCTGTTTCTCTCGCCTCTGGAGAAAGCGACCACTCAGATGCAAAAAAAAGCACAAACCTTTGTCCTTGTATTTTGACAAGAGTTGAAATTCAGGTTATGTAAGACAATATTTACACATTTTTTCAAATGTATTAATTATTTATGACTCCCCCCCCGTTTTCCTCCCAATTTGGTGGCCAATTATACCCTCTATTTCTTCAAGTCACCCTCCCCCAACGAGCCCACCACCCCCATCTGCAGGACAAGCCACTACCCCGGGGGCGGCAATGAACAGCTTCCTCCAAGATGGAACTCGCCTATTTATTTTGCCCACAGGGAAGTCCTCCGCGATCCTCGGCGAGCTCATGCCGGCTCACACGGCCCCCCTCCTCCCATGGGGCTGACGGCCAATTGTCGCCCCCCAATTGGGCTCCCGGTTTTGAATCGCGGCCACAGTGGGTAACCTGCATTCCGGGCGAATGCTTGTACCCGTTACGCCACCCGAGGCCCCCGATATATTTACACATGTATTAATTAGTAATACAGATACACAATTAAGAAAATACATCTTTCCAATTTGAAGCCCCTATGTCATTGCTGAGTGTTTTCTACCAGGAGGCAGAGACCAATTAGGAAATGGGGGGAAAAAAATACAAGTAAAAGCCTCAGTTAATTAGTTTTGTGGCTTTTATAAGCAGAAGATATGGACAATGTGTTTGCTTATTCAGAAATAAAAAGCGGAGGTGGGGGTGGCAGGTGTGCTGAAAGACACCAAAATTTATACAGATTATGCTTATTTATTTGGAAAACGAATTGAAGCAAATTGAGAGCTTTTATCATGTTGTTGCAATTGTCTTTGCAGAAGGTGTGTTTTTGTTTTTGATTCGTTTGTGTAAAGATGTTTTTGTTAAATGAACAGTTGCAAGTTGTTGTTCCTCTCAATGGTACCACTTATATCGAGCGCACCTGAATGGGAACTCACTGGGAAACTCACCGTGGCAACAGGCCTCCTGTTTCAGATTTGCCCAGCACCAGAATATCACCATGGGGACAGCCTCCAGGGGTGCGTGCGACAATCGCCACTACAACCTCTCATTTTCCTCGTAGTTTTCTCAAACTTCTCAAAACATTTTTCCATGAAGTGGTTTCCGTGGTAACCGCCGGAACTCAACTTTACTTTAATGCCACTTTCGGAAAAGTGAATAAAGCCCATTAGAAATGGGGAAAAGGTGAAGGGCTTTCACCACCTGCAATATCAGGCTCAAACAAGATCAAATAACCTGGCTCGCCTGCGAGTTTAATTCTGAAATGTTTCCTTTTGTTAATAAACTGTGAAATGAGAGTTCGAGAAGCAAGCAAAACTGGGTGTATTGCAATAACTAAAGCGGGGGTTGAGGTGAAGGTTAATGAGAGTGTCACTGAAGTGTGCCTTTTTCCCCATTTAATTCTTTTTTTTTTTTTTTTTTCTCATTTTTCTTTTGGAGCTCACCACTGTGATTATTGCCGTGTTTCATTTCCTTTCTGCTTTCTTAACTCGGAGCCGGCTCTCTGCTAGGGAGCCGGCAAGAGAGGGAAAACAAAAGAGAAGGTTCCCGCACGGCGCCGAGTTCTGGCCCGCGTCTGGTGTCACTTCTAAAGTGAGAATGGCAAGCAACCGAATCGAAACGGGCATGTATTTTTACCCCACCAACATCTGTCTCCAATTACCCAGAGACCATGACTGTGTGTGTGTGTGTGTGTGTGTGTGTGTGTGTGTGTGTGTGTGTGTGTGTGTGTGTGTGTGTGTGTGTGTGTGTGTGTGTGTGTGTGTGTGTGTGTGTGTGTGTGTGAGAGAGAGAGAATGGCTTTTAAAAGCTACCCTTTATTTATTTATTTTTTGTTAAAAAAAAAAAAAAAAAGGTTAAGTTATTTCGGGGGACAGAACAGATTGTGAGCTTTGCGCAGCAGTTAAAAAAGCAGCACGGGCAAAAAGCTGGCGGTAATGAGAAAATGAGTCGCGTGCCTTTAAAGAACAAAGGCGGGTGATGCCTTTGTCCCTCCAACACTGCCGGGGTAATTAGAGACGCCGAACCCTCGCCGAAGCCACCTGCGAAAGGTGCGAAAAGGCACATCGAGGGCGTGTGCGCCGGCGTCCTCGCCGCCGACGGTGACAGGCAAGCGCTCGGTAGGCAGCCTGGCGGCTGAGGCGACGTTAGTGTTCAGCGGCGCGTTGAGGAGAATCGCTGATGGTGAAAAAAAACGAAACACTGAAGTCTGGATAATGTCATTACTTCCCCCTCTGCCTTTTTTTTCTAAATGTCGGTTAGGTTTGGCTGTTCTGACGATCCAGCTGTGCAGTGAAAAATTCTGTGTAGTTTATACATTCTTAAACACTATATGCGTGCGTGCGTGCGTGCGTGTGCATATATATACACACATATACACTACCGGTCAAAAGTTTTAGAACACCCCCATTTTCCAGTTTTTACTGAAATTTAAGCAGTTCAAGTCCAGTGAATAACCTGAAATGGTACAAAGGTAAGCGGTAAACTGCTAGAGGTTCAAACAAAAAGTTTAGGTTACCAAAAACTGAAAAATAATGTACATTTTTAATGTACAAAAACCCTGCGTGATGAACCGAAGATTTCAAATTTTGATTCATTGGTCCATAAGACCTTCTTACAGTCTTCAGTAGTCCACTGGCGGTACTTCATGGCCCAGGCAAGCCTCTTTTTCTTATTTTGCCATCTTAGCAATGGCTTTCTTACTGCCACTCGACCTGTCAAACCTGCAGCTCGAAGTCTTCTCTTCACAGTTGAAACTGAGACTTCAACCAGTGTTAAGCTGTGCTTGAAGCTGTCCTGTGAGCTGCCTATCACTCAAGCTGTTGACTCTCAGAAACTTGTCTTCTGATTTTGTTGTGGTTTTGGGTCTGCCCGACCTCTTCCTGTCAGAGTTTCCTCCAGTTTCCAAGTGCCTTTTGATGGTGTAGATAACTACTCACTGCCAAAATATTTACATTATTTTTCCGCTTTTGGTAACCTAACCTTTTTTTTTTTTTTTTTTTTTTTTTTTAAAAATAAATACCTCTGGTAGTTTACCGCTTACCTTTGTACCATTTCAGGTTATTCACTGGACTTGAACTGCTTACATTTCAGTAAAAACTGGAAAATGGGGGTGTTCTAAAACTTTTGACCGGTAGTGTATATACTGAAAGGCATTAATTGCCAATGTAAATAGGCAATGATGCAATGAACTTGATCTGAACTTGAACTGCGTGTAATGTTAGGGTACTTATGACGGGCTAATGAGCACAAGCATTATCCAATCAAAGGATGATGCATAAATCCAATTCAATCAAATCATCCCCCATTTCCTACCACCAGTGATCATAATCAATCTGGCGTCCGCAAGACTGCAGTTCCCAGTGCAAAATCACGTTCCACTCAGTGAGAGCTACCTCCATCTCAGCAAGTCTATCTGGTTGTGGTACTTGATCACATGCATCTGTCCAGAGCATCCCAAAGTTATATGCATGCATTGACCTATGGATTGTAATAGAAAAATCAAGCCAAACGCTAAAACAGAAGGCGCATAGTAAATATCATTACGGTAAGCATAACCTTACTATAACTGAGTGATGCACAGAATAGTTAATTAAGCACTATTGCACACAGCACAACTCAGTGCACACTTAGCATTAAAAAGGTTATACACTTTACAAGGTCCCTTACGACAAGTATCAAATAATATCAACAGGGATTAAACTGAACATTCTTGGTTTAAGGTTTAACCCTTTCATAGTATCACCTAGAAAAAAACAATGGCAAAATGGTTGAGCAGACTATTAAAGGGTTAAAAAACAACAACATTGAGACCTTAGAGGTTAAGAGCACAAACCATGGATGGTTTGCACAGCGCTGTTGATATATTCAAAAACTATTAGGCAGCCAAGGAAAGTAACCTATGGTAGATCACATATTATACTGCCAATACCTGAGAGTGCTCCATGGTTTCTCACAATTTACTGCCTGTTTGTGGGAAAATCGGTTGTCCACTTGACTAAAGAGGGTCTAAATCCTGGATCGTGGCCGAGAGATGGCAAAAGCATGACGCTTTACTGAGACCAGTGGTGCCCGGAGAACAAATATACGTTTTTTTTGTGCACTTTGGGCAGAGTTTGTGAAATCCAGACGGGGGGTAAGTTGAGGCAGCTGAATTTCTGGCTACGCGTTTGAGGTGAGATGTCACTGAAGGCCCAAAGTACATGTGCAATAAAGCTCTGTTCTACCTACCCGAGCAAGGACTTTGGGGAAATACAGTACTGTGCAAAAGTCTTAGGAAGTCTCGCAGTAAGTGTTTATTTGGTTGAAAAAACACTGATACTATATAACATTGAAGTAAACACAAAGAAACATTAATACAATGAAAAGTAACAAAAACTTATTGTGTTTTTAAAACAATCAGTATTTTGTGTGGCCTCCCTTAGAATGCAAAACTGAAGCAATTCACTTTGGTAGACTGTCGTGTAATATTTTCAAATAGTCATGTTGTAAATTCTTCCAAACTTCCTGCAGGATTTGCCATAACTCTTCTTTTGACTTTGACTGGTTTTTGTTCTTTTTCCCTGTCCAAGTGATCCCACACAGCTTCAATTATGTTGAGGTCGGGCTCTGAGGTGGCCAATTTAATACTGTGTTCCATCTGCACACTTCTGCTCCAAGTAGGTCTTAATCGTGTTTGCAGTGTGTTTGGGGTCCTTATCGTGCTGAAAGAAAGTTTTTGCCAATCAGTCATTTTCCCGAAGGTACAGCATGATAAATCAAGATCTGTTTATATTTCTCAGCTTCCATAATTCCATAGATTTTGACCAGATTCTCTACACCATTGGCTGAAATGCACACCCAGACCATGTCAGAGCCACCACCGTGCTTCACAGAAGGCTGCAGACAGGCATCAATGTACTTCTCGCCAACTCTTCTTTTGACATACTGGCATCTTTTGTGAACCAAAAATGTAAAATTTGGACTCATTGCTCCATAAGACCTTCTGCCACTAGTTGTCGCTCCATGCTTTATGGTTTTTTGCGTATTGCAATCTCTTCTGCTTGTTGCCTTTCCGCAAGAATGGTTTCTTAGTTGCAGCACTTCCTACAAGACCATTTCTTGTAAGACTTCTTCTCACGGTCTAAACGTGTACATTGGTGCCAGATGACTGCCAGATGCAGTGACCTGCATCTGATGAAGTACTGTTCATCAGATGCCGAAAGCTTTTTGGGTCTTCAACTTGCCCAGTTTTTTCAAATTTCTTTTTGACCATACATAGTCATGCTCAGGTGGTAACAGAGCTAATGAAATAAGGCTAAGACACTAACGCATCCACACATTGGTGCCAAACTGGAACGAAGCAGCTCCATTTGTCTACGTGGCTAGTCTATGTCCGGATTGGCACCAATAAGTGGATAGCTCAAAGTCCATCTTGACTTTATTTTGCTTACCTTGGGCGGTACAGGGATGTCAAGGGTCTAAAAATAATTATACAAATTTCTGAACATTAAATCAAATTGATTGATAAGTGTAGACTTATCAATTGGTAGTTGATAAGTCTACACCCCGCTGAGTTAGTACTTGGTAGATGCACCCTTGAATTACAGCCATGAGTCCGTTTTGATATGTCTAGGGGTGTGACGGTATACCGGTATGACTTAAGAAAATACTGTGATAGTAAATCACGTGGCAAAAGCTATTGTCATGCGTGGGAAAAAGTATTTCAACTGTTACCCTACTAAAATGTCTAAATAACCCATATTAAATAATATAATACTGGACCTGGGTTGTCTGCTAATGTAATTTAATGCCACCAGCTTTTTGGCTGTTCTTGCATTTTGTTTTGTTTACAACGCAATTGCGCACGTGCAGACAGCTCCTGCCCATGGACTACAGATGAAAATTTGCCTCCTGGGCGAACTCTGGCACATTTACAGAAATGTTATCAATGTGCACTGTCCCTGTCAAATAAATTAAAATGAATAGAATGGTAGGTAGCTGTCATTAGCTAGCTAGCTACACGGCATTAATCTCCGTTTGCAGTCCCTTATAAAACCTGCGATGTCCGACGCTGATTCCGATGCCGAGGCGGTCTGTAATGACGAATTATATCACCCTAAATTCGTTCATCCTTGAACATCATCATTCACGTTATGCCACAATGTAAAAGGTGAGTAGCTAAATATAGTACTAGATCCAATAAACTGATAACACGATAAAGCGAAATGTTTCTTAATTCGCAAAGTGAATGATTTAAATTGATTTAAACATACAATTACAAGGAGTGAACTATATTCAGTTGCATTTTTTGTTTTATTTTTCAAATAAAGTATATAAATCTAAAAAGAGCCATACAATAAACAAATCGAGTTTTAAACTTTGTGTTATACTTTTGTTTTGCTTAAAAACTGATACCATGATATACCGAAAACCGTGATATTGAGTAGTACGATTATAATTATAACTGTGAAAATGTCATACTGTCACAGCCCTGGTCTTTACCAGCTTTGCGCACCTAGATTGGGCAACGTTTGCCCATTCTTCTTTACAGAACTGTTCAAGCAGCTGGACTGCGCTCTTCAAGTTATTCCACAGGTTTTCAATAGGATTGAAAAGACACTGCTAAAGCAACAGTGGAGTACCTAAAAAATACAAAGTTGAAGGTCCTTGAGTGGCCTAATCAGAGCCCTGACCTAAATCCTATTGAAAACCTGTTTGATGACTTGAAGGGTGCAGTCGACAGTCCCCACGCCATCTGACTGAGCTTGACTAACTCAAGTGGGGTGCAGATTTATCAATGCAAGTTATTCTAGCTTTTTATTTTTGATTAATGTAGACATTTTAATAAACTATTTTTCACTTGGAAGTTGTAGGGTAAAATGTGTAAATAAAGGTAGAAAAAGTCTGATTTAATGTTTCAATTTCAGGCTGCAAGGGAACAAAAGGTGACATTTTTGAGACAGGATGTAGAATTAATTGTATTGATTTGTATTTGAAGGGGTGCATAGGTGTCTGTTTCGTTGCGAGTCTGACTACAAGTGTGACCCATCCTGCCCCAAATTTGTCTTTTCTTTAATACACGACCAAAAAAAAAACTGCAGAGAAAAGCAGCTTAAAGCAGCAGTAAGTGGGACAGTGAAAGATTTGAGTAAGTTTTGGCTTCATTTGAATATGGAGGTAGCCTACTCGCTTAGTTTTTTTAGTTTTTTTACAGTGTTTTCTTGCATTAATTATTGCCGAATATGTCATTTGTTTTAGTTTCCTCACAGGTTTCCTAGCTAAAGTCATGAAATGGGTACAAAAGTGCTCAACAGTGATTAGTGCCATCATATGTGCAGGACGGTTGTGTGGTGTGAGCCTACAGTAGGGACCCCCTCACCTTCTTTTCGGGATTCGCCGGACTGAGCCGGCGGAAGGAGGGGTACCTACCGCGTAGTGCCTTTTGCCAATCGACGGGGGCCGCGATCGGTCAGGTCAAATGGCTAGCGGGCATTTGCTTGATTGTTTTCCGCAGGCGGGAGCTGTGAAGGACTACATCAAAATGATGCTGGAGAACGAGAGCCTCAAGTTCCTGGTCTTCGCCCATCACCTCACCATGCTGCAGGCGTGCACCGAGGCTGTCATCGAGGCCAAAGTAATTGCCGCCGCGCCACCTGCGATTACCGCCACCTCTGCCCTCACCCCCCCCCCCCTCCTGTCACCGCTGATTATCTGAGCGCGGGGCGGGGCTCACCGTTCTTTACGGAGCCGAGCCTGGACTCGCCACATCGGCAACTCGCCCCTGTCAAAACCTTGCGTCCGCGCCGTCCATCGAAAAGGCCCTGCAATTAATTTAAAAAAGGAAACGCAGCGTTTCATCCCGTCTTAAATCAGCCGTGTTTTCCGCACGAGCTGGGCTGGGAAGCGAGGCTCATTAATGCGGGTCTGTCCGTGGGAGGGAGGCGTCTTCCCCGGCTCTCCAGAACCTCGAGAACCCACCCCGTCCTGCTGAACCAGGCCCAGGAACCTGCGGCGCCGAGGTTAATGCGAGGATTTATTTCAAACGCCACCAGGGAAAGAGGGGAAGAATGAGATCCTTTTGTTCAGAAATCGCTCCTGCGTGGAACAAAGACAGGGCTCAGGATTCTCGCTCACAAAGCCCCGCTTTAACAGTGATTCACAGTCCCAGTCAGCATGGCTTTACACTGTAGCCAAGTCCTGTGGGTCACAGTCGGGCACGCCCAGCGCTGGTGCGAGTGGGGTAGTTGGCGCTTCAGATCTCCCCAACGGTACGCCGCCTATTGTTTGCATTCACAATCAAATTTGTTTTGTTTTTTCTCAAGTGTGAAAACAACCCTTCATTTTGTGCTTTCAAACACCTTTCAAAGTCTGTATGTATATCTACCCAGCGTGGATAATTTAAAAAAAACGTATCAAATGGTTTCTCGCATGCCTCCAGCACATAAATGTACTCGCATGAAAATTCTTCCCCCAATTTTATTTATTTATTTATTTGATTTATTCTTATTATTTTTTAATTTTTAATTTTATTTAAAAAAATGTTTAAAAAAATTGACACTTTCTGACATGGTTCCAAGATTAGTTCTGAGATTGCTCCACAAGTCGGGAAATGAATCTTCGCGGCGCCACATTAGAGGTATGCCAGCGATGTGAGGCAGGAATAAGTGTCTGGCGGAATGTATGCGATCGCACCTCCTCATGTGAACATTGCATTGTCACACTCTCAGATTCATCTCCTCCAATTAACAAAAACTAAAAACAGAACCCCTGAGCATTCTCAGTAGTAATATGATCATTTATCAAAGAGCTGAGGAAATCGCATTGAAAACAAACCCCTATTGATAGGTTGTAAAGTAAGTCTAATCTTGGATATTTTAAAGGGTAATCATTTCACGCAATTCATTTGACATGTATAGATACTGCTCATATGTGAGCGTTGTAATAATTTGCATTCTATGCCATACACGTTGTGGGGATTTTTTAATTCATACGCGTTACCAGCAAATCATTACTTGTTCACGGGTCTGGCGCGCTCGTGATTACCTGACTATGATGGAAAGGTGGAGGGACTTTATGGCTCCAAAATTAAAAAGAAAAAAAGTCTTTCCAACACATTTTACATTCAGCTTTGACTTACAAATGAATGCAAGCATTCTTTTTTTTTCCGTCACAAACAGTTTGGCAATTAATTTTGGCACTGAACTCACCAAACTTTTCTTTATGAAGAAAAGTAACTAGGGCCTGAATTAATTTGACAGTCAAAGTATGGACACAGTTTGATTTAATCCAGGATTGATCTTTCACTGAACTTGGTCTGGCACCACCTCCTGGTGCCTTGCCTACTGTCTTTTTCAGGCGCGGTATATCCGAATCGATGGAAGCGTTCCGTCATCTGAGCGCATCCACCTGGTCCACCAGTTCCAGAACGATCCGGACACAAGAGTGGCCATCCTCAGCATTCAGGCTGCGGGACAGGTATGCACTGCACTCAAATAATAATCATAATTATTATTATTATTTTTATAGTGCTTTTTGCACAAAGTGTTCAAATTGAGCTATAAATGCAAATAAACATAACATAATAAAACAGGCCCAATATGACATGGAAATAAACAGTGGATAAAACAAATCAAATGAATGCACAAAAGGGCATATCAAACAGGCATTCGGATACAGTCTCTAGAATAAAAGTAATTAAACTAAGAATATGAAATAGAAATACAAGCTAAGACGCTATAAATATTAGAAAGAACTTAGGGGATAAAGAGAGCGGCCATATATGCATACAAGTACATATTTATTTGTACATATTGAGTTTGTTTGCGTGTATTTGCTGAGTTTAGAACAAACCACTTAGCTTTGACAAACGGCTAAGGCAGTATCGGCAGAAGCAAAGCAAGCGACTCGTTTCAATTTGCATCGTGTTCACGTTCGCTCGCCCCAGTGATCGGCTCAGTCATTACTGACAGAAAAGTTAGTCCTCAAATGCTTCCATCTAAAATCTCGCTTTAGGCAATCCTGGTCCTCCATGAGCACTTAGTGCATCGGGCCACTCAAGAACGAGATAGCACTTGGAATACTGGAAGTTTTTCAAAATGATGAAAGTTTTTTTTGTCCTCCCGTGTACAGTGTGTTCACTCCAGTAATTAAGAAGTGAGCTAAAAACCCAGGGTCCCTCAAGAAGCCCTTCTGCACACCGCTGGTATTTGAACGCCCCCGAAGGTGTAAATGGTCTCTCTATCACAGTGCTCAGCAGCGAGACTCCAGTTTCTATTCTCATTACATTAACAATAATGACATCCCATGAAATGAGTATTTGATTTTAATGGGGGGAAAAAAGGCATAGGTTTTAAAGAAAATGTGCAATGTGGCTCTCTTGTATTCTGAATTTATGAAAGGGCGTCGAGTGCTTTGGAGAAGAAGAAGAAAAATAATTCAACACATGGGAAATATTTGTCTGGACATGTCAAGCATCTGTCAATCAGGCTTTCAAGGGTTGTGTACTGTTTTGTGCTTTTTTTTGTCCAACTGCTCTTTTCCAGCAATAATTGATTTTTTTCCCAAATGTACATTTTATATTCAATCTCAATTGGGATATTACCACTCATCCGAAGTTGATGCTCGGCATCGGAAGATGCCATAATTTCACTGTGAAATATTCTATTTCATAGAGATACGTGTGACTTCAGTGCACAGATTGACATGTGATCTAAGCGTGAGAGTGTACCGGGATGTGTAGCAGATTGGCCATGACTTCAGCACCTGCTCATAGGGGGAGGCAAGCGCGAGACCCCGCCCTCGGTGACACAAGGACTCTGTCGTGCACACAGGGCCTGACGTTCACAGCCGCCACCCACGTGGTGTTCGCCGAACTGTACTGGAACCCCGGCCAGGTGAAACAAGCAGAGGACCGCGCCCACCGCATCGGCCAGACCAGCTCTGTGCACGTCCACTACCTCATCGCCAAGGGGACCTTTGACACCATCATGTGGGGCATGCTCAACAGGAAGGTGGGAGGGGCCGAGTTACTTTACTACTTTTTTTTATTTTTTATACTTTACTGCCCGCAAACATTTTTGACTTACCAAACAATCACTAATTTTGCCACACTGCGTTCATGAGGAAAAACATTCTAAAAGCTTGCATCTATTTGTAAGTGAAAGTCAAGGACAAGTGTAGATTGAATAAGGCATACGTCTCTCTTGTATTGAGAACTGTGAGAATTTGACATCATTACATTTTACATTTACATTTTAAGCATTTAGCAGACATCATGTAGCGGGTCCTTTTCAGGGACAGCTGCGCATGGTTCTTCTGATTGCAGTGTTGTTTGTTTGGCGCTACATTTACAAGACAGTGTTACAGAGTAGGGTTTCTCAACCACCTTAACGTCCATTTAAATGTAAATACCGTCAGTCACAGTCAGGCGTGGCTAAAGACTATCCTCATTTGTGGAGCATTATTTGCACTTAATTACATCAGTTATATGTTTGGTCAGGCTTCTGTATTAATGCAAGTGGAATTTTCCTGGAGTCATTTCAAACGTGAAACCTGAAAACAATCTTAGTTCATGACAATCCAGGTGGAAATATCACTGAACATTATCTATCCAGCTTTATTACAAACTTATCGACTGTTGTGCATTTATAATGTAATATGAAATCACTGCAGGACAGCTCAGTTGAAGATGTTGGCGTGAGTGATTCCTGTATTATTATTTTTTTATGAGTAATACTTGTATTAGTCTTTTGTCTGAGCTCATCCTTAATATGATTTCAGGCATCTCAAGACATAGGTTATCCAGTTACCACAACTCAACAAGCAGTTAAGAAATCTTGTTCTAGATGGTCTATGTATACAAAATATTGTATATCTGTCTTATGGGAACGTGTCCAGGGAAAATGTGATCATGTATGATCAATATGAATGAAGTCTGCAGGAACTCTAGCCTATACCTTACTGTAGCTCAAATATTTTGAAGTGGTCTTGTACATCCATTTATAAAAGAATATTGGAATATTTGTAAAACGAATGTACACCCTGACAATATTCAATATACAAAGTATCACTGCCAATATTCATGATATACCAGTACCTAATGTTCCTTATCGCTCTAATGAAATTGCTCAACCGGTCTAAATAGGTAGCTCTTAAGTGCATTTGCAAATTGAACGTTCATGTGGAACACTAAGAGTCTGTAGCTAACTAGCAAGCTACTTACTGGTGACCACTGACTTGTGTTTGGGGTGACGGACAGATTGATAAATAGCGGTCGCAGCGAGAGAACAGTTGCTAGAGTAACATCTCGTTCTATTAAAGTACATTTTCAAAGATAAGCTTGTTTAACTAATCAACAGTTGAGGATTAAGTCCAATCTGTTCACCCACCTCAGAGTACCACCCTGTCTGTGCTTTCTTCCAATGACGACCATTGTCTTGAACCCCACGAAATAGAAACCCTATTGAACCCCTCGCGAAATGAAACGCGTGAAGTTCTACAGTGGGCTGCTGAATCTCAAGCTAGAGACACGCGCTGCGCTGGCGTAGCAACCTCGTAAAACAAAGACATGTCTGTAAAACCTTGGAGAGTGCTTACGCACTCTTACTTTTAGTCTAACACATATTAAACTAATGTAATTATTTTGTATCAAATACCATGATATACCACCAAGTCGGCTATCACGGTCGGGGAAAATGTTTATAGTATGATAACCATCAATTCTGACACCGTGGTATACCGTCCAAACCGGCGTACCGTGATATCCCGTTGCGCACATCCATGCATCGGGGGTCTGCGCGGACACTTTTTGGGGATGTGCGTGGCTTTCTATGGAGACACTTACGTGGACAGCCACTTTCGTCCAAAATTGTATTAAAATTGGCTTCGCGGATGCACACAATAGAAATTAACCTGGCGAAGATGAGATGTGGGAAAGGCCTGTCAGGATATTGCAAGAGTCACTATGTACTCCTGCCTGCAAGGGTATGTCTGTGGGCTGTGTGTATCCGGCAGTCTGTCTGTCAATGTCGTACCTCAGAATCACGCCGTACCTGCTGTGGCCAACCATTCTTTTTTTTCTTTCTTTCTCAGGGCCTGAAATTAGATGTATGTTTTGATGGTGTTGATTTTTTTAATGTCTTAACATTTGTTTTCATGCTCCTGTGGTTGACAGGAGACTGTTACCGCCAGTACCTTAAACGGAAGGAAGGAGTACCTGAAGGCCGATATCGGGGACAGGGAGAAGTGGGACTTCCTGAATTTCGCCCACCCGTGGACACCGAGCGAGGCTTTGCCATGCGATGTCAAAGAACGTGATGATGTCTTCTTCTCCCATGTGAGTTTGACTGAACTCTGGCGTAATGAATCAAGCGCACGGCACACTGCCACCTTTAAAACCCATGGAAATAGGATTCTGGAAACCTAGCAACAGCATGAATTTAAGCATATGTAGGTATGAAAATATTCATATCGCCAGGTCTATAAATAAGTCACAGGATGTGCCAGTATTGGGGGGGGGTGGGGGGGTGGCATACATTCTAATTTGCTAAATATCCTTATATTATTTCACACTCTGCTCCCTGCTTGAATTCGCTGCTTGAACATATTTGACCATAGACTTGTGTGGGCTTTACTGAGATGCTTAAAGCTCTTTTAAGGCAGTTTCTGTAGAAATGGTGCATGTTGCCAAAGAAAGGGAGATTCAGATATCATTAATATCATTGGTCTGTGACCAAATGGGGTGTTCAGTCTGTTCAGTTTATAAAATATCAATTAATCAATATCAATATCAATATCCACTGGGGCTCCCAACTTCAAGAAGTTATTGTGCTTCCACCAGCAAGCATTTAGGAGCACCAACCAAAATTTAAGGAGCACCAGCATTTATATATTGAACAAACAATTGAATTTTTATACGTATACAATGTGTACATCACGCAGAGTTTTCTGTTTACACTGTTGTCAGCAACAATTCTCTGGACACATTAGGGGTGGGTGTGCACATCCACAAGTACACGACACACACAAAGAAGTCATGAAGGTCACCACCTTTGTTATCTTCCTTTGTTTACTGTGCTGGGAACTGGATAACTAGCAGTTGGTTAGCTACCTAGCAAAGAAGCCAACAGTGGTTAGGTAGCAATAAATAAAATTACTATGGTGTTGGCATAAACATTCGTACTGTTTGATTTAGCTAACTACAATTATGGCTTGACACTGCTTTCTACCACCTAGCTAACTGGCCAAGATAGCTATTTAGCTAGCATCTGAGCTCCAAATTAAGTTATGAGCTCCAAGTCATGACTTTGTTTACATTCTTTGTAGGCCAACACATTGGTTCCAAATCTTTTCTATACCGCGGCACACCATTTTTTACCCAACCGAATTGCACTAAAGCCAGATTAATGTAAAACCTAAAACAATTAAAACCTCCATATGATACATTTATTCAGTAGTCAAAACAGTTTACAGTGAACACCCTATCACCAGTTACACATCTTAAATATAATATTTTCTATGAGGCACACCATTTATAAATGTGAAGTGTAACAACTTTCAGCTGTATTGAGGTTAAGCGTCTCAATTTTTTCGTTACTCGGTTTGGTAGTTCTTCTTTGAACTCACAATAAAACGTTTCTTCTGAACTATTGAAATACTTCTGGAAAACATGTCTGGACTGCTTACTGTATTTAGCTAAATGGATAACAGAAAAACTGAAGTTAAAGCAATAGTCCAAGTACCATTTTACTTGAAGCTTTATTGTGACACTCGACTGGTAGCAGAGACCCGTCAACTCGCAGGTCTTGCTTAATTGACTCTTTGCATGCAAGAGAAGGCCAACTCACACTGGTAGTGGGGAAATGGATGCAATACCATAGCGTGGTCTGTGCACACGGAATTGCTTACCAATGAAAATCATAATTCCAAGTACTGTAGCACTAGACGCTGTTACTGTACTGTCTATGAATAATAGCCTATTCTTTTTTTCTCTTGGGGTTACGTTATTTCTGATGTATGACTGACTTTGTTTAGAATTGCACATATAAAAGAGTCAATATTAACGTTGACCTGGAATTATTTTGCTAAAAGTATATTATAGCTTGCTATAGGCTACTAGCTACGTGTTTTGCAGGCTTATTGTTTCAATACCGCAAAATTACATTGTCCTTATTTGTTTTTTTGCAACATTATTCAGGCAAAATATTATGAGGTATAAGCTAAAGGAAAAATAAGAATGGTTGCCCACATCACTTTTCTTATTTCAAAAATCAGCATTTCACAACCATTTATATGCATAGGTATTGATTTTTAAAATATTATTTTGATGTACAGTATTTGATATGTATTTGATTTCAGTTATTATGTTTGGGCTAAATTACCTTTATGGCTATATCCAAAGCAGAGAGGGGACAGTGGTGAGTGACCAATATATGGCCATATATATACTCTGGTTTTTGTTCCAACCACGATTGCAATTCTTGTAATTTAACAACCTGTTAATTGTTTTTGATTAGACACCTTTAACTTAGTGGAAAATGCAGAGTTCAAAAACAAAACAAACAAATGGTAATGAGTCAAACCTGCATTGTGTTGAAATCTGTGTCAGCACAAAATTATGGAACTTAAACACGTTTCCAACAACCTTAATTAATGAAGAGATTGGTTGGGAAGAAAACCAGCATACACAGTGTGCCCCCAGGGCTAGGGTTGAAAACCACTGCTCTACGCTGTTTGTAGTTGCTAAAATCACAACCACGTAGGTCGCACCAATACAACTAAGTGCTCCCAATTTTAATTTCCAGGTCGCTCCATTTAAAGCCCTGATATCTGATTTTGGGATCAAGCTGCGTGTTTTAATGATCCAATATAGACCTTTACATATATAACAGAAATATTGTATATTTCAAAAATAAAGGTAAAGTATATTTTGTGTATTTCATAAAATGAAGACATTTCATAGTGCTGTACAGTATGTGTTTACATGGAATACTGGTGCAGCCTTAGTCTGAATCATTTTAATACACACAATGCATTGCATTTTCTTTTCTTTTTTCCTTTTTTCTCCTCCCCCCCAAAAATATATACATATTACAAGAAATTATTAAAAACCTAGATGGAGAAATCATTACAAGAGGAAGCAATTTTTCCCATCAGATTTTCTCTTGATTTCCCATTTGTGAAAGCGCACTTTGCGCTTCTGACATTCTGTATTATCTCAAACATTAGAACTTTGTAAACAGACTTTAATAACCCACCATCTTAATGAAAGGATCTTCATTTGAGCATGAATTATCTCATCAAAATTGCTTTGTAACCAAACCAAATTACGTCTTTAGATTTTTCTTTCATTTATTTTCTTTCTTTCCATAAAAATGTTATTGTTCATTTCAAGTGCAGTCTATGCGGTGGCTTGTCTGTGGAAATAAATTTGGTTGACAAGGTAATAATACGGACATATATTTATTCCATTATTCCATGCTATTTCAACCTCAGCAAATGAAAGGAAGACAATAGGTAAATCAATTTCTCTAAATGGATTACAAAATGATTCCAGTCTCTGGACTCAAAGTGCTGCATAATTTGAAAGTAAAAGCATTGCATAGGAAAATTGGCTTGCCATGTAGGTTGGTAGGATATATGCCTTAATACTTGGTTATGTTCTGTTCCAATTCATCGACCGCAGGCCTCGAACATCATTTAAGCGACAGAGTTTCCCAACGTCATCTAAAAAAATATATTATAATGACTTATAACAGGAGCAGTATATTATGCCTCATATATTCTATGATAAATGTTGACTGTAAAGGATGAACTGATGTGATTGCAGGAATTATATTAATGCAGATTAGTTAAAGCTGAATATCATAAAAGGTGCTATGACCCCTCTTGCTTGTTTAAATGAATCTGCTGTTGAGTGATATCAGTGACAGTGTGGAGTGTAGTAATGTTTCTCAAGGAGCTACAACAGCAGTATATTAATGAAGGCATTTTACAACATGTAGTAATGGCTGCATTAGGCAGGGGAAAAAAACATGTGTAATGGCCATAATACCACACTCACACTGTTAATGTGTTCTCCCTTCAAACCTCTTTTTTTATTACATTGGCTGCCATTGTTCTTTCCTTTGCTTGTTGGCAGTGTAGTGTAATGGTTAGGGATCTGGGCTTGTAACTCAGAGGTTTCTGGTTCAATTCTCGAGTGGGGGCACTGCCGTTGTACCCTTGAGCAAGGTACTTAACCTGAATTGCTCCAGTAAAATATCCAGCTGTATAAATGGATTGCATGTAAAGAAATGTAAACCGTGTAAGTCGCTCTGGATAAGAGCGTCTGCTAAATGGCTAAAATGTCAATGTAAAATGCTTGGAATGTGTGTTCTTACCATGCAGTTTGAGAAGGACAGACAACGCGACATTCGCAAGTTTTTCTCGCCAAGCACGACGAAGGAGAAGAAGAGGAGAAGAACGGAGGAAGAAGGTTCCCCCCTTCCCCAATCCGAGATGGGGTCACAGCTGGGCGCAGAGCAAGGGAATCTGAGGGCGGAGAAAGGGGAGGAGCAGAGCCAGGAGGCGGAGCAGAGCCAGGAGGCGGACCAGAGCGTGGTCCTCGAGGGACAGGACGAGGTAGACGAGGACTTCACGCCCCTGAACAAAAGGCTCCGGTTCGCCCCCAGCCCCCAGCCGTCTGTTGGGCGGAAGAGGAGGTCCTGGTCAGGGAAGGCCTCCTCCCCGTTCTCCCTTCTGGCGTCCCGTCGGTTGTCAGAGGGAGCCCGCGCCCCTCAAGGTGGGGTGAAGGGGTGGAGCTGTGGAGCCTGCACCTACACCAACAGCACCCACCTCCCCTACTGTGAGATGTGTGAAACTCCATGCCCAGTCAGCGGTGAGTGCATATCCTCAGCCCTCACTAATAATAATATTATTGTTATTATTATTATTATTACTATTGTTATTATTATTATTATTTGTATTATTATTATTATTATTTTTATTATTATTATTATTATTTTTTTATTTTTTTTTAAATTATTATTATGATTTTCTGGTGCTAAATATCTCTGGCTATTTGGCTTTATTTGCTGAACATTCTCTCCTGCTATCAGCTGTCAAAGAGTGCAACATTTCTTAATGTGTATGCTTATGACATACACATGTCCACAAGATATCTATGGTCTGAAAATAAACATTTCCTGATTAGCCAGGAAAAAAATCACATCCCTGATTATTATTATTATTATTATTATTAATAATAATAATAATCATCATCATCATCATCATATTTTTTTATTACTACTATTATTATTATGGATTGCATTTTATATAGCACCTTTCATCTCCTGTTCTCAAAGTGCTTTCTCGTGAAGGGCGATGCTCGCCTCAACCACCACCAAGGTGTAGAACCCACCGGGCCCCTTCACAGCTATTTTCTGTCAGAACGCTCACCACACATCCATTAAGGTGGAGAGGGAGGACGTTATGGAGTCAATTCAACTGATGATTACATGGCCAGAACCATGGGCTCTATGAACCTACAAAATGGATGGAGCGTATGCTGTATGCTATCACATATTGGCTGACACAATCCAGTCAAAATATTCGGTTCTTGACCTTCGATTGGTTACTAGGATTGAAGTTCATAAGTTCATTCGCTGTCCCTTCACTTGTCATCATACTGCCAATATTCGCTGTCCCTTCACTTGTCATCATACTGCCAATATGTAACGGAAGAGTAGAAGTAAACAGTATAGAGAGAATCGCATAGCATTACCAAGTCAAACCATGATGAGGTGTAAATTTGCCTCACTTTTTTTATTTATTTTTTATTTATCCTTTATTTAACCAGGGAGTCGACATTGAGATTTGCATCTCTTTTTCAAGTGAGCCCTGGCCAAGAAGGCAGCAAATCCAATTTACAAAACAATACAGCACATACAATAAAAACAACACAACACATAGATACAATGAGTCAGCAAATTAAAACAGTGCAAAAAAAGCATCAGAGAACTTAAAAGAACAGGCTTCCCAATCATTGGTCTATACAAAATAAAAAATTAAAAACATGTGCATTCTGCTTCCCACTTACAAGTTCACCTGTTGGAATTGTTACACACAAATTATTCAAGCCGACTCAACATAACCACTTAGAAACACAATATACGCTCTTACAAAAACAGCCAAGAGGCATGCATTCTACTTTATGTATCAGCTGGGTAGTTTGATTGTTCAAATATTCAAATAAATAAAATATGGCCATTGGTTCACATGCATGTTCAGCATGTGTTCCTGCCAGGCAGCAGCAACATTAGCCAGATACTCGTAACTGCCAAAATAAAGGAAACACTTGAGTAAATGAGGGATACAAAGTATATTGAAAGCAGGTGCTTCCACACAGGTGTGTTTCCTAAATTAATTAAGCAATTAACATCCCATCAAGCTTAGGGTCATGCATAAAACTTCTGGGCAGGCCCAGTTGCTCATTATTTTGGCTACCATGGCTAAAAGAAGAGATCTCAGTGACTTTGAAAGAGGGTTGATTGTTGGGGCACGTTTGGCAGGAGCTTCAGTCAGAAAGTTTCTTGCTGATGTTTCAGGAGGAACAGTTGCTAAGGTGATGTTGGCATGGAAGTCTGAGGGAAAGACATCAACTAGGGGCAACTGTTGTTGAAAGGGCATATTCCTCGACTGTGATGGGTTTTGATTCCTGGGAGTAGTAGTTGATCAAAGTCTATCAGGATCTAAGCATTGTGCTGTAGCAGTGAAAAGGCCAACTGCTGGAATATATTGCAAAAATTATTGAGTATAAATGAAAGGATGATATATACAGTACTGGTCAAAAGTTTTAGAACACCCCCATTTTCCAGTTTTTACTGAAATTTAAGCAGTTCAAGTTCAGTGAATAACCTGAAATTATACAAAGGTAAGCGGTAAATTGTCAGAGGTTAGGTTAGCAATAACTGAAAAAGAATGTACATTTCAGAGTTATAAAAAAAGGCCCTTTTCAGGGAACAAGTAATGGGTTAGCATGGGTTAACAGTCACTCTGTGCAAGTCGCCGACTCTGGATCCAGCAAAAGAGCCCCAGACCATCACGCTTCCTCCTCCATGTTTGACAGTTGGTGTCACACACTGAGGAACCATCCTTTCGCCTACTCGACGGCCTACAAAAACCTTTCAAAATGTCAAGATTTCAAATTTTGATTCATCGGTCCATAAGACCGTCTTCCAGTCTTCAGTAGTCCACTGGCGGTGCTTCATGGCCCAGGCAAGCCTTCTTTTCTTATTTTGCCATCTTAGCAATGGCTTTCTTACTGCCACTCGACCTGTCAAACCTGCAGCTCAAAGTCTTCTCGAAGCCTTACTTCGACCAGTGTTACGCTGTGCCTGAAGCTGTTGTCCTGTGAGCCGCCTATCACACAAGCTGTTGACTCTCAGACCTCTTCCTGTCAGTTTCCTCCAGTTTCCAACTGCATTTTTATAGTGTAGGAAACTACTCGTTGCCAAAAAATGTACATTATTTTTCAGTTTTTGGTAACCTAAACTTTTTTTTTTTTTTTTTTTTTAAACTCTGGCAGTTTACCACTTACCTTTGTACCATTTCAGGTTATTCACTGGACTTGAACTGCTTAAATTTAAGTAAAAACTGGAAAATGGGGGTGTTCTAAAACTTTTGACCGGTAGTGTAGGTGTCATATAATGCCTTTGTCAGACCTCATTTTGAGTACTGCATGCAGTTCTGAGCACCACACTACAAGAAAGATATAGAAGTACAAAGAAGGGCAACTAAATTGGTACCTGGTATGATGGGTAAAAGTTATGAGAAAATACTTAATGCACTTAATCTATTCAAGTGTAGCAAAAGGATACTAAGGGGGGAATTTGTTGAGTTTTTTAAATTCATAAAGGGGATTAACAAAATTAACTACCAAAAATGTATTAGGTTAAGTTCAGTTGTCAGAACAAGAGGGTACAGGTGGAAATTAGTTAAAGGTAAAGTATTTTATTTATTTTTTTACACAGAGTTGTCAGTGCATGGAACAGCTTGCCAGGTCATGTAGTGGAGGCAGAAGGTATTCAATTCCAGGCTTGATGCAGTGCTGGATATTCTTTAGACTAGGAAATGACGAGCCTAGATGGGTCAAACGGCCTGTTCTTGTCATTATGTATTATGTTCTTCTTCTGTTCTTATTATGTCCGTGCATTGGTTCGAGATGCGAGGCAAAACAGACAACCAACTCTGAATCAGTTGACTGCAAATATCAATCTAGGGCATGAGCAGGCAGTTTAATCAAGAACAGTCCATTGAGAACTTCACAGAGAGGGATACTATGGTGGGGTTGCAGTGCATGAACCCCTCATTGCACCAAAAAATGCGAGTAAAGTGGTGCAAAGAACACAGGCAGTAGTCTACTGAGAAGTGTAAAAAGATCAGATGAGTCATCCTTCACCCTATTCTCTACAAGCAGATGAGTGCGTGTGTCGCACACGACAAAAGAAACCTACAGGCCCGAGTGCTTGTTTCCCACAGTGAATGGCTCTGCCAGCTCTGTCATGGTGTGGGGTGCATTTTCCTGCTATGTTTAAGGTCCACTCAACCCCTTAGAGGGCAAGGTACAGGCCAATAAATACAAAGCCATTCTGAGTGATCACCTTCATCCTATGTTGAAGCATTTGTATCCTGAAGGGAGTGGTCTCTTCCAGGATAACTACCCCATCCACAGGGCAAGAGTGTTCACTGAATGGTTTGACGAGCATGAAAATGATGTAAAACATATGCCATGCCTGTCTTAGTAACCAGATCTCAACCCAATTGAACACTTATGGGAGATTCTGGAGCGGCACCTGAGACAGCGTTTTCCAACACCAGGGCCCCCGGGTGGCGCAACGGTAAAGGCACTCGCCCGGAGTGCAGGTTGTCCACTGCAGCCGGGATTCGATCTCCCAGGGGAGGGCGGACGGAGGCCAGCATAATCTCGCCGCGTACCGAAGAGGAGTGGCTCTGTGTGTACCGGAGTTACGGTCGACAGCTTGGCGGATTCCATCTCAGAGGAGACGGTTTATCGCCTTTGTCACTGCCATTCCCAGAGCTGTGGCGGCGTACTCGGAAGTACGAGGAGGGGATAGTTGACATAGAAAAAGGGTACAATTGGCTACTAAATTGTGAGGAAAACTGGAAATACTAAATTATGGAATTTCTTCACGTTGGTTTTTCCTTTATTTTGGCAATTACCTGTAAATAAGCACAGCCATAACTCCATTTTGCTTACAAACTGGCTCTCTCTTGTGTCTAAAAATGTCACTCTTTGATAGAAAGTGACCTCTTCTTCCCATAGTAGAACATTGGTTAAAATAATGTGATTCTGTCTGTAAATGGGTCATACGGTTTGATTGGAAAGTGCACAGTATGTCTCTAAATATGAGGATAATCTTTGATTCCTGACACCTATTCTGTGGTATTACTCAGCGGGGGATTGAATCCGCAAACCGCCAGGGTCTGGATAATATATTATGTATAGGAAGGGTGCATTTCATATATTATATATTGTTTCATACATTATGCCAATTTTCATACTTCACTGTCACCTGAAATAAATTATGTATGATGGAATATGGACATACTTTTTTCCAATTCAAAGATGAAGTAGACACTCCTAAATATATATATATATATATGTTTTTGTCTTTTACAAATTAAATAGTAAGAAAATGCCATGCCAAAAAATGTAAGAACCGTTAAGGATAATTGATGCAAAGGATTTCTCTGTTGGGAGTGGGGCAAAAAAAAAAAAAAAAGGCTGTTTTTCTATTGTCACTCATGGTGATAGTGCAGAAACGCTTCCCAAACCTGAAGTTCCGATCCGTGAACCTCGACTGCCGTCAACCAAGTTTAGAGAAGAGCCAGCAGCCCCTTTGAAAAGTTGAAATGCCCGGGTCCAAGTTTTCTGGACACAGATAGTGTTTCACAATTACCGAGGAACGGGGCTGTGTCAGTTCTGGCATGCCTTGCCGCCACGGTGCGACAGTGCTGCTGTGTTATTTTTATCTGCACCGAGAAACAGAATACAAATATGATGAATGCCCTCATCTTAAGTTGCGGAGCTTTCTGTCACTCTGTCAGCTCTTGTGATGTCGTCTAATAAGACTCTGAGAAAACTGCTCCCCACTGATATCAGCCTCTCTGTTCCTGATGAAGGCCCGATCAGATCCGCTCCCGCCTTTGTAGGATTGCCTGTCCCTTTACCCGTCCACAGGCCCCCCGACCGGAGGAATTCGCAAACGCGTCGGCTCCCGGTGTAACCCCGCTGTTCCCGCGCACTTCCAAAGATTCCTCCCTGCTCCCTGTCAGCTTACCTCAGCGCCGTCCACGCCGCCAACGCCGCCATCGCGGGGGGGGGGGACCGTGACAAGCAGCCGCCGCCACCGCCTCACTGTTGATCGGACGTGACATTTCCGTTTAATACGCCGCTCAGGACTCCCGTAAACCTTTTTAATAGGGCCGCTCTGCTTTGCGATGATTACAAGCGGTCGCGCGGCGTGGTCGCGGCTCTGGCCCCGAGGCTCGCGGGTTTAAAGACACTGCGTTCCAGGCGTTTAGCAGGCGCTCTTATCCAGAGCGACTTGCGCACTTTACGGTCCTTTGCACACAATCCATTTGCACAGCGGGACGTTAACCGAAGGCGGTTCGGGTTAAGTGCCTCGCCGCTCAAGGGTGCGACGGCAGTGGCCCACCTGGGAATGGAACCTTTTGAGTTACGAGACCAGTGTCCTGACCGTTACGGCGCAGTGCTGCCTGTTGAGGAGCAGGTGAGGACGCTGTCTGAGGGGCTGCACCTGTAGCGGAAGTAAGTCATTTTCCACACTCTACATAGGCGGACCCTGGGGGGAAGGATTTCACAGTTGAGTGACGATTTGTCCATTTTTGAGGTCAGCTGGTTGAAATGGGTGTCGCAACGTAGTTTGGACTGCTTTCATCGCGGATGGATGACTGACGCGAACCTTACAGCACGGCAACGTGTGCAGTCGCTTCTCGAGACAAGTCATTTACCCTCGACATATTCTCTATTACTCTCTCTTTGCGTTATAGCTGAGCCATGCGTTTGCTATGACTGCGCTCAGATTAACAGAAAAATATGTGTTAAAGGTGGATAAATAGCTAACGACATTTAATTAAAAAGCTAGCTAACTTATTCATGTCAGTGTCAGAAGAATGTAGTGCCCTTTGTTATAATGAAGTTATAGTTATACTGTTGTACAGTGTGAGGTTCCATGTTATAGAAAATAGTGATGTGTGTGCATATATATATATATATATATATATAAGATGACAAACAGTATCACTAGCAGTGTACTGTGGGCTGTAGATGAGAAGTGCTCGTCTCTGTTCTGTCTCGCCCCGGCCAAAATGACAAATACTTGATCTGTAATCAGTCTAAAAACAAAGTCTCTCACTCTTCTCTTTCTCTCATTCTCACATTCTTTCTCATTCTCTCTCTCATTCTTACATTCTTTCTCATTCTCTCTGTCTCTCTCATTCTCACATTCCTTCTCATTCTCTCTCATTCTCACATTCTCTCTCATTCTTACTTTTTTTTTTCATTCTCTCATTCTTGCCTTCTTTCTCATTCTCTCTCTTATTCTTACATTCTTTCTCATTCTCTCTCTCTCACATTCTTTCTCATTCTCTCTCATTCTCACATTCTCTCATTCTCTCTCTCTCTCATTCTCTTCGTCTCTCATTCTCACATTGTTTCTCATTCTCTCTCTCTCATTCTTACATTTTTTCTCATTCTCTCTCTCTCTCATTCTCACATTCTTTCTCATTCTGTCATTCTCACATTCTCTCTCTCATTCTTACATTTTTTCTCATTCTCACATTCTCTCTCATTCTCTCTCTCTCTCTCATTCTTTCTTATTCTCTCTCTCTCATTCTCACATTCTTTCTCATTCTGTCATTCTCACATTCTCTCTCTCTCATTCTTACATTTTTTCTAATTCTCTCTCATTTTCACATTCTTTCTCATTCTCTCTCTCTCTCATTCTTTCTCATTCTCTCTCTCTCATTCTCACATTCTCTCTCATTCTCATTCTCACATTCTGTCTCATTCTCTCTCTCATTCTCACATTCTCTCTCATTCTCTCTGTCTCTTTCATTCTCACATTCTTTCTCATTCTCTCTCATTCTTACATTTTTTCCTCATTCTCACATTCTCTCTCATTCTCTCTCTCATTCTCACAATCTTTCTCATTCTCTCTGTCTCTCTCTCTCTCTCTCATTCTCACATTCTTTCTCATTCTCACATTCTCTCTTACATTTTTTTCTCATTCTCTCTCTCATTCTCTCTCATTCTCTCTCTTATTCTCACATTCTTTCTCATTCTCTCTGTCTCTTTCATTCTCACATTCTTTCTCATTCTCTCTCTCTCATTCTCACATTCCTTCTCATTCTCTCTCTCTCCCTCTCTCTCTCATGGTACATCAGTGTCTCGGCACGCAGGATATGGAATTTAACACCCCGCCACATTTCTAATGACGGAGAGAGAGCGGAGGCGATCTTCCGACTGTGATTGAGACATATCTCAGCATGGCTGTGTGTCACGGAGGAGCTGATGCAGCGCAGTATTAATTAAAGGGATCGATTAAGGGTTCACAGTGACTTGTGCAGCGAGCAAAAGTGGCTTTGACGGGCCGGTGTCACGTTGTGCTTTCCTTCGGGTCCAGTGATGAAACTAATGCCCCAGTGTAGCGATGGGGACACTGTGCTGTGCCCTGACGTGCATCTCTCAAGTATGTGCTACATATCCGATGTCATATGCCCATATAGGTAACTGCCAAAATAAAGGAAACGCTTGAGTAAATGAAGGGTTCAAGGGGGCTCTGTTATGGTGTGGAGTGCATTTTCCTGGCGTAGTTTAGGTCCACTCAACCCCTTAGAGGGTAAGGTAAACGGCAATAAATACTAAGCCATTCTGAGTGATCACCTTCATCCTATGGTGAAGCATTCTTTTTTTTTTTTTTTTTTATATAAATTTTTTCTGATTTTATCCGTTTTTTCTCTCGGCATCCGTTTTCTTTTCGAGACGGCACTCGTCATGCTGTCGACCATAACTCCGGCGCCCCAGAGCCACTCCTATGCGCAGCGAACAGTGTCGGCTTCCCTCCCCCCTCCCTGGGGCGGACAGCCAATTGCTGCCCCCGGTGGCACTCCCGGCCAGAGCCGACTCTGGCGCGGACCGGGGAATCGAACCCATGTTGAAACCACTAGACCACGCGGGAGGCCGTGGTGAAGCCATTTCTATCCTGATGGGAGTGGTCTCTTCCAGGATGATGATGCCCCCATGCACAGGACACAAGTAGTCACTGAATGGTTTGATGAGCATGAAAACGATGTAAACCATATGCCGTGGCCATCTCACCAGTCACCAGATCTCAACCCAACTGAACACCTAGGGGAGATTCTGGAGCGGTGCTTGAGACAGTTTTCCACCACCATCAATAAAATACCAAATGATGGAACTTCCCGTGGAAGAATGGTGTTCCATCCCTCCAATAGAGTTCCATATACTCGTAGAATCTATGCCGAGGCACATTGAAGCTGTTCTGGCAACCGGCTCAACGCCCTATGAAGACACCTTATGTTGACGTTTCCTCGATTTTGGCGGCTACCTGTAACTATATGAAAATGCATTGATTTATTTTGTGCGGTTTTTCTAGTTGTCTGAAATGATAGACGCAAGAGGAGAATAATGGACAGAATCCTTGCTTTCATTAATGCGGTGAAAGCTAACTGGCCCCAAATCGACAGGTTTAACAGAGTGATTTATGTCCGGCTGATTTGTCTGTTTTGCGGCCTCTTAAATATGGGTGTAAAACAAAGGGGAAATCGAGCCGTCTCGAGTCATTTCCGTTCCCTGAGAAAATGGAAGCCTGCGCCAGGGGGGAGCGGAGGGGGGCCAAAAATTCAGTTGACATTTCAAAAAATCCATGAGAGGCTGGCCTTTGAGAAATGGGCTTCAGAGTGGAAAGACAATTAGCAGCATTTCTGAGGTGCAATGAATAGCACGGTGTCTCGTCTCTTGTCTCGGCTATATCGGGAGAGAGTCTCCGCTCTTAAAAAAAGAGGATTGGGGATTGTTAAAGCATACAAGTCATTACTCAGGTCAATGGCGGCCTAAGCTGCTTTCGCAGGGGCCGCCGTCAGAATGCAGACACGGATGCAAGCCCACATCTCAGGAGAACATCTCGCATCCAGGACCCGGAAAAGCTCTTGCGTTCCTGTAAACAGACGTGATGAATTTGACCCATTGTGCCTTATGTTACCGAAAGCAAATATGCCACGGCGGTTCAGAGGTGGATAAATTATGTACGGGCTTCTTTCAGACGACGTCAGGCAGATCTGTCTGTGCTACTTTCATATGTTTTCAGCAAGACTAAAATGTGGTATTGCCTGAACAATGCTGCGTGTAATCGTTTTCATACGGGTTTACAGACGCGATGCATCTTTGCATACGTTTGGACAGAACATTTGGATGGAAGACACGTTACGAATTTTATATTTGGTGGTGTCTGGATTTTAAGTTACGGAAAAAAGTAAATAACTAATATTTTTAGTGTGTTAATAGTAAATAATAATAAATAAATAATATTTTATCCACGTTGTGCTGGGTTGAATGCACTGTAGCGTACGTGAACATCTCCACACATTGTGATGCAGGCCATCGAATACTGACTGGCTGCCACCCTCAGTACTCACAACAGCGCGGTGATTAATTGATATCTTGTTCGTGTGTTTCTCCGTTCCCTCGTCGTTCCAATGTCCCCTTCAGTCACGCTTCAGGTGCATTTGGGTTCAGCAATTACTGTAGGCTGAGCAGGGACGCTTCGGTGGTGATGATGTTCCTGTCCCTTCTCCTCCCGTCAGCCACGAGCGCGGGCTCCAGTGGCACGCCGGAGCCCGGGCAGCCCTCGGCGAAGACGAGCCCCTGCGCGGTGGTCCCCGGCTCGGAAGGCGAGCCCGAGCCCGACCCCGGACCCGGACCCGGACCCCTCCCTCCCGGACCGGAGGACACGAAGCCGGAAGCCGAGGAAGAGGCGGAGTCAGAGCGGGGAGAGAGAGGCCAGCATGACAGCGAGGAGTCACCAGGAGGGAGCTCCGCGGCCCACAGCCACGCCGACGGTAATCCACCTGTGATCTCATCGGTCCTCCACGTACAGCCAGAGTCATTCGCACGCTTGAAAATGATGAGCGAAAAAGGTTATGTAAGATGCACAACGCAGGTAATGAGCTGTGTTGTATGCTCAAAAAAACTGGAAGATTATATAGTTTTATAATAATGTATCTTTTATTTCTTGAAAAGATACACGTCTTGGCAATCTTGATAATCTTCCCAGTTTTTTGAGCATACAGTATACTTCTCATAACCTGTATTGTTTATTTTATACAGCCTTTTTTGCTCTTTGTCAAAGGTGTGAATCATCCTGGATCATCCTTTATTGTGTATATTACATGTGTCCGTGTGCATGTATGTATGTGTGTGTGTGTGTGTGTGTGTGTGTGTGTGTGTGTGTGTGTGTGTGTGTGTGTGTGTGTGTGTATGTGTGTGTGTGTGTGTGTGTGTGTGTGTGTGTGTGTGTGTGTATGTGTGTGTGTGTGTGTGTGTGTGTGTGTGTGTGTATGTGTGTATGTGTGTGTGTGTGTGTGTGTGTGTGTGTGTGTGTGTGTATATGTATTTATATATATGCTATGATTTCTACTCATCCCATGTCCCTTTGTCTTTGCACCAGCTTTTCTGTTTAGGATTGTATCTGCATGTGTGTGTGTGTGTGTGTGTGTGTGTGTGTGTTTGCATACTTCCGTGCATGCATGGGTTTGTTTGCGATTGCTCATTGCTCGTCCGCGGTGAACTGTTACCCTGTGCCATAACGCTGTCACTCCTAACACACGAAGCATCAAATATTCCATCTAGGTGGGGCTGTGGATCTTTATTGTCCAGAGGATATTGCCAGTTTCCTGACTTCTCTCCGCACGCCCAGAGATTTTATTATTTTTATTATTATTTATTTAATATCCCGAAATATATTTCTACAAGCCGTTTTAATTCCGTATTTTTTATTTAGTGGGATTACCTCTCGCAGGTTCGACTCCCACCGGAAGAGCAGGGCAATAAAAGAATGCGTATTACATATTCACAAAGCGCATCTATTTCATAAAAAAATCTATAGAACTAGTATAAGCCGCATACAGAAATGGCTTGTCCTTTATTTTATTATTCAACCTTGGAGGAATTCCTCGTGATTTACAGTTTCCTTTCAGAATCCAGTACCCCTTCATTATTGCTCTGTTGTAGGGATTGAGGATGCTTTATGGGGGATTCAGCAGTATAAAGAATGAATTATAATGGTTGGTAATGGGATAGAAGCCATGGCTGTGGCGCTTCGGTGCGATATCAAAGGAGTGCGGCGCACTCAAATCAGCGTCTTCCCGTCGGCGCCGCGAGGGCACTGGCTGATGGTCCACCGGCTTAGGCCGAACAAGAGGCAAAAACGAAAAAGGCACCTTGTTTCTGTCAGCGGGGGGACGTGCCCAGTAGAACACGGCACCATTCCAATAAGCACCCCCCACCCCCCACCTTAACATACTTTCAAAAGACCCTCAACGCAAAAGCCACCCGCCATCTCTGTTTCTACTCGGGAAGAACTGCCAGCTCTACTGAATGGGGCGACAGGACCAAGCGCAGGTTCGGAGTGACGCGAGCGATCCTTTCTCCCCTCCTTCTCCTCCTCCTCCTCCTCCTCCTCCACTTTTTCCTTCAGTGGTGGCACAACATCAGCGCACTTGCAGAGGCCTCCTTAATGGCCTTTAATGGCGTCCTGTGATTTCCGATGTGACGCCTGTGGGCTATTTTCAGACGCCGCTTTCTTTATCCTCTCGGGGGTGCCGGTTAATGTGAAACACAGCGGTCGGCCAATAAAGTTGACCTACCGTTTATAGGCAGTAGCGCGATGATTGCCTTCCACCTCAGTCCCGTTGCCAGCGGAAGAGTCTAGCAACACGCCTCCCATTTTTAGCTGCTAGCTCCGCGCGGCTACATTTCCTCGTGGCAGAGACGGCGACGCCGGTCACTTCCCCCGTCGGTTTTCGCATGCATATCATCACTCCCGATGTTACATTGCGGTAATACATTATGTATTAGCCGGTGCCGCATGCCTCCATTAGCTGCTGATTACGATCTGCATAGACAAATTATTGCACTCAGATTCCAGGGCAGTTTCTCGACGCTTTTCTTCGTTAATGATCGATTATAAACGTGACCCCTTGATCATCTCAATTAAATTTAGCACATCGAGCCATTCATCATTATATTCCGTCTTGTATATTCCAGCCTGCTATTTGTGTTTCTCTTCTTTCGGCTGAAGAGCGTATTACTCCTGCGACCGCAGTTGGAGAAAGAAACCCACGTATTGCTTTGAAAAGGTGGATGCGTAGCTGTTAAAGTAGCTGGATGTGTGTGTACAGCATGCAGGGAAGAACATGGTGACACAGTCATATATAAACATAATTTTTCCGTTTTTGGTAACCTAAATTATTTTATTTTTTTTAAACCTCTGGCAGTTTACCGCTTACCTTTGTACCATTTCAGGTTATTCACTGGACTTGAACTGCTTACATTTCAGTAAAAACTGGAAAAATGGGGGTGTTCTAAAACTTTTGACCGGTAGTGTATATGAATATATCAGAAGTGTATTCTAGTAGGGGTCCCGGGCAGCGCAACCAGTAAAGGCACTTGCTGGGAGTGCAGGTTGCCCACTGTGGCTGGGGCTCGATCCCCGGCTGCGCCAGCCCGGCTCTGGCGGGGAGTCCCGCTCGGAAAGCTTCCCTGTGTGTCAGAATTGCAGTCGACGGCTTGGCGAGTTCTGTCTCGGAAGGGTGTGGTTCGGCGCCTTTGTCACTGCCGGTCCCAGGGTAGCAGCTGGTCTCGTAGTTGCGAGGGGGCATTCTCTCAGCTGCTGCATGAAAATGGCTGACTGAGTAAGTGAAAAATAAGTGTAACAGTGAATAATTTTGTAGTGTGAGGAGGGAAACATTTTTACATTGCCTGGAGCAGCATTTATGTGGCACACATATACACAAAGAACATTGTTTCTTGGCAGCAGATCAACCCCGAAGGGTTGGATGGAGCCCACGATTGATGTACAATTCGGTTTGATTGATGATATTTTCGTTTTTGAGAGGTCAACAGCAACTCTCTATTGGGTCATTAAGCTTATTTGTGTTGTTTATCTGTCTTTTTTTTTTTTTTTTTTAAACCTTGCCCCCCCCTCCCCCTCCAGTCAATCACTGACTTCAAAAACGGACTATACATGCAGAACCCTAATGCTTTATTTCATTTTAATTTATTTATCCAGGGGGAAAGCCACATAGAGATTGACACATCTTTTTCAAGGTGTACCTGGCCAATGTCCAAGCTCATATCCATCTTGCAGTATTGAGTCAGCGACGTGAGAACATAGTTGCCTCATCAATCCTGAGAGAGCGCTACTTTGTTTTGTGTGTTTTTTTATACTAGTGACCCTTGATGTCATTGTGAACTTTCGCTGTAAACAGTAATGGATGCTCTTTCTTTCCCTCCCCCACCTTCAAAGAGAGAACCTGCGATCCTGCCAGTAGCAGCCTCCCCCTGTACGAGAACCTGAAGTTCTGTGCCAGCCGCAACACCGACAGGATCTTTCTCTACACCAAGGTACTGGCAAAGCTGTCTCTCCGGGTCGGCCTCAGAATCCCCGCGGTGCCTTACAAGGCCTGCCGGACCGTCGTCCCGCTTTACGTCGCGCGTTTCCCCGAGGAAGCTGCGCACAGCTTCGCTTTGTCTACGTCTCTCACTTGCTAGGTTGCCACCGTGAGCCTCAGGGACAGAACGAGGTGGGGCTTTGTTTCTGAAATGAAGCAAAATGGGTCTTAAGTGGGAATGCAATTGCAATTAGATTATATTTAAACTAAGTGACATTTTTTTTACAAAAAAATGACCTGTGCTTGATTTACCCTGGAAATGGCTGTTGTAAGGGTATTTCACTCACTCAAAGAAAGCCTGTAAAATCGTAAAAACATGAAAAAAGACGACGACGACAAAAAACATCCGACGACACGAAGGACGGCGGGAGGCATAAAGGACGAGAAAAGATGGGAAAGAATTGAGCTCGGCTAGACAGCCAAGGAAAGAGTATCCAGGGCAGATTTAAAATGGAACACAGTGACAGTCTGGATAATACTCCGATGAGCCACAAAAGAGGAGACTTCACCGTCTCAAAGAGATTGCACTCAAAGCGCTTGCTAAAATGTGCAGCACAAAGGAGCGGTGATTTATACTAAACTGGGTGTCAGATTATGTTAATACCAGAGGCCTCTCATAGGTGTAAACCTTAACAAAGGGTTTTTTTAATGAGATTATGGGTGGCGAATACCGCTGAGCCTAATAAAGAATTGTTACCGGCGAAGGAGGCCGTTTGTCAGCTTCCCCTCGGCCATCGATTGTAGCCATTCTAATCATATTCACACTGTTTCCCACTCTTAATCTTTTCAATTGACTCTGGGCGGGCAGAGCCCGGAGTGTGGATAAACAGCACATAAATTGTAAAAAGGTGAATCGACTGCATGTGTAAGTTGTGTCGTCGGGATGTGAGGCCCGCGCAGTGAAAGAAAATTATTTTTTTCATGTGTGTTTCGACGCTTATTTCTTCCCCTTCTTCTTTTTCTGTTCTGTTAGGAAGGCAGTCCACTGAACTGCAACTTCATCCCCATGGACATCAAGCTGGACAGCTGGGAGGACCTGCCGGAGGCCTTCAGTCGGCCGGAGAACAGGAGGCAGGTCAGTGTGCGGGCCAGGCGGAGCGGCGTATGGGTAGTGCAGAGCTGGGAAACGCGCCATCTCGCCAGCGCATCCCTCCAGGTGAATGCAGGGGTGAGACAAAGCTGGCGAACCGTAGAGAGGGAGGGAGAGAGAGAGAGAGGGAGAGAGGGAGGAGAGAGAGAGAGAGAGGGAGACACAGACAGAGAGAGAGAGAGGGAGAGAGAGAGAGAGAGAGAGAGAGAGAGGGAGAGACAGAGAGGGAGAGAGAGAGAGAGAGAGGGAGAGACAGAGAGGGAGAGACAGAGAGGGAGAGAGAGAGAGAGAGAGGGAGAGAGAGGGAGAGACAGAGAGGGAGAGAGAGAGAGAGACAGAGAGAGACAGAGAGAGAGAGAGGATTCTTTAGTTATCTTACTAAATGATTCTGAAATTTATGCTGCTACCTTGTGGAGATATTGCAGAGAGAGAGAGAGAGAGAGAGAGAGAGACGATTTGTTTCAGACTGATTAGAGATCGAACATTAGAGGTCATCAGAAATGTACGTGGACCCTTAACGAGACAGGATCCCGGCACTGCAGCTGAAGGAGGTGCCTAAAAGAGCAACTGTAAGAATTGAACAGAAGTTCAAGGGCATCTCCACTCCAGGCATACAGCACCAAACGCTGCTGCTAACAGAACTTAAAGCAAATGACTGTTTTTTTTTTGGGGGGGTTTCTTGAGTGCATACTTTAATCATTCGTAGGGAGTTATGTACTCTACAACGTAGAGCGCAGAGAGGCAGTTTCCCCATTTTAGCAGGAAGACTGCAAGGGTGCACACAGCTCCAGTCTCTGAGCCCCAGGAGATTACTGGTTTCCATTAAACATGAGCCCATAATGATCACGGTCTCGTGTGTCTTGGCAAGATTGGGATATTGAAATATCGGCTTGATAATAATAATAATGATAATAACTTTATTTATAAAGCGCGTTTCGTACACGGTGCTCAGAGCGCTTTCCAGATAAGACGATGGAATGAAACAAAAGGCCAGATTAAATAACACAAAGGCAAATATAAAAAGACCAATCAGGGCATGGAGAACAGCAGTCAGGTCATGAATAAAAGATGAAAGCTGAAAGTCTGTGATAAATGTTATACACACTAAAAGCAAGTCTAAAAAAAAAAGTGTGTTTTCTAAAAGAGGCTTAAAGGAGCACTCATTTAAATACATCATTTCGTGATGCGCTGTTTAGTATATGTGTTGTCGATCTGTCCATGTGTCGTCGTGGATACTTTCACGTTTATATCCATTTCCCTGTGAGCCGTGATGGCAAAGATAATGGGAGTCAATTGTCAAATAATCCACAAGACAAACTACACACCAAAATAACCCAGAATAACCAGGGCCATGCTTTGACATTATCAGAATTGAATACAGATTAATATTTACTTGGTAGGTCTTCTTTTTTTATTTTTTTACACAATGCTAGTGAAATGGAAGTGTTGTTGGTAGCAAGCAAGGAGACACAAATGTTTTGATATTTTTCACATATAGTTCAGAACCAAACCTAGGAACTACTATATATCTAGCTAAGTTTATGTAATAAACATGAATTGTGAATCGAATAAAATACAGAGATCATAGAATTTGTATGACATTAGCTAGGTATCATCTTTGTGGATTATTTGACAATTGGCTCCCATTACATTTGGCATTTGGTCACTCACAGCTCACACGGAAAGGGACATAAACGCAAAAGTATCAACGGCGCAATGTCGGATGGATCGAGGAGACATAGAGTAAGTAGTAATCATGAAATTATGGATTTTGGTCAGAGTGCTCCTTTAAAATGTGATATACTTTGTACTTGTGATATTTTCATTTCAGTATGTATGGCATGTATTCACAGCTCAAGACCACCTTTTTCAGCCAGGTAGATTGATGATTGTAATTAATCCTGTAGAGAGGACAGTGTGGCCCTGTAGAGAGGAAGTGGGGACCTGTAGAGAGGAAGTGGGGACCTGTAGAGAGGACAGTGCGGACCTGTAGAGAAGAAGTGGGGACCTGTAGAGAGGACAGTGTGGCCCTGTAGAGAGGACAGTGTGGCCCTGTAGAGAGGACAGTGTGGACCTGTAGAGAGGAAGTGGGGACCTGTAGAGAGGAAGTGGGGACCTGTAGAGAGGACAGTGCGGACCTGTAGAGAGGAAGTGGGGACCTGTAGAGAGGACAGTGGGGACCTGTAGAGAGGACAGTGTGGCCCTGTAGAGAGGAAGTGGGGACCTGTAGAGAGGAAGTGGGGACCTGTAGAGAGGAAGTGGGGACCTGTAGAGAGGACAGTGTGGCCCTGTAGAGAGGACAGTGTGGACCTGTAGAGAGGGCAGTGTGGACCTGTAGAGAGGAAGTGCGGCCCTATAGAGAGGAAGTGTGGCCCTGTAGAGAGGACAGTGTGGACCTGTAGAGAGGAAGTGCGGACCTATAGAGAGGACAGTGGACCTGTAGAGAGGGTGGTGCTGAACGCTATCACGACCCTTCAGGTGCTGTGCTTCGTGCGGGAGTGGGGCACGCTGACGTCCATGAAGCAGAAGGTGGTCCGGCGGAGCGGTCGCCTGTTCCACAGCCCCATCCTGGCCGTGGACGAGATCACTAGCGGCCAGCGCAAGCAGAGCATCACAAAGAGGCAAGCCGTCCACCCGTTTACATGGCAACGCAGCCCTGTACCGGCACGTCCTTTTCCTCCTTCAGAAGAGACCTTAAACCGAGCCCCTAACTCACTGTTGTCATGAAAGGACCAATGGCACACAAGATCCAGTTTCAAACGACCAGGGGTTTTGACCCTGGTGTCCTGGTCAAATTCCTACAAAACTCGGCTCTCGAAATCCACCAAACCTAATCGTCCTCCCTGCATCTGATTGGCTGCACAATTCCACTTTGATTCCTCGTGACATCACTGCAAATGAGAATTGAGTTCTCGGTTGACCTACCTGGTAAAATAAAGGTCAGATGGAATAAATAAATAAAACATGAGGATGAAGTTGAGATCTAAGCAGCCAGCTGGGGATGGATAGTACCAAGGTAGCCTTTATCCAGGATTAGCTCACACATTTGGACACGGCGGTCTCTAAATGCATGATTAATCCTCATCAGCATCTTTGTAAAACCCTCATAGACGTTTTGTATGGGTCTTGGCATAAATGTCATGCATTAGTCCAGGTCCTGCACCCTTGCCCGGAGTGGCAGATATGTTTAAGATTTTTTTAAATGACATTTTTTATTTTTTAATTTTTATTTTTTATTTTGTTTCTGATTTTATAGCCAATTAGACTCGCTATTTTTATGTCAATCCCCCCCTAGTAATGTGAGTTCGCTGCCGTAGTTCTGCGACCGGTAGTGACGAAGGCGAAGTAACGCCTCCTCCGAGACGGCACTCACCAGGCCATCGACCGTAACCCGGTACTACAGGGCCACTCTTATGCGCAGCGAACGTCCTGTCGGCTTCCCTTCCCCCCTCTCTGGGGCGGACAGCCAATCGCCGCCCCTGGTGGCGCTCCCGGCCAGAGCCGACTCTGGCGAGACGGGGAATTGAACCCCGGTCTCCGTGGCCAGCGTTGGAAGTTGTAACCACTGGACCACACGGGAGGCCATGTTTCAGATTTTTGCTCCATCCAAACTCCTCACTGCATAATTGGACGAACTATTAGGCTTAATGGACGCAGGTGACCACGTGACGGAGGTCCTCTGCGCTTCACCGTTCAGACTCAGACTCTTTATATTCATGCGAGACTTAGACTCTTCATAATCGATAAAACTGGGCAATCGCGCTCAGATGGACCGGAAACCAGAAACATCTCTGGATATCCAGGACAGTGCATATGAATGTCCGAATGCTATAGTTCGGGAAATACTGTGCTCAATTTCGGGAACACAAACCCAGGTACACATAGTGAGCAGTTCCTCAGCTGGGGGAGTGGAAAGCGATTACTGAGCGCTTTTAATTGTAAAGCACTTCTCGCACAAAAAGGTAGCCAGCTCTCCTAGCCTCTTCAGCTGAGAGGCCTCTCTCCCCATTCGCTGCTAACGGCGGCAGAGAAGTGCGCCAATTAAAGGTGAGAATCTGGAGTCCTGTGTTTTTCCGAAGCGATTGCTTTCAGTTCCTCGAGGATCATTCTGTCCAAAATATATTTGCCCCGTGCACACGCCCCACACCCAGCCCTGCCCCCCACCCCTCCGACCCCCATCCCCCATCCCCAGCCCGTATGTCAGAGTGGGACACGTCTTTCATGTTGTCCTTTTCATCCCCCTCGCCCACACCCCGCCCCCGCCCTGCGTGGTGCTCTTTGAAGAGGGGGTCTCTCTTTTATGCAAATGTGTGGAAGCGATGTTGGCTGTCAGCGCGTCTCTCCCTTTGATGCGTGGCTCCGTTTCCTCCCCCACATGTCCAGGTACCTCACCAAAGAGGATGTGGCGCAGGCCTCCCTGAGCCGTGCCCAGAGAGACGGGGGGACCGTCCGCACCATCGCCAAGGAGACCTTCTTCAGCAAGAGGAAGCCCGCTCAGACGGCCGACCCTGCACCGCCGGACAAGTAGGTCGCCTTCCTCCTGATCAGAAGGCAGAGTCGAGGGCGGAGATGACCGATGCAATATAATATAATAATGTAACGTATGCCATTTAGCAGACGCTTTTATCCAAAGCGACTTACAGTTGCGAATGCGTACATTTTTCAGTATAGGTGGTCCCAGTGGGAATCGAACCCACAACCTAAGCGTTGTCAGCGCCACGCTCTACCTACTGAGCCACACAGAACCACATGATACGGCTTGGATGACTGATACGGCTTGGACGACTGATGCGGCTTGGATGACTGATACAGCTTGGAGTGGCTGTTGGGGACTATCAAAGGCCTGAGCCGTGCATCTGTAGTGCCGATCGGTGTGTTTGTGACTGAGGGGTGGCAGATTCCTGTTTAATTATCAAGGGGAAGGCCCTCCACATTTTTGCCCTAGTGCCCTTTGATTGCATCTGGGGCGTGGGAGAGGATGCAGATTGGTCTTCTGCGTCGGTGACGATAACACAGAAGGACCAGCGTCGTGGCCACCATCACATGTTAATATTGTATCTGAGCACAATAAAGCCCATCCCTGCAGTACAGTGCACAGCATGTGCTGCTGTGTCCAATCCACTATGTCTATGGAGCGCCAGTACATTTCTGTGTGACCAGTCTTATTCTCGGAATTGAGTGTGCCCATGTGCGTTTGGAACTGAGAAGAACTGATGAGATTTGATGATCTGGCTGGAGTCAAGAAAGAACTGTAGAATTGCGTGTGTGTGTGTGCGCGCGCGTGTGTGTGTGTGCGCGCGTGTGTGTGTGCTCGTGTGTGTGTGTGTGTGCGCGTGTGTGTGTGCCTGTATGTGTTTGGTTTTTTTTTTAAATGCCTTGTCGGCTGAAGCATTCACATCTTTTCTGGGGTCTTGCCAGTGAGTTCAATATAAAACGAAAAGACTCAAAGGGGTAAAGATATCACCTCAGACTATTTGCTTTTTTTTTTTTTTAAGCCTGCAGTGTCTAAAAAAGGGGCTTTGGGAACCTGTGAATATTTATCTCAGAGGGATGAAGGCTTAATCCACAGTCTGAAAGACAAGTGAAGTCTCATTGGCTGATACACGTTGCCATGGGAACCGAGGTAGGCAATGCCGGTCCAGAAGGTCCAGCTGAATAACAGCAGGGGCTTCTGGGAGAGCAGGAGCCCACTGCAGCGAAGCAGATCAACACCCTCCCACTGGCATAGTACGGCAGTTGGCTCTGTTTAATCAAGTTCTCAAACCAAGAAACACACAGACTGGCTCTCTGTTACAACTTGTGTGCATGAAACTTTCAAACACAGTTTGTAAGAATGTTTAAGTAGTGAAATTTCTCTCTTTTTTTTAATCCAGTCTCTTGTTTAAGTTTAAGCTTTAGTCTTGAAGTGTGGTGTGCCAAAGGAGATAAAGGAACAGAAAATAAACCCTGCCCTGACTTCAGACAATATTCTTTCTTCTTCTCCCCTGTCCCTGAACGCTCAACCGGGACTTTCTCAAGGCTTCACCGACAGGCTTCTTTCTCTCCCCACAGAGAAGAAGGGTGTTCCCCAGGGGCCCATCCTCAGGACCCCACGGGTCCATTGGAGGAGGGTTACCTGCAGGCCCTGGACAGCGAGGGCAACCCCCTCTGCCTGTTCTGCCAACTTCCCTGTGGGGAGGGAGGGGCCTGGGACACACGCTTCTGCGGGCGGACCTGCCAAGAGGAGTTCCAGGTGCGCTCCAGCCAGGCATACATGCGGGCGCGCGTCCTGGAGACGGAGCACGGCGTGTGCCAGCAGTGCGGCCTTGACGCCCACCAGCTGTTCCAGCGCGTCCACGATGCCCCGCCCCCCAGCAGGAAGGAGATGCTGGAGAACACCTGGCTGTCCCAGCTCTCCCTCAAACAGGTGGGATTTTCGATAGCCTGATAATGTAGCAGCAGCCCATGCCAATCACTGCATTTTATTCCCAGTCCCTTTTTCTGCATTGCGCAATAAAGAGGAAGTGAATGTGTCTGGCTGAGTAAAGGCCATGTTTTGGGTTTGGTTTGAAAAAAAATGTTCAGTGTTTGCAGTCCATTTTAATGATATCGCAAAGATGTGCTTGTTTTGATTCCAACTGGACCAAAAAATAAGTATCACCCAAAGCTTGTCGCTTAAATCACGATGCTACGGGCAAGTTAGAGAAGAGTCAAATATATATCAGCGAGGGGAATAATACGCAGTACGAGAAGCACAGCTGCTTTTGAGAAATAATTGACAATTTCCTACATACGCCTTGATGACAAAGGGTTTGTTTTAGCCCTACAGTTCTGGAATGTAATTGTTTTTCTCCGTAGTTACCTCAGACCCAAGAGCAGTAAAAGGCGTCTTTATAGCTGACAAACAGCACAAGGGGCGGGGTGGGTGGGGGTTGAGGGCCGGGGGATGGGGGGCAGAAATGGCAGCACCGACTCCTTTCCCCTCGATCTGTAGCTTTGTGCGAGCGGAAGATAAAATATTTGAAGCTGCGTGGGATGTACTCCCCCTGGAAGCTGGCAACAATGCGGAGATGCTGGCTCCTCTAGGTGGCTAGGGGGGGCGGAGGAGGAGGGGGGGGGGGGGGTAGCACAGATACCTCATTCCTCAAGACGCTCGGAAGAAACAGAATCTAGGGCCCCTCGGATCCGCATCGATTTTAATGTTGCCCGGGCCACGCCGGCCTACCCGTTTGATATTGTTTGCCATTTCCCTGTAAAGCCCTCAGACACAACCTCTCACAAATCAATGGCTGAATTGAAGCTAACGGGCCTTCCCAGGGAAATGGCCAGCACACCGGATAATAAATACTATTGGCACGGAGCATTAGCGAGCCCAGGGTAAGTTCAGTGCACAAGAGGGGCTGGCTTCCCCAGTGGGGAGCCAGGAAGGTTCTGGAAGTATCGACCAGGAAGGGATGGGGGGAGCGGAGGGGTCGGTCCCGTGCTCAAACTGCCGTATGCCGTCCTCCCCCCCACTGCCACCCCCCTCGTCCCGATAGAACTGGGCTAATTAAGGCAAAGGGCTACGCGCCTGGAATGGAGATTGATTTCTGTCGCCAAACTCTCCCCGAGGTGTCTCCACCTAAAAAGGCAAGAAGGCCCAAACGGCTTTCGCCTTAAATTGAAATGCCAGCGTTTTAGTCCTTTGAGTCGCTCCGGGCCTTTCGCTCCCCATCCCTGTCTCCCCGGCTCATTTCCTGACGCATAGCAGCGGTGTTATTCTTACTCGAATGGCTTCCGCTGTAAAGATGTGACAACGAGGAAAATGAAATGTGTGCGCGCGCGACGGAGAAGGCGCCGCAGAGGCAAACGCGCCGCATTCACCGAAGGGGGCGGGCGGGCGGTCGCCCGCGGGTGTCCGAACTGTTGAGGCTGGAGTGCTTTCGGTTACGCGTGTCACGCCGTCCGCATCGCACAGACACTAACGACAGCTGCGACTCCAGCAGTTTCAATTTTGTCTGCACCGAACAGAAGCACATCATTAAACTGGCTAAACTGGGTCAGATAAGGACACACACATTTCATACAAATGCATTGCAAGGTAAAAAAGTCTTTTTTTTTATTAAAGCGCCTGCAGTGAAATGCCACTGTTATGGAACCAGAGATAGAAGAATCAGGGGTGGGGGTCCAGATATGTAGATAAGTATCCGTGTACGTTACGGTATTTACATTACATTATGCGCATAATTACATTACAGCATGTACATTGTGTATGAATTCTTCGTTGTTTCTTTTCTTTTCTTTTAAGTTCAGTGTGTGATGGGAGGTGAAGTTTGAGACAAATGGCCACTTCTGGATGGACAGTGAACTCACATTCTATTCTGTTCTGTTTGTGATGTAGTGTAAGGGCCCTGTTGTTTTCTGTGTCCTAGCTCAACGAGATGATCCGAAACCCGGTGGAGGGGCACTTTTGGCAGGTGGACCACATCCGGCCAGTCTACAGCGGGGGAGGCCAGTGTTCCCTGGACAACCTGCAGACTCTCTGCACTGTCTGCCACAGAGAGGTGCGTGCTGAATTACGCAGCTGCGTGGCCTTCAGCTGTCCCTTTGGTCATGGGTCATTCCACCAATCACAGCGCCTCTGTCCAATGATTCTTCCATTAAGAGGAATCTGTAAAGATCTTAAGTAGCCTTCACTCATTGACTTAATAATCGTTCTAGGTGAAAAACTAGGTGACATCAGCGGTGCATCGGAGGCCATAGCGGAACCTCTTGTGGAGGTGTCGTACGACGGTTAGAATATTTCCCATTTGAATGGCACACATCGATCTTGAGGTGTTGCCATGGGAGTTGTACCGTCCCTGAGCAAGAAGAGAGAGATAGTGTGTGAGTGTGTGAGTGTGTGAGTGTGTGAGTGTGTGAGTGTGTGTGTGTGTGTGTGTGTGTGTGTGTGTATCACGCCGTTTCAGTCAGAGAAATATAATAATACAGCATGCACCCTCTCAAACAGGGAAATACAACAACACAATGTAGACCTTCACAATCAGAAATTCAACAATACAACATTGACCGCGTCACTCCTAAGAAATCCTCCCAGTCCAAGAAATACAACAACTCGACAGAACAGCAATGTGTCTGCTTTTCAGAGGACCTCCCAGCAAGCCAAGGAGAGGAGCCAAATGAAGAGGGGACTAGCCGCGTCCAAAGTGGCCTCGGACATCACCCGATTCTTTACCAAGAAGTGAGAGCAAGAGGGGGCGGGGGGCTGGCGGAGGAGTCCCAGTGACATTCCCCCCCCACTGAGTGAGTCCTCTCCTGCATACCACAAGTCACCAACACAGAATCTGTCACTGTCACACCCGCTCCCTGCTCGACAAGGTCACGAGAACACACGAGAACACACCTGCACTCTGCACGAACACACGGGCCGCCTCCCTCAGCCTCTCTCCACCCGCGTCGCACTTTATCCCAAGTGCGGAGCGGCGCGCACGCACTGACCTCTTCCCCTTGTGAAGGTCACCGCGCGATATTAAGAACGAGAGCGGGAGGCCGGGCGGAGCGGCGCACGGCCCCCGTAATCCACAGTCATCCCCCTCATATTCGAGTCTTCCTCTCTGAACCTCGACTACGTGGCCGGCTTTGATTTACGAGCGGCTCACCCAGCCGAGCGGAGGGGGCCGGGGCCGGGGGAAAGTGAAAAATGGGAGATGCTTAACATCTCCTCAGGAAATGCAAACAAGGGGTCTTTTAACTGATGACTCGAACACGACGGAGGCAAACACGCCGCTCGTGTGACACGGAGGTGCCGACTGTCTGCCGGCGGTGCCACGCGCACCCTGAACCGCACGCATCGCTCATTAGCGACGCGCGACCTATCAATTTCAAACAACGGCCACGTTTCAACGTGTGGAGGATTAGCGATACGTAAGCCCCCTCTACGGCAGTGTGTTTTTTCCGTAGCCATGTATAAGCTTCCGTGCCAATATCGGCCCCATCCATCTACGCTGACGTTTGTTTCTCGCAAGTAAACTCAAGATGGGGGCGAACGGGTGAAAGTGCTGAAAGTTACTATGGAAACAGACCTGAGTGATAAGCGGTGCTCGGAATATTAAACCGTTTCACAGCTCAATTTCTGTTTATAGAGATGCTACAGGACACGCTAACAGCTCCCAGTCAAACTGTGAACAGCTCTCCTGCAGTGTGTTTCACTACACTCACCAATGTTTCAAGTTGCCTCTCTTTTAAAATAGCTGGAACCAAAGTATCAGAAATATTAATAAACAATTGTGGGGGAAAGAAAATGTGTTTTTTTGTTTGTTTGTTTTTACTTTGATTCCAATGAACTATGACTTAATTAGAATGGGTATGAAAATTGGGATTTAATTACAACATTGCGCTTGCAGTGTTCGAGGTTTGATGTGTAGTCCTGAAGCTTACCGCTCGATTGAAGCACTCTGAGCCAACGTAGGTTTGGACTTCTCTCCCCACCGCTCTTGAAGCACGCCCAACACAGAGAGATTCTGGGCTCATTTCCCACAAACTTTTGAAAGAAGGGCTTCTTATTTTTCTTTCTGGGACATCAAAGCGTTTATTAATACAGTGGAACAGCGGCGATACAAACCCCAGGGTTACAGGCTGAACAGTCAACCAAATGGGGTATGAAGCCAGACGTAGCATGGACAAATACGCCTCATCAATCTCCTTATTATCACTGATGCAAAAAGGTGAGCGTTAAATGTAAATGAGGCACGCTTCCCATTGATGGAAAAAAAACCTGGAAATAGTATCAAAATTAGACCTGGGGAATTGTCTGTGGGAATTTGGGAAAGTCAACAGTGTTTGATATAAAGAAAGGCCAGAACAAAATCAAAGATTTCGCAAAAATGACCACTTAACAGGTCGATGAAAAGGAGAAGCCAACTAAAAAAAATATGAATCAAGGTTATTATTCCTGGCTTATTTATTGCTTATTAACGTAGCACAGCTACACAACGAGAGCAACCTATTTAGAAAATGAGGCTACAGTAACGTAAAGCAGCGAAGTATTCAAATTCTTACAAGCTGTGTATCTTGACATAGCTTTCCATTTACGAACATTTACAATGTTCTGAACAACCTCCATTCACGATGTGTTTGTATCTGAGGGTCTCATGTACCACCAAACAGGTCTGGGATAGATTCAAGCAGAATACCCTATTCTCGCAGTTCAAAGGGAAAACGGTGAACCCTTTGTGTTAATACTCGCCCACCTTCTTGCTCAGGGATCGAATCCTATAGGGAATAGAGAATAAAGGAAGTAATGGCTTTTGGCTTTTCTTTAAAAAAAAATATATATATTTAATTAAATGAAAGTGCAGAAAGGCCTGCTTGAGTGGGTTCAGAGTTCATATACGTGGGAAAGGAAAAAGGTAAAGATTGTTCTTACGACAGATTGATAGGAGAAGGACTGACATTGCATCTGCTCACATCCATTTTGCCACTGCACTTTCTGTCTCACTCTCTCCATCTCCCACATCCGATCAGCCTTTCTATTTTATTCCCTCTTTCATCCCTTTTCTCTCTCCCTGTTTATCGTCTACGCCCTCACAGCTAAGTCACTATCTTTTTTTTTTTTTTTTTTCAAACGTATCAATAGCCCCTATAGCTCTACCTTATTGTCTCTGTTGAAGAATGCTATATCATTCTCATCATTCTGTTTAGGTTAGTGAAGTGCACGTGTACTTGTTCTGTTAGTGAAGTGCAGCAAAATTGTCACATGTAGTCCTTGAAATAGGGGGGAAAATAATTCAGTTAAAGGCTTAACAACTGGAAAGTTCAAGATGGAAACCAATTTTAAGATGGCTGCCGCAGCATGACTTAAGTGACACGCATGTACTGTACATGCAACCCTTCTCCACGAAATCACTAAGACAGATCTACATTTCATCACAATTATTCACGTATTTAGGGTGCACCTCGGGTCATGACAAAAGATTACCTGGCCTTATATTTGTAATATTTAGAACAAAAGAAGAGTAAACACTGATGGTGATTACTCCTTTTTGAGGGCCTTCCTCTTTTTGTTACTTTGCATTTTTGCCTTTAAGATATTTAAATTATGCAGATATTTTAAACCGTGGCTTGAATAAAATATAAAATAAACCAGAGTAGAGTAAAAGGTTCATGTAATGACATCACTCAACTTTTCCTATTGAGCTGGGGGCAATATAATGTCATAAGACAGACCCATTTTTAGTGCATCAATATGAAGACCAATATTGAAAAATATTCAATGGGAAACAGTATAAATATAACAAGAAATAATATCCCCACAAATGATTTAGGGTTTGGGTCCAAATATACACCACTGATTTATTAAATAATCAGACATGAGACTAGTGTAGGGTTGTGAAGGAAGGAAATCTGCATACACTGTAGCCCACCAGTAATAATGTCAGATGTTCCACCACTGCACATATCTCTCCAGCACAAGGTTAAGACCCCAGAAGAAGAAAACAGTAATAATACATTATATTATATTTTATGTATACAACGCCTTTAATATACAAAGACATCTCAAGGTGCATTCCAGGTAACACAAGGGAGAATAAAAATCTGGTAGGCGTGTAGTATGGGGCTGGTACTACTGTACTATTGGCAGATAAAATCAGTATAGTTGGTTTAAGTTGGCCGGGGTTCATCGGGTTACTGCTACATCAGATCCTCCCAGTAACATTCCAGGGGCCCGTAGGCTACCATTCGCCATATGAGAGACGCCTCTCCTCCAGTCAGTGCTAGCTCTCTCCTGTGGTACGGTGTGTAAAACTGTAGGCTGTGCGAGTGCATCGGAGGAGTGCAGGTACTGCAGGTCTCCTGTTTGTGCGGGGGACGTAACGGTAACACGAGAGGACCATTCCATATTGGGGAGAAAAAGAAACGATAAAAATGGCGATACAGCCACGGCAATATACCATGAATCAGGTACAAAGGGGTTATCGCATATAATAAAAGGGGAAAAGATATAATCGCAGGATGGGACAGTGATACAACGGCGGTGGCACAGGGCAGTATTGCACTGTAGCGCAGCATCAAATGGGGACAATGGGGGACCAGCAGCAGTACGCTAATGCAATAAGAGCAGTCAGCAAGCAGGCCCACTGTACGTTAGGGCAATGAGCACCGTCAGAGTCAGCGATGTAGCAGCAGGAGGAATTGCCATCAATACGGCGGCAGCAGTGAAAATGTCATTGGAGCTGATTGCATAAAAGCAGAATGATAGAAGCGGGCTTGAAGGCTTGATTTAAAGGACTCAACTGAGGAGTACGACCTCAGAGACTGTTATTCAGAGAGAGCGCTTGCTCCAGAGGCAGGACGCCAAAGAGACAAAGCCAGCTCCCATGGTGCACAGGTCTTTGGCACTGATAGGAGATGGTGGTGTTGGGACTAGCTGTAAGGGCGCGTGCGGGAGCTTAGGGTTTGTATGTGGGGTTTGTACCATGTAAGGTCTTATAACCAAAGAGTATGGGTTATGGTGTTTTTTTTTTTTGTTGTTTTTTTTTAATAAATTTGTTTCTGATTTTATCCCATTTTTCTCCCAATTTGGTAGCCAATTAGACCCGCTATTTTTACGTCAATCCCCCCCTAGTAATGTGAGTTCGCTGCCGTAGTCCTGCGACCGGTAGTGACGAAGCGAAGTGACGCCTCTTACGAGACGGCACCCGCAGGCCGTCGACCGTAACCCGGTACTACAGGGCCACTCTACGCAGCGAACGTCACGTCGGCTCCCCTCCCCTCCCCCTCCTCCCTGGGGCGGACAGCCAATCGCCGCCCCCTGGTGCACACTCCGGCCAGAGCCGACACTTGGCGAGACGGGGAATTGAACCCCGGTCTCCGTGGCCAGCGTCGGACGTTGTAACCACTGGACCACGCGGGAGGCCCCAAGGATGTTAGATTGAAGGCAGTGCTCCATTGGTAGTCAGTGCAAGGGAGCTAGGATAGGGGTGTTATGGGAAAGGTTTGGTTAGAACGCCAACAGCACTGGAGCTTCTCAGTAGGGATTTGGCAAGAAAGCGAGTCAATAGTGCGCTCCAGTCTGGAGGAGATAAAGGCTGAGTTGAATGAGTTTCTCTGTATCGCACATACTTCAAGAGTCTCAGCCAAGCAGTACCTTTAAGGCGAACGAATAGCGTTTGTCAAAAACTTTTAATATCAGCTTCAAAGGATATTAATGATTCAAATCTAAAACCTGTATTGCCAGTTAACTGTCATTTTTTTTAAACCAATGAGCATTGCCCCAGTCTTACTGCTACCCTTACCTCCTCCAGACAGTTATTCACCTGGAGGTGGGTACATGGTGAAGTTTGTAATTCTGAGTGTTGTCTGCATTGCTGTAAAAACAAATATAATGGTCCCCCCAGGAGCGCAACCGGTAAAGGCGCTTCAAGTGCAGGTTTCCCACTCCAGCCTGGGTTCAATCACCGGCTGTGCCAGTCCGGCTCTGGCCGGGAGTCCCATTCGGGGTCGTCGATTGGCTCTCCGCCCCGAGGGGAGGAGCGAGGGAAGCCAGCACAACCTCGCCGTATGCACCGAAAGCTTCTCTGTGTGTCGGAATCACAGTCGAAAGAAGCGGTATGGCGTATTTGTCACTGCCAGTCCCAGAGTAGTGGCTGATCCCATTTAAAAAAATGTGCGGACCTGCTCACAGTGAGACCTGGACTGGCTCAAATGGTTCTGCTTCGGGAGTGCCTTTGCACCTCCCATCTCAGTGGAAACCGTGTTCTGATTTCACGAATGTGTTTGTGGTCTTCTTAAAAAAAAAATACAAATCCCAAAAAGCAGAAGAACATATGCTCTTGTTTCGAAAGTGCTTCATGCTGAGGACACGCATGCACACGATTGGTGAGGTGAGAGAATGCTCTAACTGGTCTAAAGACTTCATCGGGCTGCACACAGGCCCAGACTAAAGAATCTTGAAAGATTCTGTAAGGAAGAATGGTCAAAGATCCCCCCCAATATGTTCACTAATCTCATAAAACACCATAGAAGACATGTTACTGCAGATTTATTTTTGTTGGATTTTATTTCAAATAATTATTAGGGCTGCCAATAATTGTGACATATCTTTTGGAGAGAAAAAAATGACTTCTTAAAATCTTTTTTGTTTAACAAGTTAATATAAATATATATATTGTGCCACTTGAATATCCGACTAAGGGGGTACATGTACGCAAATCAGGAAGATTGTGTGCCCTAGAAATTACCCCTGTGGGACACCAGAAGTAACAGCACTGATGTTAGACTTTGATTTATCTCCGGCTAACATATTTGTTTCCTTATAAATATGGGGGAATTATGTGGTTTACAGTGTCAAAAGCTGCAGTCAAATCCAGCAGAACAAAGAAGCTGTGAGAGTCTGGTTGTAAGGCTGTTTATGCCCTTAACTAGGGCAGTTTCTGTGCTGTGTAAGGGCCAGAAACCAGACTGAAATATCTCATAAAGCTGATTAGAATTCAAGTGGGATTGAAACTGCGAGGCAAGCACTTTTTCAAAAAAATTTAGATAGAAAGGGATAGTTAAGAGATGGACCTATAATTCTAGATAACCTCAGAGTCGTGTTCTTCAAGAAGCAGGCTATTCCTTGCAAGCTTAAAAGACTGGCGCTACTCCCGTTCCAAGTTATAATTTGAATATATTAGTGACAGAAGGGGAAATGGGGCAATGATTTAAAAATTGAACATTTCAAAAGAGATGTAGTAATAGTGTCCAGTGAGGATTTTATGCATGCTGTAGCTGCCGGAGGTGTCTGGGGAAAGGGCCCTAACCAGGCAGAAGGCATCCCTCATGAGCACACAGAAAACTCCCACAGGCAAGTCCTAGGAGTAGAGGGGCTATGCTGGGGGGGGTATGGGAAATATCAGTCACTGTGGGACTGCCTTTCCAGGTTCAGGAGTACAACATTAAGCACAGCTGACACTTCAGTTTCTCTTAGCAGTATTTTGAACAGCTGGAACAATTGTACTGGAATGCGTTCCGAGCAGGTGATTTGTGACCATGAGTGGCACTGATTGGATTGGAATCCCGCAATACATGAAGAAAGCCCATTTTAATGAGTTCATTACAAATGAGCAGGTTTGTGCATTAATCTGGAGATAATGCTAAGGAGATGTTTTTAAGAAGTATTTTGGAGTGATTCAACTGTTAAGAGAAATGTATGACTCTTCTTCAGTGGTATGTGAATACCTGGAGACCTGTATCTATATATATATATATATCCAAAGGTTCTCCAACAAAGACCATACACCAATCTCCATGTCAACAAATAATTGCACATTTTAAAAGCCTATAAGAACTGAATGTGAATGGATATGAAACAAAAAGACTTCTTGGCGACAGGAAGTAGAAAACTGAAAAGGGGTTGAGAGATTAAAACTTTACTGTCCAGTCTCCCGGAAACCTTTCGGCTACAGTTTCTCAAATCGGGCTTGCCAGGCATTTCCAGGCAGTGTAATTGACTTTTCATTGTCAAATGCATCATTGGTAACCTTGCCCCGGGTACATGCAGCACATTGGAGGATAAGGGTGAGTGGGTTGGGGGTTGGGAATGTAGTCGTTACCTAGTGGAGTCTGCCAACATGAAAAGGGAGGGATGCAAGCGGCAAAAAGAAGGAAAGAAAGGAACAAACAAGACATGAGATGAGATTTGGAAGAGTTACGACTTGCGTTAAAGATATGTCTACCGCAGAAATACTTGCAACTGTGTATTTGTGCCAGATGAAATGAACCACAGTGGAACAAACAGTACTACATTTTGGCCTCAGATTGTATAGATACATTAAATACCAATTGTACCAATAGTTAGGTCATATATTTACACTGGATCAGCTGTTTAACATGCTGTACTGTTCTCTTTTTTTAACTAAATGATTTCATTTGATTTAATTCACTGATTTTACTCAATTTACATATGCATGCCGTAATTACCAGCTTTCCATTTAGAGCTTGGCAGCACACAGGCTATATTTTAATATTCAGAAACATCTGCAATACAAAATATGTCTGAAGGAGAATTTCTAGCACACCGAGTTGACTATTAATGACAACACTCTAGGGACAGAGTTCACAAACAGTCAGACTAAGAATAAAACTTTTGACACGTGACATTATGTAATGGCATCATCAGCACATTTTCAGAGTCGTAAAGGGAAACAGTCCAGCTCTGTAACACCTCATTTATACTGCACCAGCTTCCAGGAAAAAAACATTGTCCAGCAATATGATGCATTATTTTCATATTATTATAACATGTTTAATAGTAAAAGATGAAGATGGTTATTTCAATGTGAACAACGCTGTAAAAACGCCACGCCTTATGTATTGTTGCGTAATGACCCCATCACTGGTTTAGCCAATCGCAGAGCTCAGAACAATCCTGCAAAGCAAATCATTTTTCTAAATTGTGTTTACATACAGACTACGGTTCTTGCAATGAATTTTTTACACTTTGATCATACATTGGTTGTAAATTGTGCTTGTTGCTTCCTGTTATTTCCTGTTATTTGCAACTCTTTCAATAATGTGCAATGTGTGAAATGTCAAATCTGGCCTTTGCCTGCTGGGTTGTGAAAAGATTCATGCTGGCAATTGTGTGGCTTTGGTCACTGTTGTAATTGGGCCAGTGGCTTTGTGGCATTAGGTGGAGAGGAAAGGTGATACGGAAGAGATAATATTGTTTGCTTTCTTTTCGCAAACAAACTACATTTACACCTGTGACCAGCGCTGGGCGGATTTGTCCTGTTCTAGCCCCCGCCACAATGGGCATTTCAAAGCTGCCATATGTTCAACGTGGCTGAACTCGGAGCGTGGTTGCAGTGGCAGGAAGACTTAAAGAGAGGAGATGCGTTTGCCCTCGTGTTGTCGATGAATAATTCACACGTGATGGTGCCTGTGGGACCCCAGACTTCTCCAGCTGAGAAATGCGATTATAATGCGATTAAATGCGCCTCCAAACATGCAGGCGATTAGAACTTCATCAAATGGCACATCTGAAGATCCTTACAGTTTCTGGGCTGTGACGTGGGTTGTGGTCAGGGAAACTTGTCACCTTACCTGCAAGCGCAGATGCTCTAGCTAGTTTTTTTTTTGTTCGTTTTTTTCAGATTTTTTCCCGTTTTCCCATCAAACTCACCGCCCATCCTCCGGGTCAAGCCAATTCCCTGAGGCCACCGCCTCCTCCGAGACGGAACTCGCCCACCTACTTCTGGAGGCAACCTTTGCGCTTCTCAGCGAGTTCGTGCCGGCTCCCCCTTCCCCCTGGGGCGCACAGCCAAATGCCGCCCCCGATCGGGGCGGTCTGGCACAGTCAGGTTTCGAACCGGGACCGCAATAGGCAGCTCACACTCACAAAGCACCAGTCACTGCGTTAGACCGCTATGCTATCCGAGGCCCCAGCGCCACAAGTTTTAAGTGAGTCTTAAGCCCACTCACAGGCCTCTAACCAGCCATGCTCATTTCGATGTTCACATCGCATGTTATTCAACGCCTTCCTGATACTGCAGGCTTAATACATCAGATGCCTCAACTGAACGCTGACATTCAACAGAACTACTTCCCCGGACTGCTTTGTTTTAGAGCAGAAACAATCCAAAGATTGCTGCTCACAAGAAAACACCTTTCAGGCTGTCAACCTCCCCATTCGCACTTTAAATGCACCATTTTACAAGCTCGAGTTGCATCAAGGGACTGACAATTAGTTACAAATCACTTAAATCCTGCTCAAACGTACCCAACTCATAGAACTTGGGGGGGTTAGAGGAAAATAGTTAAAGGCAGCTCCTCCTCTCCAGTTGGCCCAGGTCTCCTTTTAATAAGGCTGCTGTACCACTCCTGTCTGAACCAAGAGCCCCTGTGAGTCCCCGTCAGCAAGTACCAGTCTCCCCACACCTGTGACTCCGGCCCCCATGGCCTCTCCCAGGATCCATCTGCAATCTGTTATTACAGGAACACCCTCCCCACCCCCAAGAAAAGGAAGCTTTAATAATGCGGGAGACACAGAGTGATATTGATTGGCTGGAGGTGACAGAGACACTTCGAAACCCGGTGGGAGCCGAATAAAGAGCAGCGCCGGATTCAAATTTCCTTCCGTTTTTTTTCTTCTTTCTTTTTTTTTCTTTTCACTCAATGAACATTTCCGTAGCTGGCACACAAAAAGAATAACAGTGTTTGTGTTAATAAAAGAGAAGTGAAGGGAGAAACAGCACAGAGGACACCGAGGGACCGGGGACTGGAATATGAAACTTCTGTCTGTCATCTGACTAATTCAAGCTGAGCCAATTCAAATGCTGCCAGTATCGCTCTCAAACTAATGGAACCTTAAGCCAGGTCCTAATGCAGCAGGCTGTGGATAAGGATCTCCTAAGAATTGCTGGCTTAAAATTGCATAATTACTCAAATCTTTGTGACAGGTCAATATAGCCCCATATCGGAATAGCACTGTCCCAGCTTCATGTGCAGTATTTCGGTGATGGCTTACTTTGGCTAGGATGGTTTCGTGGGGACGGACAGTGCACTATGGGCATTCATATTGCTTTCAGTAACAAAAATCTAATACTGCTCTTAGACACGCATGTCCCTGGTGACATACAGTTTAACACAGACAGGCACAGCTCAAGATTCAGCCTTCACTTCCGATGGATTGTGAGTGACCTGTCCTTTGTGTTTACCTGTATGCACATGGTAACTGAAAAAAAATCAATTTTTTTTCTTACCTCTACCTCTACTTTTACTTCTGCAGCTTGTTTGTAATTTGATTATATTGCAACATCAGCAGACAGGCAGAGCTTGTCGCTGCAGCATTGCTTGTTTTATGGCTGTCTCAGCTTTCTTTCTGACTGTGCTGTTCAGTGCCTTGAGTGTGGGGGACAAAGCGCTTTACAAATAAAATGTTTACTCACTCACTTTCCTACCTCGCCACTATGGCCTGCTTGATGACATCCAACCACTCAACACACTTAGTTTTATACTGTCCCACCACCTGAGCCTAACTCCCTCCAGTCCTATTACACACGTGAGGACACGCCTCCTCCACTTGCCTGTAGCTTCCTGTGGTTTGGGGGGGGTGGAGCTTGCTGGTGTGGGGGCGTGACCTGCTGGTTGGCCTCGCCCTCGCCCTCTGATAGGATGCCCTTCCTGGCTTCCGTAGGAGAGAGGTTATCAGTCTGCGGGCTTGTGACAGGTTCTGTGCTCAATCCGGTGTTGCTTTCTGTATGCAGTGACTTTGTTTGCCTCTCTCTGCTGTGCTAATGCACAACATGCTGTTGTGGTTTTGATCAGTGAATGGACAGTAAAAGGTCATTTTAACTTGGAATTTGTAACGTAGAGGTAATGCTGCCAGTAACCACCAGGGGGCACACTGCTATGCCCTGGGGTATTGCTCACCCTTCTCCTTCACGCGAGAGTGGCAGCGTGGCGCACACATGGCAGAAGGTAAGTGAGGTCAGCTGGCTTCCACGCAGCCAAGTAGTGCAGGTCCTTGGAGAAGGACACTAATGAGCAGCTTTCCTTTTATTTACTGGCAAATCCCTTTCTGTCTTTTACTCGCTAGAAAAACTAGCTACAAAAGCACTCTTATGTATCTCATTGCCCTTAGGAGCGTAACTATTAATGATGGATATATCGAAGAACAATTGACCCATTGAGCAAGCTGTCAACTGGCTTGCCAAGCCCCTGCCAAAATGTAAGAAATGGGCTCAGTGAGTGTCAGAACAGAAGTGCACATAAAGGTACTTTAGAGGGCCGTTCACCGGCCGAAGGAAACAGCGCTAAATCTGTATGTGATGAGAGGTAAAGAAAACCCATGACCGCCAGACAATGAAAGCCAACCTTAAATATAACAGAGCAGATAACGGCAAACATTATCTTCCCCAGGAAACATTTGGCTCTGCTGGATCCCTTCACATAGGAAGTAAAACTGCTTCCACAGCCAAATGACCTCTTTATGGCTGTGATCTTGACTGCAATCAAAGGACTGGAAATGCACTTCTGTCATCTCACAGGACGACTTATTGGAGCAAAAAAAAAAAAAAAAAAAACTTAAATCAGCAAATTAATTTGTGCTTAATCCTGCACCTGGAGCTTCCCCAAAAGAGCTCAACATGCAGATGAAGGACATTCGGAAATACGACCTTCAAACCGTACAAGATTTCCCCGAGCTCGGATCAAACTCCAGCACAACCGACCCGTGGCAGAGACACACCTTGAGACGCCTCCTGTTCTGACCTACTTTCCCTCCCGCCTGTGATTGACTGTATTCAGGCGCACGCCAGCGAATCATACGGAGCCTGAACACCGATCGCCCTCTCCGCTCCAGCTGGGGTGCAGTTTTAATAGAGCACGGATAGACTGAGGAAGGGACGCGCGGCAGGTTTCTGCTGTGTGCCGATGGAAGAAAGTCATGCTAGTAGGCACAAAATGGCCGCCCCGTTTGCTATGTGCAGATATTATTGGCAGCTCTGTGTTTGAAAAGCCTTTCTGAAACATCTCAGGCCCCTCTACCTACACGCTCCCCAGGATCTTCAATCTGGTAGTCTGCTCACCCCTGACAACCATCTCCATGCACTCGCCCACGAGGAGCACTGCCACACAAAGCCCCCCCGCCGCCCCCCTCCAGGGAGCAGCCAAGATTGGCCACCTAATTTACAGGATCAGACCCTTGTCGTGCTCATGTCACCCGTCTCCCCTTTAGTGTCACAAATTCATTTTATTAGGCTCAGGACACTCTAGGCACCACTTCATTGCGAGATGACTGGCAATAATACAAGAGGTCAGTCATAGCGCACCGTTTTAATTATTCAATCGTGCGCAGATGACAGAAAATAAATCATGCAGACTATAAGGAGCAAGTCTGAATGTGCCAGACGTTTCCTCTGTTAATGAACCAGCTGACGAATTCTCCAAATCTCAATTACATTCAAAGAATGACATTTTATCAGGCTGCCGAAGTCCTCACCAACTTCACAGCAGACAATTAGCATGGTGAAGAAAGAGAGATAATGATCTTTGGGAGGTAAAAAGAAAAAAAAGAACAAGGAACCCAAGAAAGAAAAAGAAAATGGGGTTTTATTTCTTGTACACTAGCATGTCGGGCTAGTTGCATGTTAGAGATGGGGGGGGTATGTGCGGATGCCCAAAAGGGTGAAGGGGTGCGAGATGTGCCCGGTCTAGGCCATTACGGCATGATGAGGCTGCCATTTTCACCAGTGTACTGCAGTACTTTTTTTTTTGGGGGCTGTCATATTCTTAAGTCACACAATTCATCATATCCACACTCCAATCTCTACCCAGAGGGGGTTGATAATTAGAGCCAAAATGCCAGATTATGCTTCTCTAAGCACAATTAAAAGATGGGACTCGGGATAGACTTAGAGGCCATCTTCAGCTATTTACTGAACACCTGAATATGCAGAATTCAACATTTAGAAGTCCAAATCGCTCACATGTTTTCTGCTGAGATGACAGCAAAAAATAAATAAGTCGTGCGGTTGGAACACGAGTATCCTTGTGGCACAGCGATGGACCGGAGCGGCGGAGACAACGTGACTCGGACATAAAAAGCCCCCTCAGAGCGCCGCCGGCTGTGGTCTCATTTACACCTCAAATCTGCTCGTTAAAGAGCCCAATCACCCGCTATCCATCGCGCCAGGCGGATAATGACCGGTAATGCAAGGAGTTCCAGCAGAGAGGGAAACGGGGGGGGAGGGAGAAAAAAACAGGATAAGGTGCTTATGATAATTCATAAGTCTTTCTTCTCCTTCTAATCTGTGACAGATTAATGTGTATCGCTTTCGCAATTTTGTCCTGCCATTTCCAGGTGCAATTTATTCATGCGGCTCAATTACCACTTCAATCGATTCAGACTGAGGGTGACATATTGTTTTTTTTGACAGCACAAAGCACTTCTGGCAGTACATTCCCCACCCTAGTAGGAAGGGAAAGCATCTTCTTCGAGCTGGTTCACAATTAATTGAATTAATGGGTGATTGATGTGGCAAAGCAAAACAAAAGAGTTACTGCAGCGATAAGGGACCTCAGCCGTCAACATAAATAGCATTTGTCTTCTCGGCAATTAGACACCGACTCAATCATTTTTTATGGTGTAAGTCGTACAAAAGCCATAAAAATATATTCAGTAATCCCATACAAATCAGATAAGTCTCTAAGATACCTGTCATCCTAGTTTACTGCGAGAAACGCCACGAGAGATGTGTGAACTTTGTTATTCAAGCATCCACATTGCATATACTCCGCTATTGACTTTGTATTGACATGATGTCAAACACGTGTGTGTGTGTGTGTGTGTGTGTGTGTGTGTGTGTGTGTGTGTGTGTGTGTGTGTGTGTGTGTGTGTGTGTGTGTGTGTGTGTGTGTGTGTGTGTGTGTGTGTGTGTGTGTGTGTGTGTGTGTGTGTGTCTCTCTCACATGGCTGTGTGTGTTTCAGTAGGCTGCTTAAAATCAACTTGTACGTACTTGCCAACTGTTCATTGTCATTTTCAGCAGTTTGGGCCAGGCACGCAGGCTTTTAGTGAGCGGACTGCAAAGGGAAAATCTGCCTCTGTGTGTTTCGTCGTGGATACAAATAAAGAGCTGTTTTTTTTTTTTTCCTGCCCGCCATAGCGTTGAAGAAAAATGTCAAAGGCCGACCCCGGAGCAGGCCCTGTCAGTCTCCGGACGGTCGTCCCCTCTAATGAAACGCGGGGAGGGACGTGACAGGGCCCAGCGTCGGGGCTGACCGGAGGGGCGAGCGGGGGGCTGACAGCTCCTCAACTTCAGTACCTGGCTCCCGAAGCACCTCGATGCCCCCGCCACCCCCGTGTGCCCCTTCGCCCCCGCTAATGAACACGGTCCCGCCGTACGTAACGTGTAATGAACACACCTCACGAGCCCTTCTGCAGCATTGCGCTGTTGTTTAGCGGACATCCCGTGCAGCGTGCCGCGGCTTTCTTTGTGCACACAGGCGTTAAAAGCGAACATAAAATAGTGCAATGTGGGCATCTCCATTATATACTAGCTTCTTATAGTACCCTGGGTTCTGATTTAGGCGCGTACTAATGTGTAAAATGCACTCGACAGAATAAATCCCTTCTAAGCAAGTTATAATAATGAAATAAAATGAAATAAATAAATAAAATCGCCAGTGCCTGAAGAGCCATTAGCCGCACCCTTGAGAGAGTATAAATAGGACAGACGAGATCGGCGAACAACACTTTACCACTAGACTAATTAAACCAAGAGAAGGTGAGACTAGCGATATCTGCCTCATTATAAATGAAGTGGCAATGCCATGAATTTAAAACAACGCTCTCTCCCCCCCCCCCAAAAGACACCTACTTTAAATACACCAGCGGCCAGGGAGAGTTAACTCTGGGAATGGGAGATGTTACAGAGCTCTGTCGAGGTGCGGGCAGTCGCGGAAACGGACAGAAGGCGCGAGGCGGCCCGGTAAGCGCGGAGTCACTGACGTTTGTTATTTCAAAGCTGCAAACGAAATTCATCATCTCCTCCTGTCTCCGTCTCCTTCGTTCCGCACCCCCCGGCGTCGAGATGTCGGGCGTGCTTGAACATGTGCAGCAAAGCTGTCCAGAGCCCTGGTCCAAGAGAGTACTGCATTGTCATAACATTTTTTTGGTTTCGTCCATAAATCCTTAATTACTCATTTGGGTCAGTCCCTTTCCACAACTGGGTCCAGTCCCTTTCCACAACTGGGTCACTCTATAACTGATGCTTTGGGAAAATATATGGGAAAAAATAAGTATATGTGTAAAAAGTGAACATAAAATCAGTTGTTGTAACCTATACTTAAAGGGTGGCCAACCCTGGTCCTGGAGAGCCAGGATCTCATGGCTTTTGTTCTTCTGCTTAAGATCAGTGACCAATTTAGACCCAAGAAACCAGGTGAGGTGTCCTAGTAACAAGTAAGCAATTGATCAAACAAGTCCTGAGTAAAAAAAACTGAAAGCAGCACGCCCTGTGGCTCTCAAGGAACAGGGTTGACCACCCCTGTTCTAATTCCTATGTCCAATGATTTTGTGACAATGAGGTGGCCAGCTAATAGCCCAAAGAGGACTATAGCCCACAGCGTCAGTGTACCAATGGGGAGGGGGGTGTAGCTGACCCCCATGCCTTCACTGTGCTCCCCTTATCCCGTCCTTTTCTCAATTTGTTTCAGATGTTTTAGCAGTTTTTCTCCCATTTTAGTGGCCAATTATATGCTCTATTTCTTTCGATTCACCCTCCCCCATGAACCCACTGCTCGTCAAAAGGTAATTCCCAGAGGCCGGCGATGATCCGCCTCCTCCGAGACGGAACTCGCCCGCCTACTTTCTGGAGACACCCTTTGCACTTCTCGGCGAGCTTGTGCCGGCTCACCCTCCCCCAGGGGCGGACAGCCAATCGCTGTTCTGGCGCAGTCGGGTTTCGAACCGCGGCTGCAGTAGGAAACTTGCGTTCCCAAGCGAGTGCTTAGACCGTTACGCCGCCCCCTCCTCCTCCTCCCCCCCCCTTCTACCCTGGCACTGGGAGGTGCCTTCGTCAGCTTGTCTGCACTTGTTCCTCATAGTCTTTCTTGTGATGCAATAGTTCAGCACCTGTCATGGGAGGGAACTTCTGAGGTTGCTGATCTGTAGGTTCTAATCAATCAATCGATCTCTCAATCTTTATTTGGTACAGTGCCATTTACAAAAAGGTTGTCACACAGCGCTCTACGGTAGGCATCTGGCTGGACACTCATCTTCACTTCACTCGTCTTTGAATGAGGGGCCGTGACATTTATTGGCGATTTCCTGTGGCTGCTAGCAGAAATAGGCACAAGCCAGAAAGGGGCTTTTGAAGAACACCTACACACAGGCGCCGAGAGACATAACATCAGCCCCGGCACAATGGCTGGCAAGGGCTCTAAGCCCCCCACTTAAATCTTAAATGTGCTTCAATAAGCCGATTATTACAAGGTTATGACAAAACCCATAACCCCCCCGTCCCCCGTCCCCGTCCCCCTTCCTTTATGATAATTCATAAACAAGCTCGGTACAGCAAATGCGGCTCGCTTCTCAATCCGCTTCGAACACCTGCTCTGGAGAGGCGCAATCAGAAAAAGGGGTCGAAACAACCTGCCACAGTATATGAGCTAGCAGCTGTCGACGCCGCCTAGATGCTTCTTCTTATTAAAGTGATTACAGATAAAGAGGCTGTCCGCCTTGCCTCCTCCTGAAAGATATTACTTTCCTTGGCGTCTTTATTGCCGCCGTGTCTCTCGCGAGGCGCATGGGTGAATAAATAAGAAGCGGGTTCGGTCCGCAGTTCCGCTGCAGACACTGGCTCAGAGCGCACCCCGCTAGCCCCGGGACGGAGTGACATGAATAATCACCATGGGTTAGAGCCGCGCTGAGAGCATGACATGATTACCTGCGGCCTCAGGTACAGAGCGTGACGGCTGAGATCTTGGACGACAGCTACAATGCACATAATTGACCCTCGAAGCAATAGTCTCATAATTGAACAATTAACAATCGCTCGGAAATACGAAATCGGAATACTGGTACAATGAACGGATAGAGCAATAGGCCCACTTGTGGCGAGATGCGAACGTCACTGTGGAGGACCGGCCAGGAGCCGTAGCAGGCAGTGAGTTAAATCTTGGTGATTGGTGTGGGAGGGGTGCGCCCCACCGACCCCGACACACGCACACACACATTGGAATTAACAGATGCAGTGCTTACAGTAACACCAACCTGGATCGCTCTACGAAACAGAGGCAATAAAATGCCCGACAGCAGGTTTCAATCATGCTCGTTCATCATTCCTAATTGCCAGACGGAAAGTGATACCGCATATCATTCTCCCTCTGTGAAGCAAGGGACAGAGAAATGCTGCTGAGAGAAAAACTACCTAATTAAGTAGGCAGTTTCTTCTGAAAACAAATTTGCTTTGCATTCACTGGTCAAAGTCACAATAATTTGGATTTTTTACATACCTTATCAACATGTAAACAATTTACAAACTGTTTTTGGATCGAGCACTTCCCTCCAGTGTTGTAACTATTACTTTACATTTACATTACATTTGACATTTTAGGCATTTAGCAGACGCTCTTATCCAGAGCGACTTACACAGTTTACATTTCTTTACCTACAATGCATTTATACAGCTGGATATTTTACTGAAGCAATTCAGGTTAAGTACCTTGCTCAAGGGTACAACAGCAGTGCCCCACCTGGGAATTGAACCTGCAACCTCTGAGTTACAAGCCCAGCCAGCCCTAACCATTACACTACACTTTTCACTCAGAAACACGGTGTACATGTTTTAAGTCTTCTATATAGGTGTTCTATGTAGTCACAATTTTCTTCGTTCTGAAATCCTGATTTTAAACAGACATTGCACTGAATGGTTCACTGAATAGGATTGATGAGGAACAACTGCAAGCCACCCCTCCCACACTCCCCAGCAGCACTGTTAACCAATCAGTGCTCAGCAGGTGCATATGAAGTGCTCATGTGCTAAGTACAGGTCTGGGATCAGTGTTAAAGTGGGAGCATGGATCGAGGGAGAGGGACTGTTGCTTCACCATGCCTGAGTATGTTATTCTCACCCATGTATGAGGTGGTTGCTCTCCCAGTAGGAGTGCATCTCTGGGATCTCCTGGAACACGTGGATCGTGCCTCCAGCTTAGTAACAGAAAAACTATTTGCCTCAGGCAGTTTAATCATATAAAGCAAACTCGTCACTAAAACTCAACCACTGACATCTCAGTTGCATTTAGGTGGGGGGTGGGGTACTAGTACAGCCCCCGTTCTCCTGTCCAGGAGCTAATGCAGATACAAACTGCACCTCTTTATCAAATCTCTGCAGTGTGTCCCAACTCAAACCTTTAATAACAAGGCACCCTCTTGGCAGGATTGCACTTAAAAACAGCAGAAGTTACGTTCAGGCATGCATCATCCTCAGACTCATGTGGTAACACTTTTGAATATGGTGCAGCTATAAATGTTTAATGAAGTAGTAATAACAGGATCATGCATCGTTAGGAAACGCAATGTTTATGGCATTTCAAACAAATGGGAGGACACGGTCGCCAAATTAAAACCTTTTTAGAAAAAGCTGCAACACAGACTGTTGAGATGGGAGTATACCATGGCAACTCCTTCTTTAGTACATATGTAGCAACACGTATTAATGTTGGAAAAACATAAACGGTGTATTGTCAGTTATATTTCTATACTGATTGAGCAGCCTGGCCTTCACCTCGTAGCTGGGAAAGAGATGCCACACAGATATACAGAAAAAGATTTGATGCCCACCAGTCCTTCTCCTCAAACTAATAATATTCATCAGCACAGATTTCATGCTTTCAAAGAACTAGAGCTGATTGTTTCTTCAGCAGATAATCCACAGCTGAGCTATTCAGCAGGTAATACTGAGCTAGCACTTCATGCATAAAACATGCCCATTCATAGTGGCTACTGCTGAACCTGCACAGTCAGCTCTAAGGTGCTTGGGTGGCATTTTCATGCTATGACTGTAGTATGGCCCATTGCATTTATGCGTTTCCACATCACAGTCATCTCCATCTGTAGACAACAGTCTGAGCTATGCTTCATCGATAATGGTAAAAAGAAAGGTTACTGGTCTTCAAGACTGCAGATCACTAGGTCATGAGATCACAAAACACCAAAATGCATTTCTTGTGACTTCGATTTTATTAAGTGCAGCAATAGGATTTAATCAAATTGTAACACAAAAATTGGGTTATATAAAGTACAATGCTGTCAAAGTGTATTGGATCCTTACAATTTATAGCTTATTACAGTACTTTTTTTGTACTGTTCTTACTGTGTACAACACCCATCAAAACAGGGTTTCAACTGAGTTTCAGTTTCAGTTGAAACTGCCTTGTAGCGAAATAGTGTCACCATGCGATTTAAGTGAGTCCCACATCATGCGGGCACAGATTAATTGATTCAATCATGTGTATGAGAGATTGGTGGATTTGTTTAATGCAGTTGAGGAGGTTTCTGTGAATTGCACAGAATTGAACTGTTTCCACAGAAATGTGTATTGATCCCCAGAGTGGAAATTCATTTTGCTGCCAGCAACAGACATGAAAATCAATTAATAACACATAATTAATATAGACATACAAAATGAAATACAAGTATCACATTAAAGCTGCAACTTATGAGTGAATGAATACAGGGGGTACATTAAAGCGTATTCCTTGTCCATTCCGGTAGCTTCGTGACAAGTGACGGTAGCGCACCTGCAGAAAATAGGTTGGTTTAAGAAAAATAAGTGACCTGTGGGTGTGGTGAGGGTTTGGTTCATTATGGCCAATCGGATCAGCTTTTTACTCTTTAATACCTTTGCCATAGGGAACTGGCAATTTCAAATGAAGAGTAAGTGTCATGGCTTGCGGAGAGCAAGTTATAAGACTTGCTTTCACTACAATAATATGGAGTACATAATTGGATGGCGTATCATGTGGCAGTACTAAACTAATGTGAATGTGTATCTGTTTCCTACTGAGAAAAGAAAGCAAAAGACGCTTTAGTTTAGTTTAGTTTGTGTATTTTCATCAAGGCCACATATATTAAAGCGTGTTTATTAAAGGAGCACTCTGACCAAAATCCATAATTTTATGATGTACTACTTACTATATATTTTGTCGATCGGTATACATGGCGTTGTTGATACTTTTACTTTTATGTCAGTTGTGTTGTGAGTTGTGAGCCTCCAAATGGCAAATATAATGGGAGTCAATGGTAAAATAATCCACAAAGACAAACTACGCACCAAAATCACTCACACAACTGTAATTTGTGTTGTTTGGCTCAGCTCGCTTTGGGACATGAAAAGACAGGTTCTGAAGAAGCAGAATGTCTGAAAAATTATTGGTGGTGCAGATGAAGCCCACTAAGGTCAAATGTTTGTGCTGCAGCGAGTGGGATCTGGCCGTGAAAAAGGTAACTATGTACTGAAAAAGAGACATCCATTGATACCCGAAGGTATCACTCCCTACACCCCAGCCAGACCCCTCTGCTCCGCCTCCTCTGGCAAACTGACTGCCCCATCCCTCCAGGCGCCTGGCAGCCGCTCCTCGCGGTCTCGCCTCTTCTCTGTCCTGACCCCTCGCTGGTGGAACGACCTTCCACAATCGGTCAGGACCGTGGAATCACTTGCGATCTTCCACAAGAGACTCAAAACCCACCTTTTCAGACTCCACTACCACTGAATTCTGTACATTTAGGTAATTGTCATCACCACTGCCTACTTGCTCAACACTATATACCCCTGCTTACTCCATTTAATAAAATAAAATAAAAAATATATACTAACCTTTTCCTTCCCAGTGTTACAGGTATGGTACGCAGCTGCCTGCAATGATGTCTATCGCTGTATTACTGCACTGATCTCTTGCGCGAACTATGATTGTTCCTACCATGTATTTATGCACATCTTGTAAGTCGCTCTGGATAAGAGCGTCTGCTAAATGCTTGAAAAAACATTAAAAATTGCAAACAAATTATCACACACAAAACTGAACAGCGGATAATGTTTTTATTGACACACACCCTATTGCTGACCATGAAACTACCACGAAACGGGGGAAGGCGAGAAATATTGTGTTTGCAATGGCCGAAACTAGCAACTACACTACCATCCAGGTGCGTTTTCACTACCATCCTCCACAAAAAAGAGTCCGTAGTGATGTGGAAAGTAAACATGGGCCTGATACTGTAGGCCTGTGCAGCTGGGAGCGCAGCGGACCTCTCACCAGCAGATGGAGTTCAGCACATTGTTGCTGAGAGGGTACTCCTCCCTGTGTTGGTATTGGACCCACTTCTAGATGCCATGGACCACGCTGGATGGCCAGGGAGAGCCTAAGCATAGCCTCCGTTCAAGGATCTATCAGTTTGGGGAGCAGTTGGGTGATGTGACCGTTCTCTGTGGCACACAGGAAGTGACACTCATGAGTTCATCAGTTGTCTGTGCGGTCTAAGGTTGCCGTGAAAAAACTGGACTCCCTGCCAGCGGATTGAAGAACTTAAATAGTCCCATAAAATATGCATTGGCACCCCCAGAACTGGGGTGGTTCATTCAGTAGACACTCTCCATGTACACTTCTAAATCCATCCCTTTGGCCAATACTCAACACAGAGCATTTGGTGACTAAATCATCACTCCCAATGTTACATATTTAGGTGTATGTGACAACAACCTATTTGCTAAATCTGATTTATTGCAGAAACTCACTGGGAAGACACAGAGAAAGCTCATACTGAGAACACATGCACTATTGAAGAGAAGATAAAAGTAGCCTACATTCATTCCCATCATTAATCTTGCCCAGAAACATTTATGGGTGTAATTAAAATAATCTGAAAACAACAAAAGTGATGGATAAATGTATTGCTTTCTGTGAAATGCAAATTTAGGAAGACAAAAAAATGTTCAATTGATGCCGCAGCCCACTGAACCCCTATTTACTGACAACCCTACATTTAGAGTAATTTGGTATAAAGGGAATTCAATTTTAACTCAAGTCAAATGTGTTGCTGTGGCACTAATACCTTGTTCCATATGGTGTCAGAATTTATGAGGAGAACGTCATTCGCAGCATTTCAGAAAAGGTGATGATACCTTGATCTTGCAAAAACTTACATCTTGCAGTCACTTTCATGTTTTTTGAGTGAAATGCATATTCATCTCAACATATTCACCTGACACACTCAACTTACAAAGCTTTATGAATACATTCACTGGGAGTGGGAACAAAAGATAGCTGGTCTATACTCATAGGTAATGTCATTGTCCACGATGATGCCTGCGGTCAGATGTGGACATTTCATTGCCAGATATGGCTCACTGAAAATGCTGTACGGTACAGAGCAGGCAAGTGTGGTTTCATTCTCTGGAGGTTGATTGCTCTTGCTTGGTCGGTCACTTTGCACTTGTTCATGCTTGAGAAGCTATTTTGATTTTTGGGATAGGATTTTGGCCTTGAACTCTAAAACAGTACGTGGATTTGGTCCTAAGGTCTAAACTTTTGTTGCCATTAGGGGACAGAGAGGGAGGGAATTTTCCACTTTTTCCTCTAGCTACAGATAATTTGTTAAATAGCTAATCGGTCTATTATATTGAGCTTACAATAGTTTTTGTGGTTTTTTGCCCTCTCAGGAGCAAATCCAAGAGCAGGGAAATATTAGTTAACTAGCTATCTTTCTCTTAACTTAAAGCGAGCATTAGGGTAGGAAGTAACCAAATTCGGTTGGTTACAAACATACAGACCTGGCTAAGTTAGCTACAGTATAAGAAGGGATTTGTTGCCATTCCTGGTTTCTGCACCTGACTGTTTGGAAGCACCTTGATGTGATTTGTAATTGTATTTACTTAGTGTCTCTGTCTCGACAGTAATTATTTCAGGCACAGGGAGAGTCAGATTGATATAGTTAGTGGTTAAAATGTGGCCATTGGCAGTGCATTGTGAGTGTTGCAGGATGATTGCATTTTGTGGAGGAAAACCTCCAGGATTATTTTGTCTACAACCATTGCTGGGTTCTGGAGCATCTCAAGAGCAAGATTTTTCATCTCAAAGCCTAACTTGTTAGACTTGACTGCTCTCGGGAGTTTGTAGAGTCCCAAGAACATATTAGTATTCCCGTTAGAAAGGTTAGCTTGCGCACTGAGGCCAGGGAGGGGGGACTTTCCAGAGCAGGTAGGGAGAGAGAGTTAGGTGATGGTAGGGCATAAGTGTAGAAAAGGGCGTGCACATGCAGGGGAGGCATCTCCATGGTTTGTGGGGTCCAACCAATTCCAGCCATTGCAGGAAGAGGATCTAGCCTGGTCCTCTGGGAGTGGGAGGACTGATGAGCCCCAGGGCACCTGGTGGCTACACCACCCAAGAAAAGGGAGTTAATTATAGTGGGGGACAAAATTATTAGAGGTGTAGATAGTATAGTCTGTTTGCAGGAAAAGGAGTCTCAGGTGGTATGTTGCCTGACTAGTGCTCAGGTTGGAGACCTCCTGGGACATGCGGACAAGCTCCTGGCCAGAACTGGGGTGGATCCAGTGGTCAGCCATGTTGGAGCCAACGACATAGGTAAGGGTAGGTTTGAGGTTGTGCAGGACACATTTATAGAATTAGGATGAAAGATCAGGAGCAGAACCTCCACGGTGGTCTTCTCTGGAATTCTGCCATAATTTTATATGGAGATTTAACACGTAGCTACAAACCTGGTGTAGGAAAGATTGGTACAGGTTTATTGGGTACTGGGACTCCTTCTGGAACAGGGGTGACCTGTACAAGCATGATGGGATATACCTGAACCGGAGGGGTACAGCTGCATTGGGTCGGCGTATGCTCAGAGTAGGGGAGGAATATTTAAACTACAGACTGCGGGGGCATGGAGGGAAATTAGTTGTAATATTAGGGAGGCACAGACTTCCCAGATGGAAGATAACAGGGTAAGCTGTAATAATACCTGTAAGGATATAATTACATTTCGAGTATAATGTTAATAGAGGTGCTTTGGCACAGTTAGGCATGGAAATGGATGAAAATAAAAGTATGTGTAATATACTCTGAAGTTCCAGTGTTTAAATGCTAGAAGCATAAAAAGTACATTTTTGGTACTGGAGACTGCCTTGTTCAATGGGAGTTATGACATTGTTGGGATTACAGAGACATTTCTTGGTGCAGTGGACGGGGATGAATATAATGTTGAGGGGTACAAATTGATCAGGAAGAATAGAACAAATAAAATATGTGGGGGTGTGGCCCTTTATGTGAAAGAAGATCTTAATCTGCAGGAAATTCCACGAATTAACTCTTTATTTTTTTAGTCCACCCCCTATTTTTGCCATTCATGCCTATTTGGACATACCCAAATATAACAGTTCATAGCTCAAGAACTGTGACAGACACATGCCTACATATAAATAATATAACAAATGTGTTTAGCCAAGACAAAATTGCACTTCTGGCAATTGTCTGCCCTCATTGCACAAAACTATTTAAAGTGTCATTTAGTGTTCTTGAGTCAGGCAACACAGGAAAAGCTATAGGTTATTTTGGTTGAGCCAGTCATTGAAGCAGTCCTTCTTCGCTACAAAGCACAAGGGCACCTCACAGGACATGAACTTGATTGGTGTCTTCTTTTGACATTTCTACCTACTAGCTGTAGTTCAGTAGCTACTCAAAGTAAAGGGGATCCTGGCCATCAAAACAGGTCTTCTTTGGGGCTATTGGTATTGTAGAACCAAATAATACATTCAAATAAGCTAAGAGAAAAGTATAAAGAGTTTTCCAAAACTCTTGAAAACTCACTTTCTTCAATCGTGTGCATCTTCATTAGCATCAAAATGTGCGCATAGCACATTCATGATAGTAAATGCAAACCAAAAGAAACCTTATGTCATTGTAAAACATAACCCATTGGCTAGAATCATAGACAAATTTCAGCATATATGGAGGGAAGTAGTATCAATTATACCCCTGGATCATGCCACATGATCATATTACTGGTGGTGCTGGTTGCCATTCAGGGGGGGCTGTTTTGCCAATACTTATCGGAGAATGACGGGTGTGGGCTTATTTTGTAGCAAAGATTTACCATCGTGAGGATACAAAACCTACTCATATATCTCGTAGACCCAGGAGAATGACATCTTTGCTGTTGGCGACACAAAGCGCATAGAAAACATTGGAACTCTCTCGATTTGGCTTTCTCTTGTGACAAAAAAGGGTCACTACTTTTGTTCGTTAGACCCTTACAGTGATCAGGATGCCTACATTAACAACAATCGGTCATATTTAAGATATTTCTGACTTCTAGACTTCACCAAAGGTAAGGTGAAGGTTCTCCTAGAGTACCCTGCCTTAAATCAGTACTTTTTTTTGAGACATTGCAGTTGACCTGAATTGGCATGCATTGTTGAAAAGATGAGATTCCACCCCCTCTGTGCATATAACACATGTCCGTATTTTCAGTACATTTAACCGTAATATTTAGAGGAGAACATGTTATGTGATGTAGATGGCCTGGCGGCCAGCCGGTGACAATTATGGGGTTAATGCTGAGTATGCTGTAGACCACCAGCTCTGGACAGCAACATCCATGCTATGCTCTATCGGGAACATAAAACAAGCTAGGAAGGAGAGACATTAATAATGGGCGACTTGAATTACCCCTCTATTAATTGGGAAGTAGTGTCAAGTCAGGATAAATGTGGAGGAGTATTTAAATTTTTTTGGTGCAGTCTGTTACTCAGCCTACAAGAGGGAAATCAATACTGGATTTTGCATAATAATCCTGACAGAATTTGCATCTCAGAAGTAGTGGAACCACTATTGGCAAGTGATCATAGAGCAGTTACTTTTGATATATTTTGTTGAGAGTTTGTCTCCTCTAACTCTAGAATTTTTAACTTCAGACAAACTGACTTTAATAAAATAAGTGAACATTTAAGTAATATAGATTGGGTAAAACTTCAAGATTGCAAAACTGAATGAAAAATGTACTAAATCTAAAAGGGTTATTGTAGATGAACAGTGTAAATTCATCCCCAAAATAAATAAAAATAAGACGAAAAAACTGTCTCCATAGTGGATGACTACATTTTTATGGGAGATTTTGAGGCAAAAGAAAAGACTGTATAGAGTATATAAAAAGGACAATTTGGAGAGAAACAAGGTAGATTATTGTAATATGCAGGCTAAGAAAATAAGGGCAGCTAAAAGGCACAAGATGCAAAAAGTAATCCTAAGCAGTTTTTTCAATATTGCTTTATAATAATAAGGATATTGCTAACACACTAAACAGTTACTTTGTTGATAGCTTTACCAGAGAAGAGGTTATAAATATGCCTAAAAGCATAGCTAATGTACAGAATGGACCTTCAGATAAGGGATGGAGAAGTACTAGGTAAAATGAATTCAGTAGGAATTACAGGAGTTGTTTCAGAGTGGATTCATAATTGGCAAAGTGTAACAGGACAAAGGACAAAGTGTAACAGTAGGAGGGGTCATATCTGACCTGGGTGCTGTGGGCAGTGGAGTCCCACAGGGATAATTGCTGGGGCCTATGCTCTTCCTTATTGACATAAATGATCCTGATAGGGGTGCTAGTACATTTGCAGATGATACTAAACTTGGGGGTTCAGCAAACCGTTTGGAATCGACTAAGATAATCCAAGAGGATTTAAACAAAATCCAATAATGGGCAGAAACGTGGCAGATAACATTCAATATTGCTAAATGTAAGGTTATGCACGTGGGAAATAAAAATATATGACAAGAGTATTTTATGGTTGGAAGAAAATGTGAAGGTGTTTAATTTGAAAAAGACTTAGGAGTTGTAGTTGATCAAAGACTATCCGCATCTAAGCAGCGCGTGGCAGCTGTAAGAAAGGCCAACAGGATGCTGGAATATATAGCAAAAAGTATTGAGTATGAATAAAAGGAGGTTATATTAATGTTACATAATGCCATTGCCCGACCTCACTTAGTGTACTGTGTGCAGTTCTGGGCACCACACTACAAGAAAGAGTACAAAAAAGTACAAAGAAGGGCAACTAAATTGGTATCTGGTATGAAAGGTAAAAGTTATGAGGAAAGACTTAAGATGCTCAATCAATTCAAGCTTAACAAACGGAGACTTAGGGGGGATTTGATTGAGGCTTTCAAATTTTTTAAAAGGGATTAACAAAGTGAACTACCAAAGATGTTTTAAGATAAGGTCGGTTAGCAGAACGGAAGGACAAGGGTGGAAATTATTTAACGGCAAATACCGCACGGATATCAAGTTGTTGTTTTTTTACACAGAGAGTTGTCGATGCCTGGAGCAGCTTGACAGGTCAGGTAGTCATTATGCATTCTTATGTTCTTATATAAATCATCTTTCTGCCTCACTTTACACAACTCCATTGCACTGGGAGATGGGTTGACCTAGCAAGAGAACCATGTCAAGAATACTGCATTTTTTGCATCACTGGACACATTTCAATGTCTGCTCATGAGCATACCCAATATGAAGGGAGTCTTAGATGTGTCATTACCCCAGCAAAAACCAGTCCTACCTGACAGGGTCCTCGCATGCCTCGAACGGCATCCTAACAAACTCACACCTCCCACTTTTCCACAGAGTGTATTTATTGCACAAGTGTTTGTTAGTCCTAAATATTTTGTCACAGAATATTTACTACACTGCACAATAACATTGGCTTTTTCCACGTACTTTGAACATAGGGCGATTAGAGGGCAGAGGGTAACCTTAATATAATAGCATTATCATCCGACTAATAGCATTATCTAAAGAGAAAATCATTACAACAAATTCAACATCGACAGTCTGTAATCTTCTTGGAAGAAAATGAAGACCGAAGAGTAATGAGAGAAGATCTCATTTAAGACAGAACGTAACGACTTCAAGATAGCAGAAAAAGTATCCATGGCAACGAGAGACAGGCTTTAAAGCGTCTACTCATTTCCGCTAATTTCCACCCCCATTAAAAGGCAGCTTACAAAATGGAAAAAAATATGATCTGCCAGGCACACATCATTCCTTACAATTGCGCCTCAGCATTATGAAACACCTTCAATAAACCAGCTTCAATCCTTCAGCTATCTGAAGCACTCAAACCCCCTGCACCCCCTGCCTCAAGAGAGACCACTTTGACTTAAGGATCTCTTCACAATGCAGAAAGACAACCTGTATGGGAAGCACTTAACATTTCATGGGGTGAAGTCTACAGTTATAGAGAGTGCAAAAAGGGTGAGAGAGCATTACGAACATGTACGGACAGATGCTATTGTGTGAAAAAGCTGATAATTCTCCCCTTTAAAGTGTCATAATTTTGTTTTCTCACTTGACCCCCCCCCACGACCCCGTGTTGTGTTGCGCATACAGGGGGCCTGCTACGGCCAGTCTCGCGGTAGCCTGGCGGCTACATCAAAGAGAAGCAGAACATCGGCATCAGAGCATTGGCAAACAGCCCTTGAAACAGAGAACAAGAGTGACACACCAGAGAGACTGTCGGCTTGTGTTGATTCGTTGTATTATTAAATATTGTGGCTTTTTGGTATCTGGCCATGATATACAACATAAATATCATATCAGTGTTGAGTGAAGCCCTGGCCTCTAAGTCATGGCAGAATAAGAAAGACTGAAAGTCAGTTATCAGGACCCCAACAGTCCAATGGTCATCAGTGAGGAGCACTCACACAGAGCTGCAGACTCTCTAGCACATTGGATAAACTAAATGCATAAATAAGCAATGAAAATATTCAAAATGCAATGAGGACGGCAGCGCAAGATATCCTGGTAGAGGCTGCCATCAGAGCACAGGAAAGCATCATGCAGGTTTAGTCAGTGGGGCAGAGTACTCACAACCTTGGACCTGCAGATGTCCAACAAACCAGAGAGGTGGGCATGCTGAAAGAGGGCTTTATGGAGATGGACCATCCCGAAGTCAATGTGCACCCTCAGCCCCTGGCGCTCCTGTGAGTTCCTGCCGTCACCACAGGATCTCTGGGAACACAGACACCCTCGATAGTCCAGGGGACACAGGGGAGTTTGGTTTTATACACTAGCGAGTACACCACCATGACAGTCTCCATCACTCCCACTCAGGACAAGAAGCATTTCCAACATTACTGCTACGTTCGAACGAGTCCTGAGCTATTGGCCTCCATGCACACTTCAACAAAACACCAGCTCCATCTGGTGGTGGTAAGTAGAATAATGTATTCGACGCTTGGCAGATTTTTGCGCATTTCCATTTTGTCTGACGTTTCACCACAAGTTTTTAAATCATGCAAAGCATGCAAAGCATTGCATTATGGTTCCATTTGTACAAATGATTTATCAAACAGAATCTGCCAGCCTGTATGACCATGGAGAAGATCTCTTCGGAGAAATCATAGGCACTGTTACCCTACTAATAATATTATCCACAGCAAGTCACCTCAGGGTAGATGTGGCACAAGCCCAAAACTATTGGGCTGAGAACAACTAGCAGACTTGAGGTTTTGTGCCAAACAGTCCATGCATTTCTGAGCTCTCATTGGACTCTTGCTTTAGATCATGGGTGTGTAATTGAAAGTTTTAAATTGGTAAAGCCAATATCTATATCAATATCAATATCTATACTTCCCATATAGCTCATATTCCCCTCTGAATAACACAGACAGAGAAACCATCAAAACACAAGTTAATACCATTACAAAATACAATGTGACTTAAACAAAGTGCTTTCCATCACGTTGAACATCAAAAGGCGGAAACATAACTTGTTGGTTAATGAATAGAGTATACATTGGAGTTAAAGGAAGACTACTACCATTACCATTTTTATTTTTGCATTTGGTCATTTAAAAGGTCTTCTCCAGGCTGACCTAGAGCAGTGGATCTCAGACCTATTCCTTGAGTGCCACTGCGTATGCTGGTTTTCGCTCCAACGATCAGTTCTCAGACCAATGCTTTCATTTTCTGTAATGTGCTGTGTCAAATGATTCCTTTTGCAAGAGCTTACAATTTAATTTTATTTACTGATAGACCTACAGCTGGGGCGGCACGGTGGTGCAGTGGATAGCACTGTCTCCGCACAGCAAGAAGGTCCCAGGTTCGATCCCAGCCAGGGCCTTTCTGTGTGGAGTTTGCATGTTCTCCCCGTGTCCACGTGGGTTTCCTCCGGGTACTCCAGTTTCCTCCCACAGTCCAAAGACATGCACGTTAGGCTAATTGGAGAGTCTAAATTGCCCGTAGGTATGAGTGCGTGAGTGAATGGTGTGTGTGCCCTGCGATGGATTGGCGACCTGTCCAGGGTGTATTCCTGCCTCTTGTCCAATGCATGCTGGGATAGGCTCCAGCCCCTGTGACCCTGACCAGGAATAAGCAGGTTAGATAATGAAAGAATGAATAAAACCTACAGCTGAAGTCCTAAATGCTGAAAGGGTGGACACTTGGTCATTGAAACTAAAAAGTTTGTGGAAAATGACAAAGACAAAAAAACGGTAATGAGCCAAACCTGTATATTGTTAAAATCTGTTTCAGCACAAAATTATGGAACCTAAACACGTTTCCAACAACTTTAATTATCCAAGAGATTGGTTGGAACGAAAATCAGCATACACGGTGGTATTCCAGGACTGAGTTTGAGAACCACTGACCTAGTGTATATATTCAATGATTGGATAAGGAAAACAGCAATGCTGATGCTGTTACCATGGCTACATATTGTACTCGTTAGTTTAATATTGAGACATGGGACATGGTGACTGAGAGCTATACCTTCTCACAATCTGGCATATCCAGAGGCTTTCGTCACCTTGTCCACTCTTGGACGCAAACCTGTCAGGAGACACCAAAAACAGAAGCTCCTGTAAACCCAACCAAAAACGACATCACTACTACGAATAACTACATCACTACTGAGCGTATTTCAGTTCAGGGCTCGTCTTTCCCAGCTGTATTCTCAACAGGATGAACGCCAGGTGCGTTGACAGACAATATGGAAACATTATAAACATGGATACACAGTGATGGCATATTATGCAAGAGTGTGGAAAAGCTATGGACTTGAGTTAATGAACAGCACTGTGTGTTGTGTGCTGCTGTCAGGACAGAGAGCAGTTTACAGCTCAGTACCGAATAACTTTTCTGTGGTTGTAATTAATACAGCTGCAGGTTTGAATGTAATGCTGCATTGTTGAATACATATTCATTCTTTCACCTAGTGACAACAGCTCAGAATACAGCATATTATGTTCATATTATGTAATATAGACCTATGGACTAGGAAAGAAAACCCGTGCTTGACTTGCAGTCAGGTATGACAATTATTCCAGATGGAGTTGGTGTGAAATGCTTATTCATAATTAGCATAATTAACACCATAATGATGACAGAACAGGTAAAGGCCATAGTTTGTACACTAAATTTGGTAAATGAACAAACGTACTCTCAAAAATAATGTTTGGGTTAGCCTCTCAATGTCTTTGCTAAAACATATTTAGCAAGGATAACTATTTAGATTCCCTCTCAACTTCTCTTATCTTGCCTTTCTTGTGTCCAAAGTGTTCAACCACTACTTCCTCCAAAGGCTAGAAGGCAAGTAAAATCTCTCAAACCACCTTTGTCACTGGCACGGTCAAATTTCACTTTAAAAAAGGAACTGCAGGACAATATACAGTCATTTACAGGTAACTGCTCAAATAAAGGAAACTTTATCAACTTGAGTAAATGAGGCATACAAAGTATGTTGAAAGCAGGTGCTTACACACAGGTGTGGTTCCTAAGTTAATTAAGCAATTAACATCCCATCATGCTTAGGGTCATGTATAAACATGGAGGGAAGGCCCAGTTGCCCATTATTTTGGCTACTATGGCTAGAAGAAGAGATCTCAGTGGCTTTGAAAGAGGGGTGATTGTTGGGGCAGGAGCTTCAGTGATGAAGACTTCTCAACATGGTGATGTTTCATGAGGAATAGTGGCTAAGGTAATGGAAGCCTGAGGGAAAGACATCATAAATTAGGGGCAACTGTGGTTGAAAGCGAATACTCCTCAATGCAGTTCGAGGCAAAACAAATGAGCAACTCTAAATAAGTTGACTGCAAATATCAATCTATTTATTTAATGTTTATTTGAGACACATAGACACATTGCATTGACAACACGCTGATGCCCTGTATCAAAACATTTGTAGCTTGCGCTAATTTGCAATAGGGCGTGCAATCTAGGGTGTGAGCAGGCAGATTCATTAAGAACAGTCCATCAAGAATTTCACAGAGAGGGATACTATGGTGGGGTTGCAGTGAAGGGTTCCTGGCATAGTCTAGGTCCACTCAAGAATTTATAGTGCAAGGTAAATGCCAATAAACGCAAAGCCATTCTGAGTGATCACCTACATCCTATGGTGAAGCATTTCTTTCCTGATGGGCATGGTCTCTTCTGTTATGACAATGCCTCCATCCACAGGACACGAGTAGTCACTAAATGGTTTGGTGAGCATGAAAACGATATAAACCATATACCACCCCATCTCAGTCACCAGATCTCAACCTAATTGAATGCTTATGGGAGATTCTGGAGCAGTGCCTGAGACAGCATTTTCCACCACGATCAATAAAACACCAAATGATGGAATTTCTCATGGAAGAATGGTGCTTCATCCTTCCAGTAGTGTTCAGACACTTGTAGAATCTATGCCAAGGAGTATTGAGCAGATTATAGTATTGCTATATGGTTACATTTGGATGTATTGTCATCTGTAAGCACACGCACACAATTCAAGGTATAAGTGTAAATGCCACTTGTTTTCAACACATTGTGTAATTGTGTTTGAAAGAGAATGTGGAAGCCTTAAGCCAGCCCTCAGTGTAGCACAAGGGATGCACTTGTATTTCATGCCTATGAAAAAGCAAGGCCCTCTCTTCCAGCCACATCATAGTTTCACTAGCCTAATGACATATACTCCCATGTCTTGTACACTGTCTCTCCAGTACATGGAGTGTTGGCAGTCATTATAACTTGCCTGTTACTTTGAGGAATTCATTTCTTAAAGTTTAATGGTTTTATACTTGTGCATCATCTGAAATTTAAAATTATGTGCTTGAACTGAAATACTTGCTTAAAGTTGTCCCTCAAAGTTAAGAACCAATGCACCATAGCATATCATTGATTGAATGCCTCACTTTAGCGTACATTGAGAAGCAGTGGGATGGCGCTGTGATATTGGGAATTCATGACAAATTAATGTTCAGTGTCTGACAGAGGCACTGGCTGAATGTGTTACTGAAGTATAAGGGTTTGTGTGTTTGTGTTTACAGAATAGGAGAAAGGTCTGGAAAAGACCGTCCTGGGTCAGCTGACCCAGCTCAGCTTGTCCACCACGCTGGAGTGATCTTACTCCAAGGTGACCTCATCCACCTGACCTCTCTACCTATGTCTCTACCTATGTGACCGAAGCACCAGCATGCCTGTCAATATGGGTTCATTCTATGAACCTTTTAATATATACTGACAGAATCACACCAGTTTTTAAATGCTGCAAATGTCTGCAGTATTTGTATTTCTGTGTATAGGAAATTCTATATATCGTACAGATTTACCTGCATATTTCAAAACAGAATTGTTTTATGACATTGCAGAGCATTTAAAAACTGGTCTGATTCTGTCAGTATATATTAAAATGTTCATAGAATGAACCCATATATATATATATATATATATAAAAGGTTAATAGAATGAATGCATTTTGACAATAGTGCTGTGCTTGTAGAATTGAACAAAGGCTTAATTTACAGTTGACTGTCCCTCACATGGCCCGAGTCTCCCCTACCATTACCAGCTGAAGAAGCTCTCGTCCCTAGACAACTCATTCGAGAGCCCCATGGACAGCTTCCTCTTCCGCAAGGTCAAAGCCCCCCGGATGGAACTGCTGGGGTGAAAGAACTACTTCATCACCAGGGTCCTCACCCAGACCGGATACACTGCAGGTGAGAACGAGTCATTTTCACTATGCAGGCAAGACCCATTGAACATGAACATTAGTGATTACTGTAGCAAAAAAAATTCCCAAACTACTAAAAACGACTAGTCATCACAGATTAGACCATTTAAGAAAATATTTGGCAACATAGTGTGCCTTTAAATGGATTGGGAGGTTATCAGGGCCCCTGGGTGGCATAACGGTAAAGCCACTCGCTCCAGTGCAAATTGCCCCCCTGCGGCCAGTGTTCGATCCCTGGCTGTGCCAGCCCGGCTCTGGCCGAGAGCCCCGTTTGGAGGCGGCGATTGGCCGTCTGCCCCAGAGGGAGGGGGGAGGGAAGCCGGCAGGAGCTCACCACATGCAAAGTGGCTCTGTGTGTATCGAAGTTATGTAGCTTGGTGTGGTCCGTCTCGGAGGAGGCAGTTCGGCGCCTTTGTCACTGCCGGTCCCAGGGTTGCAGATCGTAGTACGAGGGAAGGGATAGTTTAAATAGATATAGGGTTACAATTGGCTGCCAAATTGGGAGAAAAATGGAAAAAAATCTGAAACCTAATATAAAAAAATAAAAAAATAAAAACAGGAAGTATATCTGTTCCATGCAATGTGCCACAAGTTTGGAATAGCTTTAAATGCTATACAATACTCCCTATTTCCCATCAAACCTCTACTTAGGTGACTTGTTTTCATTATCTAGCTTCTCAATGGCAGAATCAAGAAGTACAGTAGTTAGACTATTTCAGCTGAAAAGCTGTTGGCAGTTGGTTTCATTTGAACCTGAACCTGTTTAAATCTGACTATCTCTCTTTAGAAGAGGTTACATTTCAATTTCTTAAATACTTGTAAAACTAAGTGGTTCTTGATTTAAAACTCAAGGATTATGTCTATAGTCTTGGATTTATACATTTGGAAGTAACATTAAAATGTAAATTGCTTTAAAAGCTAACATTAAACATTAAAAGCTAAATTGTCTTCACCTCTGTTTACTTGTTCAACACTATACTCTCAAAAAAAAAAAAAAAAAAAAAAAGAAATATTCACTAACATTTTCCTTCCCGGTGTTACAGGTATGGTACGCAGATGCCTGCAATGATGTCTATTGCTGTATTCCTGCACTGATCTCGTGCGCAAACTATGATTGTTCCTACCATGTATTGATGCACATCTTGTAAGTCGCTCTGGATAAGAGCGTCTGCTAAATGCTTAAAATGTAAAATGTAAAATGTAATTATGTGTAATAAGCATGTCATCATAGAATATATTCCCCATTATCTTAATACTATTCTGAAGGCATTCACTAATTATAGAATAAAGATTGAGAGAATAAAGACTCTATATATACGTATATATACTGTATATATACGTATATATAGTGCCCCTTTAAAGTCAACTCAAAACTTTTACTTTTTTTTTGGTTTAAAGCCTGAAATTAAAACATATTAAATCACTTTTTCCACCTTTATTTCCCCCCTACAACTTCCGCAACTAGGATCTTGCCTAGATCAGGTCATCTGTCCAAGCTGGATGACAGACTGATCAGAGAGGCGTGGGGAAATATTCATATTGATATTATTTTTTTAATATATATTTTTACATAATTCATATTATACTTACAGGCCTAATAAATATATGTTCACCACACAGGATCCTTAATATTATTATTAGTAGTAGTCATTAAAAAAAATTAACACAAATGAAATCAGATCTCCAATCTAACATTAAATGTAAGAACTCCATCTCCCAGAATGCCATGACGGATGCGTTGAACTCAGATGAGGGAGGGAGGTTGGGGTGCCCATGAACATCAAGATCCGGCCCTGGAAGCGCTGTCGGCCAGCTCGGCCCAGGCGCTTCTCTCCGAGGCTGCGTTTATCTCAGCGTCCCCTGATTACACAGTGGGAGATAGAGAGATTGGCTGCAGCGGTCTCCCTGGGAGTTCAGCACCAGACAGCTGCCCTGCTGTGGAATGTTGTCTCCTCCTTCGTCGCTTCTTTTGGGGAGCTGTCCGGGGTTCCGGAGGACCGCCTGCTCTTGTGCTACAGGGTGCTTCTACCAAGCACTAACTCAGCTGGGTGTAGACCTATCAATCCAAGTTATTCTAGTTTCTTATTTCCAATTAATGTTGAGAAATTTTGAGATTTTTTTTTTCCCCACTTGGAAGTTGTAGGGTAAAATGTGTAAATAATGGTGAGGAAAAATTATAATTGAATATGTTTTCATTTCAGGCTGCAAGGGAACAAAATGTGAAATGTTTGAGACGGGGTGTAGACTTTCAAAGGGGCACTGTAGGTGTGTGTGTGGATGTGGGGGGGTTACTGTGTGGTTGACAAAGCCATATCACAGACTGCAGTTTTGAAGATGTCTACTGAATACTGAGCGCCACTGGCACTGGCAAAGCCCACAGACTGAAACAGATGGTTGGCACCAGGAACATTAGGTCACTGCAGACGAGATAAAGAGGTAATGTAGCACAGCACCTGTGGGAGGCCTTTAAATATTTCAGCGCCCCTAGGGGTGGCCTGTTTAATTACAGCAGCAGGCCTTGAGACAGGCACAGAGGGGGGAAAGAGATCAAAACACTCATGCTGGACTGGACCCAGCTAACACAACATTGTATTCTTACAGCAGCACTGAAACTATTTTGTAACTGTGCAGGAATTTTACAGCAACATATTTTCTATTGTTACATGTTATATGATAACACTTGGCCATCCTGATATCTCTAAATAAAACATTTAAAAAAGATAAACCACATTTTTTACCTTAAACATTTCTCTCAAGTATTATTTGTACATTAATAGGCACTATAATAAAATATATATGTACACATTGTGAAGCTTTTGCCAACAATCTCTGAAATTCATAAATACTATTAGGATAGTAATACTTAGCCATCATACAGTAACTTATAGAAACACATCTAGACATATGCTCACTGTTACAGAAAGAGCTGTAATCATTAGGACTGTACTGGTTGTATTTGTTATAACTGAGTAATGAGTAAACGTGTAAATTCATGAGGCAAGGTCAATGATTTGTGTCAATGTTTTTGTCACATGGTTTAATTTGTTTCGCGCCAGTCAAAATGGAACTCTATACACAGGAACAGGAAGAGGAGGAGCCAAGTACAAGCACCTCAACCCCCCCCCTAACTGCGATGTCAGAGCTTCAAGGGGTACAATTCATTTCCCCTAGCACAGCCTCTCCAGAGATGACATCATTCACTAGTCCTGTTGCTGCGTGGACAAAGAGATCACTGCAGTACCTGTACACTGATAAAGACCTGCATTACAGCAGCGTAATCTTAAACAGACTCAGGCTGAGCAAGGCCCCCGCACAGCCAACCTACACCCCGGTGGGATATCAGTGCAAGCCTGCTATGTGCTTGTGGAGAAGTAAAGATAAGGCCCTCAAGATAAGTAATGTCCTCAAACTCCAGAGTGGGGGGGGGGGGCATCAACCCTGAACACACAACACCAGGATGCTACAGCTTGGCTCATGGGCTTTTGCTAAACAAATGAATAACACCATTGTACATTCTACCTTTGAATTGTGGCTACAGATTTACCTACAGGGTCCTAGTTTAACTATGTGGTTGCTCCTAGCACCCAGGAACTGTACTTCCCGCTAGGGTGGCTTTCAGCTAAACTGTTCTTGACTACGGTTAACACTTTGTTGTACGTCGCTCTGGATAAGAGCGTCTGCCAAATGCCTGTAATGTAATGTAATACATATAGTAAATTGACCCAGAACAATACCAATGTAATGTACTGCATGTGCAGACATTGAAATGACCCAAACACACACACACCATATGTAGGCCCCTTTCTCTTTTTAAAAACAGGGTGATTAAATCTGATTGGTAGTATAAAGTGCAGTGTTGGTTCCTGGACAGAGCAGAGTAGAATGCGTGAGGAGAGCATCGATCCAAACGAGTGAATATGGGTTTATTCCTCGTTCTTTCATTCCCTTATTCATTCATGAGATCATATTCCTTGTTGCTAACGTGCAAATAATATTTCAGAAGCCTTTATTGATATGAATAGCTTGGCTTTCCATTATTGCGGAGGCCATATTCACCTCCTGGAAAGACAGTTGAGGCATTGGCCAGCAGTAGAACAGCTAACTTACTGACCTGTTTGAATATCTAGAGATCAGTGGCAATAACATGTGATTTCCTTTTCAAAATGTATACAACATGTTCAGTAGTTTGTACTTATCAATGGATCTTCATAGGTACTAGAGTAATTCTCACTTTCTTTAGAGTAATTTCAGCACTTCGCAAATGGTGTTTTGCAAATGTACTGTATTTTCATGAGCTATAATCCCCCATATGTAAATGACTGACACAATGACATGAATTATATTCTGTAGATAACATCCTCACTCTTAAGACAGGAACCATCCAGCATTGTGCAAGTACTGTTGTGAATAGATCAGCTCACAATATCACGCAAAGTGCTGCCGTGTTGTTTAACCCACGATTATGTCACCACATGGAATGCGGTGCCTCAGGACAGGGTAGATATTGCCTTCAAGTGGACAAAAGGGGAAGTGCATGCACAAGTAGCATATTGGAATAATAAACGTACAATTTGACCAAAACATACAATTATTTGAATGGCTAAATATACAACCCCGCCAAGAGAATACATTTAGCCACTTTAATATTGTTTATTTAGTTATTGCTTAACTACCACGGCATTAGCTCATGTATTGTATACCTGCCTTAGGTTTGAAAAATAAATCTTTGCAGATTTTATGAGTTTGAAATGGCTTGAAATTGTGGAAGTTTTGTATAAATTTTGCGCTTTTTTTCAGCAACTCTCTGAAACAAAGTCTTAAGAAGTGAAAATGGCCCCTTGTGTCTCTAGCCTCAAAGGCCAAGCTGCCAATGTACTTATTCTGCCTTCTATTAGAATTAAATGTAGAAAGAGATCATGGAAAACAGCACAAATGTATTCACTGTGTTGGTATTCTGTGACCATAGTGGCCCTGGATGACTGCAGAAAATGAATTTACCTGTACCTCCAGGAGGGGGGACCTGCTGAAGGTGCCCTGACCACGACGACAAAAAACGACTTCCTGGGCACCACCTGTGAAGTATACATGCACTGGCGTTTAAGACCGAGCCACACCCCTGGTGGCTCTCCAGGAACAGGGTCGGGGACCATCAGCTTAACACGGAGGTATCCACTCTACCTTGGGAGAGCCACAGGGTGGCAGGTTCTTGCTTTTACCCTAAAACCAGCAACCACTTCTGACCTGAGGAACCAAGAGGTTAAGAGTTAACTGTAATCAACTACTTTACCTGATAGATTAAAGTGCTGACTGGTGAGTAAGAATGAAAAACCGCACACCCTGCAGCTCTCCAAAGGTGAGAGTGAACACCACTGGTGTTGAGGACAGGCGGCCTGAGTGGCAGCGTGCCCATCTAGAGGTCAGAGGGAACACGTACAGTAATAACCAGCGGGGCTGCCAAGGTTGCCAGAACTGAAGCCGCCTGACCAACACCACAAACCACATCAAGCACAGCATGAGTGGCGTTCATTGGCAGCGTTTGCACTCCCTACTGTTGGGATGAAGATACAATTTTCAAATCAATGTCAAAAAACATTTAAAAGAAAATGATTTCCGCCCATTGCACCCCGTTTTAAAACCCTCAAATCGCCACTGGCTACGGGAATGGTAAAAATCGGGGGGGGGTTCCACGGTTGGGTGTGCAGCACAACAGACCGCAAAGGGGAGACGCACATGGGCAAGCCTACTGCATTCCTACTCTGGTGCCGGGAACAGCTTGATGGCCACGGTCCTAAATTCTGGGGATATTTCCTGGCGGTCAAGGACACGGAACACACGGCACACCGAGTACGAAGACAACTCCTCACTCGTGTGTGGGCGATTTACTCATCAAGCAAACGTTGTGTTTCGTGACTTTTGTGCGCTCTATGCTTTGTACTAAATCAGATCTTTGCTTTTTAATAGTTTTGCACGAAGCCCTTTAGGAGCATATTCGATTCCATTGCATTGCATTTTACATTTCGCACTTCCCCGATGGAAGTGATGGACGTTCCTACATATTGGGAGATTCGATGTTTTAAAACGTTTTTCCTTTTGAAAGAACGTGGTTTCAATTTACGTAAACATTGCACTCCACTTTTTATACAATAAGGTGTCCTACACACGAGGCACAAGGTAACGGTGCAGTAAATACTGAATTACTTGCAATTGTCGCTCTTGTAAGTCGCTCTGGATAAGAGCGTCTGCTAAATGCTTAAAATGTAAAATGTAATTGCCTGAGTTTTTAAATCAGAAATGACAGTCATGCAGTGGCCCCAACCCCAAGGAATGTGTACACAGGCCTAAGCAGAGAATGCTGGGAACAGTAGTTTACTGCAACCCCTCCTCCAGGCGGACTGACAGCCATCGCTCAGGGCCACATTTCACACATCTGCATTTTCACTGCGGAAAGAGAAATCCAGGTCTATTCATACAGGCAGTTTATCAATCTGGGCCAGCTTCCGGACATTTCAATTTAAAACCACACACCAGCTGAACAGCAAACGTTCTTCGTTCGCCATTATATGAGCATGTGCCACTGTCCAACACCGACTAATACATTAATTTAATGGTGTTCGCAAAATGAAAGGTAGTACACAAAATACCGGTTTTAATCAGCTTTAAGACTTCCGAATATGCACATCTCAATGTACACATGGGAAGAACCCTCCAGTGCTTGATGTAGAACTTCGTTTTACTTTGACTAATTTGTACATGGATCTGGAACATTTCCCACACGACCAGTTCAACCATGAAAAATAGACTGCTTTTCTAGCTTTCAAATATGCATTTGCTTTTCAATTATGAAAAAGGGGAAGGTATTGAATGGATGAAAGACAGACATTTTTAACGTAGTGGAAATCTTAAGATTTATTTATAGAATTTAAATGTGTGTATGTCATGATTTGCGCATTTGTTTTTGAACATGATAATCCTGCACTGAAGAGTAAAATCACTACCATTAATAGGAACGTACATTCTTGGCTTCGTCTCAAACTCTGCACAAAGAAATTGAGGAACAATAGTCTAGAACAATAATCTGTATTAGGAATGGAAAAACTATGCATTTGCATTATGTAGGAAATTGACCTGCAAAGTTTTATGGCAGAATTTTCTTTTTTTTTTTTTTTTTGTGCCATTTTCTCAAAGACAATCCTACATAACCATGAACAATTTACAGTTCTTGCATCTAGGCTACTGCATCAAGCCAAGAAAGATTTTAAATGCACTTCACAGAAAAGATTATGTAAACTTTATTTATACTCCTATAACTGTCCTTTCAAATTTCTGAGGCACGGCCTTTGGCATCCAGCTTAAGGTCTCCGAGGTCAAAATAATGTACAAATTGCATGACCTCAAGATGACAAGCCTAGTGATCGGCTGGCAGGGTCTTGACTGCTCAAGAGCAGGTGTGTTCAATCTTACTCAAAGGGCCGGTTTGGGTGCAGGTCTTAGATCTAGCCCAGCACTAAAACACCGGATTCAACTAAGACCATAATTGATTGAAGACCATAATTAGTTGATTGAAGACCATAATTATTTGATTCGTTTAATCAGGTGTTGTAGCGCTGGGCTAGAACAAAAGCCTGCTCCCACACTGGCCCCTCTCGGTTAACATTGGACACCCCTGCCCAAAGATATTGACCAATGCGCCTTCTCCTGGCAGCCAGAGAGACTACAGGCTCAAAGCATGTTGTTGGAATGCTGCAGACCGAATCACCAATGGACTCTTACACCAAGTTACAATAGTCTCATATATATGGATGTGTGTGTGTGTGTGTGTGTGTGTGTGTGTGTGTATGTGTATGCATATGTATATAAAATTTTGTTATACTTACAAGCAGCTCCAAACCTGAGTATTTATGGTATAGCTTTTTAACATACAAAAATGTATGTACATTTATCTCCACTTCTGTAAACAGTTGGCGGTATCCTGTTTTCTCCCTTTGTGATTGAAACATGCAAATCATACATACAGTATAAAGTTATATAAAAAAAAAAAAAGATTTAAAAAAAGGACAAACTACGCAACTAAAAATCCACTTTCTCGGGCTGCAGTGTTTGACCCGCGCTTTTGACGGGAGCAAGGCACTGCGCCGTTCCGGAAGCGGCCACTCTTTCTCGCAGGAAGTTTTACAGCCATCGAAACACTGTTTAAATTATTATTCTCTTTTTTTAAAAATCAAAGGAAAAAAGAAATTGCACCTTTCATGCCTTTACAGTATTTATAATACTACTTTTTGTGTGGAGATTAACTCGTTTACACTTCTGTTTTTTGTTTTTTTCCACCCCAGAGTACGGAGGACAAAGCAGCAATGACAGATATAGAAACGGGTGGGAATGACCCCCGTTTTTTTTTGTCTGTTTGGTTGTTTTCTTTAACGTGAAATTGGGACCCAAGTCCACCCCCACCCCCCTCCCTCCCTCCCCTCTCCATCTGTTCTTGTTTTGCTATACACCCGCTCGTACTATGAGTGCATCCCTCGGGCACTTAACAGCAAAATCGAGCGTGTCAAAAGTGTCTCTGTGGTCCATGTGTCGGCCGTTGGCCCTCAGGGCCGCGGCTCCCCACTGGCTTCTTGTCCAGTTTCACTAGGGTGCTGAGATGTCCGTAGCCCACCTGGTGTGTGACAGGGGGAGGAGGGGGGAAGGGTAGGTTAAGATCAGAGCTGTGACAGGACACACACTGCTTTACAGAGGAACAATGAGAGGGACTACCTGCGCTCTTGGAGCTTTTGCTCGTTTTGGAGTGGTGGTTGTGACTGGCGTCCAGGTGCGCCCTCTTCCTGGAGGAGGACGAGGACGACGAGGAGGACGAGGAGCCGGGGGCCAAGCCGTCGCCCCTGCACCCTACCGGGCTCCTGACGGCCGACGCTGCCGCAGCGGGCCCCTCGGGGCCCCCCCTGCCGTTCCCGCTGTGCTGGTGCGGATGGGCGTGTCCGTGCTTGTGGTGCCGGTGGGCCGAGTGCTCCCTGTGCTTCTCCTTGCCCACCACCAGGGGGCTGGAATGTTTGCTCCTGGCCCCGCCCTCGTCCGAGGAGCTGTGGCGCTCCGACGACACCTTGATCTTCATCTTCAGCTCCTCCTTGCGCGCCACGCCCTTGTCGCTCGGCGGGATGGGGATGCGCAGCTTCAGGGAGTTGGCCTTGTCCCGCCGCTCTCCGCCCTGCTGCGGTAACTTCATTTTGTGAGGGGAGGCGGTGGGGGCGGAGCTGCAGCCAGGAGCCTGCTGGAGGTGGGGGTGGGGCTTCCGGTGGTGGGGGGGGTCCATGAGGGTGGGGGGCGGGTACGCTTCCCTCAGCTCCACCTCCAGGCTCTGCTCCTGCTTCCGTTTCTGCACGGCCAGCTCGGCCGCGTGCTTCTCCCTGTACTTGTCTAGGGACATTTTCTGCGACGGGGCGATGGGCGGGGGGAAAGCGACGGGCTGCTGGTGCTTGTCCCCACCGCCGCCCCCCGCCCTTGTGGTCCTGTTTGGCCGGGGGTAATTCGGCGCTTTTGTCCGTGCGGTGGATGCTGGGGGCGTCCTGGGGCCAGTCGCTGGGGGCTGTGAAGGTGTAGGGGACGCCCTGCATGCTGGCGATGCTGTCCAGGGACAGGACGCCCCCGGAGTGTGAAGGCAGGCCGAGGGAAAAAGACGACGTTTTAGGGAACGTTGCGTTGGCGGAGACTCCGGGAATGCTGTCCACCATGGAATGCTCATGGACCAGGGAGGGCCCAGGATACGCGCTCTCTGCCGCTTGGCCATCGCCTTTGGGCTTCTTGGCTGCTTGCGTGGCCTGACATGGAGAGAAAGTTACAATGTAGCGGAGTCAAAAACAATGCGGTTTCAGACCAACTCATCCACACTTCACCTCCAATGCCTAGTGCAAGTCAATGACCAATGAACACGCATACAGTGGGTATAAAAGTATTCACCCCTTTGGCATTTTTCACATTTTTCTTACTTCATGGAATTACAAAATGGATTTCATTGGGATTCCTTGCCACTGATCAACACGAAAAACTCAAATTAACTCTGTTAATTTAACTCGGTGGTTCTCTGTGGCTCAGTTGGTAGAGCACAGCGTTGGCAACGCTTAGGTCGTGGGTTCAATCCCCACTGGGGCCACATATACTGAAAATGTATGCATTCACTACTATAAGTCGCTTTGGATAAAAGCGTCTGCTAAATGGCATATATATATATATATATATACATATAACTCAAATGACAAAAAAAACAAAACCAAAAACCGAACGCTTTCTCTTAATTACAAATAAACAGACATTTGATTCCCTACGTATTCACCCCGACTTAATACCGATTCTTAATGGGATTGTGGTCTATGAGCTTCTAGGCAAATTCCCAGTTGTGCCATATTTTCTTTATGATGGACTTAATGGTGCTCTGGGGGATATTCAATGTCTTTGAAAGCTTATATCTTTCCCGATTGATGGTTTTGAAGAACCGTTCATCAGATTTACGTTCAATGTTCTTTTGTCTTCACGATGAAGCACTTGTTTGGAAATGTTTGGGACCACTCACCGACAGGTGTCTAATTTAAAGCCATTTGAAACACCTTCATTGTACACAGGTGGATTCCGATCCAAATATGATGTGACCTCTGTAGACCATTGATTACACCAGTTTATTTAAGTGCATCTTAGAAAAAGGGGTGAACCCTACTTTTTAATTTGTAGTTAAGAAAAAGTGGGGGGGGTTTATTCAACATGAGAGTATTTTGTGTTGATCAGTAGCAAGGAATCCCAAATAAATACATTTTGCAATAAGGGGTGAATACTTTTTATACCCACTGTATAGCGTATTCACCTTAAGCTGAGGACACCCTAGTTTTATTCTAAATCCAAAGGTTTTTCATTGAAGTCTTGCAAAAAAAATCTAACATTTTATGTACATTTCTGTGAAATGAAATGTTCTCCTCCAGCTTAATTTAGTGGAAATGTCTCAATGGCACGAACACCAATACACTAATGAAGTTGGTTCAAAACCACTAACATCTAAATAATGTGGTTAGAAAGAAAGAAAAAAAGGAGCAGATATATCAAAAAATGTCAACAATCCTGACGTGACATAGGATAGCAAACAGAAATACATCTTGTACAAGACCAAACACAATGATTTACGATTCACCCCAACGGGTGGTGTGCAAAGGCATGAAAAGCGTGCGGCCTTACCCTCCAGTTTCGTATTCGTTTCAATCTGCTCGGCGTCTTCTCCAGAATCTGCAGGAACTCGTGGGTCAGCTCTGCGCACATGGGGGACAGAGCGGAGGCTATTCAGGCCAAGGGCATGTGACTCTACATGCACAGTAAAAACCATGCTGTATACAGGGAAACGCAAAAAAACACAGGAGGAGAACACAGTCAGGTTTGTGGTTAGTGGGTCTGGCTCAGGTTCCCATGGGGGCAAACTGAAACCAAAAGTACATGAACAGAACTCTGAGGAAGCTGCAGGGTGGTCTGAGCTACTGTAAATACCGTATGGGACATGCCATCACAGGAATGCCTAAAGACCTTTACGGGGCAAGGTATGAAACCAAAAAAAACGTCCAACAAATTCAACTAAGGATTTGCTTTACATACAGTGCCACGTATTCTACCACGAATCAACTTTTCCGTCATCATGTGTATCATGCGAGCAATATCACAAAAAGAATCCCCGTCCTTGCAAACGGATTGAGGGGAAGCGCACTACGCGTTACACTGTAACGTAATGGCTAGGGAGCTGGCCTTGGCCTTGTGACTCAGAGGTATTGCTGAATTGCTTCGGTAAAATATCCAGCTGTATAAATGGATTGCGTGTAAAGAAACGTAAACTGTGTAAGTCGCTCTGGATAAGAGCGTCTGCCAAATGTCTAAAATCTAAAATGTCATGTAAATGAAGTGGGGGTGAGGGCTCACCGTCGAGCAACTCCAGCGTGACGGAAGGGTCCACATACTCCCACCAGTGTTTCCCGTCCGTAGAGACGGGGATCTCCCAGTTGGACCATTTACAAGCCAGGTGAATGCACACACAGGCTATGACTGTGGGCTTGTGTTGCAGACAGAACGTGGTGAGGTGCAGGCTGTGCCGTTCACATGAAAGAGAAGGAAGAGAAGAAGAAAGGGGAGGGCCACTCATTAACCCCCAAGGCCAGCAGAGCGCATCCAACATTAATGCTCCTGCCTATACTTCATTAGAACGGAGTCTTGTGTTAAAACAAGCCTCCGTCTGCCCGCTCTACAACGTAAAAACTACATGGCTAAACTACATACTCCAGGTAGTGATGCTAGAAGAAAAACAATGGTTAGCTTGCCAATAGTTTACATATCCATTGCAATGATACCAAGGAGCACATGGTTACCATCCAGGTACTTTGCCAAAAAGGGCTACACAAATGTAGCTATAATTGAGTTGCTAGATGATGTGTTCATAGGATAATATTGTAATATCGCAATCTTTGTAATGGTTAAATATATTTCTATTGTAGTAAATACCTAGGCCTACAGATCTTGTACAGATGCGTATTAGAACATTACATTTTAGGCAGGCTTTAATTTACTAGCAGTGCTAAATAGCCACTGCATTGCAACCTGTAGTGGGTATTTGACAAAGGTCTCCAAAGTTCACCATTTAACTGAGGTGGGGGGTCCTCGGCCACAGTGTGGTCACTTCAGGGGGCCTTGAGATTTATAACATTTAGGAGCCCCTGTTCGAGAGGTCAAATCACCGGGGCTATCCGACGTTCAACTACAGAAAATCCAAGAGGGATGCACCATAGGCTAAGCTGGATGGTAACCTCGAGCCACGCAGTGAAGTACAACGTCTGGACACTGGGCCAGCGAGCTCAGACAGCGCCTCTAGAGCTCAACTCCTTTCGTTCCCAGTCACACAGAGAATGTGGTGGGAGCACTCGCGCCACGAGATTCTTGAGCGCTGAACTGCAAGTGTGCGCCAGCTGTACAAACCAGCTGAACATTTACGAATATATTCCTACATTTCAGTCAACATTTGCACGGAAGCCCAGGCCAGGTTAAAGCGTCCAGGTGGTACAATTTTATCCCACAAGTCGTTGAACCCGTAAGATTACGAATCACGTGAATCCTTGCAATTCCAAATACAAGCAAAGGATTTTGGGCAGGGGAAAACGAAATCACTCATGCCGTTCAAAAGCAAAAGAGAATGTTGTTGCACCCGCCTGGTGCTTAATGTGCGAAGGAGCTTCCCCCATTGGGCACGTGAGATTTCTCAGTGATTGAGAAAGCAGCTGGCGAAAATCAAAAACCAGCAAAACATTACAACTGGTCCCGACGGGAGAGTGAGGCTTCATGAACTGAACGCTAGGCAGAATCAGTCTTCATATTGGCTCCATGGTTTCAATCGATTACAGTTTTGACATGGAGAGCAAAGTCTTGATTGGCTCGACAAAGTTGATTTTCAAATCAGTTAATGAGATCGCACTTCTGCCTAAGACACTTTATAGGAAAGTGATATTTAGCTCCACTATCCTTCAAAGTGAAATTTCAACCTGTCTTTTTAATTATACTTATTTCAGCAAGAGAATAGACGCTTACGTCTATTTCAGAGCGTCACTGTGTGAACTTGAACGTGGCCGTATAAGCCAAAGGTCATTAAAAACCCAATCTTGCCACGCAACCGAAACATTACGCAGGCTGCGGCCTTCAGTGAAGATGATCAGACCGTTTTTATCGCCATGCCCAGACATTGTACTTTGCTGCTGAGATCTGCTCCAACATCTACAAGATTCATCCAAATATAATCACAGATGCAAACATACAAGAAAATAAATTAACCCTTTAAGGACCAGACTTGGGCTTTTACTAGTGTCACAAACAATACAAATCACACGAGGTTCCAGATTACATCTGGATTACACAAATTACCAAAGAGATTGAGGCAGAATGCTTTTAAGAGGAACGAAACAACCCAGACAACAATGACTGCGAACGTAAGCAAGCAGAGAAAATTCAGTTGAATTGAACAATATGCAGCAATTACCATGCTTCAGTAAAAAAAAATCTTTTAAAAAAGGAGGCAGCACTCGGATTTATCGACAAATTAGATTTAGTCACGTTTAAATTTTGAGCCGTAAGAACGCTATCAGTTTAAAACAATACCCTAAGTTAAAAAAAAGAAGCAGGTCCTTAATGGGTTAATAATTCAGCAAAATTACTTAAGCGCACTACATTCTTGTATATCAAATAGATATTAACACGTTACAATTAATAGCAATTCTACTCAAAACTACAACAGATCATTTAAAAATGACTAATTTTTTAAAAATTTATCAAATTTTATTTTATATTCAATTCAAATATAGAAAGGAAAAAAAAACGGAAAATATCTTTGTACTTACCAGGAGGACTTCTAAGTTTACATCTTTGTTATCTTTAGCTGCTATTCAGGCTACCAATTGCGTCTTTAGACATATGCACTCTGTACCGTGCGAACGTGAGGTCAAAAGCACCACTACACTTCACAATGTGCATTCAACCCCTCAGTGCCAACACAGTCCCTCGTACAATACACCGCACTGCGGCCGGACCCCGAGAGCGCCCCCAAGGGGGGTGTCCCAGGGACTCCGGCGCAAGGAGGGCGTTGAGCACGGATAGGGGACCCTGCAGTAAAGGAAGCTATAGTGTGCTATCACAGTGCAACAAAGAGGGTCAGGATAACAACCTGTTGGTAGCCATGAAATAGGAAGTCTGTGCCAAATCCTTGCTTGCTGCAAGAGAGGAGAGAAAGAGTGGCGGTTACTTAACAGTCACTCAAGGAAATTAATAATTTTGAGAAAAGAAAATGTGGGCTTATCAGAATGCCCTTACCCAGAATGACTTGCACAGTTTAAATGTTTGCATAATATCCACTTAAACAGCTGGATATACTTAAGCAATTCAGGTTAAAGCACCTTGCTCAAGGGTACAACTGGCAGTGCCCCGCTTGGGAATTGAACCTGCGGTCCCTGCGTTGCGAGCCAAGGTCGCTAACTGTCATACTGCACTGCCGAAATATTGGCAAGTGCAACTACATTCTGATCACTGATATTACTCCACATCTTGCAGGTTTCACATCAATGGCACAAGCACGTTAGTGTTCTCATCCCAGAATCGACATCACAAGCAGTGAGGAGGGAAGGCTGTACCTCGCACTAGCTGGGAACATTTCACAACATCAGTATGTGGATGCTCAATTGTTATTTCAAACCCTGAAATAAAATACATATCACAACGTTAGGCTGCCATCATTCCACAACAAACTTGCAAGCATTTGAGAGAAGTGCATTTGGCTATTTCAACGTAACAGTGCATCATACACGTGAATATTGTAGAATATTCGGCCATTAGGTTCTGTAAATGACCAACGGCTGCTGCACAGACATTGCAATACTTGTCACATTGCCATGATTCACTTCTTCGTGAACATGGGACTTCCTCTCTGTCAGTAAGAGGGCTTTCTCATAACAAGGAAGTGCTTTGGGGGCACAGTAAAGAGTACCGTCATTACAGAAGACACGGATAGCGACACGGGTCTTCTTTCAAATTCACCCTCACGGACAAACTGAGTTCGTCCGATCGCAGGCTAATCTGATCAAATGTTCAGCAACGTCCACCATGACATGCTGCGCTGGATCATTTCAAATGATCCAGCGACATTTACAATGCATTTCTTTTCCCCGCAGAAAATCCCACCACATCTCTCGATAGCTCAAACGGAGCTAAGAAAACAAGAGTGACACTGAGATATGGGGGTGGGTACAACGGGGTGGTGGGGAGGGGCACATTGAAATGGAAGGTGGGCTGGAAGCCCCATGTAGCACAGGTGCAATCCACTGACACATTATCGACGAACACTTCGCCGTCGCGTGAGCGGCTTGGTCTCAGCGCTTGGCCTTTACTCACCTAATGTCTGCAGCGCTAGGGTTTCAAGTATCACCAGCTCTTGAGCTTGCTGGAGGTATGCCTGAGGTTCAACAGACAATCAATACATTATGTTTGTATTGTGCCTCCACACCTTCCAAACCCAATCCAAAAGAGGAACTATTTTCAGCTACTTGGATGGTGCTGGTGGTGTTCAGTTCTCAATGTTTCATCCAGGACAATACTGGCACCGGGGGGGGATCATTGTGAAAGCGTTGCCCAGGGCAAAAAAAAAATGTTCCCACAAAGTCTAACATCGTTGTAATATTGAAACTGTTACAATGTTGCATAATTGCTGCTGGGACGTATCTTTTTAGCCAAGAATGTGTTGCTGGATATTATCCAGGAGGAAACAAGGCTCGAGAACAACACTTTCACACATCTGAAGGACACCCTATCCTCAGTCACGGTCTGGTCCGAGGACAAGCGAGACTGATTTAAGGAGAGTTGGGCTTGAGGCTAATACCGAAAACGCTCCATCTCAAGACACTGTGGAGGACATGTGTTCTCATTAGAGTACAATGATTTATAAGGGGGAGAGAGATACAATACCCAGCAGTACCCACACTTACATTACTCTTTGTATCTAGCTGGGCCTCTTGAGGGTTTAGGCAGGCATGTGCCACTTTAATTACATGTTCAAGTTTCCGAGGTTGCTCCTCAACCTTTGCAGCCAAGAATAAGGTGGTTGGAGAAATGATCTGTGAAATAAATAAAAAATATACACACATTGAAATAAATCTTCTTAAATAAAACAATTTGTTCATACACAAGATGAAGACGTAAACCACACGGGCCGTTAGAAAAGGCATATGACCACAATGGCACATCAACACTGCTGCAGCCACTAAAGCAAATATGCTCAACTCAGTCCTACGCACTGCAGTGGCTGCAGGTATTTGCCCCAACCAACCAACCAACCAACCAACCAACCAACCAACCGAATATCAATCTCCTGATATCAATTAGCACAGCTCTTAAACCAATTAGGTATACTAATCAGTAACATTAAGTGCACTCATTGCTTGGCTGGAACAAGTACCTGCAGCCACTGTGGCCTTCAGGGACAAACAGTTGAGTACCTAGGCACTAGATCAATGAAAACCTTTTGAAAGTCAGTGCTTGTCTGTCTTACACAAATTAATCAAACAATGGCTCACTACAACATGCAACGTGCGGGCCGTCCGGTGGTCTAAACTCTACTAACCTTGCATAAGCACAATTGGCAACCTGTTAGCATGGCTTTGTGCCTTCAACCTGGAACTCATCTTTAACTTAATGTCTGCCTATACTTACAGTGAAGGAAATAAGTATTTGATCCCTTGCCGATTTTGTAAGTTTGCCCACTGACAAATAAATGAACGGTCTATCATTTTAATGGTAGGTCTATTTTAACAGTGAGACAGAATATAAATTAAAAAAAACAGAAAATCACATTATATAAAAGATATAAATTGATTTGCATTTTATTGTGTGAAATAAGTATTTGATCCCCTAGCAAAACATGACTTAATACTTGGTGGAGAAACCCTTGTTGGCAAGCACAGAGGTCAGACGTTTCTTGTAGTTGGTCACCAGGTTTGCGCATATCTCAGGAGGGATTTTGGTCCACTGCTCTTTGCAGATCCTCTCCAAATCCTTAAGGTTTCGAGGCTGTCGCTTGGTAACTCGAAGCTTCAGCTCCCTCCACAGATTTTCTATGGGATTAAAGTCCGGAGACTGGCTAGGCCACTCCATGACCTTAATGTGCTTCTTCTTGAGCCACTCCTTTGTTGCCTTGGCCGTATGTTTTGGGTCATTGTCCTGCTGGAAGACCCATCCATGACGCATTTTCAGTGTCCTGGCTGAGGGAAGGAGGTTGTTGACCAAGATTTCACGGTACACGGCCCCGTCCATCCTCCCCTCGATGTGGTGAAGTCGTCCTGTCCCCTTAGCAGAGAAACACCCCAAAGCATAATGTTTCCACCTCCATGCTTGATGGTGGGGATGGTGTTCTTGAGGTCATAGTCAGCATTTATCTTCCTCCAAATACGGGGAGTCGAGTTGATGCCAAAGAGCTCGATTTTGGTCTCATCTGACCACATCACGTTCTCCCAAGCCTTCTGTATCATTCAGGTGTTCATTGGCAAACTTCAGACAGGCCTGCACATGTGCCTTCTTGAGCAGGGGTACCTTGCGGGCGCTGCAGGATTTTAATTCATTACGGCATAGTGTGTTACCAATGGTTTTCTTGGTGACTGTGGTCCCAGCTGCCTTGAGATCATTAACAAGCTCCTCCCATGTAGTTCTGGGCTGATCCCTCACCTTTCTCATGATCATCAATACCCCACGAGGTGAGATCTTGCGTGGAGCCCCAGACCGAGGGCGATTGATGGTCATTTTGTGTTTCTTCCATTTTCGAATAATCGCACCAACAGTTGTCTCCTTCTCACCAAGCTGCTTGCCGATGGTCTTGTAGCCCATTCCAGCCTTGGGCAGGTCTACAATCTTGTCCTGACGTCCTTAGACAGCTCTTTGGTCTTGCCCATGGTGGAGAGGTTGGAATCTGATTGATTGATTCTGTGGACAGGTGTCTTTTATACAGGTAACAAATTGAGATTAGGAGTAAAGCGAGAGGACTAATCTAACCGGTCTGTGGGAGCCAGAATTCTTACTGGTTGGTAGGGGATCAAATACTTATTTCACACAATCAACTGCAAATCAATTTATATATTTTATATAATGTGATTTTCTGGATTTTTTTGGTGATATTCTGTCTCTCACTGTTAAAATAAACCTACCATTAAAATTATAGACCGTTCATTTCTTTGTCAGTGGGCAAACTTACAAAATCGGCAAGGGATCAAATACTTATTTCCTTCACTGTATAACCTAAACCAATACCATGTCAGATTATTAATTTAAAAACAATTTGAATAAACATTTCATTTGAATAACTTATTTTAAGGATGCTTCCCGTTGCCGAACATTTACATTTTAAATGCAAAAGACAAAAGAAGTTGAACATTTTGTAATACTTACATTTCTGTGAAACTTTGTGAAAGAATGGTACATATAAAATCTATGCATGTAAACAATTGCGGTGTTAATTGTGAGTTGTGAGCTGAATAGAAGGATTAAGGAAAACAGTGTCACATGAATACAAAGAAACCAAGGGGAGACACCAGAAAACTAGCTGCTAATATTAGCAATCTGGGAGCTGTACATAGAAGGACCTCATTCGTAAGTAATTCACCTGAAGGACTGCAAGTTTGAATGAGGGGTTTGTCTATTACTATTTCATTAGCTTAATATTTTTGTTATCATCTCCATTGATGCATGACTGTGAAATTAACAAGACATTGCAAACAGCATTTGTAATCATAAGCGGAACGTATTGACATCCAAGACAAATGTCTTCTGGATATAGAGTTGTATGGACTAAGAATGGGAAAGTCATAGACCACCCACTGTGCACTTCACCTTGCATAGGTTAATGCTAGATCAACCCATTGGACTAGTACTTGGAAAAGGGCCAGATGTCATGCTCATTGAAATTTCAGAATATGTTCTCCAAATATTTAGTCTAGAAACTTTGGCCAATATACGTATGGCAAAAAATATTAGCCAACGTCATAACCCGAACGTGCGGATTTTAAGCCATTGTGGACATTAATGTCGACATAATCGTTAGCTATGTAGTTAGTGGAAACTGCTGCAACTGGTTTGTTTGGTAGATAAATGCTTACCATTACACTCCAAAGTAATATAGTTCGCTTTTGATGTAGGAAGGCACATTAAATCACATATTTGAAACCGCATAGCTTTTTTAGCAAGTTACAAAAATAACATTATGGCTTTTGTCCTCGCCATGCTTGTTGTGTGGGGACAATTTAACGTTAGCCAACTGTATATCATCCATCCTGGAATTTGGCTAATAATATGCGATTACTGTTAAATACTTCGGCAGACTCCCATATCCCGTATCACTTTTCAGTGATTATTAGCTAGTTAGTAAGATAACCATCACATTATATTGCTGGCTGGCTAATCACAGCTTCATTCACCTATTGGTTACAAGCTGATGTAACATTAGCCAGCTATCTTTTTCTCTCTCATTAGGTTAACCAGCGCGGTTGCCATCTAAACCCGATCCCATTTGCACGTTTGTCATTTCATTCCGCCAACTTGCCAAATGCACCATTAAATAATTGCATACCGCGTCGTTGGCGGTCAGAGCTAGTGAGTTGGTTATAAAAAAACAAAAGTACGGAGAAAATGCTAGCGCGCTTATAAAACACCAGGGAGCTTACCCAACACGAATATAGTGGTAGTAGCGCTGGTAATTAGCCAGCTAGCAACACAATATTAGCTAGCTAACATTAGATAACCCGGCCTTCGTGGCAGCATCTTTTGTAACTTGATGTTAATAGCGAACGTTAGTTTGCCAGTAAGCTTGCTACCAGCTTTACCTAGCTATGTAGCTAACCTTGGAGTGATTGTTTACAAAATAAACGAATTCTGAAATAACAATTGCGCAATTATCTGGAGATGTACGCGTAAGAGCAATTTGTTCCACCTACCACCACCACCGCCGCCGCCGTTAGCTATCTAGCAAGTAACTTACAGCGAGGGGCCTACCAAAGCGCCATAGATATCTTTGCAACCACAAGCGCCTCTTTCTTCTGTTCTGGCGAGTGTGGGTATTTCGCCGTCATAAAGGATACACGTTGAGTCTCTGGCCCATATCTTGAATTAGGTTGGCCGCCTGCTGTCTGTAGGACAGCTCCCTGTCCGGCTCGACTCCACAGCGGCGGGACGGCGTGGTTTCAAGCTGATCCCGGGTGAAGAACCATCTCGAAGGGGATGCCCGGCACGCCGCCATTGCGCTCCAGCACTCTAACAGGGCACCGAGAAACGGATTTACGCAAGCACGCCAAAGACCTAACGCCGGAAATCGCTACGTCATAAACACAAACCAAACATGAAACATGGGAATTGTAGTATTCTCATAATTAAAGCGACAGATAACTTTTCTTTGCTTTCATAATACAAACTGTCTTCTGAGTGGTCTTCGTGTGGCACAAGGGAACCAATAATTGACAAGTGCGAGCTGAGTGAAAAACAAAAATACACTATACATTTTTGGTCACCATTCTGATTGTGACATCATTGCAAATTACATTGTAGTACCATATATCATTCTGCCCAACTTTCTAATTGCAATGCTATGTTTTAATCACATTATAACTACTAACATTCTCCCCAGTCATATTCCACAACAGTTAAACCACGTTTTATCATCATGTTAACAAAAATAATGCACTGTTAGTGCTTGATCCCAGAACTAAAACGGTCAGGAATGTGATTAAAATATGACTCTACTACATTTAATTGTTGATTGGAACTATATTTCAGATATTGTGATTGATATGTAATACACATTTGTAAGAGTCTCAATTGAAGACAATTATCTCTTTATTCAATATTGAGTCTCCTTCAGTTCTATGGTATGATGAGAGCATTACATCGAATACACAATTTCTGTTTTCCTAAAACAAAAATGCTTTTTAATGTATCTTTTTTAAATGTGTTCAAGAAGGTCTCTAAAAATGTTTACATTCTGATTTACTGAGTGAAAGCAATTAAAAACCAAATATTTGAAATTTTGCTCATGTTGGAAAAACAAGATTCCAATAAGGAAGACACACTGTACTGTATATTGGGCTTCGTCAAGTTTCAATATATAGATGTATAAATGTAAAAAAAATGTTGTATATCTAATTTTATGTAAAATGTGATTTTTTACAGATTCTTTATGGAATGCAGGGCAATTCTACTTATAAGTGACTTCCCCTCAAACAACATCTTAGATTCCTTCTAAAATACAGGATTGAAAAAAGTTACACTTTGATAAACATATTCACATGAACGTAATAACGTAATACATATGCACTGCTATACAATGCAGGGATGATCACTGAAAGAACATAGTTATAGGCTACTGTCCGAACGGCATTTCTACAGCAATATCTGTCAGACTGTAGCGCTTTGAGTCATCCACCTGGTTGCAGCAGAGAGCTATTTTTATGTAATTAGGATTAAAACCCCAAAGGGCGGAAGCCTAATGTTCTTGCTTGATTTCTGACTTGATCTGACCTAGCGCATGGAACGTTTTGAAGCCACGCCCACTACGCCCAAAAAACCCGCACTATTTACGGCAAAAAAGCCTCCCAGGGCCAACATAGCAGAATGTTATAATTGCGTTGTCATTAGTCCTTAGCCAGTGTAATATATAAATTGCGAAGTGATCACACATAGGTCTATACTATACCTCCTAAAGTTAGTGCACCGCCCAAATAGGTGTTTCGCATAGCCTACCTTGCTTTGACGCGCAAGCCTCCTGCAGCATACACAGCAGGGTTTTGGTTTCTAGCACGCTCATACTAGACATAAATCTAATGCTTTGCACTTAAATTGCAAAGCATTAGATTTGATCTTTAATGGTCTTTGTGCCACGCCCATGTGGTGTGCCATTTTGCTTACAACATGCGCCAAATAATGTTTTTTTGCCTTCTTAAAAGTAGCCTACATCACACATAGTCCTTAGAGGGGTACTGTTATTGCGAAGGAATAATCATCATCACATACATCCACTAAAATTAGTATTTTCCCTTGATTATTTTGTGATCCTCTCTATCCAAAAGTTTCATTTGCACAAGCTTTAGGCCTATACTACTTGTGCATGTGATGCCTACAATGGTGTACTGGATTTGCAAAGGAATACTATGTAGCCTATCTCATACGGTTTTGTGGCCACGCCCCAAAATATTTTCCAGATCTTCAAAAAATATTTTTCCGTACTTTGCTGGTACATGTAAGCCTCCACACCTTGGAGGGACTTGAAACTATACGTGCTTCCAGGAAACATAGGGCCACCTTCATTGCGAAAGATTAATCGGTGGCCCATGAGGTCTGGTGGCTACGCCTCCCAACGTTTGCCATTTTGCATTTTCCACAATTTTTGTTCATTTTTCTTGATCCAATGCTTGTATAAGGTCCGGTTCCAAGTGAACCATGGTTTGGTTCGTTACATGTGTAAACGTAATCAGACTTAATATAGGACCTAATATAGGAAGCAAACCAAAATACAGTGCATTGTGGGTTGAAAGCAGATGTTGACACTTTGGTACCCTCTTGTACGTCTCCTCTGAATTGTGTGAAGCAACAAGCCTACATTGTGAGCACATCTCACACGTTTCCGCTGTAGTTATTTGGTTGGAACACCAAATCATAATTATGAAAGCGATGATCGCAATACGCTGCTGTTGCTCCATGTTGTCCGCTGCCAGAAAGTGACTTTTTCCACGGAAATGTTCTGTCCAATAGATGAACTACCTGTACGACCGCGTGTCATTTGTTTACACATTTTGGTTGGCTTAACACAGGACAGTGTGCACACTAACCGGACCTAATACAAAATGCAACAAAGTAGCAACTTCCTCTTGAATCGGACCAAATCTATCGAACTATAGATGCGAAAGCGACATCAGGCTAGCTAGCGGATAAAAACCTATAAAAGACCGCCCCCTCACCAATCAGCTCTCTGGAAAATTGCGTCACCATTCCTAGAGAATCATGTGGATTTAGGTGCACGGATTGTAAGAAGGGCTCTTCGCAGGGCAAGAGTCTTTAGACCGTCACAACCCCCTGGTTTTCCCTGATTCTTTTTTATATCAGAGATACAGATTCTCCGCGGAGGGAATATTGTATTTTTGCAAGCTTCTAGAGCCTCATGTTGCAAATACCACTCGTCGAAGCCATGCGATCACTGTGCAGCAAACTATGTAGCTATTGCCCTACGTTTTCTAGCCACCGGTTCCTATTTGTATTACGTTGGTGATGCGGAGATCCTCAGCAAACATACAGTTTACCGCGCTGTTCGCAAGGTGGTTCTTGTGCTCATAACATTATTTGATGTTTTTGTAGCGTTTCCTGGCCATTTGCCCACTCTGGCTATAAAAGAGGGCTTCTATGAAATAGCAGCTAGACTGTAGTCAGGGGTGCACAACTTAAAGTCGCGTATGTTTCAAAAGTTTGTCGTCTTGCTTGGTACGCAATTAACGTTTGAGGACGCGGAATGCGTACTGGCGTACCACTTATGTGCACCCCTGACTATAGTTATCAATAATGAATAAAATGTACTGTTGCATATTAAGTGCGGTGTAATTTTCTCATAGGATTCCCGAGAGTGATTGGTGCAATAAATTGCACCCACGTGCCCATCACCGCAGCCCTGGGGGAACATGAGGCAGACTTTGTGAATAGAAAATTTTTTCACAGCCTCAATGTTCAGGTATTGAATAGACTTCTCATATTTGTATATTGATTCATGACTCATCTGGACATTACATGCAGGGACACTAAAGCTATGCAATGGTGTAGCAGAGCATACACAGTCATAGTTTTGATGTTGAAGTAGCACAGGGACAGTTTGAACATGGATAATTTGTCATACACAGAGACTTTGGCAGAAACCTTTTTATCCACTCACCTTTCTATCTACTATCAATGGGTTCCCGTATGTCCCCTTTGCTTAAATGCCAACATGCGTGAAATGGACCTACAGTCACACTTTTTCAGATGACTTGTGATCATCGTGGTGCATGGTCGCAAGATGGCCTGTGTCTGTGCATGACCTCCACATCTTTCGTGAGTCTGTGCTATGCCAGCGGTTTGAGGAAGGTAGGACAACTATACACAACACTTAGCACTATAAATGGTTTGTGTTGTTGTCGCACTTATCACGCACCTTTCCCCATCTTTCCCTTCATTGACAGGACTCGTTGATGGCATGAGTAATGCCTGCCAACGGTTTTTGATGACCCCCATCCTGACCTTAGACCCCCCCCCCCCATCCTGAGACAAGGCCACAAACAGATGACCTTCGGGATCATCAAAGCGCCTGGTTCAACTGCTTCCGTGGCCTGAGAGTGTCCCCAGAGTGGGCTTCCTGAATAGCAACTGTGTTGTCTTGTGCTCCACAACATTGCCACTATTAAGAAGGAGAGAGCCCCTCATGTAACCCTTCACCGCCCCCTCCCCCTCCCCGATGTTGTGGACCCCATCACCCTTGACCACCCCTCTGGCACGGCCATGAGAGACTCCATTACAGCACAATTCTTTACATGAAAAAATTACAATAAATGACACATTTCTGAGATCAAATTTTCATTTTTATTGATTCTTTTGTTGCTAGGAAAAAAAGAAACAGAAAAGGTTATGTATGCATTGCTTCAACAAAGAAATGAAAAAACAAACATTTAAAATACTCCAATAGGCCTATCTTTTCGTATTCCATTTGTTCGAATCTTAGCTTTTTAATTAGTTACTCTCTGTATGGCTCTCTGTAGTGATTGTGTGTACTGGCAGCAATATCACAGTATCTCCCTCAACTGTACATGAAATAAAAACACTTAACCACTGCAAATATGTACTTGCATCCCAGTTGCACAAACTCACTTATACATACCCTGTATGAAAGGTCTCTGTTTGGAGCTGCCAGCACCGGGGTCAGAGCACACACACCCCCTGGACCCCCTCCATAATCGGCCGCCCCTCATTATTTGAGAGGGCCAGCTCCTCAGCCGGAGTGTACTCTGGTGGAGGTGGGCCCCCTCCAGTCTTCTTCATATCACTCCTTTTCCTATTGACTGCAGGCAATATCAGCTCTTAAATTTTACAATATGCATATAATAAAAACACAAAGAATAAGAGCACTGCAACTATTTACCACTTTGGATGATGTTATTGTATTTATTCTTTATCTGCTGCCAAGACCCTTTTGCACTGCTGGGGTTGCAGCTAAAAGAATAATGATGAAAATATATATCAGCCTACATACAATTTGTCATAGAGGAAATGCAATTTGCAAGTTATTCCAATATCGTATTGTGCCATCAATGAAAAGGCATGTCCACTATGCCTTAATGATAGAGCAGTTATAGCCATACTTACGCATTTATACTATCTGCGATTTTCTGCCAGCACTCTGTTCTGGCCTTGGCAGCAGCAACCGTATTACTTTTCGGATTTATATTGTTCGTATTTCTGAAGAATGATCGTTTGTTCGTGGTGTGGGTGAAATACAGTGCTCTGGACCTCTCCTTGTTGCATGCGATTGGCTATGTGTTACAAACACTGTCCCTTTTGTGTGCACGCGCTCATAGCTCGATCAGAAAAATCTGGGTTGACAGAGCGAGTTGATAACCACCGTCGCGAGACAGGTTAGCCGTAATTGCCTTTGTTAGGTTTTGTGTAGTCAGCTAACGCAAAGATGCCCTGACTATGTTGAACTTCCTTCGTGAGACAGGCCCCTGACATCAAATGCTACGTGCAGCGAATACGCGCTAATGTGGAAAACAGCTGTTTCTCCCTGAGCTGTGCTCGTATAGCCTACACTCCAAACTTAGCAAACACATTTTAAGTGTGATGTCACTTTGATTAAAGTCTTTGGAATTGTTTTTTTTATTGCATGGGGCTTGGAAGCCTCCGAGGTTCTATACAGCCTCTATTTGTGATTCATTTTACCACTTGAAAAGACGTATAACAAAAAAAGGCAAAATAAATCTGGACGTAGCCTAGCTATTCTTCATTTATTAAAACGAATAATTACAGGGTGCATGTGAACGTGTGGCCTACGCGAATCAGTCTTCCTTGGAGTGGACAGTGATTGACCGAGTGGCGTCATGGTCATTAGCCTTCCCCCCTTAATTTTTTGGCAAAATTGTAAATTTACTATGAAAAAAGTGCTCGTTTTAAATCGTATTTGTCTGACGACATTCGGTGGGAGGTGTTTTGAAACACCGCTTCTAATAATCATTGTGCTCGCTGTGGATGAACTAGGGCAGGGTGCAAGTTAAACTAGACAAATTTAGACAAAGCTAGCTTCATGGAAATACTGGCTTTGAATGGTAATTTCCCATAAGTATTTCGTAGTTAGCTAGTAGTAGCTAATATTGGAGCTCACCAACGTGATATGCAATTAGCGCGTTACATTGGTTGTTTGTGTAAGGTAGTTCATATCGAATTAGGCTAATTCTTAGTTAGCTAGCCAGCTTGTACAACAGATGCATTTGGCGCACACAAACAATTTAAAGTGTTTAACAAATGTGTCAAGCTATAACACTTAACACGTTTGTAACACACAGTAATCGCACTAAAGTGTGCACGCGCCAGAAAATAGACTAACGTTTATATAATCATTATTATTATTATTTTCATTTAGCTACATTAGCAGAAAATACGATCATGGAGCAAGGTCACATCGTTACACGCCAGGACAGTGCATACAACACTGCTGAGAGAGTTGAGGGCAACATAATCACAGAGGAAGATTTAAACAACTTAATGTGACGACCGTGATAAGGACCCAGACGCAGATCAGGGATTAGGCAGAAGAGTCGTTTATTAGAAGGCAGGGATCACAACCAGGAATCAGAGGATCGGAGGTACAAAAACGCGAGGCAGAGAGAAGTCGATAATCAGGCAGTCAAAAGGTCGGTAATCAGGAAGGCAGAAAGGCAAACAAACAAAATCGCTAGGCAAACTCGGGGTCGTAATCAGAAGGGTAGTCTCGGAAAAATCTATAAACACTGGCTTCGGAAAAGTAGGCTCAGGGAATAAGAATCAACGTACTGACACGGAAGAATGAAAACACTGAACATATATACAGGCAGAGACAGGAAACACAATGGGAAACAGGTGTGACTGGGAGGAGAGAGAGTTAGGAAACACAGGTGAAAACAATGGGAATCGTAATCTAATTACGAGGGGAAACGAAAGACACGGACTGGGAAACATACAAACAAATATACAATAAACGACCTGGGAGATCAGGCAGACACGTGCATAGCTAAAGGGGAGGTACGCAAAGAGAAACGTTGCGTGCGTATGAAAGGGAAAGTGAAAAGCTAATCAGGGATAGGATAATGAGAGAGAATGAACGAAAGTCAGACGCGTGAGATAATTAGTGATTAGTAGTGTTAGTAACCTAATCTAAATCCCTAACGTTAGTAGATTAGTTAGTTAGTACTGTACACATCTAACTAATATATACAAAGTGCGATAAAGAAAGTAGGAAGGAAGAAAACGAGAAAATAAGCGAAGATTGAAATCCCGAAATGTAAACTCCCGAAGTGAATGACAAGACAAGGAGTGGATCAAGAACAATAACAGACGGGGATAACAGACGTGAACGAAACATGACTCGAAGAAAGATAAACAAAGTACAAAAACAACAGAACAGATACTCAGAATATAACACTTAAGGGGTAGACAAATAAACTTGAAAATGAAAGCACAAAATAATTACTGAACACATTGTAGTGAACTGAACTTAGTCTTAGAAACTTGCTGTTAGGGTATTTTAAAGTCTGTACATGTTTTTCTGAGGAGGATACAGATTTAATGACCCATGAAGTTAAACATGTATTGGAGGAATGTCTCTCTCTTTCCATTAGAAAATTAAAAACAGTCCCCAGATTTTCCCCAAACGTAGGCTACATAAGGTACTGACCCAACAATGGAACATACAATATAATGTAGAGGGCATGCAACCTGTGAAAATCCTGGGTAATTGTTGCCAAGTGTAAGTGTTCAATCAGGATATACAGTACATTTCATGCCCAATACTGGAGCTCATTTGTACACACAACAAAAAATCCATATGTGTAGACTGATGCACAGAGCACATGGAAAGACCTGCGGGGGTGTTGTCTGACGTTAATTTTGTAAATATTTTTGTATGCCCAAATTTGAGTCACAATTTGTGCCTCTTGAAGTACCGTACGTACACCAGTAGTACTGCAGCTGTGTGTGTGAAGTGTGTGTGCACTCCTCTGACCGACCTGCGAGCCAGTGGATATATTAAGATACTATTGCAGTTCACACAGTAGCTTACTGGAGAGAGCTTGCATGGACTGGAGGAGAGGCATTTCACTCAGTGCTGACAACTGGTAGCTTGTGGCATGTCGTTTGCAGGAACTAGAACTGCAGAAACCTGAGGAACTCTTCCCAACTTAAACCCACCCTACCCCAGGCAGGATGAGGCCAACTGTGTCCTGCCACTGCAAACTCCCGTTCACAGTTTGCTGATGACATAGCCAAGGCTGACTCAGCCACTTGGAAGGCTCACAGTATGGTAACTTGAGCCAGACAGAACTAGAACCATAAACCAAAAAGCATCCCATGTTTCTGGATTTTGCCCTGTAAACAGCATGGCACTGTGCATGTGAAATCACATAGGCTACCATTGGCTTGTATTCACATTAAACTGAATCTGTTATAAACCTTATTAATCTCATTGAATAAACGTTTATTTCCAAAGGGAAACGAGGCTTCTTTTTCATTTTAACATACGCATTACACGTTATATTGTGCATGACCGAGTTGAATGTGTAACTGGCTTGGTTCTGACTGCAGCGAGTTTCGTACAAAGGATCCCAACACCACAAGAGACACGATTAGATCGCTTAGCTAAAGACCCGAGTCCCCAGCTAAGGGAACGAATCTCTTATCGACGTCACTTTTTTCTGCAGCGGACGCTCACGTGCTTAACTCACGTCTTCCGAGCTCCGCTACAACTGCATTGGACTAAGAAAAATGTTTTTACGAATATGTTATAAGCAAAGCACGTGCATGTAATTCAATTTGTGAGTCTCACCTTAGAAATATAATAACTTTTGAACTTAACATGGAAATCTCGTTTACAATTGTTTTAAAATGGACATGGCTAACAAACTCGCGAGGTGTTGAAGTATACGTATTTGCTGGCTATTTAATTGCCTAACATGCATACACGCTGTTATTGCTACATTTTATTATATCAAATCAAGTCTAGAGCCTAGAATAGTATATAGCCTATAATGATTTGTTCTCTGCCAGAAATTGGATCAAACTTTCGAGACTGTCTCTAGTGTATGCTAACATATTGCTTTCAAAAGTAATGTCGACAACAGGTGAGTGGCATAAAATGTAGGGTGTCAAATCTATCAAACGTCAGATAATATCAAACTAATAGATATTTATCTATCAAGAAAAATAACACGTGACACACATGAATCCTGCACTAAACGTACACATATAGCAAGCTCCACTCCACATGTTCTCCACTTGTTTCTGAGTATCAGTCACTGACTTTCAGTTGAGTATGCCTGACGATATCAAGATCCCACAATAAACTCAATAACATAAATGAAACACGCGAGCGGTGCTATGTTAACAAATAACAACAAAACATGACGTTATGATCTTGATTATGAGAACTTTAGAGTAATATATTAATATTCATAACGACGAGGACCAGGTTATATTGTCGGGTTGCAACGTGATCTACGCTTCCTAAAGATGAGTCGTAGATAGCCTTTTCACCTGCAAGAGACGCACAGCGCCTCGTACCGATAAGAATCGCAGTGAGGAGAACGTCCGCCTGCCAGAAGTCTCGCCAGTGATTTGCAGCCACTGCCCCTGACGGTGGTATGTGCACGGTTTTTGGACAACCTCAGAACAGGAGTCTCGTTGAAGAACGTGGATTTTAATTAGAGACTGCCTGCTGCAGTCTCCACTCTTGTTAGCGAGTTCGTGTCAGAGAAAGGGGGGTCTGTTGTTGATGCAGTGAGGAGAGCCTTGATATCTTATCTGTTTGCCCACTTCGACTCAACGCCGGCGGCACCAGGGCGCTGGATGATTGGACTTCTCGCTCCGGTGTGACATAATTTGAGTGCTCTATTTGAACTGAAACAAAATAGCGATGACCGACTCCTCGACAGCAGACCCCTGCCCAGTGCCGGACCCAACTATCGTGGATCCCTCTGCTCGGAACGGACAGTGCGCCCCTCCGGAACAGCATCCACCCAAAAGGGCGAATCTGGCAGACCCCTTCAACATGGACCAAGACATGAAAATAAGCGACAGCGTGGAGGGTCAAGGTAACAAGAATTTGATTCAAAAGAAAAGAAAATCTATATTTTCAGTTCGATTGTTTTCGATTGATAATGGATGCGCAGCGGGGCATGGGGATGTATTTATGGTGTCTGCATAGTGCGTTTAATTATTCAGGTGTATATGAAATGCATAATGCATATGCACAGAAAGTAGAGAACAGCTTGTTAACACACTCCAGCAGCTACTTGGAGACAAGAGTAAGCCAACAACCTATTAAATAACAATGAATTATCACTATTTTTTAGTGGTGACCAATTATGATAGTTTTGTGGCCATGGATGAAGTTTTATTGATTGGCTTCTGGATATTTAACATTGCATTTTTGATGTATCAGATCCAGATATATATTATGCTTAGTTGGGCTCGATCTTGCTAGAAAGAGAGAGACAAAATTATAATTCCAATTCAAGTTATGTGTGATAAGTGATGCAGGACTAAGACATGCTCATGCATGCAATTCCTTATGTTTCTATGAATTTGACATAAACAGAAGGCTAGGTACAGGAAATACCCCAGAAGGGGGGTTCATTCTCTTAATATTTGCCATTTAGCAGATGCTTTTATCCAAAGCGACTTACAGTAGTGAATGCATACATTTTTCAGTATATGTGGCCCCAATGGGAATCACACCCACAACGTAAGCGAGCCACACAGGGCCACTTGGTCGTACCGTTGGGGTGAGTTTGGGTCAGTGGAGGGTTTAAAAAAGTAGAAGACAGGGTAACTTTGATGTTAGAGAGGTTATATGTATATATAACCCTGGTTGGGAAAAGACAGGGGACATCAGCCTTTTTAGGGCCACTGAATTGGTCTGTACTTTGTACATCAAACTGGATACTCCCCTGGTATTAATTTGGTATTAAACCTAAAATGAATTTCCAAGTTCCAATCATAAATATTACATTGCACTCATGATATGAGCTGTATGAATCAAATCTTCTCACAATCCCTCTCACAAGCTCATGTAATAATCCTTCAGGCAATTTTTTTCTCGTGAAACTTAAAACTTAAAACTTCAAACATGTACTGAGTGTAAACTTTACATTCCATTACGGGTATGACCAGAAAGACCTCTAAGAATGTGTCATCTTAAACAGAATGGACCTTCTCCACCTATGTCACAGGTAAAAATACTGTAGTATACTCCGCACTGTTTACATTTCCCTCGACACGGAAGTACCCTTGAATCTATTCGCATTTTCTTCCAGCATAATCATATAAAACTTACGATTGACAGGTATTCTATTGATTCCCTGGGGAGATGCAGAAAAGCTGCTCTCAGGGGAGAAACCAATGATAGGGGAGAAAAAAAGTATTGCAAGGCACACTTAAGTAAGAAGATGGGAAGGAATAATATCAAGGATTATTATTTTAGTGGTGTCTGCAGGATACCGATCTTCCTCTCTCTACATAAAAGGCTCTTTAGTCTTTCAGATCTCTGCAGAACCATTTGAATACGTTTGTGAATTCTGAACATGCATTGGCAGTGGGGAAAGCTGGAACATGGACACACTCTATGGCAGGTGTTACCAAATGTTTTACTTTGGCCCCCTACCATTGGACCCCTACAAGTAAAATTAAAAGTAAAAGTAAAATGGTAAAACCAAATCAGTATAACTGTTGACACCTACATTCAGCCACTACAACAGTGGTTCTCAAACGCAGTCCTGGAATACCACTATGTATGCTAGCATCATTCCCACCAATCTATAGTGTAATTAAGGTTTTTGAAAATGTGATAGGTTTTATAATTCTGTGTCATTTTCCACAAATGTTTTACTTGCAATGATCAGGTGTCCACACTTTAACATACACATTAACTGACTAATTTCAGCCGTAGGTTTGTCAATAAATCTATTAAAATGTAACCTCTTTTAGAATAAATCATTTGCCACAGTCACAATTAGTTGTCTGAGAACTGATTTGACTGATTAAAAGTCAATTTAATCTGGGGCCTCGGATAGCGTAGCGGTCTAACGCACTCGAATTGACTGGTGCTTTGCGAGTGTGAGCTGCTTATTGTGGTTGTGGTTCGAAACCCGACTGTGCTAGACTGGCCCAGGCTGACAGTCCCCATTGGGGGTGGCATTTGGCTGTCCGCCCCAGGGGGAGGGGGGAAGGTGAGCCGGCACAAACTCACCGAGAAGCGCGAATATAGAGAAATAAAAAAATAAAAAATATATAGAATATTAATTATTTTAACATGAATATCTGTTTCTGACATTATGTCAATTTTTGAATATGGATATAAAAAAAATGTAATTCATGACATTTGGAAGTATAAAAAACATATTAATTAAAGGGAAGATATGATTTTCACATTTTTTGTGGAACCCCCTTGGGGGTACTCCCTGTTCTCCCAGTTTGGGAACTCCTGTTCTACGATGTTAGAGCCATCACTTGTAGAAATATGAGGATGATAATAAACTGTGCTCTTGCCTTCTTTTATGCAAATTAGCAAATAATGTGTTGGCAGCCTTGAAGGCACATATCCCCAGGTTACATTTACATTTTATAGGAAAGTCACCCCCCACCCTTATTGGTCTGATTTGCATTCTGCACATAGGCATAACGAGTGGAGACATGTCCCCCCAATATTTAAAAAAGTAATATCTGCCCCCCCCGATAATTTGTAGACATAAAAATTCCCCTTCATTATGCCCCCCCACAATATTCAATATGTGGTTACGCCCTTCATTCTACTAGTAATAACCTCCCAGTAATATTGTTGTGTCACCTGAAATGGCCTCTGCACAATCAATTCTGCACATTAACACAATAAATGATGAGTGTTGCTACATTGGTTGCATGCATGTGGGTCACACATATAGGGATTATAAGGTCAAAGAAACTACAACTTCAGTTCTTCAGAGATCTTGTCAGTTTGGTCAAAGGAATTGTTGTGTGTCTATTCAACATTCTTTGTGGCTTGGAGATATCAGCAAGTGTTAATGAGCATGTGTTTACTTTGTATTAGATGGCTGACAAATTACACAATTGCGTGTGAAATGTGAACACCACACTGATTTGCTAAGCCCCAAATTAGCACCCATCTTCTAAATTTGACTTATTCTATTGCCACTCTAGTTGGAATATTGAAGCGTTGCATTAACTCCAGCTTAAATGTACTGTATGTGTAATTTTCAACAACATCTGTATCTTCTCATGATTTTTTATGGAAGGAGAGATGCTGTCACATGGTTGGCACTAAGCATCCCGCAGCTTTAAAGCCAGACGTCACATAACATGGAACATGTGACCCTCACTGCTTAATCTCTGCTTCAGTGTTGCATTCCTTGCAACTCTCCAGCACCCTGTTGCACACACACACACACACACACACACACACACATTTGACCATGGGCTGTGAACCTGCTCCCCTGAAAAAGCTCCACTAAAGACCTATTAATTTACTGTAAAGCATTCATGATATTTTGGTGCAGTATGAAACCTGAGGATTATGAAATGGCTATATAAGATGTTATTCTTGTGTTTCCTGTCCAGTGCTGTGTGACACTCGGTTGTTTTATTGCCTTTGGCAGGCCTGCTGGAGAGCAGCATGCGACTGAAGCCCCACGAGGCCCAGAGCTACCGCAAGAAGGCACTGTGGGTATCCTGGGTCTCCATTGTGGTGACACTTATCCTGGCCGTGGCCGCCTTCAGTGAGTATCTGCCGCCGGCACTCTGACATTGACTCTGGTCTTGTGACGATTGAGCAACGATGATGAAAACTTTTGCAAGCGGCCGAGTGCGGTGTCTGATCAAGGCACCTGCAAAAATCTGCAGCTTTGAAAAAAGACGGTAATTAGTGGTCCGCTTTTGTTTGTCCTGTTACATAATCCTTAAGAGCTTTGATGTCGTTTCCAGTTTACATATTTGAAGTTCCTCCAAAACAAAACTGGACAGCTCTAATATGGATTTTATGTTGTACTGAGTTGGCGGGTTCCCGAGGATGCAAAGGTGTTGCTTTTCTGAGCTGGAAACCAAACCCTTATTTACCCACACCACAGTGACACTGGCCTGGATTCAATCAATATTGGTCCTTAAATTTGTCCTTAAATCCTTATTTCCAAGTCAAAGTTAAGGACGAATGTTGATTGATTCCAGACCGATGCCACTTTGCTATTCTAGTCTAGAGTGGGAGAGCAGGGTTTGGTTACTAGATCTGCCAATAAGCTCATTGCCTCTTCGGAAACTCCCTGCTTGCAATGCCCACAGGTGAAGGGCAGAGTGGTGATCGTACACGTCAGGCAATGTCATGCCACTAGGAAGAGTTTGAGAGTGGTGCATTCCTGCTAGGGGCCCTCGTTCAGTGATGTGGTGATGGCACAACAGCATGGAGAGAGACAACAGTTTTAAGTTCCAATCTCTGACAAGCAAACTGCTTGATTCCTCACAAACCTACCACTTGCTATATCATGAGCAATATATATTTAAGCAAATATTTGGGACTTAATTAGAGGTAGAAAGAGGAGTGTTCCTATGTGTTGAATAGGTGGGAGGATACATTTCTACTCCACACTTCTACTGTGGTTTTACTTTCTTTTATGGTTCAACAGCTCAATACTTCTTCTGGTCAGAAGTTTCCCATGGATATCAACAATAAACATAAATGGCTGAATGGGTATTACCTGAAATTCTATTTTTATGAACACAGAATTGCGATAAAATTGTTGGTGAACAAATATGTTCAATATATTTAATTATATATTTTCATGAAAAGTCGATTTTTAAAATAAAAGTTATTTCATGCTGCCTCTCTTCCTTTTAGAGCTGCTAGTTCAGTCTCATTGGCCGAGAAGGCAGAGACCATGGCCCCTATTGGCTTTGATGACTGACTTGTATTTGTTTTGGATTGGAAAGAAAAACAAACTGATTTAATTGAGTGCCTCAAAACAAATTTAAAGTGAGCCTTCTGTGATTACACCATCACAAAGGTGATTACACCATTCCCAGTTTCCTCACCTGGAGGGAAAATGGTGACTCACAGCCAGGTGATCTATCTGTATATAGCATTCAAGATTTATGTATTCTCTTATTTATTCTAACACTACACACAATGATTCAGAGACACCTGGGGCCTGTCTCACAATGGAAGTTAAACATAGTCAGGGTATCTTTGCGTTAGCTGGCTACACAAAAGGCAATTACGGCTAACCTGTCTCTCGACAGTGGTTATCAACTCGTATCTAACTATATAAACTGTATGTTTGCTCAGGTTCTCCGCATCACCAACGGAATACGTATATGTACCGGTGGCTAGAAAACGTAGAGCAATACATACAGTTTGCTGCACAGTGATCGCATGGCTTAGACGAATGGCATTTCTCCCTCCGCAGAGAATCTGTATCTCTGATATAAAAAAAATCTGATTACGCAATTCTCTAGGATTGATGAGGGGGTGGGCTTTTTATAGGATTTGATCTGTTAGCCTGAACTTAACCTACTCTGGAGCAGGTTAGGTTCGCAGCATAAGTTACCATGTCGATGCAACCCTGTAAAAAGTGAGCCACGGTTGTGAGACCGAAAACCCAGGGTTAAACCCAATCCTGCTTCATGAGACAGGCCCCTGGTGTTTGTGCTATAGTATCAAAGCTGTCTTCAATCCTGTGATGCCTTACAATCGATTTTGAGATATCTGGTATTGGATGTATTTGAAGGTTCAATCTCCTCAGTCTTTCTTTCTCATCTTCTTCAAGAGAGAATTCATTATGTTGTCTGTAATAATGGGGAGATCATAGCCCCTGAAGATTACATACAGGGCTGCTCTGGGAATTACTGACACAAAGCCTTTTTTCCTGTCAGGAAGGAGAGACAATGAGGGGGGTGAAGCAAGCAGGGTGCAACAAGGCTGAGGTCTAGCAAATCTGGCAGGTTCAACATACACTGGAATATTCTAGTGTCCTATAACTGGTCTGCCCTCTAGTTCCCCCTTGATACCTCCACCCTGTGATGCCATAACAAGGGGAGTGGAAAGGCCAGGCTCCTGCAGCTCACTGCATTAAGCTGGTGGGATTGACTGTATCGACTCCCAGTAACAGTATCGTGCATTCAGGGGATATCTAATATGCTGCTCCCGGCCTCAGTTCCAAACTCTAGACTCCCTTTCTGCCCAGAGCATCTTTTATAAATGGCCAGTGTGCACTGTAGTTCCTCTACATAAGCAGCAGGCTAGCTAATACTTGGAGACATGTGCCTCACTAGATGTAGATTCTGTTCTTTGAAATGACTTTATTTGTTGTTGTTTTTTTGCAATCATAATCACACAGTGTGTCTTCATAGTCTTCTAAGGAAAATTATTTTTGTATGTTTCAGTATACTTATGGGTAAAACTGTCTGCTTTTGTTAAGCATAATCATGCAAGTTGCCTTTACAGGCTACCTTTTTATGAAAGCAATTTCTTTTGTCAGAATACCTATGGGTAAAACTGACAGAAAGGTGAATACAAACTGTAAGGTCTGCGATGTAACTGTGCATAGGAGAGAATCTAAATTTGGCAGTGTGTCACAGTGAGGATATGTGCACATTGTTTACCCCCCACACTTGACTGTTGGTGCATTTGAACAATAAAATAGCAGTCCATCACTGTCCAAACAGACAAAATGACTGCAGTTATTTTTCGGGATCATTATTGTGCATCTATGTCTTGGAGCAGAGAGGGTAATTATAGAAAATTTGGTAAAGGGAAAAAATTGTGTATAGGATGTATAGGATGGGGGCAAGATTTCTACTTTTTTCACATTTTCCCTTATATGCCAATTTTTTGCCACACCAGTTTTTTATGTGTGACAAATCTTGCATATTTATTCATATTATTCTTATGCTGTGACCTGCAGCTTGCATTTCGTGCACACAGTACACAGCTTCCCATGCAGCTGTTTGCACATTATGGCAGATTTATTTAACTTCCTTTTCCAACTAATTTAAGTGACCTCCATTTTAACTGTCCCTCTGCACTCTCACTGAATACTTGTACCTAATACTTATAATACTTGAATACTTGTACCTGATACTTATAATACTTGAATATGTGCTCAGCTGTACTGAAAAGCTGCTGTGTCTCAAAGGTATGCCGCACATTGCAGTCGTCTTGTGGTTCTCTGTCGAGAGTCCGATAACGAGAGACAGACAGACTGTGGCTGACAGGAGGGTGATTACTGGAGAGCCTCCGTGAGGGCCGTGCTCGCATCATCATTCAGCAGATAAAGCCGTTTGTGAGGAAATGCCAAATCCCCACTTGACTTTTAAACAGGTCCAGGCTGTCATTCCCGGAACAACTGCCCAAACACAAATGCGTGCAAAGAGAAAGAAAACACTGTTTCTTCTTTGTTGTTTTCTAGTTATTTCTTCGAGAACGACATCTGAAAATATGTTCCGTTACGTTTATATAGAAAAGGCACTCATCTGAAATGCGTAGTTCACCACGTAGACTGGGCATCGAGGCAATTAGTCCCCTTTTCGTTAAGCAATGTGAGGTTTGCTAAAATCACACACGAGTAAATGACCATTCTGGTAAAAAAAAAAAAAAAAACTGTTTGTACAATTCTAGAAAAAAAAATACTGACACATTAATCATGCTATTTCACTCTTTAGTTCAGGATCAGTGCAAACAGAAGTGCACTACTTTCACACCTGTGAATTTCATTACCATGTTCTATTTTAGGTCCTGAATTTATTGTGTTGACTGGACTACATTATTAGGCAACCTGAAAGACAATGGTGATAGATAGGATATACTGTAGTCACATTAATATGATAGTATATGTTTAGTTTTTTTGGACGCAAATGACAATGAGATTGTGTAGGGGCCCACATGCATACTGATAGGGACGATTAAATACTGAACTCAATGCTCAATACATGATTTTGGTGCTTACATCTGTGTACATTGCCATTGTTTGTGCTCTGTGTGCACATTTTCCAGGGAATTTGAATTTATGGGAGAAACTCGAGAGGTAGAGCCCCAGAATATTTGAGCTGCCAGAAAGCTTCAAAACTCTGACTGAAGAAGACCTTATAGAGCATTGTGTCTGCTGTTCTGTGAGAACAGGTCTATGTTGGAGCTGCATGTCTGGTCTGGTTTTGAGTCCCAGGAAGGATGGGGAACTCACTTAGTATCTCTTGGTGAGAAAGCTGTACACCAGCCCTCTATGAAAGGTTTATTTTAATGAGATAAGCTTCAGACACATTTCTCTGTGCAGCACTATAGTAGCATTTTCTATCCCATACATGTGTTAATTGAGAGTACTGCACACAAAATACCTAGCTGTGCATTCAATAAGGTTTTATGTCATGAGAAAGCCTGGAAACAGGGGGGTTTGCAAGAAGACTGAAGATTGAAAGGGGACAAATGAAGGCGAAATACTTAGCAATGTAACGTATTATTTGAATTGCAATGATCTATTGAGACTCTGGCTACAAGTTAACCAATTTCAATCAGATAAAGTGCATATACAGTAATGGCTTAAAACAGTAAATTAGGGCGAAGTTTAAACATAATACAGGAAGTAGTTCCCTTTAGTTTTCTTTGTTTGGAATTTATATTTCAGTGTTCTATTTCATAATTCAACTTAATGTACTGAAAATATGATCTTACACCTTCAAAAAAGTGTCTGTTAGGACAATAGCAAGCATCGGCACAGTGATGTGTAGACCCAGTGCGTTTGTTTAGGAATGTCCTATTGCTTCCGAATGACATATCATCTGGATTCCATTATCTCTTGTTATCCTGTTATCCATCTTATCTGTTTCCTTTAATCTACTTAAAACTACAACTTGCAAATACTATGATGAATAAAACCAAAGAGAATGGAAACTAGCAGTCCACCTTTATGTAACTCAGTGGTCTAAGCACTGCACAGCGTACTGGGGCCTCTCTGTTTGAGAAGCCAACATCATCCAATTTTATATACTTTCTGTTTGAAGAGATATGATGCATTGATCAAAAACAAAAAGTTCCAGAATTGATAGTAAACTTAGATTAGTGTACGTGATAATTGCAGTGTTACAATGTACAGTTGTATTTGGCAACGTGGCATGGCAATGTTTGTAGTGTGCACTGTGCGTCCTGTACATATAGCCTGATTTTTGATCATGGAAGGGTGGTGAACCTGCTCCCCACTAATGACTTATTCATCCAAGGTATTCCAATAAAAGAGTCTGCTAAGAAAGCAATAATCCAGATTACTAGGTCTACATTTCAAGTCAACTTAAATTAGTGGTTGAGTGCTCTTTTAGCTTGGCGGTATCCAGCTGTCCATCATATTTAAGCAGTGTATCAGCCATTGGAATCTGGCCTTATCAGTGGCAAATATTATGTTTGTCATTTTTAATCTTGCTTTTCAGGAACAAAAACAAAAAAAAACCACATTGTAGGGTTCTGTGTGAAAGGGCATGTCATGTTTCCCTTGACTCTCTTTGTATGCCATAATTGATATCTACTGACCAATACTCTGCTTGCAAAATTTGCATCCGTATTAGATGACTGGACATAGAGGATTGTGACATGTCATAAGGACATGCGAATATGTCTGCATCCCTGTTTTTTATTTGCTTTAATCCATACACTGAAAACATATTCAGACATGTTCTAAGATAATGACTGTGCAGCATATAGCCTTAACAGAGCCTGACAGGGTTCTGACAGATGGACAGTGATACGTTGGGTGCCATTCTCACACTGCAATTAGGAGGTGCAGAATATCACACTCGCTTCTTAATGCGCAGATGAGTGCTTCGGAGAAATGGTACAACCGAGTGGTAATATCAGGTGCAACCGAGTGGGCCCCGTTCCACGTATGTCACCTTTTGTGTCACGCTCCAAACCCTCCAGCACCACCATATACCAACCTGCAAAAAACACTCAGTGTATATGAACTAAAAATATATACAAATGACCAAATACTTTTCCGTCTCAAACCTTTTTTTTCATAATTGTAATGGTAACACATTGGTAATGGGGAAGGGAATAGACAAAGCCTGGGACAGTAGACTCACTGCCAGTGGTCAGGCAGTTGCAAGGAGAGAGGACTATGTATGTTTTTGCAACGCCTTGTTGGTACTTTAGCTGTTCTGAGAAATGCTCATAGCTGTAAAATAATGAGCAAGACAGAAATTTTCAGTGCAGTGACGTGTACAAAATGGAGACGGAAGCCCTTGTTGAGGCAGCAATATCATAAGCGAAAGTAGGCTATTACGCTCGGAAATTATCTCAGGGCCTCTCTTGACGTAGAAAAACTAGTTCACTGTCCAGTGCAGCGTTATGTGAGCACAGTTCTGGGAAAAGTAACAACTATGTGCTATTTCACAGTGTTTCTTAGGAACGTGCCAGGGAACAACGTCGTATCAGCCCAAAGTGACCTGTGGAGCTTGTCTGACCATATTGTCTAATAATAAATAATTTAACAATAGTAATAATATTATATATATTGTGGCATCCCAAGGGGCAGTACAAGTAAATGGCTGCCTGGTCCTTTAACTCGTGGGAGCCACTGGAGCCGAAAAGGAGTTCCTAGCAGCCGGCAGTCCCACACCTGAGTACCAGCTGAAGCGTGTGAAGCAATTGGGACTGCTGGCAGCGGATGTCAATTTGGAAACGTATTAAAGGACTGTTTTTGTCACATTAGGGAGGGAGTAGATTGGTGTTTTGAGGAGTGTTTGGAATAATTGTTTTCTGGATTGCTGATTGTGTACCAACTATGGATTGATTGAGGAACTGCATTGGATTTTGACTTTGGATTACGGATTTGCACAAAGAAACAGATTGTGGACTGTATGTATTTGAGTTTCCCTGATTACCTATCCTTTTTTATGTTTTGTCAAGAATTGAGTTAATAATTAAATTATTGTTTTGTTTAAAATACTGCCTCCTCCGGATTATTCACTTGCTTGTGCCCTCTGAAAAGATCACCCCACCCCAAGGGACACCACAATATGGTGGAGAATGCAGGCAGAGGGCATCACCTATAGTCACGAGGGGGTAGTAAAACTGAAAAATTGAACCCGGGGTGGATGTCAAATCCAAAGGTCTTTTCCTGATCCAGATGTTGAAATTGAAGTGGGATCGATGGTCCTCAGTCCTACTTAGAATGCCACACCTTGGAGGGGGACTGGAGGAACAGCATGTTGGGGATGAGCTATAGTGGGGTCATAGTGTGGAAGAAAGCCTTTTAACTATGGCTGAAGCCTGGTTGAACACCCGACCCTCTCCTGGCATGAGTCAATCTCTTCCATTAAAACTGAAAATCGAACGAAAATAAATGGAAATCAGAAATTCTCGCTGGAAGAGAAACCAGGAAAAGAACAGCAGTAAAGTTAAAAGGAATGACCGTAGAAAACGTTTATGGAGAGTAAATGTGAATGTGAAAAAGTAATTCAAGGATAAAGCTAACCATCTTTTGAAGTTGCTGAACCTGACCACCTGGAAGCAGAGTGGAAGTGGCGGAAAAGGTTAAAGAGAGATCACCGAATCACAAAGCTGAAAAATGTTTGCTGGAGGAACCATGGAGGAAGCCCAGAACCCGAGTGGTGATCATTCTGTCCGTGGAGCCCAGATCCAATATCTGCATGTGGTCGTTTGGTGGCAGACAAATTGAGCAACTTTCACCATTCCCTAATGTCTGTCAGATGCTTTTACAGGCGGTGAATGGAGACGAAGGAAACTGGATGTTTGATCCAGGGGGGACACTTCCTGAGTGGACCTGGAGATGGTGGCTCTCCTGGTAGCCGTTGGACATAAGCCACTCAGCCTTCCTTAGGTCAGAGCTGAGGAGGAGGGTGTGTGGCATCCCAACGAGCAGTACAAGTAAATGGCTGCCTGGTCCTTTAACTCGTAGGAGCCACTGGAGCTGAAAAGGACTACAGTTCCCAGAGTACCAGCTGAAGCGTATGAAACAATTAGGACTGATGGCAGCTGATGTCAATTTGGAAATGTATAAAAGGACTGTTTTGTGTCACATTGGGGAGGGAGGGCATAGGACAAATGCCCATCCGGGACCAAAGAAGCTGATATGTTGAAATGAGTGGGTGCATATTTTTAAATTGCACAAACTTATAAAAACAATTGACAACAAAACGAAAAAAATTTTGACACATTTTATCCTGAAGAAAATTCTATGATGGATTTACAGTGAGTGGACCGATTCCTTGAACAGTTAATCACTTCTCAACTGATAACTATGCTCCTGACCTAACCCATGCATCCCACAGGTGTACCTTGCATATGCAACACGTGTGACATAGCAACACAGGTGAATTTCTCTGTAGTACATAAAGAATTTCTTCTTTATGTACTACAGAGATAAACCACACGGAGAGGGAAGATCGCATTAAATGAAGACTGCATCTGTTGACTTTATCAACGTCTCCTGCAGTATTCACTTGGACACTTTCCTTTCCCTGTTTCTCTACTCTGGCTAGTGATGTGAGCGGGGGTAGGGGTGTGTGTGAGTAAATGTCAGCTCCAACCAATAAGATCTCGGTCCTCCACACTTCTTTGCAGCTTTAGCAGGAACCAATTAGCAGCCCGCAGTGACACATTGCCTATTCTCAAGCTGTTGTTTGATTTGCACTCCATTTGAAAGTAATCACAGTATACCTCGCCCCTGATTTAACAAGCAAGCTTTGCCTTGCCTGGGGTTTCAACCAGGCCTAAGGATTCCAGACCCTTTATTTTACTACAGAACTAAGTAATCCAGCGGATTCAGTACTACTAGTATAATGGGAAATCCATATACAGTACTTTGGCCCTTAATTAGTAGTATAGACTTTTTAAACCAATTTATATGCCCCTGGAATTTGGAATGCTCAGTCATATTCATGGGCCTATCCATCACTAAAATTAGGGAATGCCCTCTGCACCTTGCTCAGTCCTTAATAAATATATGAGCCACAGATGCGTAGGTTTCAAAAGTGGAGGCCCACACGCTGCAATGTCCTCCTTGAATTTGTGAAGTGCAGACAGGCACGCATCTCCTCTGAAGTACATGCTGGCAGACGCTGATTCTTTTCACTCCAGTAGCTGAGCTGGGCGGTTACTGTTTGGGAGGAGTGCCAACTACAACCCTACCAACCTCTACCCTCCTTCCTTGGGCAGTGCTATGGGTAATTAGTCACCCCCTTATATGTGGCTGCCAGCAAACAGTTGGCACTGGCCAGTACCAGACCATGGGGTGAGTCACTACACTGAAAACCAACAGTAAGCAGGAAGTACCACCTCACAGTCCAGAAAGCCCTTTTTATGATCTAATGTTATCTAATGATGGGAGAATGAGGCTTCATTAACCCTAAATGGGTGGAGCTATCACATGGTATTAGTGACTCACTGCATTCAACCAATCATACTGGTTTGCTATGGAGAGAGTAAAGTATTTTGATTGGTTCATATGAGTCAAAGCTATAGTACATTGGTAGCTGCTCCAGCAATTACAGTCACAGACAGCAGCCTGGAGTAGGTGTAACCTAATCTCGACCCACATAATGCAACCCCATTCTTAAAAGATGATTAAAATTAGAGCCCCCCCTCACTTACTTTAATTGCTCCCTATTTGCCCTATTTTGTTTTCAATCAGCACCTGTCAAACCTGCTGGAAAGTTGATTTTATGATACCTCTTTTACTGCCTCCTTATGCTTTCTCTCTCTCTCTCTCTCTCTCTCTCTCTCTCTCCCTCCCTCCTTCTCTCTTTCTCTTATGCACTGTTATCCCTCTTCTTCGTCTGGGGTTTGAGATCTGAGGTAGCCGGTTAGAGAGCCGAAGGCTGCCGAAACGGAGCACTACAGAGTACTTCAGACATCTCTGCTGTGAATTTCCAGAGCACCACTGCACTCAAATAAAAGTAGACCTCAAGGGAGTGAGCACATTGACAAGTAGAATTTGGATAAAAATACAGCTGTGCTGTAACAGGGATGGAGTGAAACAGCCTATAGGAGACGACTTCCTCCCATCACTGTTGCCAAGGAAAAATAACACAGAAGGTGTTCTTTGTTCATTTGCTATATCAGGGGGGAAAATACATTGCTTTTTGATTCAAGTGTTTTTATAACAAATTCAGATTTGTTTTTTCCAAAAATGTTTCTGCTACAACGAGGCTGTGAATAAGTATGGAGAGTCGATGTTGGGATAATTCTGAGCCTCGTAAAGTTTTGCATCTTTGAACATTTATTCAGGGATGGAACGGTATGTCATGTTTGCTGCATTTATGAAGAGTTATTTCCCCTTTGGTACTTCTCTCTATTAGAGAAAATGATAAAAGATTTCAAAAAGTGCTAGTGAACTTTCATGCATGCTGGGTGTTATGCTTCACCTGCTTGGATCACTGCAACTTGGTATATTCCTCTGCACAGTCTAAGGTTTGAGGTGAGAGAAAAAGTGATCCTGTGAGTGCTGGCTACCCACCTATAATAGCCCCCGTAGCCTGCTCAATTTCCTCTATCTTCTCCTCGGCATAGATTGGTTAAGTGCCTCCCTCTTGAACGTGCGAGGTAAACTCACTAGCATTGCCAGTTAAGAGAAGCTTGCTCCTCTCCGAGTGCCTTGCTGTCTCTCCACTCAACTTTTATTTGGAACTTGTCTTGCTAAACCTTTTAGTAGCATAAAAGTCTGTGAAAATATAACTTGCTGACGCATGGTGTGATCAACTGGTGTTGGGGCACGGGACTATTCTAGCTAGCTGGCTGCATAACCTTATGTCTGTCTACCGACCATAGCCCCTGGTCGCCTCGTTTGCCTTCGGTGTCACTGAGGTCATTTCTTGTGGGGGAATGGAGCCCTCCAGACTCTGTGTCCGCGTTGCCCCGGTAGATCTAAAAGCTTGGTTTCTACTGAGTGACAGATGGTGTTTCCATACACTTGTGTACGCATGTCTAATGTTGCGAGTGACAGTGTTCCATATATTTACATCCTACCTCACTCTCCTCCGTGTCACGTGTGTGCACACGCTGTGTGACTGGCGGCGCTGGGCACCATCTTGTGTCTTCTGAAGCCACGGTGAGCTGATCAGCCCCCCCCCGCCCCCTTCTCCTCATGGCAGTGAGCTGCGGGAGTGAATTCTTAACACACTATCTGAATACAGTGTGTTTTTTGGGGGGGTGCAGTTTAAGTGTGTGCTGCTGGGTTATTATACTATTGTTTTCAGATATGCTATTGTACCACTTCTATATACTGCAGTATATATTCTATAATATTTAATAATATTATATTGTAAGATATTATATTGATTCCACCTGCATGCCACCCTTACACTCTCTCTCTTATCCCTTTTGAAAAATAGAGACAGTACTGATATGCTTTACTACTGTGTTAGTTGCAATGGATGCCCACACCCTATGTGTTCACTGCCTTGGACTGGAGCATGCCATCCAGGCTGTGGAGGCCCCATCCAACTACACGTCTTGTGCTATTCTGGGTGGCTGCTTTAGTGAAGCATGTTTGGCAGCAGGTGGTCCCTTGAGTCATAACGGAGAGGACTGTGTCTCCCTGTTCACCCAAGATCATCTGGGCTCAAGAGACCGTGTGTCCATGGTGTGCCATGGCACGGGGCCATCATTTTTTGCTGACTGGGTAGCCACTGGAAGTGTGGCCCAAGTGGTCTCATGACTGCCCTGACATGGTTCACCTCCAGCTAGCTCTAGGGCTGTCGTGGTCATAACATTTTATTACATTTATTTGATGCTCTTTGATGCTCTTTGCACAATATTAAACGTGCCAATTCTCAATTCTCCTTTTTAAAAAAACTAAAAATGTTATTAGAAGTCACCAGAGGGAGTACCTAGCTAATACCCTGAGAGAGAGAGAGAGAGAGAGAGAGAGAGAGAGAGAGATAGAGAGAGACTTATTGTTGTGATAAATCTGATTTCGTAAAGCCCTTAGTCGCTTTATTTGTGAAGGTCGCAAAGAATGTTTCTGAATGAACGGTGCTATACCTCGCATCACTTTGAGGCAGGGAGTGAATTCTTTAGGGTTTTACTGCTTGTAATTACTATGTACACCCTCAAAAACAAACAGGAATAATTTGGACCATCAGCCCAGCTTCCTAGCTTTATAATGATGTATGCAACATCAAACATCAAAGCAATATGTCATAGTTTCATGAGGCTCCGATTGCTTCAAAATAACAATGGAGAAAAAAAAATGCGAAAGCACCGGTCATGGCGGTTATTTCATTTTGACCGTGGTCAGTGTCCATGATCCTGCTCTTCTCCAGCTATGGGCTTGGCTGCTGAATGGCGCAAATGGTCTGACCCAAATGGTCTGACCTAGGCCTTCAGGATGCCATCCTCCATGAGCTCCATACATTACAGAATGCCAGACCCCCCCCTCTACAGTGTCTACTTATGAGACCCACTGGTGTGTATTCACGCTCTGCTTCCAGGGTCTTGTGGGGTTCCCACTGTGCTGCACTGCCCACGGTCACTATTTGACGCCCACTGAGCGCCTCTACGCTGAGAGTCTGTGCTTCAGCCATTTCAGCATGACGCGGTGAGGGCCAGGATGGCCCGCCGGCTGGCCATCCGCTGATCGTGAGGATTATGACGGCCGCTTGCCACCTGCGCCTCACGAGGGCCCCCTTAGTTCGCTCCTACCGGACCCCCCTTTTAATCACTCGAGTCTGCGTCTTTGAGACCTGTCTACGAAGACAGCCTTTTTATCAGCCAGTACTCCTACTAAGAGGGTTGTTGAGATTCACACAAACTGTCTGCGAGTGCTAAATGCATTGAGATGGTGATCGGGTAGGATGACAGTGTCTCAGTGGGTAGCCAGCCCTCACGGGACTACTTTTTCCTCTTGTCTCGATCCTTGTGATGCACGGAAGAATATACCGAGCTGTAGTGATCCGAGAATTCACATAACTGTGGTTAACAGTGATAAACATTGTTCTTGGGAAATATCGGTAGCGGGTTATTTTAAGTGATTCCTTATCCTAAAAGGAAATTAAAATGTCTTTGCTGTTGATTAAATCTGCTGATTAAATTGGATGATATGTTGAGATTATGGCTAAGCCTCAGGATAAAACATCATATATAACAGTAATCTGATTAATTGAGATTTTATTAATTGAATTAATTGCATTTTCATTAAAAGAATGATCCTCATTAGCATGCCTCATTGTCTAATGAGGCATGCTCATCTCATTGTCTAACAGATCACTCATTTGACTACAAAACAGATTAATCCAGCTGAAGACTAGTATGGAGGGAAATCCTTTTAGAGGTTTTTTTGCAGACCTTTTAAAACCATAACCTTTTTAGCCATATTTCATACTTCTCCCAATTTGGAATGCCCAACCATATTTGTAAGCCCATCCCATCCCTGCAGCTCCCTCTGTTTAATTGAATTCAGGAGAGGGTATTCAGTGGATGCACATCCTCCAAAACACACAGAGCCAGCAGCTGCTTATTTTCACTCAGCAGTCCACCAACTAATATGCGCAGCTAATCAGGTCAGAAGACTGCAGTTTTGCTGGCACAGGTAGACCACAGGCCAACCGAAGGCAATTTACTTCATTAACAGACCATCGGCAGACATATTTCTAGCAAAGGCTGATATAGGCAGAGAAAGAAGCAGTGAATGTATTGGAGTTTTATAGCTGCAACCGAACAAGGCAGGTTGTTTTCAGAGTAATGAAATCAAACTTAAAAGGCCAAAGAAATATATAAAGGCAAAGCATTCAGAAAATTCTCAACGATTTTTATGAATAAGTATAGTTAGCAGAATATAGCAGACCATTCTTTGTCCTCTGCAAAGAATCCTTACCGACCTTAATTGTCAATGCACAGCTTTTTAGAATTTGCAATGCAAAACTGTTCCGAACGAAACCCCATTACAGATTGCAGAATTGCACATTCTGATCAATTCTAGCTCTGGGATGGGCATCGGCACTTGGGCAAACAAAAGCATTTCCTCTATCCATGTTGCGCCTGGAAATGAATCCATTCATTATCTGCGTAGACCCAAATGCTAAACAAATCAGTTTTTTGCTCAAGGTCATTTTCAAAAGCACCAAGCGGAACAATCAGGGTGCGCATACCATCCACATGATAACCAGCCTCCATCAGAAACGAACGCTTGTTTGTATGCGCGGCCAGCGTCCCCGATACTCTGGCGGGTTTCTCACGGCACTGACCAACTTTCCCCGCGCTCTGTGTCCGTGCATTTCACCTGTCTGCGAGAGACAAATTCTCTGCATAATTGATGTGACTTTAGAGAGGCTGCGATGGAGACGGATTCTTCCCAGAACCGACCCACAGCCGCAGAGAGGAGAGGGGGGACTGCAGAACTCAGGGACTGCGACCAACTGCACCGGCGGGCTGCATTCATCCTATTTACATGCACACTTACTTATCGCCTATACTTGACTTCCTGCTGTAGTGAAATATAATCTCTCAGTACTGTAAGGGCAGCCATGAGGAATGTGAGATTTGGCGGGACATAGGATGTGTGACAGTGAACTATGTGTTAGATCCCAGGTGGGATCGTGCCAGGGCGGAATAGTGCCCTTAATTTGTTGGGGTAAAGACAGCGATATTGATGGTTACTTGTCGAGGAGCAAGATATTATTATTATTACCATAATTATTATTATTGTTAGCAGTAGTAGCAGTTGTAGTAATAGTCAAAGTAGTAGTAGTAGTAGTAGTAGCAGAAGTGGTCGTAATATTAGTAGAAGGTTGCATTTTTTAAATTCTGTTCATAATGAGAAATAAGGTATTGGGAAATACCGTAACAGAATACCATTGATACATGGATTACATTCTCATTAGTTGTTATATGCCTCAACGTGCATCTTCTACTTGCTATAATTGGAGGGCTGAATTTATCCTAATTGCATTCCTGGCACTTAATAACACAGTGCTATTCCATAGAAACTATCTCCATCACTGGAATGGGTCTGCTTATTACATTGTACAATTCAAATGTCAGGTCATGTTTTTATGAACAAAAAAAAAAAGCTATGGGGATTTTAAAACATTAGGCAGCTACTGTGTGCTTGTCCTTTGTGCATCTCAAGGTCTTTTGTATACGACTTGTTTTATGCAAATCAATGACAATTTTCCAACTATTAGCTCTTGTCTTGTACATGTAAGCAAAATGAAAGCCTTGTGTTTCCGCCTTTGGATGCAGTGATGTGTTGTTGGCTTTGTGTAAGATGAGACCCCCTTGGGGACAGGGCTGGGCTGGTCCAAGCTCTGTCTGACAGCCTTTAACCTGAACTCTGCTGCTCCATTAGCGACCCGCATTACCACATTATGCCTTGGAGTTGGGTTCGGGCTAATCCAATCCATTACCTCATTGCTGAGGTAGCCGTAGACATGCTCTTTTAGAATAAAATGTTCATGTGTGCAATATTTTTTAAAGGGGTCTGTTTTACCATTGGCACTGCTTCCATTAGATTTTTTTTCATAATGCTGCTTCTTGATGGAATATATTTTTATTTTGTTTGACATCAAAGACGACGTTGGGACTATAGTGTGTAGTCCCCTTCCTGTCAGCCAGAATGATATAGTTTTGATAAATTGAATGATGCGTGATCTCCTTGGACAGAAAGATTTTTCTGGGTACCGTATGTTGGTCTACATTTTACATTTTAGGCATTTAGCAGACACTCTTGGTAAGATTAATCATGGTTAGTGCAAGAGATCAGTGTAGTAACACTGCAATAGACATCATTGTTGGCAGCTGCAAATGGTACCATGTACATGGTGTAAAGCATGCCGCAACTGGACTCTGGAGCAGTGGAAACGTGTTCTTTGGAGTGATGAATCACGCGTCACTGTCTGGCAGTCTGATGGACGAATCTGGGTTTGGCGAATGCCAGGAGAACGCTACCTTCCGGAATGCATAGTGCCTACTGTAAAGTTTGGTGGAGGAGGGATAATGGTCTGGGGCTGTCTCTCAGGGTTTGGGATAGGCCCCTTAGTTCCAGTGAAGGGTATTCTTAATGCTACAGGATACGAAGACATCTTAGCCAATTGGGCGCTTCCAACTTTGTGGCAGCAGTTTGGGGAAGGCCCATAAAGACGAGTTTGGTGTGGAGGAACTCGATTAGCCTGCACAGAGCCCTGACCTCAACCCCATCAAGAATTAGAATGCCGATTGCGAGCCAGGCCTTCTCGTCCAACATCAGTGCCTGACCTCACAGATGTTCTTTTGGCTGAATGGGCACAAATTCCCAAGACACACTTCAAAATCTTGTGGAAAGCCTTCCCAGAAGAGTGGCAGCTGTCATAGCCGCAAAGGGTGGTCCAACTCCATATTAATGCCCATGGTTTTAGAATGGGATGTCCAACAAGCTCATATAGGTGTGATGGTCAGGGGTCCACTGACTTTTGGCCATGTAGTGTAGCTACGGCTTCCTTTCACCAAGATGGCTAGTACTGATCAATACAACCCTGAAATCCTCCTTCCACATTTAAGTCAGCTGTGTGGCAGTATTTTGATTTTCCACCACAAATGTATGATTCATTGATGTGAACACCAGCATAACATAATTCCCTCTACAACATTTTGACTTTTCTATTTGTCCTCAGTGAGGATTTATTTCTTGGTATTAATCAATATGGATTTTCTACAGCTGCTCTTATTTTGTTTGTTAATAGAAACCCATTAGGTCAATGGAACTATTTTCCTAACTTTATATATATATTCGTGAAGTAGTTATTACTATTAATCTATCTAAAACAATGTTAACAGTAAATGTTCTTACGTTCATTGAATTATAGTTGTAAATTATAGTTGACTTATTACAGTTTTTTCTTTGTTTGTTTTTTCCCAAACAAAACTCTACCGAGGTTTAAACCAAACTATCGATTCAGACAACCGTTATACCCGTAGTGTATCCTATATCTGTACACTGTGTCACATAAGACTCAAGTAGAACAGACCCCATTTTCAGCTTGTCTTGCTTCTGTTTTTGAGGGTTGATCCTGGTCCCATAGCTTGCAGTGGCACGTTCAGCTAAGAGCTTTCTTTACTGGGGTTAAAATTTCATGTGTGTTGACTTATGCTAGAGGATTTCTCAAACAGCACTTAGGCGTACATAAAGTCATTTTTAGCGAGACAGACAGAACGTGCCAAAGCGCTTCGGCTTTGAAGGTAATAATAATAATGTATTGCATTTATATAGCACTTTTTTTCAGTCTCAAAGCCCTGCATAGTTAAGGGGGGAAGCTCACCTCAGCCACCACTAATGAGTACCACCCACCTGCATGAAGCATGGCAGCCATTTTGCACCAGAACGCTCACTTATATAAATAAACAGCATTGTAATGACTCGTTGGCCCAAATAATTTTTAAAATAAATTGCACCCCTTTTTGCGGACCTATAAATGCTGCTAAATATTCACTCTTGAGGCACTGACACTATGTTATCTTCAGCCCAGCTATTGCAAAGAGGAGTTGAATGGTGCTCAACAGCCAGGTGTGCTCCAGCTCTCCTCATCCCTCGGGTTAGTCTTTTTTTAAAGCTACACGGGTAAAGATTTGTATTATGTTATATTTGCATTATATTTATTTTTAATCCTGTGAGCTCCTCTACCACTTTACCACAGTGTAAGGGAAGTGTTTCCCTGGCCATGGGAGGTAAGTGACGGGAGGCAGGACGCTGGTGACAGGGGGGTGACAGGGGGTGACAGGGACAAGGTGGGACCGAGGGCATGGGTCTGAGCAGGACCCTGAAAGCCAGCCGCGTGACACGCACACATGAAGGCATTCAGAGCTCTGCGGCTCTAAAAGCCAGAATGCTGCTCCTCCCCACTCTAAAAATAAGATCTGAGGGTGAAACTGGGGCGTGAAAGTGGCCCTCTGCCTCACATGTCAGCCAGAGTCATTTAATGTGGGTTTAATGTCCTCTCTGTTAGACCACGGAACTGTGCAGAGGCGTGGGGGTCGAGAGTCAGGGCTTGTGTTGCACGTCTGGATGCAGGAGTGATGGGGAGGTAATGTATAGGGCAGAGAGTGCTATTGAGACTAATAAATGAACCCACTGGGTTTGGTCTGTTCCTACAAGCAGGATTTTATTTCAGAAAGGCACAATTTTATTTCAAATAGCAGATCTAAATCTAGGTGTACCGATCGTTGTGTTAGCAAAAAAAGCCCATAGACTAGATAAATCCCTTCTAATAAACAGCAGCAAACCACAATATCCGATATTTTCAAACTGTGAGTGAAGACACAGAAACTGTGCAAAGGATGTCCCATCTGAGGGTAAACCGAAGTGTCAAACTAGACTCCCAAAACTCCTGGGGAAAGCTGTTATTGTACAGCCCATCCCCAGGGCTAAAGGCTGATGTTGCGTCACTGCGATCACCTGAAAAGCTGTGCCAAGGCTCCTTTAGAAAGAAAGGGGTACACACTGAGCACCGGATACCTCTGATACACTTCACCACGGGCCCCAGGGAGAGCGTTCGTAGGATTACCGGTGCATTACAGTATATGAAATAGTGCTGGTGACAGTGGTGTGAGAGTAAGAACCAGCCATAGATCTCCATTTGAGAACCATCTGCGTGACTGTGAACCTGCTATAAATGTGCACCTCCATCACCCAAGCAAGTAGATGTCTGACAAGTCCAACCTAGAGTGAGTGAACAGTGAGTGGGTCAGCTATGATGTCTTAGAGCCCTTTCACACAGAAAATGTTCATCCCATTGCGCTCAGAATGTTAATGTTGGGAATAATGTGAAAATGGGCAAATCAAGTCATGCGGTTGTCCTCAATGGATTTGGATTCAGATTCTGCAACAAATGCATTTTGGGCAGGACATACTGTATTCCATAGTCCTCATGGTAGGTCACGAGTTACAATTATGATCCTCCAGTAAAGCCAGAGAAAAAAGCCCAGCTGTGTTCCTGTGTCCACAATTGCTTGTATTGTTTAGAATATACGAGAAATGTTTCCATTAGCGTTATCTTACTTTCAAATATGAATTACCCGAAGAACAGAGAAGCCAATGTGTGTGTGTGTGTGTGTGTGTGTGTGTGTGTGTGTGTGTGTGTGTGTGTGTGTGTGTGTATGTCTGTGAAGGCACCTGAGCCCATTGCTTTGTCCATAGCCTGAAAATGGACATCTCCTCTTCTCCAGGTGACAATGTAGAGGTAGGCAGAGACACAACAAATAATAATGAGAGCCCTTAGCAGAACACAACACACAAATTAAACAAAATGTTTGAGACTGGTATTTAGAGGTTATCCAATTTCAGGTGTAGGTGCCCACCACTGATTCAGTAATTCATCCCACCAAACAACACATTGATCACAGGTGCCTTCCTCTCTCTCTCAGTTTAAGTGGCATTACCCTGTCCATATACTTACATGTTACATAAGTGGGCTGTACCTCATCTGCTTTGACTTGTGAGGAGATACAGGCGTAATCAGAATTTCTAACCCAGCTCAGCTAAAAAGATGCAGGTGTGGTAAATTGTTATTAGGCTTAGGCATTATTTTCTGCATTGATTGCTTTATTGCTGCCTTTGAATTGTGGCTACAGATGTACCTACAGGGTCCTAGTTTAACTATGTGGTTTCTCCTAGCACCTAGGAACTGTACTTCCCACTAGGGTGGCTTTCAGCTAAACTGTTCTTGACTATGGTTAACACTTTGTTGTACGTCGCTCTGGATAAGAGCGTCTGCCAAATGCCTGTAATGTAATGTAATGTAATGTAAATAGGGTTCTAGGCACCACATCAGCTTTCATTCTCTTCTCATGGTCAGCATTGATGGCCGCCAGTTTGGCATCCAGTAAAAACAGCAAGTGATAACAAGGCCATGTATTGAGCGATTGTGGGAAATCTTTCTATTAAAAAAACACATTCTACAATTTGGTAAGAAACAAATTATTATTGGCATGTTTATAGTGCCTTTCTTAACAAGAAGTGGAAGGATTTCAAATTTCAGTTTATAACCTGCAGTGGTAGCATTTATTTAGTAAGTACTATGTAACAACAGTATGCTGGTAATTGCTTTACAGCACTAAAGTATTTTGTGTAATTAAATATACTTTAAGAGACTTTTATCTCTGAGGTAAGGGTTAGGTTTAGGTTTATAATTAGAACACTTTGTCACAATAGCCACAGGAAGTGGCTTCACACAGATACTGTACCAGTGAATTAAAATGGCCACCGATAAGCTGAGGATGAGATCTTTAGATGTGATGATTTAAAGGCATCTCACATCGTACAGCCGGCAGGGCTAACAAGCATCAGCGAGCGACTGGCAGATGAAAAGACATCAATATTCAGGCAGCAGTTTTTGAAACCCCCAGACAGAGTTCACGAGCCAGCCATGCTCACCAGAGAGCCACCATTTTGTGACAGCAGAGCTGGCAGATTAAATTATCTAAACTTTTTCAAGGACTGCTGCCCCCCTGACAGATGACACACACCGTGGACCCAGCACAGAGGGAACTGTGAGCGGGGGAAAGTGATGAAATGAGGGTGGGGTGAAATATGACACAGGGCTGCAGATAAAGCGGGAAAGAGCAAGGAGGAGATGCCTGAAATGTTTTTGTGATCTGCTAGATCTTTACAACCTGGCTATGGCATGAAAGTAAAAGAGAAGAAGTTGTACGGCAATACATACAGTCAGGCACAGAATTATTATTGCTGAAAATGCGCAAAGAAGGCTGTATGAAATAAAGGTGACAGAGTGAATAAGGTCCAGTGATGGCCAGCTGTATGCATTACATTACAATTATTTAGCAGATGCTTTTATCCAAAGCAACTTACAGAAAGTGCATTCAGATTGAGTAGATGAACAACCACTTGACGCTACAATATTCAAGCACATCCTTCCTCAAGTAAGCAGCATAAGCAACACAAGTGCTAAAGGAAATTATCAACAATAAGTGCAACAGGTATTTATTATTATAATTTTTTCAAATATAGGGATGGGCGGGTTAAGGTCCAAGGTGCAGACTAAAGCGTTTTCAGCCTGCAGCGGAAGATGGGCAGTAATTTGGCTGTCCTGAAGTCAGTGGGGAGTTCATTCCACCATAGTGGTGCCAGGATAGAGAAGAGTCATAACTGGGATGAGCGGCCACTGGTCAATCGGCGTCAGGGAGTAACCAATCCCTTAGAGGCAGCAGAGCACAGAGGTTGCACTGGGGTGTAGGGTTTGACCATGGCCGTAAGGTAGGGAGGGGCTGTTCCACTCACAGCCCGGAAGGCCAGCACCAGTGTCTTAAATTTTATGCAAGCGGCTATGGGGACCAATGAAGGAGTGGGGTGGTGTGGGAAAACTTGGGGAGGTTGAATACCAGAAGGGCGGCAGCATTCTGGATGAGCTGCAGGGGTCTGATGGCACATGCAGGAGCTCCACCCAGGAGGAAGTTGCAGTAATCCAGCCGCGAGATGACGAGAGGAGCCAAAAATGGACTACAGTTCCCAGCAGCCTGCAGTCCCACACCTCATTGCCCCAGCTGAAACAAGTCAAGCAATTGGGATCACTGGCAGCTGAAACCAATTTGGAAAATGTATAAAAGACTTCTTTTTTTTTGTCACATTGGGTGGTGGATTATTGGATTGTTTTGGAGCGTATTGGAGCATTTGGAAATTGTTTTTGGATCGCTGTTTGTATTCGACTTGGATTGTTTTGAGAACCCCGTTTTGTGTACCGACTATTGCATGTTTGAGGAACTGTATTGGATTTTTACATCGGATTACAGACAAAGACAACGAGTAAAGGATTATGGACTGTATGTGTTTGGTTTCCCGATTACCCCATCCTTTTTTTTGTTTTGTCAGAAATTAGTATAATAAAATTATCGTTTTGTTTGGAATACTGCCTCCTCTGGATTCCTCAAGTGCCTACACCCTCTGAAAAGGTCCTTGAGTGTCACTCGGGTGAATGTCGGAACTGACAGTCTTCTCCTGACTAGAGAAAGATGGGAGAAAATGCTTGTCTTCAGAGCAAAGAGAGGTGATAGCCTCTTTTCTGAGGTTGCCAGAGCCCACCAAAGACGGACAATGGAAGAATGCCCACGGTTCCTGAAGAAGAGCCTGTCTGCTGTGTCTAAAGTGATGTTTGAGATGCGTCAGGAGGTGAGGAACAAGGAGCAGGATCAACTGGCACAGTAGCGCCCCATGGTGTTTATGCTGCATGGTCACCAACCCAGTGAGTGTTCCCAGAGGGAAGAATGTGGCTGGGAGGACCCAAAGGAAGGACAAGAGGAACAAGTCCAAAGTAAAAATGGCCACTCCTACCCTGTTGTGACCCCTAGGAAAAAGGGCAAAAACAACCCAAGTAAGCCACAAACGCAGCATAGAAGTGAATCCAAGATGGCTGAGAAGTGTGCGGGTTTAGAAGCAGAGTTAGGAGAGGCAATATCAGTAATAAAGGGCAAAGAGGAAGAGATACAGAAACTGCAGAAATGTTGTGTTGACCAGAAGGAAGACCTGGTGAAGAACCAGAGGCGGGCGGCCATTGTTGAAGACAGATGGCGAGTCACCCTTCAGAAGGCTCAACAGCTGAAGAATACCCAAACTGAGCTGGACAGGACGAAGGCTGTGTTGGAGACCTCAGAAGAGCGCCACCTGGTGGCTGTGGGGAAATTTCTGCATGAGCACCACAACTCCCTGAGGGAGATTGGGAACATGGCTGTGGAGCTGGAGAACGAGAGAACATCTCTTAGCAATGAGGTGAGACGTGTGGAGGCCCACAGACTAGAACTAGAATTAGAGGTGAGGAATATAACCAAGAAGTTGGAGGAAGAGCACCTGCAATGTCTGGACATCCAGAAATCCAGAGGAGTATGCCAGGGCGTTGTTTGATGTGCAGACCAGGCTCGCTCAGAAGGAGCTGAGGAGAGCAGCTGAGGCCCATGTGTCCAAGGCAGAGCAATTCCTGAGCTGAGCGGAACAGGAGATCGAGAAAAGGCTGGAGCTGGAGTCGCAGCTGGAAAAGGTGAGGACTCCACTAAAAGCAGACGAGGTGAGCAACTTTAACTATATCCTAACGACTTGCAGCGACTTGCAGCGAGTTTTATAACAGGTGAATGGAGACGATGGAAACCGGACGATTGATACAGGGGGGACACTTCCTGAGTGGACCTGGAGATGGTGGCTCTCCTGGTGGCAGTTGAACATGTGCCGCTCGGCTTGCTGTGGCACGCCAAGGGGCAGTATGAGGAAATGGCTGCCTGCCTCTAACTCTTGGGAGCCACTGCAGCCAAAAAATGGACTGCAGCCTGCAGTCCCACACCTCATTGCCCCAGCTGAAACAAGTCAAGCAATTGGGATCACTGGCAGCTGAAACCAATTTGGAAAATGTATAAAGGACTGTTTTTGTTTTTTTTGTCACATTGGGTGGTGGATTATTGGATTGTTTTGGAGCGTATTGGAGCATTTGGAAATACTTTTTGGATCGCTGTTTGTATTCGACTTGGATTGTTTTGAGAACCCCATTTTGTGTACCAAATATTGCATATATGAGGAACTGAATTGGATTTTGATGTTGGATTATGGACAAAGACAACGAGTAAAGGATTATGGACTGTATGTGTTTCATTTCCCGATCACCCCATCCTTTTTTGTGTTTTGTCAAGAAACCGTTGAATAAAATCATCGTTTGTTTGGAATACTGCCTCCTCCGGATTTATTCAATTGCCTACACCCTCTGAAAAGGTCCTTGTGTGTCACCCCACCCCAAGTGGCACTACAATATGTATATGTATATACACATAGTATAAGTCTTAATAGGGCGTTGTGCCACCATGAGCCACCAGAAAAGCTTTGATGTGCCTTGGCATAGACTGGAACCGTCTGGAAGTGTTCAATTGGGTTGAGATCTGATGACTGAGACCGCTATGGCCTGTAGTTTACATCATTTTCATGCTCAACAAACCATTTAGTTACCACTTGTGCCCTGTGAATTGGGGCATTATCATCCTGGAAGAGACCCCCTCATCAGGATAGAAATGCTTCACCATACGATGAAGGCGTTCACTCAGAATGGCTTTGTATTTATTGGCACTTTGAGTGGACCTAAACCATGCAAGGAAAATGTACCCTACACCATAACAGAGCCTCCAAAACCCTTCTCCGTGAGAAACCACTCTGGCCTGTAGTTTTTCTTCTTTATTGTGTGCCACACATGCACTCATGCGCTTGTTGAGAACAGGGCGAAGGATGATTCATCTGACCATACAACTTTTTTTTCTAGTACTCAGTAGACCACTGCCTGTGTTCTTTGCATCACTTGTACCAAACATGCACGTTTTACATACACTGACATCACGTTTGAGGAGTATATGCTTTCGACCACAGTTGCCCCTGGTTGGTGATGTCTTTCCCTCAGACCTCCATGACAACATCACCTTAGACCATGTTCCTCATGAAAAATCTACAAGTTGAGCAGTCTTTGTCACTGAAGCTCCTGCCAAATGTGCCCCAACAATCACCCCTCTTTCAAGTCACTAAATCTCTTTTCTAGCCATGGTAGACAAAATAATGGGCAACTGGGCCTGCCTAGCGTTTCTATATTTGTTGGGATGTAAATTGGAACCACACCTGTGTGGAAGCACCTGCTTTCAATATACCTACTTTGTATCCCTCAATTACTCAAATGATTCTTTTATTTTTCCAGTTACCTGTATACAGTATACTGAATACTATATAAGGCTACATTAAAATGCAGTCTATTAATCAGTCCTTTCAAAGCATGTATATGTATATATATGTACATATATTCATTGTATATATATATATATATATATATATATATATATACTGTATATACTATAGTCTATTAAGACTATATTAAAATACAGTCCATTAATCAATCCTGTCAAAGCAGGTCATGGACGGTATAAACTGTTGAAACTGATCTTGCTGCATTGATTGTACTTACATATTGACCTTACTGATTCCCCAACATGTCCAAGATATTTTCATCAAGTTTAACTGAGGCAAAACACCTGTTGTACCAACAACCCATCCTACCAACAGGGACAGCCAGGACTTTGAAAAAGGCTGCATAAGACCTAGGGGCTGCTTAAAATGCAGGTGCTTTCTACCTCCGATCTAAATAGCCCTGTAGAGTAAACGAGGACAAAATCAAACGTGGAGATGGATAGGGGGCGTGGAAGAGAGGGAAAGTATCAGTTTACAAAGGCTGTGTGAGGCAGGGGGAGGCAGCTGTAGCGTGTTTTATTCCAGGCCACGTGAATCCGCAATCGGCGCAGTGGCTGAATCCAGTCTCCTGGGGGTCTGGAAAAATGGAGGAGGCGAGGGCCCTACCGACTTTATTCGTGACCTCAATAAATCATCCCATGTTAGGAATGCTAAGGTAGTTTTGGTTCCCAGTGTACTTCATTGCTTTTTACATTGACTACCGCAAACAGGCCACAGCTCCTTTGTTAGCTTGTTACTCTGCATATTGATTTAGCCTGAGTTCAAAGAAAGTACATACTTACGTAGGTAAAAAAGTAAGACCTTTTTTTTCCTACTCTCACTTTCCAAGAACAGGGTAGACATGCTTTCAATGGCCCATTGAAATAGACTGTAAATGTGCCCTTCCATTTGTTGCCTCATCCCCGATAATTAATTCCAAGCATGTCTGGTATTTAATTGCAGCATCGAACGTTCTCGCCAGGAGCATTGAAAAATGATATTCCCAAATAAGTTGGTTAAGCAAACTTTAGTGCAATGTTGCTGTTGTTGCTGCGCGATGATATCGTTTCACCAACGGGTGAAGTGGCGGCCTAAAATCCACAAACATAAATCCATAAATCAAAACCACACAGGAGACACATAGTTTAATGATCCATTTATGGTTTTCCTGAGGAGATGATGAAGGCACTTTTTCCATACATTGTTGTGCATGTTTTACCTGTCTAGGTTTTTTATAGGATTCATCTTATTGAAGGATAAGTTTACCCAAAAATCCCTTCTTTTTTTTGCTCAATTCATGATATACAGCATATGTGTGACAAAAAATCATTAGAGACACCATTACATGTTTATTGATATTGCATCAGCAAATTCACAATGTAAAGAAGAAATGCATCATCTCCATGGCAGCTAAGATACAAATTTGAATGGACAGATTGGAGTTCGGAGAGCTTGAATACAATGTCATCATGGCATGTGCACAGTTGTCCTGGACAAAATATTCATGTTGTCATTACAATTTAAATCATTTAGATTTACATTGTAATGACAACATGAATATTTTGTTACATTTTAAACAAGACGGGCAGCCATCCATTATTTTATTTCCATATTGCCTCATTTTCCCAGACTGCAGTGTGTGGTTGTTGCATTGTTGCTTGCAGGAGAGAAAAAAAATGCATTATGGAAGATTGTAGTTTCAGTAAGTTGAACAGGAAGTTGCAGAGAAAAACATATTTGTTTGTTTTAGCTTGAATTATTCATTACATCAGTGAAAAACAATTGTATTCGTACTACAGTAAGGACGAAGGACAACATACAAGCATCCTTTTAGCATGGGCTATTTTTGACAAAGCATGCTATTTTTTACAAAGAAAACATGATAATGATCATCTATTCCGTCAAAAAAACTTCTGATAATGTGATAATATAAGGTAGGTTGATGAGAAAATGTACAGTGAATGGAGTCATTTTGACAATCCTACCAATTGGGTCGGCAGCACATTTTCACATTTTAGTACTGCTAAACATGCCTTTCATAATGTAGAGTAGAATGTGCCAGTCTTGATATCACTATCAGGAGACTATAACAGCAGAATCTAACTTTAATCCCCTAAAACTGACCATCTCTGATATGCAGATGGGAGGAGAAATAAGCAACTCAATAGGCATTTAATTAGGAATTAAATAGCACGTTTTATTTAAATTAGATGCACCAGGCCTCATTCACTTTATTCAATAAATAAAAACAACCATGGCCATTGCAAGACAGACTGATGAACCGCGCTCTCCACAAGCTTCTGTTCTTTTCTCTTTCGCTTCAGTTTGTGCACATGCTCACCTTCTTACTGCACCTGCCCAGAAATCCCTATTTCTTTTACTTTTCCTGAGATATATGGTGGTGCCACAGGGGTAAGAGTTCCTACTAGAGCCTTAATGCAAGCAAGCACTCATTCTAAATAGTCTTCCTTCAGGCCATGAATTATTAAGTAATACTTACTACAGTGGAACAGCCGGAAGAGGCATGTCAGTGGGCTTTTGTCTGCAGGAGAGTCAATGGGGTTTGACTGGGGAGGAAACAGTTACAGATACTTATCAATGCAACTTTCAGCAAGGGCCGGGTTTTAGAAAACAAGAGCAGCTCCTAATTAGAAGAGAATTAATTTTTTTCTCAGCTGCATGAGGGCTTTTTGCCAGAAGATGAATAACTGGCTTCACATCGCAGTGAGTAATTCTGAGCAATTATTCCTCCCTCCCCCCCTGGGAGAAGAGTGAATATTCATTACAGTAGATGAGATGGAGTTTTGATGTAAAGCATCTAATATTTCCACAGCATCCTTGTACTGTACAGCTGGTCTTTCCGAAATAATGTGAACGCTGAAGGCTGATTTCCCTTTTGACCTGGGTGATTGTAGTCTGATTGGAATAGAAATAGCATCAGAAATAGTATTCAATACACCTTTAAAAAAAATTATAGACTCCCTCGTGGGCTTGCATTGTTTACTTTCCATCATAGTTTCAACTACAATGAAAGCCTGAAGCATTAATTCACACAGTGTTTAGATAATGTTTACACAGCGTTCACGTTCAAAATCCCAAATCACCAGTCTCCTCCTTATGCCTTTCCAGCACCAATGATACATTATTTTTAAATTATTATAAGACAAATACTATTGGAACTAATCCTTGCAATTTCAAACAAATCTGTTTGCTAGTTTTGATTAAAAACATGAGTGGAAAATCATTAGCATTTCATATATTTACATTGGTATACAGTTTCACACCAAATTAGAACATGTGGGACTTTAAAAATGGACCAGTGCACTGATGAAAAATCAGTTTTTTGTGCCATAGTTTTTATTAAAATGTAGATTTTTGGAAACAAGGCTCCATTCTAAATGAATGGTGAAAAGTTAACTTGTATTTTAGCAAGGTAGGCTATAGTTCAGTACAACAATGCTGGAAACTGGAAGCCATCGCAACACACAAACCCAGGAAATAACCATAGGCGATCACCTTGACATAAAAAGTTAGGTATACAAAGTGTAATGTGTGCTATACAAATTAAATAGGCACAGCTACACGAAGATATCCGAAACTGAAGTAGAATATTCTATTTAAAGTCATTCCAAAAAGCACACAGGCAGTGCCGACATTGTTGGTTAGAACTTCAAACGTCAAAGCTCCTTTTCATACACCAGGGGCATGATTTGACACATCCATAGATATAAAAACGTAACGTTTTTATGGACATGTGATGTCAAACGCCGCATTCGTCGCTCCTTCTGATCGGGGTATCCAGTCAGCGGGGTGAGCTGGTCCCATTAGATGCCTTGATAAAATAATTAATAAAATAAATGAATGAAATAATGGAGCGGAGAAATAAAAAGCTAAACATTTAGAAGTGTAATTCTCTACCTTGTGGAACACGCATTTAGACACGATGAGAAACCTTTACCATATTTTGGTTATTTTGACAGTGATTACCTCTTTTAGTTTAGAAAACTAACACAACATTTTTACTCATGTGGTAGGCCTATTTGTTATTCAAGAATGTCATAAAACACTGATAGAAATTTAAAAAAATGTTTGTTTGAGAAAGGATGATATGAAATTGAAATATATATAAACATTTTGTTTGCATACCATAGCCTTTAATTTCCGCAAAATATTGTGGCACCTTATTTTTAATTACATTTTTAATACATGGACAGTCCTAATACACAGTGTGAGTTGTTTTGGTCTTGTAACAATTAATACCGGATATTTACGTAATTAATATGGTCCTCTATGTGTTCTCCTTGCTACTGCAGGCGCTTCAATCTTGAAAAGGGACACTTCCTGTTTTTGCAGCTGTTTTTCGTTTTTTTCGTTTTTGTTTGTGTTAGTTTTTTATGAATGATGAAAACAAACAGTTCTTAGCCACTCCTGAAGTCTGAGAGGAACTTGTCATCAGAATTACCACTGCACAAATCCTCACCTGTATTTATACAAGAATTCAATACCTTCAGCATCTCTGGTTCTCTGTGGCTCAGTTGGTAGAGCACAGCGTTGGCAACGCTTAGGTTGTGGGTTCAATCCCCACTGGGGCCACATATACTGAAAATGTATGCATTCACTACTCTAAGTCGCTTTGGATAAAAGCATCTGCTAAATGGTGTATATTATTATTATATTATCTCTGTCATTCATTACAAAAGCATTCAGGTGCACATTATGCTATTGGTATCTTAATAAACTCAGAGGTTGATATCGCAGAGACAAGCCCTGTCTAACCTGTATAACTATTCCAGCCTGGCCAACTTGCTGTCTGCTGGCAAATTAGCAGCTATTTGTTCTGATTGACATGGCAGATCGGAGTGGGTGTTAATTCCTGTGCGTGCTTTTGGCAGGCTGTGGATTCTTTTGGTTAGAGGTGTGGGGCACCATCAGGACTGTCAATCAGATTCATGCTCAGCAAGATGTTCACTGTTAAATCTTCTCTGATTGACTACATTTGTCCCTGTTAGAACTCATAAACTGTATGAGTTTAATTAACTCTTAACATCTTTTAGGCAATGATGTTTAGTATTAAATCAACTCTGATAGAAAACTTTTTTTTATCCCTATTGGAACTCATATAATAAAGCAATATGGAAGGAGAACCTGTGTTATATCATCATATCGTATTGGCACAGCTAGGAGGTGCTGTTAGGCACGACGCGAAGCAGGCTATGAGGCGTATTCTTCCGCTTCCAAATTATTCGGTCACTAAGCTTTGAGAGTTGCATTTCTTAAATTAGCTACGATTCGTATCATGCAGAATTGTATTCATTTTGCCGTTAGTTGTTGTTTTGAGCCAATTTACTTAAACCAATAAGTGCAACACTGCAACAGCGCACTTTAAGGATCTAGAAATTGAACCAAGGTAATTAAATGAGATTTAAAAAGTCTACATTTTTGTTATGATAGCCCTGAAAATATTTTTACTCATGATGTTCAGTGCTAAATAAACTCTGGTAGACTATATTTGAACCCTAATGAAACTCATATAAACTCTGTTATGGTTGAATTCACTCTAAATGGTTTAATGCTGAATATTTTCCATTGCACAAAACTTGTTTGACATGATTATGGATATACGCACAAATATTTATATTTTTCTAGCAGTAAGGGGCTGGTTTGTTTTTCGGATGAGATCAGGTGAAATGAATGGGGCTTGAGAGGCTACGGAAAGAGGGTTGGCGGGGGGGTAGTACCTGCCAGCCTCGATATGATGGCCTGTTTGCCAGCTTGCCATTGGTGCTGCATTAACTTCAGTGTTCACACATTTTTTGGTGTGTTCACCCAACACCTACCTGCAACATTTACAGCTGCATTTCAAACAACCTCAGAGGTGGATTATAATAGCCTGTGAGTACTGGTATCACATGGGCACTGGCTCATAAAAAGATGTCACAAATGCCAGACGGCTTTGCCTTTGTGGTTCCTTAGCTAGAAATAATTCCCATTTATGAGGTTAAGAAGTCATTTAGCAATCACAGTGCAGACATTTAGTTTCAAGCTGCTGTTTCACAGTCTATTATACAGGCTCATGCTCTGAAACCATATCGCAAGTGATCTCTGCATTTCCTGCACACACAATATTAACTGATGTTATTATAGCTAGTAAGTTGTTCTGTATCACTAGCATACACAAAATATCACTCTGGGTTAGCTAGCCCTCTCATGCATTATTACAAATCTTGAATTATAGCTTAGAAATATCAGTCCTTTTCTATTTTGCATTTTACCCCTTTTTGGTCAAAATATCGATGAAATTTGATATTTTTGGTTTTGTGGTTAAATAATGAATGTAGCTAGCCTGCTAAATATGTTGTTCAAAACTGCCTTTGAGGGGGGCTGCTGAGCTTCTCATTCATTCATTCATTCATTCACATCTGTGATGACTTGATGAGCTTCATCCAGCATTCCCTGTCAAGCACTGCGTTACGAAGAGACGATCCGCACAGTCCTGTCTCCAGTTCGATGGACGATTTAAGGGTGATGTTAGGTCGACCTCTACGACGGGGAGAGTCTGGCGTCCAAAGGAGGACACGACTGGCTGGCTCATTGTGCCGAAGGATATGTCCGGCTAGCCGAAGACGACGCTGTCTGATGACACTCGAGCTTCTTGCATCAGCATAATATAATAAACAAACTCTCAGGAGAGTTGACAGAGACTGCGCAATACCAAAAAAGACAGAGAACACTACAAAGAGCACAGTAAAGGTTTAAGGTTTTGAAAATAGGAGTTATTTGTACACAAATATGCACATAGCACACAAGATTGTAAAAGGAAACTTTGTCTTAGTGCAGTGCAAATGGTTCTGTGCCACACTTAAAATTTGCCAGCGCTTTGACGGTATTCATATCTCATGTGAAAGGTGACCAGAGACAAAAGGCACATTTTGGTAGCCAGCAAATTGATGACGTTTGGTGCCATATGACGTAAAACCATGTTTGGCGTCTGTGGAAGACATCTAGGCAGGGGAGTCGGGTTGATTGACACTCACACCTACTGGCAGGGCAGCTAGGGCACACAGCTGTGCGGCATTATGTAATTGTACCTGTGTGCTTAAAACTGCTCTGCTCTCGTAGTAGGGGGCTGGAACACGCGACCTGAAAGCGAATTGAGAGAGAACCGAGTGAAACTGAGCTGAGCTGAGCTGAAAAGTAGCAAAAATCTGTGTGCAGTGTTCTGCCGATAGGTGCTTTTTATTTAGTTTGTTATTTTGATTTATTGCTTTTGGCCAGAGACCAGGAGGGGGACGGCTGAAGTTTATTTTGTTCATTTGTATCGTGTGGTTCTCTCTCTCCCCGTGGGAGAAATAATAAATATTCCGGTCCGCAGACATATCAATCCAATCCCTGCGTCCTGCTGTTCTGTTCCAAACCTGGTTTTGTCGCATGGCATGCGACAGTGTCATTTGACATGAAAAGGGCCGTGTGCTGAGTGGAATGTATATGTTACTGTGTGGCTGAAGGGCTGTTACAGTTGCCTTCTCTGACAGAGTAAGAGGAGCACACCAGATTCTCCAGAGGGCGAGAGTGACAGTTCAGCCCACAGGTCTGATTCAGTCTCAGTCACTCTGATGGCTGATTATCTGAGAGAGGGTTATGTGAATTTTGACAGTCAAGTACTCATGTACTCTCAGTTGACTGTCTTTCTGCATTTGGTTTGATTTGCCAGTGTGGTGATAGCTTTTCTCTGTTTTAATCTGAATTTAAGTGTGCCCTTCTTTTATCTTTTAACCTGTTCTAGTAACCAGAGGGCTGTGGTTTCAAGGACAAAACAATAAACATAGCACTGCAACAACCATTGTAGCAGTAGAAATAAAAACAAAATAGATAGCCCTAAAATCTAAATATAAACTTGCAATGGAAGCAAAAATAGAATATTTAGATTAAAATAAAAATAATTAGATTCAATCCCCATTATGCTTGCATGTACGTGGCTACACATTTGGGAGAGATGTGAGTCAAAATATCATCTTTCAAAGACACTCAAAGAGAGTCTAGCTTGCTTGTCTTCGTGATTAATATTGGCTACTGAGAAATTCTCAACACACAATTGTACATTTCTTATCATTAATCAAAGATTCACAGCCTCTACTAAACAGCTACAGTTTTAACACAGCAAGCATTTTCTTTCAAGCTGAATTCCTTTTAAATTAAGCTGGAGATATCATACCCATGCAGAGGTATCGAGCGATGGGTCTAATGGAAGAGTAATAAATTACTTTCTCTGTGACGTACCTCCAGATGCCAAGCCTGTGTGCACTGCTGTATGTATCAGTACCTTGACTTCACGTGTAGCCTAGACCAATTAGTTCTGCCCTTTGCAGATTTCCATTTTACCCTTCATGGGCACGGGTTTGGAATGCAGACAGTCATACTGAAAGGCTTACTATGACCCACCTCTCCCCGCGGTAAAAGGTGCCGCTCTTTCTCCCTGACCGCAACGCTTTCCCTCAGTCTCTCTGACACGGCGAGTGAGCGATAGGAAGGGTTGCGCCTTTGTGTTTCCTTCAACCCCTCCCATGCCACCCAGTGCGAGGGGAGAGCTGAGAGTCCGGGTGAGCAGGCTGGCTGTGTTCCCGCTCCTCCTATTCGGAAAGTCCAGGGGAGTCACTGCGCACCGACAGGATGCCGAGCGACTCAACCTCGGCTCTGAGACATCGAGACAGCTGTCTGCGGCTGGGGTCGAGGGTGGGGGGGGGGGGGGGCTTGCCCTTCTTTGGACTCTTGTTCTTTTCCTCAAGCGAATGTTTACTCAGCAGGGTCCTGCCTGCGATCGGGCTACGAGGAACCGAACTATACGCTTTGCACCGTGTTGTGAAGGCACGCCAGTCAATAGGCACCGACTTTGATTTGGTTTTAGGATCTAACACAACAGAGCTGAATAAGAAGGTTCCTCCGTGTGTCCAAAATAGTATCTATTCAGAAGTATGAGGTACCCTTTCAATTATATGCATTTCTCTGCCTTTCATGTCCCTCGCTGTATAAGTAACCGTGGTAACTGACAGGGAAAGCGATCTCTTTTATCTTTTATAAGAATGGCTTTTAATGGGTAGGAGGCTTCTTTCTTCTACGCTATAGGAGAATTTGTTTCGAAAAGGACACTGAAATTGTTTGTGTATATAAACGCCATTGCTGAATACGCTAAGAACAAGATCCTAAGCCTTCAGCTCAAATCCAAAACAGACCTGCTCTCATCTGGTTACATCAAACCCGCTAAATGTAAGTAATTTGGAACACTTGTTTCCTGACAGTTGTTTTTCTCACAAGCAGATGGGCTAATATACAGATCAGAGAAGTGGTAATCTCAGTTGCAATTATGCAAAGGATGCATTTATTTCCCAGGACGTTCCTGTGAACTTAATTCACTTCTCCAGTCAATCCTCAGGTCACTGCTTGGTACTAAATCAGCATGTCTTAAGCTGTGAGGCTGGCAAAGAGCACGTTTGGAAAGCAAAGACACTCATAAAATGTTACATTTTTTGTGATTGTTTTGACATTTTATTTTCCAAAAAGCACCAGTATCTCTATTACATGGATACCTTTTGGATTAATGCTGCCCTCGGTGTATACGCAATCACAGGTGTGACACATATTTCAAAACAATACCATGCATGCTAAATCCAACAAAAAAGAGGCAGAAGGGGGCAGGTTTTCAATCTGGGTAATACTGCAATGCCAAAAGGCCCTTTTTATGGGGGATGTTTGTATATAGACGAGAGAATTGGTTCCCAAACCTCTCCTCAGGGACCCCCAGCCAGTCCATGAATTTGCTCAATTCCATCAACAGCACACCTGATTCAACTAAGTAACCCTTATTAAGTAGTAAAATATTTGAACCAGGTGCACTGGTGGTGGAATTGAACAAATTCATGGACTGGCTGGGGGTTCCCGAGGAGAGGTTTGGGACTCACTGGACAAGAGACATCCATAGAACACAAAAAGTGGCATATTCTGTGTGGAATCGTGATACGTGTGCTGAAATAGAGGCGCAGGCCTTTTGTGGAAAGCCTCCCTTCTGTTCTTCTGCTTGACAGTGAGTGTGGACAAAGCGTACGCCGGGGCTCAATGCCTAGACCCCCCTGTGAAATGGCTGATGTGACTCAAGCCGCCCTCATTGACTTTCCATTAGCGAAAGAGTGTTACCCATCTCTGTGGCCAGAGACCTTGATCAGAGATGCTGGGTCAGTGATTGATATCAAGAGAGTACCCGTGACACACCTTTGGCCTGCCCAGTCAGTCAACAGGAATAGAGGACAGGACCTCCTCAGTGGTTGTGAAATCTGTACCAGACCATCAGGGCTGTTCCAGACTGAGCCCCCTTCAAATCCTTTGCCAAAGGCTCTTAAAAGATTAATAGAGTAGCATAGATTTTACCCCAAAAAACAACACAAGTTTGATCAAGGTAATCAAGGATTAGCTTGAGTACTGCTATAAATAGCAGGTTATGAATACCTTGAGAATGCTATATGCAGAAATTTTGTACGATTAATTATTTATTACAAACAGTTTGAGAGGAAAGTTGTATCACTCTGTAAGCCATTCCGGTGTGTTGTAATTCTGTGAACGTGTTCCTGCATATGAGGTACCTTTTAAAATCTTCAGAATGTATACCATCATGTACAGTATGTTTCAGTATTAATTTGTTTCTCTTTTTCTTATTCACAGCTGTTTCCTTCATGAGACACAGTGCCTCTGCCTTTGGATTTGCTGTAAGTAATTATACTGCATCTTTTAATATTTCATTCATTAGCGATGAACAACTTTGGCCTCGCTGGCTATTTCGCCATGGTAACACAGCGATGCGAGAGTTCATTGATCAGCGCATTAGAGTGATGCATCTACAAGTGGCTGCTTCATTGCTGGAACGTAATTAAAGTTCCTTAATTAAAGTCTGATTGCCAGGGGCTGGTGCTTAAGTGGGGGGAAGTTAAAAAGACAGTTTGGAGACTTGAACATTCTCCAGTTCTGTGTTTGTCTGTGAAATGGCTCACGAGCATTTTTCTTTTCCCAGTTTGATGCGACGCTGGATGTTCTGTCCTCCATCATCGTACTGTGGCGCTACAGCAACGCGGCCGCCGTGCACTCTGCCCACCGGGAGTACATGTGAGTACAGACTTCATCCCTCCAAATTTGACGTGACAAACGTGTCAGTAATCGTCCGTGAGCACGACCGCATCATACTCAGAACGATACAGAACGGTGCGATTCCGATGGGCCCCATAGGCCTTGTTCAGAAATTTCAAACGATGTCTTTGATTTATTGTTATTTTCCTTTCAAGTAGAAACCAGGTCACACAGCTCAACAAAACTACCTCGGCCTGTTCCCATTAAAAGTCATTCATTGTCATTAAGCCTCCACATACCGTGCAGGAAAAGGAGGCATATTCTACAAGCGGAGCAAACACGTGTGATGATAACACATTCGCTATGTCACAAGCAGTGCTGATCCATCCATATTCAGTTTGGGAACTCCCAGGTGAAGAGTGTGCACAGGGTTGAAATGTGTTCCCTGCTGGGGCACTGAGACTGTGGGGGCAGCCCAGGCTGTGGGTACAGGGTTGGTCCCTGCCAATGCCGGCTGGCGGAACAGGGCTTTGCAGAAGCGGTGGGCCTCAGCCCGACCCCTCGCTTGGTTTTCAAACGCAGCCTGGAGGACAGACGGCAGAGGCTTGTCTCATCATCTCCTGGAGAGGGAGCAGGGGCTCGGTAAAGGGCAGTGCCTTTGTGTGCTGAATGAAAGAATAGGATGTAGCCGACAGGCCGGTTGAGAGGGAGCACAAAAGCAGAGGAAAGGCAGATTTTTATCTTGCGGGGGCCTTGGGGACCCCCGGCAGACTCTTGTTTCTGAAGCTGCTCCTATCAGCGATGCCTGCCAGCGCAGGCTGCGGGCCGAGGCCTCCGGGGACGCCTGTTTGGATGCAGATCGCTATGGAGATGGATTAAAACGGTCCGTTGGCTGGCCCGATCTGGGCTGAACAGGAGTTTAATGTCTTACTTCAGCTGGGCTCTCATGCGTACAGTATCTTTTTTTTTTTTTAACTTTGAGGAGGAAGCATTTTCCTGAGTGGTAAATAGGACTACTAATCAGAACAGGGAACATCTCAGGAGCGATTGTAGTGCCGAACAAGATAATGTGGTGTAGATTATGTACCACAAGCTAAACAACCGTGTTGATGTTTTTAGGATTCCCCAAAAATCTAATTGAAAAATGTCCAAAGGTCTTATTCAGCAGTGAATTGGAAAATGAAAATAGATTAGTACCACAACACAATGCAGTGTACAAACCAAAACAGGCCTGTGGATAATATTAATTCTTCTTTCAGTGGAACCAACTTGAATGAATGATCATTTTACTTGCCTAGGTGGTTAACCTTAGCAAGTAGCACAAGGAAGAATACAATAGAGGCCTTTATGTTGTGTCTTAGTGTCTCCACTAGTATCTGTATAGTATACTGTATATGTTCAGGTAGGTAAATTAAGGGGTGTGTTGATGTTATCTAAATAGCCTACAGTTAAAATAACCATAGTGTCTTCAAACCAAATGTTTTGGGAACACAGAATATTTAGTCAACCAGAATGTTTAATCTGAGATTAAATAATGTGAATTTCCAAAATCCTGTACCCAAAAACCCAAACTAAGGAATTTATGATGTGCCTTTGCACATTTTAATAGCAATGTCTGTGTAAACCAGACACACTCATTAGTCTGTTAATTGCCTGATTCAGCATTCAACTCCTCTCAAAACCAAAACCTTTTTCTAATTGCAGGATCATTGCAGGTACAATGGCAGCAAGGGTCTACTGGAAAATTATCAGCCCATAAATGTACACAGAAACAGGAGGTATATTTCTCCCCTTGGCTGGGATAATGGGTGCCTTGTGTCGCCCGGTTCATTTAGCTGGCAGAATAGTAAGGAAAAACGGGGGTATAACTGCAGTATAACAATAACAGTGGAAGTCAAACTAATTGCTGTGTATGCTGTTGTCTCGCTCCCTGGTCCCTGTGGACGCCAGAGTGTCCATTGCAGCCAGCCAAACCCATTCTGCCCCCATGAATGAACCAGAGCCAGGAGCCCATGGCCATTTATGTTCATTTCATTGGGAAAAGTTACAATGCCCAACTAGTCTGACATTACAATACTTACTTTCTTTTTGAACATTCTTAAAATATTATTGACACGTGTCCTCCATTATGGTTTATCATGTCTAAATGATAACCATGAGTGGGTGTTACCAGTATGTTTGTATGAGACATGCCTGTGACTTTGTTACAATACATACGCTCTAAGAACTTTCTAAGAATGCATTCTCATAAATTGGAGAACGTTCTCCTCATAATGTTATTTCACAACCAAGTGGCAATCTAATCGCAATCGAACATTCTTGAAATGTTTTGCGTTGGCTAGGAGGCTGGTAGCAGATTGTCACTGGAATGTATTAGGCTGCACACATGCTCCACTGTGCATAATGACTGCCACTTACAGACTGGTCTGTGTGAACAGGACTCTGACATAAGAATTAGCAGCTGAATTATGGGTTTATAATCACTGCAGTTTAGAACAAATGCAACATTAGCTGTAACGGTAATGTAAAGGAATTATATGTAAAGTAAAATACACAATCTGTCATTTTATCATGGCACGATGACACTCAATGTGCCCCAGTTAACTGCCTTGACAAAAAACAAAGACAATTATGAAAATTCTGTAAATAATTGGCCTGATCAGTTTATCTTTACATTAGGTTTGTTCATGTGGCACAGGCTTTTCTCCAAAGCAACTTCCAAGGCTATTATGTCAAATAACACCAGGTGCTGATCAGACTCAGTCACTACACAAGTACTGTAGATCAAGTGAGATGAGATATTAAGAGCGTGAATACTTGACACGATGCGTATCTAGAAGGACGATTGTGTGAATGCCTTCCCTCGTTGCGCAATCTGCGCAAAAAGTGCACAGTGGCTCCTAATGAGGCAGGGTCTGGCAGGTAGCGTTGTGATCCGTGTAGCCCCGCTCCTGCTTTCGGTGTCTTACAGAGGCCCCCGCTGCTCTGGCCATCAGGCTGATGAATGGCAGCTTCTCTCATTTCCATTCATCCTGCGCTGCTTGGATGTTCATGCCAGCGAGGGCCTCCGAGGAAAGTGTGGAAAGAAAATAGGCCCGAGACGATCTAATTACACGGCGGACAGATCTTCCAGGAGAGATTTATGGAGAGGTAATGAGAAGAAGGCTCATTACGGCTCTGTTATGTTACAAATATCAGATTGTTGGTTGACGAGCACTGAGGCAGAGAGCACTTATGTCAGCACGTGAAGCATTAACTGCTGTGTCAGTGCCAGTTACTGAGACTCACAGGCAATGGGGGGAACTGCTGTTCCTGGGCAACTGGCCCTGTCACTGCAAGTGTGGACGAATCAAAGGATAGGTGTACTGTCTATAAGTCTTTAAGCCAGTTTTTAAAAAATAACATTTTATCCCTTATTCATTTATGCCCCAGTTTGGAATGCAGTTGCAAGCCAATCCATTGCAGTCCCAATTCGGGGGAGTGCAGACTAGCACGCGCATGCTTCGGAAATGCTTGCGGCCATCCGCCGCTAATTTTCACTCTGCGGTACACCAGCTGAGCTGTGCGGCCATTGCTCTGGAGAATTGAACCTCCTGCACAGCTGATGCACGCGGACCGCAGGTGTTCTATTGACCTTGGGAGCCGCTATTGTACTGAGAGGCAAGGAATACCCTTCTGACTGAAACTCCGGGGGGGGCCTTCATGGCAAACTATGCGTTGCCCCATAGGACTTCCAGTCACAGTCGGCATAGAGAGTCGGGATTCCATTCCGGACCATAGGGCGCCTCACTGAACCAAGAGGCAGTGCTTTAGCGGCTTGTGCTATGCTTGAATCCTCCACCAAGCCCACTCTTCAAATTGCTGGCAATGTGTTCTGGATTCACAGATGATATATAGCATATTAATAGCTTAAAAAGACCCCTGATGATCCATAGTCAAGAAACTATTTTATAATAGTGAACACTTTATGTGCATGCCTCTGGGCCTTGCTTACCGCCATTTCCCAGGTGCTCCCGCTATGCTTTGCTGCTCCTGCTCGCTGTTGCCTGGCTACGTTTCCCCTGGGGTTGGGCGCTAGCGAGCATGGCAGACAGGTTGACGTGTGTGGCGTACGCACACTCTTGGCAGCGTCTGCCCTATCTCTTCAGTGAACCGTTCCCACCCTGCTGAATAAATACTGCACAGGCATTGCTTATGGAACGTTTTGGCAGAGGCTGCTGTAGTCGTACAATGAACAACAATGTTGCAGACAAATGCAAAAACTGTCAGTATTTGTGGGATGCTTACTTTGATTGGCTTTGTGAATGAGTAAGGATCTTCCTTGTGCTTTTTTTGTGTTTCTTTGCATCTGTGTGTGTGTGTGTGTGTTCCCCATTCCCGTGACTCAAGAATCTGGAACTGCTGAACAATGCTGTGGAATTGGATGTTTAATTTTAAGTGGAGGTTTTAAATTCGTCATACAGATTTCATCATTTTACTGGCGGAAAGTCTCAGTGGCTATAAACCACAATTGACTCAGTTGCTGACTTGTTCGATGGCGTATTTAATTTCATATTGGTTAGCTATTCTACAAATATTATATAGGAATCAGATTTTGACTGCACTACTGCTTTAAGAAAGCCCCTCTGCTCTGCCTTTAAAAGCAATGCTGCAAATGGATGTTCTGAGACTGAGTGATGTCTATAAAGGGCACTCCCAGGGGGCTCTGTAACTTGTTTGACTGAAGAGACACTGAGACGTCACTCGAGGAAGGCGATGGAGCTACCACAGACTTTCAGCCTCCAAACTTCAGGAAATACTGTAATTTGTTCTCATTGACAACCTGTTTTGCCAGTTTTCTCATCTCATAATCATTGAACCCACTTCATTCGGTGTAAGAAGCCTTCTTCACGGTCGGTTGAGCTCATCAATGCCACGGCTCACTCTCGATAATGAAATAACTTTTCCCACACTGGGCACAACCCTTCTTACCAGGGGGCCAAATATGGTTATGCAGAACAGATGGGACAAGGGATAAATCCCCCATCACACAAGACTGTGGATGTTCTGTATTTCACCTTGCATTTTGCTTGTAAGGAGTGGTTCAATGCACTTTAAGGAGAGAGAGAGAGAGAGACCGTATCTACACACGACAAATTGCACAAGATACCTGTTTGTTAAATAAATGTATGTATGATAAGTGAAATATTTGTAACTTTAATGACAATAAATTGGAGTACATCATTGGGTGCCATCTCAAATGCCAGTACCCTGAGCGTATACACGTCCAGCGCTACAGAACTGCATGCGCTGATATGAAAGGAGGAAAACGGCTGATCTGGTTGGCCATAATGAGACCAAACCCGCAGGTAATTCATTCTTCTTAAACCAGCCTCTTTTCCGGCTCCACCGCGGGTGCACTGCTGTCTCTTGTCACAAAATCACTGGAATGGAGTTGGAAACGTGTTTGAAATGTGCCACCTTCCTGAATTAACGGCACTGTCTTGACACTGCGCCTTGACAATGAAACGAGAGCGTGACGGCGCTGTCTGTCGCCGGCGGTGTGAATTTACCGTCCGCACCGGGGGCGCATTGGGCACAGCTCTCTTTGTTGTACATGATGTGTTTTGTGCTTCTCCGCAGAGCCTGCGTGATCCTGGGGGTGGTGTTCATTCTGTCCTCTCTGTGCATTCTGGGAAAAGCCATCCATGACCTGGCCACCAAGCTTCTCCCTGAAGTGGTAAGAGAAGTACCTTGTCTGTCTCTAGCAATACGCCCCCGACGTTGTTTCACTTTCACGTCTAACAAGCACAGAACATTGCATTATGTTGCTCAATATCTCTGTCCTGCAGTCACCTGCCCTCTAGTCTGAGACTGGAGGCTTTGGGGTCTTTATCTTTTATTGCTCATCGGTTTTAATCGATTTAATTCAATAGGCTTGACATTTACAAAAATAAAAAGTATATAAATTAAAATTTAAAAAATTATACTTTTGAGGAACAAAAATGGGGGCTGATAATTGCACTGGGGTGCCATGGCACTAATACTATCTCTTTCATATTGTGTTTCATAATAATGTAGGCATTTGGGAAATTATTCCTTCTCATCCTTGTGTCAGATTGCAATCTCCATCGTGATGTGCAGATAGGTTTTTATAGATGCCCTTAATTCGGTCATTATGGAAGTCTTGATTATTGTGAGGGTTTGGTACCATACTTAGATAACCCAATATGAAATTGGCGGCAATAGCAGGGAAACACATGTAAAACCTCTGTGATAGGGTGAACCCTATATCACCATCTGGTATAATGCCAGACACTGTTGTCTCCCCAGTAATGCTGCTTATTCTCTCTTCAGACGGCAAGGTCTGGGACACCCTGTGTTTATTTTGTACACTGATACTGTTTCAGCATCCAGCAATTTGTCAAACTACTTGTTATTCTTGGGTTCGCTCAGCATTCGACATTGAGGTAGCGCAGTAGGGATTTGTTGCTAAACCAAAGTTTTGGGATGTCCAAACACCACACTGCTCATGTTACCGAACAAAATATGCTTCTTTATTTTCATGCCAAAAACTATTGTAATTTTTTGTACTTGTAAATCATAATCTGATCTTTTTCAACTTGATGAATGAATTAATTTCTGCATCTTTAATTCCACGCTTTTGATTTAAGATCAAGTGGGGTTTATCAACATATACTTAAGTATATGAATAGATCAATTTACCCAGGTTTGATGAGTCATAAAGGAGATTGGCAGACACATTTTCCTAGCTAAAAATATATACAATAGTTGGACAAAGTTGGCCCAATCCATAACAATATAAGCTTTCAGTAAACATATCAGAGGATTCCCCAAGCGTTCTAACTGTTTTAGAATAGATTGGGAACTCTTTGGCTTTTTAGACCTTACACAGTACGAGACCTACTCAGGAACAAGTGTACTGTAGGCACACACAACTTGAGTCAATATTGAGCCAAATCAGTTCTAAAATTGTGTAGTATATAGAAAACCAGAGATGCCCTTTATGGCACAGCTCAACATGATACCATAGACCACACCTGGAACATCAGAGAGCCAGAAAGCAATGCCATTTACACGAAGAACCTGCAGGATCTCTGACTCCTAGAATCACGACATCACTGTAGGAGTTGTCAATTAATTTTGCTTGAACACTGTGCCTGAAATACTAAAACGGTTTGTTGTTTTCTTCAACTGAAATCGAACTATTCACCCAGGTTCAGACATGCCTGTCAAGCTATTTGAGGACACTGGCTTATCTGAGACCCTGTAAGGAATAGTTCCATTCCTTCACAATGAGGCCTCGATCATTGAGTGTGAATTCCATTTGCGACACTCTCTGGTGTGATGGTGTGAATACGACACCTCCAGAGAGAGAGAGAGAGAGGGAGAGAAATTTATATCACATATTATTTGAAATCGTGAGGAGCAATAAGCCTCCATTCTGTGTGGAGTCACAGCAGTGTCACTTGTGTAATTGCACACAACGTGCAAGCGGGCTGTGCAGTTTTTCAGATTCCTGTCCCAGAATAATCTAATTACACTGTTGCCAGGCAATGTGGGCTTTCTTTGACAATATAAGAATGCATAATGGGAGAGAACAGGCCATTCAGCCCATCTAGGCTTGGCATTTACCTACAGTCAAGAGAATATCCAGCACCCCAAGGGTCTCTGCCTCTACTACAGGAGCTGGCAAGCTGTTCGACGCTTTGACAACTCTCTGTAAAAAAATGTCCTGATATCAGTTCAAAATGTCCACCTATGCCCCCTGTTCTGGTGACAGAACTCAAAATCCTTAGTAGTTCACTTTGTTAATGTTTTAATAATTTTAATCTGTTTTCACCTCGATACAATTTCCCCGTTTTCTCCTTTTGCTGAGCCTGAATAAATTAGGCGTCTTAAGTCTTTCTTTGTAATTTTTACATTTCATACCTGGAACCAATTTAGTTGCCCTTTGTGCTTTTTTTTCCAAGAGCTTCGATACCTTTCTTATTGTTTGGTGCCTAGAACTGCACTCACTTTTGCAAATTGAATACATTCTAATTTTGCTCTTCCCATAAAATTATCCTGTCTTAAATTTCTATTTCACATTTGCAGAACCTCACCTTTAGTTTTCAATTAGGCTTCCACCCACTTATGGATTCTGTTTAAATCTTCTTGAATTACCTCGGTAGATTCCAAATTTATGCAATTATGCCTTATCCATGTCCTTATTATTACTGATGCAAAAAATGTGTGGTAATTAGTCTAAAACTAGAAATACTATCAAAATTGGGCAAAGGGGCATGTCTTAGCACTATTGCTAAATAATACAATGTGCAAAAGTCAATAGTGTTTGATATAAAGAAGGGAGAGAACAAAATCAAACAGTTGCCAACGATATGCCAAAGATAGCTGGTCACTGAAAAGGATGTGTTCATCGAAAAACCGACATATAAAAAAATAATTTTAGAGTAGCCTATTTATAAAAATCAGGCATAAAATAGTATAAGTATACTAATCAATTCCAAGCAAGGATTCAAATTCTTAAAATTAGTATATGTTCACCTGAAAAGTTCAAAAGTTAAGAAAAAGTCTGAATTCCGAACAACCTCCATTCCCGACGCATTCATATCTCAGAGGGTCTACTGTATTTTGCTTCTAATGTCCTTATCAAGGTGATTTATGTAAATAACAAAGTGAACATTCCCAATGCACCTTCATCAGATATGAGTAAGAGGAGTTTTTCACCACCTCTGTCAGGAACCTGCAGTTCCATCCTCAAACACCAAGAGGTCTGAAGCTACTTGTTAAGCAATCAACGCATTACGATCTAGTAATCATTCAATTACCACAAATGAGGTGTGTGTTGCAGTGTAGTAGCCTAGATAGCAGTTGGTGTTGCACAAACCCACACATAATCATACTGATTGATTTGTAAGTAGGTTACTGCTTTCAATTGTGAAAATATGTCTGTTGACACTTCTGTAGGACATATGCCTGTCCTGGACCAAATAAACGTATATGTTGAAATGAGTGGGCGGATATTTTGAAACCGCACAAACTAAATAAAAACAATTGAATAAAAAATATAAAGAACAAAATTGTTATTGATGGGATGCCTTGATTGTTTAAATTCAGTTAAGGGAGCACAATATTTAATATTTTAGTGTTGAATTGAATCATTGTCAGATCATTTGTTGTTTCCTCCTTCATGACTTGTCGTAGAGGTGTAAAAAACTGTCCATAAGAGGAAACTCCCCTCTCTGAAACATCAATTTGTAGACTTCCGCCCATGTTCGGAAGTAATGTTCATGTTCATTTGAGTAATTTGAATTAGTAAACTAATTGCTGAAAATAGAGTGCCTACAGCGATGCCTTGAGGATCAGAAAGGAACTGCAGCTTCTTGAGAGAGGTGGTGAAAAACGCATGCCCTCACTCATATCTGAGCATGGTGCTTTAGAAATATTCACTTCCTTATTTACATAAACGCATGCCCTTAGATATGATCCCTCCTATGGTTACTCTTTGCACTTCACCCCGCAGCCAATTTTGAACCCACTCTGAAATAATTCCTGTGATTCCATTTTTCATTTTGACAATGAGTCTATCATGTGGTACTTTGTCAAATGTTTTTGGAAGTCCAAATATATAATACCATAAGTGAGTCGACACACTATAAGCTTCTATAAGTTTGTTAGGCCTCTGAAAGAATCTTGTTGGCTGTGCCTTAAGATACGTTTTTTTCCAGGATTTTACATGATATATAAGTTAAAGTTACAGACCTGTAGTTTCCTACGTCAGTACGGCCCCCCTTTCTTATTGGTATTATACTAATCTGGTATTTCTTTGAGTGCTCTTGGGTGTATCTGGGTCTGCTGACTTATGTGTAGTTTTTATAGGCAAATTCCTTATTATTACAAAGCAAAGATCCTTCCTTATTATTAATGTACTCAACCTTCTTTAATGCAACTTTTCAGTATTGAAAAAAACTGCTTAGGATTACTTTTTGCATCTTGTGAATTTTCATCCTTTACCTCCCTTTATTTGTATTTCAATTTTTAATTTAGCATGAATATTATAATATAGCACCTTATTTCTCACCGAAGTAGTTTTTTTTTACTTAGTAAAGTCTTTAAAAAATATATATATTTTGTCTCGAACTCTCCATTAAAGTGGAAGACATGGACTTCCCAATTAAAACGTTTCAGATTAAATCCTATCTGATCTTTCTGAACTAAAAACTGTACAAGCACTGTTACTGTTACTGTTAGTAAGTAAGTTTATTTATTTTAGTGTCATCCCTCAGCAAAACAAATTCAAAGTAGAATACATACGTAGACACACATGCACAACAGCAACGCGATACCAGCGTCAGAAGTTATTTATCGCATGACTGCTGAGATAAAATAAATAATAATACCGAAGGCCACTCAGAATGAGTTATTGTGTGCTTAGACTGTGAGACACTTTATTTTGGTGATCTTAAATACACACAGAAATCTGATTGTGCCTCCATCTGTGCCCAGCATATTGATGCTGAGGCTAGAAACCTGAGTTCACTGGAGGCATTCTATTGCCAGCCTTCTGTTAAGGAGGTGGAATTTCAAATTAATTATGGGTTACCCTGGGTTACTACACTGCATAAACTCCTGCACACATTCATAAGCATAGGGATGAACGTTAATATATTACGACAAGCCATATATTACGAGAACGGATGTTTACGCAACGTGTTATGTCATCCTTCATTTTCTTATGAATGCTAATAAAGTACGATTTCTACAGGTCATGCTGTGCTACTGAGGTCATTATATATGACTGCTTTAGGAACATATACTTTATACTAAAGATATACTAAGTGTGATGGAATTCTGTAGCCACCACCGTCTGGCCATAAAGAGTCGGAAAATTGTATCACAGAAAAGATTCCATCCTGATTTTAGGAACTGTATGTAGTTCATCAATCAATCAATCTTTATTTTTGTATAGCGCCATTTACAAACAGGTTGTCACACAGCGCTTCACAATTGACATTTTCCAGAGGGAATCAAAATACCAGAAAACCATTAGAGCCAATGTGGGAAACTGGAAAATTATTCCCTGACCCCTTAAAAGGCGATCGAGATGAACTCCTGGAAAATGGTGGGATACAGAGAAAAACAAATAGTCCTTGAGGCTCATGAGGCTTAACAGACCAGTTAAATATGGAACGCTACGTCACAGATCTCTGGAGCTAAAAAAAGCAACAAAAAAACTATTTTAACCCATGAACACACCACATCATTTTCACCTAGAGTTCATTATTTTCATTAGGTGTAAAAAAACAAAAACAGTAGCTTTAAAGTAGTTTAATCTTTTTGTCATATGTGTGGAAAACATGTACTCAATAAAGGATATAAATGTATAATATTTTTCATATTTTTTTTTTTTTTTTTTATAACTTTGTTTATTGGATTTTCTGCACAATCAACATTCACAAAATAATTGTCCTCATGAGTTGTTCAGCATAAATACAAAACACATCCGACAACACAATAACACACCAGAACATGATGAGGGACAAAAACACACCCTCAAAGAAGAAAAAAAAAAAAAAAAAAAAAAAAAAAAAAAACAAAACAAAACAAATTAACTAAAAAAAAAAAAAAAAAAAAAAAAAACAGAAAAAGAAAATAAATAAATTCAAGTATACATATTTCAATGCACTTGTCCGCAGGCCAGCCAACTCAGCACAGTCCCTCACAGACATCATGTACACATACACCCTGCCTCCTACATCACCGGAGCTTGCCACGCCCCCACCTCCATCCAACAAGGACATCAATAAAGAGGAGAAAATATGTATATATATATACACACACATCACTCTGGAATAACAGGGAAATGAAGTTGCTTAACATAAGAAAAGAAGGGGGTCCACATTGCACAGAATTTGTTTAGAGACCCTTTGAGTGTGTGCCTAATTTTTTCCAGCTTTATACAATTTAAAACAGACTTAATCCAAAGAGCATGAGAAGGGGGTACAGAGGATTTCCAACCAAGCAAAACCAATCGCCTCGCCAACAGGGTAACAAAGGCGATAAAATCCTTATTAATATTGGTCAGTTGCAATGTGGGCGAGGGCACCCCAAATAGCGCAATAAAAGGGTCTGGCTTGATCTGTGTGTCACATACTTCCGAAAGTGTGCTAAAAATATCTTTCCAAAAACCATCAAGAGATGAGCAACACCAAAACATGTGCACATGATTAGCAGGAGACTGGTTACACCTCACACAGTTAGGATTTATATCTTTGTAAATTTTCGCTAGTCTCGCATTGGTCCAATGAGCCCTATGAATGATTTTGCATTGAATGAGACCATGTCGGGCGCAGATCGAAGAGGTATGTACCCTTCCGAGTGCCCTCTCCCACAGCCCATCAGATATTCCCTCCCCAGTTCCTCCTCCCATGAGGATTTAATGTCATTAAGTGAGGCAATTCTCAAAGAACAAATTTGTCTATAAATTATTGACAAGGTACCTTTCAGAGTGGGAAGCGGGGTAAGAAAGGTGTCAAACTGTGTTTCACAAGGAAGGGTGGGGAAACGAGGATCCAAATTGCGGACGTAACTCCGGATCTGTAAAAATCTAAAAAAAATGATGCCTGGGAAGACCGAATTTAACTGCTAGTTGCTCAAACGTACTAAATGTATTGTCAATGTAGAGATCTCTAAACCGTTTTATACCAAGACTAGACCATATTGAGAAAGCACTATCAACCATAGATGGGGCAAAAGCAGGGTTCGAGGCCACCGGAGCAGAAAGAGAGGTTGTCTGAAACCCAAAATGGCGCCTAAATTGATTCCAGATCCTCAATGTTGTTTTGACATACATTCTTGGTGAAAGAGGAATAAGGGCCTGTAATGGAGGAGTGAGCGGGAAGACAATGATGCCGGTATAGATGAAGCAGCTTCCATCTTTAACCAAATTGGGGATGGGGACATCTCTCCACCTCGCAACCAGAACTGAATGACCCTAAGATTAGCCGCCCAATAATAAAATCTAAAATCTGGTAGCGCCAGACCTCCGTCTGACTTGGGTCTCTGCAAGAGCTGTTTTCGTATCCTAGGAGTCCTCTTATCCCATATGAAAGGTAGGATTAGGCCGTCTATTTTTCTGAAAAATGTGTTGGGAAGAAAGATCGGTAGGCACTGAAAGAAATATAAAAATTTAGGGAGTGTGTTCATTTTAACAGAATTAATTTCGCTACTAAAGAGAGGTGCATCACTGACCAGCGTTCAAAATCATCCTTAGTGCGGGTTAAAAGCGAGGAAAAGTTGGCCCGAAAAAGGTTTTCAAATCGACTCGTGACCTGTACACCAAGATAAGTGAAACAACTATGAGCAACTCTGAATGGCAAGGTATGTAATGGGAATTTTCCGCAGTCACATTAAGCGGCATCAATTCGCTTTTACTGAGATTCAGTTTATACCCTGATAAATGACCAAAGGATGTAATAGTAGCAAGGGCAGCAGGAACAGAAACAGAAAGATTAGATGTGTATAGCAATAAATCATCTGCATATAAAGACACCTTGTGCTCATGTCCGTATCTAACTATACCTTTGATAAGAGGGTTGGAACGAAGTGCTATTGCAAGGGGTTCTATGGTGAGAGCAAACAATAAAGGGCTTAGAGGGCAACCCTGGCGTGTTGACCGTTGCAGAGGGAAACAGCCTGACTGAGTGTTATTAGTCCTGACAGAGGCTTGGGGGACGATACAGAAGTCTTACCCAAGTAATGAATTTTGAACCAAAGCCGAATTTATTTAGTGTATAGAAAAGGTACTTCCACTCCACCCTGTCAAACGCTTTCTCCGCGTCCAGGGATATAATGGCCTCAGAGGTGTTGGTGTCAGAGGAATTGTACATGATATTAAATAGTCGCCTAAGATTGAAGAATGAATGTCTATTTTTAATAAATCCTGTTTGATCAGGAGAGATAATTGATGGGAGAACTGTTTCCAGGCGTGTTGCCAGAAGTTTGGCTAATATTTTATAGTCAACATTTAACAGACTAATTGGACGATATGATGCACATTCAAGAGGGTCTTTATTATTTTTAAGAATCAAACAGATAGTCGCTTGAGTGAGAGTCTGTGGAAGAATACCATTAACAAATGCTTCATTATACATTTCAATTAGAATAGGGGCTATTTTGGGGAAAAGCTTTTTATAAAACTCTGTCAAGTAACCGTCAGGCCCTGGGCTTCTCCCAGATTGAAGGGATTTGACAGCTCTAGACAATTCTTCAACAGTGATTGGTTGTTCTAATTCTTTAACCAAATCCTGGTTGACTAAAGGTACATCAAGGAGTGGAAGAAGTCATCAAATTCTGATAAATCAGCATCACTTTCAGAAGTATATAGAGACTGGTAGAAACTTCTGAACTCATCATTTATCTCCTAGGGTCTAATGATATTCCGGATGATGTATGAATTTTGGGAATTTGATGTGAGGATGAAACTTGACGCAACTTGTGTGCTAATAACTTACTGGCTTTGTCTCCCTGTTCATAGTAGGTGCTCCTAGACTTGACAAGCAGCTCAGTAACTTGATCTGTTAGCAAAGTGTCAAATTCTGCTTGCAAAGTTAAGCGCTCCTTATAAATATCTGGAGATGGTGAAATGGAATATGCATTATCTAATTGGGCAATGCGACATGTTAGCATGGACAATTTATCTTTTTAAGTTTGTTCTCATATGTGGTGTAGGAAATAATTTCACCTCTGAGATAAGCTTTCAAAGTTTCCCATAGGGTAGACGCAGAGATACCTGGGGTTCTATTTGTATCCATAAAAAAGTCAATTTGGGCCGAAGCAAAGTTAATAAAATTTTCGTCACTGAGTAATTGAGTGTTAAGCCGCCAAGGCGGTCTCTGATTATTAGCTGTTTGAAAGACTACTCCCATAGTGACAGGGGCATGGTCCGAAACCACAATTGGATTATATAAGCACGAAGATATGGAATGGAGAAGTCTATCATCTACAAGGAAGTAGTCTATGCGCGTAAAAGTGTGGTGTACCGAAGAGAAAAAAGAGTATGCCCTCCCAGATGGATTAAATGTTCTCCAAGGGTCTGAGACAGCGAAATCAGACATAAAGGTATGGACAACCCCAGCTGAGGTTGATAAAGTAGTAGATTTAGTGGAGGATCGATCCAAATGTGGGTCCAACCAGCAGTTAAAGTCTCCGCCTATGATCAGCATATGGGAGGACATATCAGGGAGTGTGGAGAAAACCGATTTGAAAAAATCACCATTGTCCCAATTAGGACCATAAATATTAACAAGAACCACCTTCATATTGAATAACCTACCACTGACAATTACATATCTACCATTGGGATCAGCTATCACATTAGAACATATAAAAGGTACCGATTTGTGAAGTAAGATAGCCACCCCTCTTGACCTACTCTGAAATGAGGAATGGAACACCTGACCCACCCATCTGCACCTAAGTAATGAGTGTTGTGATACCTTGAGATGAGTTTCTTGGAGGAAGATAATGTGAGCTTTCAACTGATGGAGGTGGTGGAGAACCTTACTGCGTTTAACTGGGTTGTTAACGCCCCTACAATTCCAAGTGAGAAAATTAAAACCATTCCCTCCAGCAGGATAAGCTACGGCCAGGCTGAGTCATGTCTTAAGAGAGAGGGGACATGTTAAGGACAAGGCATAATACAAGCTAAATATTTTGGCTGACCTCAATAGTGCAAATTCAAAAAACAAAAACAAGTGACAAAACACAAGAAAACAAAACACAAATACAGAAGGAAAAAACCCTCCCACAAAATCCCTCTTGCCAAGCATCTCCCCAACTGAGATGCGAGCAAACCCTAAATACAAAAAACCTTTAGAGCAACGCATACCAACTTAGCTAGCTTACTCTTAGCTACCTGAGATATGTGACCATTGAACTAGGATAAAACAAATGTGCATAAGTCGGTCTCCAATAACATTAGGACCCGAGGAAAACTAACTCAGTTAAGAGAGGTACAAAATCTATAAAGTGGCAAAACTGAGCCTCAACCATGTAAACAGCCAAATACTGGCAGTGCAGGCAGCTCAGATCAAAACAAAACGAAATGAGACTGACACAAATAGTAAGCAGTAATGTAAGTGGAATAAAATATATCTCCACATTATATCACAGTAATGTGAGTAGTCCGCTATGTACTCATCAACATGTATTGAAAATAAAAATAAAAAACCCACTACATTCAAGTGTCAACAATGAGCTCTGCAAGTCTAGCTTCGCTCTCCAACATGTACTGAAAATTAAAAAAAAAACAGCTGCGTTCAAATGTCAACAATGAGCACCGCAAGACCAACTTCACTAGCTAATCTGCCTACCAGCTAGCCCGCTAACCAGCCTGCCAACCAGACCAGCCAACTGATATTTTGAGCTACAGACCCGGCGGTGGCATAACAGCTTTTTTCACCCTGTTTTTGATGAAATCGGCCGCAACAGCCGGGTCTTCAAACCTGTGTGTGGAGCTGTCCGGCAGGGTCAGTCTCAGAACCGCAGGGTAGATGAGACCATACTTCACGCCCGGACAGGCGCGCAGCTGGCGCTTCACATCTCCAAACTAGCCCGCTTCTTGGCCACAGCCGTGGTGTAGTCCGGAAATATCGAGACTCTTCTACCCTTGTAGAGGAGAGGAGACGCATCTCCAGATCTCTTCAGCATGTCGTTCCGGACGTGAAAGAAATGCACCCTGATGACAAATGGTCGCGGAGGTTCACCCTCCCGGGGTCGGCTCCGCAGGGTGCGATGGGCCCGGTCTAGCAGCGGCTTCTCATCCAGGCCGAGCAGCTCCTGAAGCAGCCCGGCTACGGATTCTGTCGGTCGCGGGCCCTCCACTCCCTCCGGAATTCCCAGAAGACGAATGTTGTTCCTCCGCATTCTACCTTCCAGGTCCTCGCATCTGTTGTCCAGGTATGTCACCCTAGTTGTTAGTGAGCCGACATTCGCCTCTAGCTCGGTAATCCGAGTGCTGTGATCTGTAGCACCGCGCTCCAGCTCCGATAAAACGACTCCATGTGCATCGAGTTTATTCTGGATCCTCTCGATAGATCTTTTAAGCTCGTCTTTGACTAGTATCATCTCTGATCTGAGAGTGGTAGCTGAAGTGTCAATCTTACTGAAAATATCAGTTTTGAGAGAGCCCATCATGGATTGTAGCATTTCCGCGGTCAGTACTGTCATGCTGTCAGCACTAGCTGTAGCACCCGATGTTGGGAGCGGATCAGGTTCAGGAGAGGGCGCAGGCTTATTACGGCCTGCTCTTGCAGACTCCGTTTTCGGTCGGCTAGATGACATTTCAACTTCAAAGTCCTCAAGTATAGTGTGAATCGTTTAAAGGACTCTTTAGACGCTTGACTACCAAAGACATGCACGATTTAGCGAGATTAAATATATAAATTTGGTCACCAACTCAGGAGCAATAGAGAGACGTGTCCTACATCCTCGACGTCCCGGCCACGCCCCCATATTTTTCATATTTTAACATCACCATTATAGCACGTGAATATAGATTCCAGCGCTCAAGGATTTGTCCATTTTCTTTCTTTAAGTTCAAATTCACCATAAAAAAGCACATTTTAAAGATAAAATTCATCATGTACAGTATACATTTTCTGTTTAGAACCTAACCAGAAAACATCTTAATACAATAATACAAGAAATGTCCTATCCATCCATCCATCCATCCATCGTCTACCGCTTGTCCTGTTCGGGTCGCGGGGGCAGCGTCCTAAGCAGGGAGACCCAGACTTCCCTCTCCCGGCAACTTCGTCCAGCTCTTCCGGGGGAATCCCGGCGTTCCCAGGCCAGCCGAGAGACATAGTCTCTCCAGCGTGTCCTGGGTCTTCCCCGGGCCTCCTCCCGGTGGGACGTGCCCGGAACACCTCACCCGGGAGGCGCCCAGGAGGCATCCTAACCAGATGCCCCAGCCACCTCATCTGGCTCCTCTCGACGCGGAGGAGCAGCGGTTCTACTCTGAGCCCCTCCCGGATGACCGAGCTCCTCACCCTATCTCTAAGGGAGAGCCCAGACACCCTGCGGAGGAAACTCATTTCAGCCGCTTGTATTCGCGATCTCGTTCTTTCGGTCACTACCCACAACTCGTGACCATAGGTGAGGGTAGGAACATAGATCGACCGGTAAATCGAGAGCTTTGCCTTTAGGCTCAGCTCCCTCTTTACCACGACAGACCGATGCAGCGTCTGCATCACTGCCGACGCCGCACCAATCCGCCTGTCGATCTCCCGCTCCATCCTTCCATCACTCGTGAACAAGACCCCGAGGTATTTAAACTCCTCCACTTGGGGCAGGATCTCCTCCCGAACCTGGAGAGTGCACTCCACCCTTTTCCGGCTGAGAACCATGGTCTCGGATTTGGAGGTGCTGATTCTCATACCAGCCGCTTCACACTCGGCTGCGAACCGCTCCAGCGAGAGCTGGAGGTCACGGCCCGATGAAGCCAACAGGACCACATCATCTGCAAAGACCAGTGACCCGATCCTCAGGCCACCGAACCGGACCCCCTCAACGCCCCGGCTGCGCCTAGATATTCTGTCCATAAAGGTTATGAACAGAACCGTGACAAAGGGCAGCCTGGCGAGTCCAACCTCACCGGGAACAAGTCCGACTTACTGCCAGCAATGCGGACCAAGCTCTGGCACCGGTCGTACAGGGACCGAATGGCCCGTATCAAGGGGTCCGGTACCCCCGTACCCGGAGCACCCCCCACAAGACTCCCGAGGGGACACGGTCGAAAGCCTTCTCCAAGTCCACAAAACATGTGTAGACTGGTTGGGCAAACTCCCATGCACCCTCCAGGACCCCACGGAGGGTGTAGAGCTGGTCCACAGTTCCGCGACCAGGACGAAAACCACATTGCTCCTCTTGAATCCGAGGTTCAACCATCCGACGGACACTCCTCTCCAGAACCCTGAATAGACCTTACCAGGGAGGCTGAGGAGTGTGATCCCCTGTAGTTGGAACACACCCTCCGGTCCCCTTTCTTGAAGAGGGGGACCACCACCCGGTCTGCCAGTCCAGAGGCACTGCCCCCGATGTCCACGCGATGCTGCAGAGTCGTGTCAACCAAGACAGCCCCACAAACATCCAGAGCCTTGAGGACTCCGGGCGGATCTCATCCACCCCCGAGGCCCTGCCACCACGGAGCTTTTAACCACCGTGGCGACCTCAGCCCCAGAGATAGGAGAGCCCACCCCCGAGTCCCCAGACTCTGCTTCCTCGCTGGAAGGCGTGTCGGTGGGATTGAGGAGGTCTTCGAAGTATTCCCTCCACCGACCCACGACGTCCCGAAATGTCGAGGTCAGCAGCGCCCATCCCCACTGTACAGAGTGTTGACAGTGCACTGCTTCCCCTCCTGAGACGCCGGATGGTGGTCCAGAACCTCCTCGGCCGTTCGGAAGTCGTTCTCCATGGCCTCACCGAGCTCCTCCCATGCCCGAGTTTTGCCTCAGCGACCGCCCGGCCACGCTCCGCTTGGCTCGCCGATACCCATCTGCTGCCTCCGGAGTCCCACAGGCCAAAAAGGTCTGATAGGACTCCTTCTTCAGCCTGACGGCATCCTTCACTGCCGGTGTCCACCAGCGGGTTCGGGGATTACCGCCGCGACAGGCACCGACGACCTTGCGGCCACAGCTCCGGTCAGCCGCCTCGACAATAGAGGCACGGAACATGGCCCATTCGGACTCAATGTCCCCCGCCTCCCCCGGGACATGGTTGAAGCTCTCCCGGAGGTGGGAGTTGAAGCTCCTTCTGACAGGAGACTCTGCCAGACGTTCCCAGCAGACCCTCACAATACGTTTGGGCCTGCCAGGCCTGACCGGCATCCTCCCCCACCATCGGAGCCAACTCACCACCAGGTGGTGATCAGTTGACAGCTCCGCCCCTCTCTTCACCCGAGTGTCCAAGACATGCGGCCGCAAGTCCGACGACACGACCACAAAGTCGATCATTGAACTGCGGCCCAGGGTGTCCTGGTGCCAGGTGCATATATGGACACGCTTGTGCTTGAACATGGTGTTCGTTATGGACAATCTGTGACAAGCACAGAAGTCCAACAACAAAGCACCATTCTGGTTCAGATCGGGGGGGCCGTTCCTCCCAATCACGCCCCTCCAGGTCTCACTATCGTTGCCCACGTGAGCATTGAAGTCTCCCAGCAAAACGAGGAGTCCCCGGAAGGAGTGTTCTCCAACACCCTCCAAGGACTCCAAAAAAGGGTGGGTATTCTGAGCTGCTGTTTGGAGCATAGGCACAAACAACAGTCAGGACCCGTCCCCACCCGAAGGCGGAGGGAGGCTACCCTCTCGTCTACCGGGTGAACCCCAACGTACAGGCACCGAGCCGGGGGGCAATAAGTATTCCCACCCCTGCTCGGCGCCTCCCACCAGGGGCAACTCCAGAGTGGAAGAGAGTCCAACCCCTCTCAAGGAGACTGGTTCCGGAGCCCATGCCGTGCGTCGAGGCGAGGCCGACTATATCTAGCCGGAACCTCTCGACCTCCCGCACCAGCTCAGGCTCCTTCCCGCCAGAGAGGTGACATTCCACGTCCCTAGAGCTAGCTTCTGCAGCCGAGGATCGGACCGCCAAGGCCCCTGCCTTCGGCGCCGCCCATCTCACACTGCACCCGACCCCTTTGGCCCCTCCCATGGGTGGTGAGCCCATGGGAAGGGGGTCCTACGTTGCCTCTTCGGGCTGTGCCCGGCCGAGCCCCATAGGTGTAGGCTCGGCCACCAGGCGCCGCCCTCGAGCCCTACCCCGGGCCTGGCTCCAGGGGGCCCCGTGACCCGCGTCCGGGCAAGGGAAACGTAGTTCCATTTATGTTCGTCATCATAAGGGGTCTTGTGAGCCACGCTTTGTCTGGTCCCTCACCAAGGACCTGTTTGCCTTGGGTGACCCTACCAGGGGCATGAAGCCCCCGACAACTTAGCTCCTATGATTTATATGAAATACCTTTTTATACTTATATAATGATAATATAATGTGATGAAGTTGTATCCAGCACCTACAATTAAATTAAATTAAATTAAATGTCCATTTCACAAGGCAACAGCTGCTGTAGGATGTTGTCACACATGTAGAAACGACCCTTTAGCATCAAATGAATGCCCCAGGAAGCAGACAAATCAAGCTTATTGTGGAGTCGACCCTACTGATACGAGCAGAGACGGACAACGCTGAGACAGGAGCTCACAGAGAAATGGCAGGCTTCACACAGGAGAATTCATGATCTGTAGAAAACCTTTTTGGCGCATTCGAGCACCTTCTAAAAATAGCAACAGTACTCTAAATTATTCTCTTTCGCCTGCATTGATGTCAAAACTATTTTTCTCCAAACTCATAAAATATGAATAGCCTCAGCTTCTGTGCTTTTTTAAATTTGTTTCACATTTTTTCCCCCTAATTTGGTAGTCAACTACACCCTCTATTTCTTTCAATTTACCCTTCCCGACGTGCCCGTCACTCATCCTCGGAGTCAAGACAGTTTTTTGCTTACAGTGATGCCTTTCTCGCTTCTTGGCGAGCTCGTGCCGGCTCTCCCTCCCCCCTCCCTCTGGGGCGGTCAGCCACCTCTCCGATGGGGCTCTTAGCCAGAGCTGGGCTGGCGCAGCCCGGTTTCAGAACCGCGGCCGGAGTGGGCAACCTGCATTCTGGACAAATGCCTTTACCGCTACACCACCAGAGGCCCCACCTTCTATGCTGTTCTAACGGTAGCTCTGACAGAGTGAAGGCGTCCTGCGCAGTGGTAACTGAGAAATACTCGCCTGTTGATCATTTGATTACATCTGTTCACTCAACACACACAGAGGTAATATAATAAATAAAAGTAGTGTTGTGCAAATGGATAAATAATTAACCACAAAGTGGATTTCATAATGGTTTTGATACTTGAAAGCACAAGACACTGGTGTAACCAGGCTGCACACAAGATGATTCCCAAATGTGGAATGCATATCCCTAGTGCTAATTAGCCTGTCTTGGAGACATGCCTTTTTTATTTGACTGATTCATGTTTTTTAGTTATTATGTGGTTTTACTTTAGTCCACCAAACCAAGAACAGTGGACCAGGTGCAAGTGGTCACATGCCAATGGGTAGCCTGATTATGTTTTTTAAACATTTGATGATTATGACGTATGAAGATGGTGCAGCGGTACCCTCAGTAAACATCTTTGAGCCAGAATCTATCTTGGGAAATAATTATATGTGCTTACAGGCCATAAAGACTCACAGAAATGTGCTAAACAGTTGGAATGGGTGAAATTTGCAGTTAAGAAGGGTTTCTCAGGGATAACATCACCACGCGCCTTAGCCCTTGATGTATTAATGCAGTAATGAGGATGAACGTGCTAAAACAGGAAAGGGGATTTTGCATTAAGCATTCCGCTGAATTCACTTAAGCCCGTTTTAAGTGCAAGCTTATTTGTGTGGGAATCTTAAGGCCTCTGAAAAGCAGGTGTTAAGACTTGCCTTTTGGACAAAATAGCTGTACTTACAACCAACCACAAATAAGTTAATTTTAATGTATTGTGTTGCAGTGTGCACTGTTAATTGAACCATATTACCGAAACTAAAGCATTTCAAATTGCAGATCAAATATATACAGTAAATAGCACATTGCACATTTACTTGATAGGTTCATCCTGCCCAAACTGATATTCCCTCCTATTGCAAAAGATTTAGATGTGTTTTATGTATGTAAATTACAGTTTTTAAGTCTGTTTGTGTGAATAGCCTGTTCAAAAAAGTTAATGACAGCATGAGAAAACATAGTGCACTAAAGTAAATGAAAGGCTGCCACAAATTGAATACAAAAATGAAACACCTTAACCTTGCTGCTCTGGGTTTCATGTTGTCAATTTGGCAATGCACTGTACCCATAGGAAGCCTACTTCCTGCGTTTTCTGCATACCTGTTCAACAAGTGACAGAGGTATTTATTCAACCATCTACATTATGGGGATTTTTCCATCGGTGCACCTTTGACTACCATGCCATCTTAATTTATTTGGCTGTGCTTTTTGTACAATTGTAAGTTACAATTTCTACTCTCATATTTCATATTTTATCATTGTAATTTTCTCCTAACCACCCTCCATTTTTTCCTCATGCGTGCTCATAACTCGGACCAGTTAATGAGCAGTCTCATGTATCCTGGGATGTGTGCAGCTAATTAGTGTGTATTGTTCGAGTGCCTATAATTATTCATTTTACATAACTAGACAGGGGTCTTCTCATTAAATCAACATTTTTGTGCATTTTGGCTATCAATATCTGACCCCTAGTGTGAATGTGCATCGATGTTCTTTTTAACAGTATGGAATTCGAAAAAAATATGTATCAGAGCGTTGCAGCTAATGAGTGATACTATTTTTGTTGTAAATTAATGAAAGTACAATATTTCATATCTATGGAAAATGTGTGGACAGAGTGGTGCTGATTATATCTTAAAAACACTGAGGGTCCTTTGGATTATTTTTAAGCTACATGTCTCCTTGATGTATTTCATTCATGCCTCTAAGTGCCCCAGCTGATATATTGCACTACTTCTGAGTGTAGGACCCATACAAGCTTAAGAGCAGTCTGCCGATGGCATTGCCAGTGAGAGGATGATGTAGTAGAGCTACTGCGCTCAAAACCAGCTCAGTGCATATAACCATAGAAAGAAATAGAAAAATGTGGACGGGGTTGTGTTTTCTCTGCTTCGTTTACACGTCGGATAATCACGATGATAATCGAGGTGTATGTTTGCCTCCCCTGCTGCTTCCCTTACAGCGTTTGTGTATAAGTGTTTTGGCAGCTGGTGAAACAATACAAAAAATATTCTCTACTTTGAAGATGCATTGATTTTGCCAGCAATTAATATGCACAAACACGCACAAACACATGCACACACGTGCTACACTTCAGGTGTCAGCTTTGTTCTCGTTATTTAATGGAAGCTGTGATCTGTGCTATTGTTTGTGTTTGAGGTTGTGCCTGTGTGTGACTATCCCTTAGATTCAATCAACATTTCATCCTTAATTTTGGCCCACAGATAAATGCAAACCGTACTCTTTTCTCGTGGAAACGAATACGTTTCCACTAAATGTTTTTTCCCCCATACTTTTCGTTGATCGCTGAACTCCGCAAACTATTGTTTGTTCAATCGAAGGACAGATGGTGATTGCATGCGTGTGCAAGAGCCATGTGGTGTGACGAAGTGCGTAAAGAGTTGTGATCTGGTTTGTCATGTCAAAAGCAGTAATGAACTTTACCTTGTTTTGGCATGAAATTCACAATAATAACATCGTGATATTCTGAAACAGGAACCAGTGTAAATAGATTAATAAAAATCTATGCTTTGCGATGTCCGTGACATCCAACTGTTCAATTACAGATCGATACAAACACATTTTAAACCTGTTCACATATTGGGAGTGCCGCCTCACATCCATACCGATCTGTGCATCTTCAGCATTGAGAGGAGTCACAAGTGAAGGACCAGGCCATTATATCGAACCCCGCTGTCCAAGGCTATACATCAGATTGACAGAGCTGTCTAACTAAGGCGCAGCCCCAGAGTGTGTGCAGATGGGGATTGTGACCTTTAGCTGAGTCTGGGTATAAACGTGTGGCCTAAAGGCCAATCCATTTCCAGGTCAAGGTGTTGCGGGTGGTTTGGCCTTTGAGGTGAGCCGGCACAATTCCGCTCACGTCTAACCTATTCCCACAGAGGAGTGGGGAACGTGCAGGGCCCGGGCCAGTGTCTGATTAAAAATGAAAGAGGTGCGAAATTGGTTTCTCAGAAGCTGCATGGGAGGCTACTGATACTTTAATTTGAAGACAGAACAAAAACTCATGTTTTCTCATCTGAAACTGGAACTACAGCACAAAGGGGGTTCCTTTTTCAATGCATTTACATGAATAAATATGTCATCCATATTTACAAAACCAAAACCACAAGCGGTACATTTAGTAGTTGAGCGGTTAACAAGTTAAGCGGTTTAGTAGGCAGTTAAGGCTAGCACTTCTTCAAGGCTTCAAGGCAAAAAATAATAATTTCTACAAACATGTAGACAAAATTGTGCCAGAGTCATCAGTAGCTTCAGAAAGTAAGCTATTACGCTGTTTGTATTCAAATTAAAGCAATTTAATCCCCCTCTCTCTCTTAATTTAATTAAAGCATTTTTACAAAGTTGACATTTCAGGAAAATGCCAAAAAAGCTAGTCTGAATTCACATGAAGTCAAATGGAAACAGTTGCAATTCCCACAGAACTTATCAGTGAGGTCAATGAGGTCAGGTGCACTAAAACATGGAGGGCTGATGCCTTAAAGCTACGAAGGCATCACTGATGCAGCACACTCAAGAATGACTTTGTTCAAATATTCATTCCAGAAAGGTCATGCCTACAATAGACCAGACAGCATAACTATACAGCATTGGAATGAGCGCTAGACAGATCTTTACTAGATATAATTGACATTGAAGGAACACTAAAATAGAGGAAAAAACTACACAGATGATTAAGCAGGCCATGGTGGAATACATATATTCAATTGTACTTAGATGTTTAGATGAGATAATTGATAAACCACTAAGGACCAAGTACAAAATTGGCACCAATCATCATAACTGGTTTTATAAGTGTGATCAGTGAAACATGTCTTGTGGCTGCCATGGTTTAAGCATGAAGTTAATTTTACATAAATGTTTTGTAGAGCATGAAGGAATAATTCAATATTGCATCTGCACAATGTGAGGAATAACCTCCAAGTCTGGTATGGTGACTCATCCCCTCAAGCCTTTATAAATTTGCCAAATGTAATCAAATTCAAATGGTTTACTCATAATTCAGCATAATAATTGACCTGGAAAGTTACAAAAATGTGGAACACGTGCGTCACACAAGGTAACCAAGCACTATTTGCTAAGTGTCTTGGCCCTATGTTCTTTTAATCTTACCATCTCAATAGAATGTGATCTTTTCCATCCCAGTGATTATACTGCATAAATTGTAATGGTAATAAGGTTCAATGAAAAGAATGCTTAATGTTCCTTTTTGAAAGAACCCTTCAAATGCTACTGTATAGTCATACTAAATTTACACTGTGGCCACAACACACTGCTTATGGGCTTGTAGGCATTGAACTGTGAGTGTGGAATAATACTAGTGTAAACTTCTGCAGTGCATTTAACCTCCATTGCATCATTCTCTGTACGACTTTAAATAGTTAATGTATAAAGCATTAAATATTTAAGTTGCATTTGATGACAATGTCTGTTAAGAGAATAAAAGCATATGTTGCAACAATACTCAAATGCCCCATTGCTATTTGCTTAGGATTCAGATAACATAATCCATAATTGTGCATTTTTAATGTTTCAATATGGAACCATAAGTGGAATTCCCGCAAAGCGTTGCATCTGCCTTATATGGAACTCATATAAAAGCAAGCTTTATATGTGCATTTGGATTCCAGTTTGAGTCCCGAGGTGCACATTTTCTCCTCATTAGATCTTATCAAAGCATACACAATTACTTCCCCCCCAACCCCCATTTTAATGTACACTCATAACACTCGTCCAATGCTTGCATCTATGAGCAAGTGACAATTTTACAACCTTCAGTCTGATTGGAGAAGAGGAGTATCTCTTATTGATGATAACTGGTAGCTTGTGGACACCTATCTTATGAAGTTGCGAAGAATAAATGTAGCAGTAACCTGACTAACCCTAAACAAAATAAAGGCCCCTATCCCTGACAGGATGAGGCCGATTGTGTCCCGCCACTGCGTTAGATAGATTATAATAGATTTTAAGCGTTTTCTCATTTGTAGACTAAGATAAAAAATGTGTTTTAAGATTAGATTTTAAGTTTTTGATTTGACGTGAGATCTTAAGAGTTTTAAGAGCGCCAGGTATAATATCAGTGGGTTCAGTAACTGTTCTAGTACCTCAATAGCCTGGCTCTCTCTCCTCTGCACTTCCTGGTAATGAGATAGTGGAATGCTATGACAGGGGGAGCATTAGGATGAATAAAGGTCACCGAGCAGAGACCACCTGACCTGTCAGACTCACATGATCACCCCTTCCTCCCACCACCACAGACAGACACAAGGGGACCCTCATTATCACCTATCGACATGAGTAAGAAATGCTAATGAAGTGAAGGTTGAATCACTCTGATCCCGAACAACCCTTGGGATGCCACTGGATTAGACCTTCGCATCCCCCATAATCCCCCGCCCCTGCTGCAATTAAGAGGAGAGGCCTCCTCTGCTAATGCACGCTCTCAGCGCACGGCTGTGTGAACTCTGAGGACCTCCCTCCGGTGGTCCTTTTCCAACTCTGCAGAATACATAGACGCCTTCTCATATTGCACTTTTAGACCTGGACTCATGTCTATAATCATAACTTATATTTTAAGGGTGGATCTAGGTCAGGTGGGAATTACAGTAGCGATGGCTTCTCGGCTATCTGGATTCTGGGAATAAACAAGAGTGAAGACTGAAGGAAAGTAGGGGGGGAAATTCTGAGACAGTTGTGTTGATTTGCCACTTCTCCGTAGGGACTTTCTTGTGGAAGAGAATGTTCTGTGTGTGGGAATTGAGCAGTCAACTTCTCATACACAGTCTGCTGGTGTTTCCTGCTACAGGAAAGGCAGAGATCAAACTTTGAATGCAAATGTAAACTATAATACAATTTTAATTGTATTAAAGGTCATTTAAATACAGACACCTTCATTACAGTCTAGGCTACATCATAACGGTAATATGTGAAGTGATGTGTTAACTGGATTTAAAGTGAGAATGAACTTGCTTTGCTACTTCCTGTTAGCCCTTGTTTGTGGAGAGGCAGCTTCTCTGCAGTGCAAGAACATTATGCAATATTGATGATGTTGCTGAGGCACAGAGCCCTCTTTAATACTTACACTCGTCTCCCTCCCTTACTTTCTTCCCCCCTCTCTCTCTCTTTCTTTCTGTCTCTCTCTCTCTCTCCGTTCCTTCTTCCTCTCTCCATCTCTCTGTCAGGATGATTTCCTCTTCAGTGTCTCCATCGTGAGTGGAATCACATGCATCATCTTGGCCGTGGTCAAGTTCTTGTTGGGCAGGGTGCTGACCAGCAGGGCCCTCATCACCGACGGTAGGTAACCAAGGGGCCGCCAGTCAGCATCGACCCTTCGGCTGCACCATGGCAACAAGGTGCGACAAAGCCACTCCCACTTCAGTTAAATAAAAGGGAGAGGATCAAATGTAAGAGAGGCGTCTGTGTGACAGTGAGGATCATTCAGAAAACAGCTATGGTAACAATTAAGCTGCTGGAGGCAGATCATTCCACCATCGAGGGGTCAGAACAGAGAAGAGGCGAGACCGCGAGGAGCGGCTGCCGGGTGCCCGGAGGGATGGGACAGTCAGTTTGCCAGAGGAGGCGGAGCGGAGGGGTCTGGCTGGGGTGTAGGGTGTCATGAGTGTCTGGAGATAAGGGGGGGGGCAGTTCTTCTAACAGTGATAAGGAAAACCATGAGCAGAGATGACAGAACCAAGTGATTTGGTATACAGGGAGAATAGTAGGGGGCCTAGCACTAAGCCCTGTGGGACTCCGGTGGAGAGGGTGTGGGAAGAGGAAAGGGATGTGTGGAAGTCAGTCAGGGCCACAGGGGATTTTGATTTTTTCCATTTCCTTTCTGCCGCTTGTAGTTTGAGTCAGTTGACCAGTGACCAAATGGATCTTGGATAGATCCTTCCTGAATTGTTTTTTTTTAGTTGATTATTTGGCTATAGTAATTTCTTCTCATGCACCACTCCAAATGGATATTGCCTTTTCTTTAAATGTTAGAGAACACCATCTCTGGCATCTTGACGCCTTGCTGCTCTCTGCCAAGGAGTTTTGCGACAGGATTTCTAAATCTATAGACACTTTCATTGATACGAACAAGTCCGATTCAGTCTCTTCAGTCTCAGGAAACTCTTAAGGTTGTTCTACGTGGTGAATTAATATCACTTGCACCCCAGGAAAACAAGAAGCGTAACAAATATTTAAAAGACCTTACAGATTCTATTCTTACACTTCACAGACAATATGCTTCAGAACCTTCACCAGAGCTCCTGAAGAAAATAATTGATTTGCAATCTGAATTTAATTCATTATCTACCAAAAATGCAGAATGCATGCTTTTACACTCACGTGGTGTGACATTTGAGTATGGAGATAAATACTGTAGACTGCTTTCTCATCAGCTCAAGCGCCAGACTGCTTCCCACTTGATCCCCCAGATTAAGGATAGCTCTAACAATGTAGTATCTAGACCTCAAGAAATCAATACGGCTTTTGAATCTTATTATTCTACCCTATACAAATCTGAACTTCCAACTTATAAGAACTGTATGAAATCATTTCTAAATAGCCTTGATTTCCCAACTATTGACCCAGAGATGACGACCGAATTAACTCCTGGAAATTATAGCTGCTATTAAATCTATACGGAGCAGCAGGGCGCCGGGTCCAGATGGCTACGTGGGCGAATTCTAAAAGAAGTTCAGTGACAAACTTCCTCAAATTCTGTTTGAGGTGTTCAATGAGTCATTGTAGAATGGATCCCTCCCTCCTACACTTACACAAGCCACAATTTCTCTTCTTTTGAAAAAAAGATAAAGATCCCATTGATTGTGGTTCATATCATCCAATTTCACTCCTCAACCAAGAATAAAATATAATTGCAAAAGTATGAACTCGGCACCTCAATTCCATTTACATTTACATTTTACATTTTAGGCATTTAGCAGATGCTCTTATCCAGAGCGACTTACAAAAAGTGCATTTTTACATGGTACATTTAATCATGGTTAGCGCAAGAGATCAGTGTAATAACACTGCAATAGACATCATAGTTGGCAGCTGCACACCGTACCTGTAACACAGGGAAAGAAAGGTTAGTAGTTTGTGCATGTTTTAAGCATGTGGACAGTGGTGATGGCAGTTAATTCATGTATAGAATCAGTGGTATTGGAGTTTTTAGTCCAAAGAGGTGGGTTTTTAGTCTCTTGTGGAAGATAGCCAGTGATTCCGCGGTCCTGCCCTGGTGCAGAAGATTGCATTCCACCACTGGGGGGTCGGGACAGAGAAAAGGCAAGACTGCAAGGAACGGCTGCTGGGTGCCGAAGGGATGGGACAGTCAGTTTGCCAGAGGAGGCAGAGCGGAGGGTTCTGGCTGGGCTATATGGTGTGATGAGTGTCTGGAGGTAGGAGGGAGCGGTTCCTCTAGCGACCTGATATGCCAGTACCAGTGATTTAAATTTGATATGTGCTGCAATAGGGAACCAGTGCAATGTGGTGAGTAGTGGGGTGACATGTGTGAACTTGGGTTGGTTGAAAACTAGGCATGCGGCGGCATTCTGCGCCAGTTGCAGTGGCTTGATGGCACAGGTCAGTAATGCCTGCCAGCAAGGAATTGCAGTGGTCCAGACGTACTACGTCTGGTAATCTGAGTCCACCCTTCCTCAGGTTATTTCTGAGGACCAGACTGGCTACATCAAAGGCCGCCATTCATTTTCCAATATCCAAAGACTCAAACATTATTTAAACATTATTCATAGCTCGGCCCCCCTTCTCCCTCCGAAATTTGTCATCTCATTAGATGCTGAGAAGGCTTTCGACCGGATAGAATGGGATTACTTGTTTTCAGTTTTTCAAAAGTTTGGATTTGGTGACATCCTTATTTCTTGGATTAAGCTCATTTACTCCTCCCCACATGCATGTGTAAATACCAATCTGTTGCACTCTTCCTACTTTCCGTTGTCCAGAGGGACACATCAAGGCTGCCCACTATCCCCATTACTTTTGGCCATTGCGACTGAACCCCTCTCCATAGCCCTTAAATCATTGCCCAGGTTGTGTGGTACCACCGAACATGGCATAAAACATAGGGTTTTTTTATATGCTGTTAACCTCATGCTCTACCTAGAGGACCCCATGTCTTCCATCCCTATTACTGAATCCATTTTAAAAGATGGCTCTTTTGGCTCCTTTTCAGGTTATAAATAGAATTTTCTAAAAAAATCTTATTTTCCATTCAATACCTCGGCCTTAAAGATTAAACAAAGTGACATGCTTTTTCACTTATCGCCCTTTGGGCCACATATACTGAAAATGTATGCATTCACTTCTGTAAGTCGCTTTGGATAAAAGCGTCTGCTAAATGGCGTATATATATATATTATATTAAATACTTGGGCATAAAGATCACTCAAACACTATCTTCCCTTCATGACGCTAACTTTACCCCCTAGTTAATAACACAAAGTCGGATTTTCAATGTTGGAATAGCTTACCTTTGTTTCTGGCAGGGAGAGTGCAGTGTATTAAAATGAATTTCAGTGCCTTCACCTCTTTCTATCTAAATATTTTTTTCAATCTATAGATCAGGCTATATCCACTTTCATTTGGGTTAATATTGTTCCTAGAATCAGCAAGACTCTCTTGCAAAGAACTAGAAGTGAAGGAAGGAAGGTCTCACTCTTCCCAATTTATGCACTTAGATCATTATTGGGGAGCCAGCATCCATAAAATTATTTATTAGCTACAGGCGACCGACAGCAATTGATGCATCCTATAGATCATCCTCTTTGCCCTCTTTAGTTTTTTCATCCCTCCCTGTATCTCCCTCCCCCCCTTATCTAATCCTATAGTGTTCTCAACCCTAAAGATCTGGATTCAATTTCGCCGTCACTTTAAATTCTGTTCAGCATCAACACGGGCTTCTATTGGCAACAACCACTTGTTCAGTGTGTTGTCAGTGACGGTTTGAAATGTTTCAAGGACCGTTATGAGGGTGACACATTCTACAGTTTTACATCTTTCTGCACAAAGTTAGGATGACCTCATTTCAACCTATTCAGATATTTTCAACTTTGCCACTTTGTTAAAAAGCAATTGGACATTTTCCCCAAGCCCCCTTCTGAGTCTGCGTGGGAAATACTTCTTACACTCTCTCCAACTGATAAAGGGCTTATTTTGGATATATGTATTGGTACAATGCTTTTAACAGTTAATCATGTATCCTAAACCAAGTCTAGATGGGAGGCCATATTTGGAGTGCCATCTAAGCCCCTGCCATTCAAGTCCAGTGAGACTGACATTAGTGCTTTCACTACTCTCCTGGCTAGGTGGAGAATGTTATTAGCTTGGAAACACCCACCCTCATTTTCTTCTTGGCTAAAAGATGTGATGTAAAACTGGAAAATAAAACTTGCCCTCAGAGGAACCAATGATAGATTTTCCAGTTTATGGCAAACATTTATATAGATTACTTCAAAAACCTGCCCAGTCTCCCACCAGAATGAAAATTGTGAGAATCAGGTCTACTCCCTAGTGCCCTAAAGCTCTGACTTTATTGTACTCAATATGACAGATAGTCTGATACACACTATACCTATTCAGACTTGCACCACCAAATGGTATTCTGTAATACACTGCTTTATACTGAACAAGAGTTCTCCACCCACCTCCCTATTATCTCATTTTTCTTTTCTTTTCTTTTAGATACATGCAGGGTGCGGGGTTGGAGGGATTTAACATAAATATGGTGATGATACTGTGAATTACTGTGAAATGTATGGAACCAATATAGAGATTTAGAAAAAAATAAAATAAAATAAAATTCTTCAATTCTTCAGAGATTTGAGATATAATAATAATAATATAATAATACATTTTATTTATGGGCGCCTTTCAAGGCTTTCAAGGCTCAAGCCTTTTTGAAGGCTTTCAAGACACCTTACAAAACATAGTAAAAACAACATGTCAAAACATTATAAAATTAACAAGGCAAAATCAGAGTAACAGATAAACAATAATATATAACAGGTCAAACTAAATATGCCAAAGTGAAGAGGTGTGTTTTGAGACTGGATTTGAATATGAGCGGTGATCATGTCCTTTGAGAGGATCCGTTCAAGAGGTTAAAACTTTTCTTGCCTCTTCATGTGATGCTCCCCTCTTCTTCGATTGCTGTTAGCTTCCCTGCAGTACTCTGCAGTCTGTAGTATGGAAAACTCATTGACTCACAGACGAGTGCACTTGAGGAGCAATTCAGCTGCAGTGCTCCTTGTGTGGGTGCGGATGGCACAGCAGAGGCTCGAGAGTCACAGTCGGCAATTGGAAATTGGAGGAAAATAAGGGGGGAAATGGGGTGTTTATATGCACTTACTGGCTGTTTCAGAGAGGACAGAACTCTCGCAGACAGGCCCTGCCGTTCTCAAGCCCCTCTCATTAACACTAAACCAAGGAGTGACCTGGGAAAACAGGCCTGGTTAGAAGACTGCAGGGACCTGGCTATTGTGCTGCAGCCCCGGACCTTTTTCATTTGCACCGGACCATTTTTGGCAAACTAATTAATTTTCTATTATTATTATATATTAAGTATATTATTGACTGTGTTTGACTTTGAGCATTACTGATACAGCCGTGAACACTACACTGTAAGTGTTAAGTGTAGCCCATCCCCCTACTTTTCGCTTTATTTCAACTTTTTTGTAAGTGCTTAATGTCATTGTAAATATAAGAACTATAATAATACGTTGCGTTGTCAACATTCAATGTACGTTTAGAACACAGTAAGTGAAATTAATGATTATGATTTAGACTAGGTTGTGGGCTCAGCCCTGGATATTTGCAATGTCTAGTCAGGCACCTGGAAGACAGTACTGTGCCAGGAAGGAACTTACTGCACTAATCATAAAGTAGGAAAACGAGGCTACAAGTCAGGAGTCTTTCTCTCCGCACAGGTACCAGTAATAACAGAATTACTATGGGTTATACTTCATAATACAGTCCTATTATAAGACGGTTAATAAATCATAATACTCTGGCAGTTCTGTCCTTAATATAACATATAACTACTGACATTTACAGTGTTAGTGTTGGAATAAACATCAACTGTGCATGTTTAATTATGTATAATGCAGTTATTTATTCTAAATTAAGCATGTATCAACACACTATTATGAAGTATTAGTGTACAAAATGCAAATATATATATATATATGTATACGGTATTTATAGTATGCTTCAACAATGCAGAAAATGAACATTTGGTAACACTTCATATAAATACCCTCGTCATAATGCTTTATAAGTGTATTTATAATGCCTTATGAGCTATGCATGTCTTCTAATGCTTGATATCGACACTAATAATTGCTCATAAGCATCTATAGCTATACATATGGCATTATGAGAAAGCTGTATATACAGTATGGAGGGGTGCACATAAGTGGTACGCCAGTACACATTTGCGTCCTCAAACGTTAATTGCTTACCAAGCATTTAACCTTTAAATCATAGGTGACTCTAAGTTTGATCAGTCCATCACTGGTAAGTTAATTAACTAACTAACTAATTAACGCAATTAACGTTTGAGGACGCGATTAACGTTTGAGGACGCGAATGCGTACTGGCGTACCACTTATGTGCACCCTTGTATATATGTCTTATGAAGCAAAGTATTATAATGCCCTACAGAAAATACTCATCAGGAAATAGTGAGGAGAATTAATGATAAATGCCCTTCAAATTTTAAATAATATAACTTATAAATGCCTGATGAGCTTGGTACCCAACATAAGCCAAATATGACACTTTATTTCTTCAGGCATTATGCAGCTTTCTCATAATGCTATATAAATACAGTTATAGATGTTTATAAACAGTTAATAACACCTATGTAAAACATTATAAGGCATTATACATAGCTCATAAGGCATTATAAATGTGCTTATAATGCATTATGATGAGAGTGTTCATAGGAAGTGTTGCCAAACATGTTTCAAGGAACAGCAGTAAAGATGATTTGAGTATTCTGATGCATGACCTTCATTTAAATATATAACCACATTAGAATTTGATGAGAGCAGATTTTAAAAGCAGATGGAGGAAAACAAAATCCAGACAGAATCTCCCACCAACTGCCTCCTAACACCAAACCCCCACAGACTGTGCCTGATCTCTCCTCTGCTCCCAGCAAGGCTCAGCTCTAATTGGGGAGAAACAAGGGGTGTGCAGACGGCAGGGTCTCGTGCGTAGGCTGAGCAGAGCTTGGTATCCAGGTATCCAGCTTGAAAATATGTTATTTGCTGATTAAATAGGGTGGAAATAACGGAATATTTTATCTTTAGATTTTTACATGACTGTAATGCATGGTTCTCTTTCCAAAGCAGAGCGTTGACGTCGGAGAGTGTGAGATTTGCTGCTCTAAAGTTATTCTCTATATGAAGTGAAATTCTTCTTCTCGATTTTTGCCAAGACATCCACGTTGTTTTATCTGTCAGATGCACTGTTGGAATGCACAGCCTGTCCTTTCCATATGCAGTGCAATGGACGTTTTAGAAGAGCAAAGGGGTTTTGTCCTTCTTCTCTTCAAGAGAAAGTTTATTGCTTAGTAACAAACACATCATGTTTGTCAATCTTTTTCCTTGACTTGAACTGTGCAGAGAAAAATACTGATTGGCTGTAACGTATCATGGTAACAAGAAGAAAATTTAAAAAAGGGTTTACAGTGGGTATAAAAAGTATTTTCCCCTCACATTTTATTTTCTTACTTCATGGAATCAAAATTGATTTAATTAGGATTTCTTGCCACTGATAGCATAACACACTCTATAATGTTAAATAAAAAAACAACTCTCAATCCTTTTCTTAATTAATGAAAAATAAAAAACAGACAATAATTGATTCCATAAGTATTCACCCCCTTAATACTTGGCAGAAGCACCTTTAGCTGCAATTACAGCTGTGAGTCTATTTGGGAAAGCTTCGACCAGTGTTGCACTTGTAGACACTGCAATTTTCACCCTTTCTTCTTTACAAAATTGCTCGACCTCCTTCAGGTTAGATAGGGGACCAGTGGTGAACAGCACTTTTCAAATCTTTCTACAGATTCTCAATGGGATTGAGGTCTGGGCTTTGACTGGGCCACTCCAGGACATTGATTCTTTTGTTTGTATTCCACTCCAGTATAAACTTCTCCCAAGTCCCAAGTGTCTTGCCGATTACAGCAGAATTTCCTCCATGATTGGTCTATATCTTGCTACATCCATTTTGCCCTCTATTTTGACAGGTTTTCCCGTCCCTGAAGCAGACAGGCATCCCTATAGCATTAGGCTCACGCCTCCATGTTTCATGGTAGGGATAGTGTTCTTGGGATGCCAAAAAAAGCCTAACATTGAGGCCAAAAAGTTCAAATTTGGTCTCATCAGACCATAGAATCTTCCTCCACTTGGTTTGAGCCTCCCACATGGCTTCCAGTAAACTCGAGGCAAGATTTATGTGAGTCAGACAGGTGCATTTAGTTTGAAATAATCTGAAACACCTTAATTGTACACAGGCGGACTACAATCAAATAATTATGTGACCTCTGAAGACAATTGAGTTTATTTAAGTGTGTCTTGGAAAAAGGGGTGAATACTTATGCAATAACTAATTTTTGTTTTTAATGCTAAGGGGGTGAATACTTTAGCTATGAAGACAGTATGTTGAACCATTTGGATATTTTAGTGTAGTGTAGTGTATGTACTGTATATATATATGTATATATATATATATATGAAAATGTTTAATGCAGACCTTAAATAAATATAGCAATTCACATTGCTAACATTTAAAACATATATTAATTTTTTACGCAAACAGCCAGGGAAATTCAGCAGATACCCTGTTCAAGGGTATGACCCTTCAACACATGACCCTTTGACCTAACAAGCCTTTTCTCTTCCATTTGGCAGGGTTCAACTCCCTCGTTGGAGGAGTCATGGGATTCTCCATTCTCATCAGTGCTGAGGTTTTCCGCCACAACTCCACCGTCTGGTACCTGGACGGGACAATAGGAGTCCTGATCGGACTCATCATCATGGCTTATGGAATCAAGTGAGTGTTAACTCATACTGTTACAGGACACACCACAACTCATGCACACATGCACATTCACACACACATGTATACATGTGTGCATGGACACACATAAACACACACACACATGTACATACACACACACACCTACACACGTGCGCACACACAGAGAAGCACATCGACACATGGAAACATTCCCATAGATCTCATTCTGATCTAAATCTAAATCCAATTAGTCAGCCCCAGTACCCTCTGTGTGATAAATTCCATCACACCCGCTGCACACATTAATTCCATGAATTCTTCATTGTTCACTTTTAAGCAATGCAACTGGGTTGTCTGTCTCCCCTGTGTCTATTTGTAGAGCAGCGCAGTCTGACGCTCGCTCACAGGGTTGCACAAATGGCGCCCTCTCCTGGCGAATTTGTACAGGTGAATAACAGATTTTACATTTGTCTGTTTCCCAGGCTGCTGGTTGACATGGTCCCCCGGGTGAGACAGACGAGGAATTACGAGAGGTTCGAGTGAGCGCGCTCAGAATGCGCGGGGCGTGTACAGCGGCGGAGCAGTGTCCAGGCTGGCCCCCTTACGTCCCATGCCCCGAAAAAGACTTCAGAGGACAAACAAGCATAGACCTTAAGGTGCCAGTGGTATTTCACTTCAAAAACAGGCCTCCCATCGCTCCTTTGGTTCACCCGACTTTCTTTATCTCCAAACTCGACGTGTCAATCAATGAATGGAAGTTGGGGAAGAGAGGGAGGCCAAAGCTGTTGCTCTCCTTCCACAAAGAGAAGAATTGGAGGTGGGCGGAGTCTGGGTTCGGTGCACAAAACAGCCGTGTCGTGTTGGTAGTGTCCACCAGGGCGGCGCTGAAATACCTGCTTTTGAAGGACACACTGAACACTTTGTATGATATAATGTAGGGTAGACTTAACCGTATCCTAGTCTGTAACTCTAAAATGGCTCAGATTACTCTGTCTTGAATGATTCTCTTATGATTATTGCTTGTAATGCTGTGTATTTAGAACAAGTAGCTTCCAAATCAAAAAGTATAAATTGATTTGCTGTGTCTTAGAAGTGATTCCTCGCGACAGAAAGTGACTAAATTTGGGTGGCACATGGAGCTAAAGAGCTAGCCCTTTGTGTGGTAATGCACCCCACCGTCCATAATCAAGTGTCGACCATGTCAGTGGGCCACAGTGCAGCATGCAATTAGCCATAGCGTTGCCCAGGGCCAGAGGGTGTCCGGCGGTGGGCTTCCCACAGAATTGATGAGGGACGTCTCAGTGGTGATACGGGCTTAAAAACACCATTGCACATCGCAATTGGGGAGAAAGGAAAAAAAAAAAAAAAAAAAAAAAAAAACATGTTAAAAAATTTGACGTTATTCACACGACAAAATCGCCCCCACGACAAAAGTCATGCCCAGCCTGCCCCTCTCCCTTACCCCTAATGTGGGTAAAGGGGAGCGAGTGGAGGGGACAATCAGTCACACAGCCAGGGCAGAGGGGGCGGGCCGGGCTGCCTGTGTTTGTTTCTGCCGAGGCCGGCGTCTGGGGACATCCATGCGCAGACGCTCTGCCGGTGCTCAGAAAGAAACCAATGGCAGCCCGGCCGCCCTTTGCCCTCAGAGCCCAATGGGGAAGACTGCAATAGAAAAGCACAAACGTATAGGCAACACACTGATTCGTGGCTCAACCGTGCAGTCAGGTAAAACCCACGGCCCAAGGAAGCCTTAGCTCCCTTTCCCCTGAAATATGTGAAAATATTATTGTCCAGTGCACACTGTGAACAACATATTCAGACCAAAGCACAAATAATAATAATGACACCAATGGTAATAAAACCCTGCACTCACCATCCACAAGCATATGAAATGCACTTTTGCAAATTTGGATTGAACGCATTGAACATATACACATGAATAAATACATACAATTTGAATATATACAGTACTTTCCCCATTACGAGTAACATATGCAAGGATCTTGGTATTTGAGCATGAACCGTAGGTTTCATTTAATTTCTGATTTGAAGGATTTTAATCAGCTTGCAGCCCACAGACCTAGCTCTGTGGGACACAGCAGTTATGGGGAAAAAGAACATTCCCATATGGGTGTCTGTGGTGCCTGGAGATGGAAGTGAACACCTCTACCGTTGACCCTATTGATTTATGACAACAGAAGCACAAAAATCCCAAGTCTCTTTTGCGTGCGGAGGCAGCTTGAGATTAAAACGTCATTCGTTCGGCGTTTTCTGGATCCTTGGAAGAGTTTTTTTTTTAATGTGCTACCGTGTTGAATTGGAGTGAGCGATTTTATGTTCTAGCCCTTGGCACATCTTCAAGAAACAAGAATCCGACTGCCAGAAACGGGGAACTGGAGTCTAAACAGATCCCTTTTGCTTCCATTGATCCCGACGCCATGGCTGGATTTCAAGGACGAAAAGAAGAAATCTCTTTCTTCGTTTTGTGTGGAATTTTTCCGCCACTGTCCAAAACACAAGTTTGTTGCACAGCCAAAAAGGAGGAATTCAGTTTGGTTGAAATAACAGTTCTAAACGGCAATGACTAGCCATGTAAGATGAAACCAAAGTGTCTAGCGTTTCTGGCACAGTGTTTCTCGGTATTAGGCTAAAGGGCGAAACACACTGAACGAGCAAACAAAAATGTATTTCTTCCCAACGTATTGATTTACATTATGCACAAACAGTCAGAGAAAAGTATTTGCAACAGGAAATCCGAGCATTGTGAAATCAGGCTTTGTGTGCAAAATAAATGTTTTGTTGTGCCTGGACCAGATGCCTTGGGCTCTGACGGTCCTCAGTTGCCATTGTAGCACATAGATGTACCATGACTTCAGAATACCATTGAACCTATCGCGGTCAAAGCGGAGCTGCAGTTTAGAGAAGGAAAGACATGCCTTTTCGTGAGGTCATGTTACAGAAATCTTTGATAGAAATACCTGACATTTGTTCACTTTCACGGTACCATTTATACAACGTCGCTTATGTTTCTGAGTTGAATACCAGCAGCACCTGTTGTATATACGTTAACTGTTGTACATAACACAGTAAGTTGTGCAGATGCATTTATCCTGCCATTGCCGGTGCAAGCAGGCGGATGCCTGGGAAATCTGATGAAAAGTAGCAGTGCTATCACAGATTAAGACTTTAAGAACTTTGCCACCAGTGGTTGATATTGCTGTAAACTTAGATCTGTTGTATACTTTGTACACGTGCACCATGTAGAAATTAGCACAGTTGAGTGAGTGTTCTAGTGCAGTTAAGCAAGGACTTTTCCAGGAAACAGGTGGATGACATCAGCCTGTCGTTTCAAACCACCAACATCACTGGTTGCTCATGGGTTTGTACTGCTTTCAACCGATCACACCAATATAGATTTTCATCCATCTCAAATTAGTAGGACCAGCAGAGTTGACAGAACTGGACAGATAAATCAACATTTATCCTTAATTTTGATTTAAGACGAAGTATTTTTAATCTTCACAAATGCAGTTTTGTGAGTGTTTGAGAAATTGGACAAACATTGATTGAATACAGGCCAATGAGTCCCACTGTCAAAATGCAGAAGGATATGTATTAACTATATTCCATAAAGTCCTAAAATGTGGGTGGTGAACAAGTTATATATACGTTTTTAAAATACGTTTATGGAAATAATTGTGCATATTCCAGTGTAAATGACTGACCTACATACACTGTATAGTGTTTGAGAGGAAATATTGCTGGTGGTGCTTTTGGTTTGACACAAATTATATACAGTCCATTGCAAGGTTATGGCCAGTATTCCATTGTCCTTGCACTTGCATTTAATCAAAAGTCAAAAGTTAAGGACAAATGTTTATTTAACCCTGGCCAAATTAATGTACAGATATAATGTAAACTGTTAAAACAATGCAGTGGGCACAATGCTTTTATTCATAGATAAACTCATCTAAAGAACAAAAATTACATATGCAGTATCTGAAATCTCTTAAAGCTGAATTCATGTCTTGATGAATTAATTCTCTTTCTGGAAGGCATTCCTATCATTCTCCTTTTCCCGCGATTCTTCCCTCTAAGGTAATGCTGGACATGCTGACGTGTGTTAGCTCGCTCCTTGGCTTGAATTCTGAAAATAAGTAGAACAGGGCTGAGTGTGTCCACACACACACACACACACACACCCACACCCACAGCAACACAGCGACACAACGACACAGTGACACACTCACACACACAGACAGACACAAACACAGATACGGAAGCAGCCACACATACACACACACCCACAGCGACACAACGACACAGTGACACACACACAAACACACAGATACGGAAGCAGACACACACACACACACCGCGCGCACACACACACACACACACAGGCACACATACACACATATACACACACACACACACACACAGCAACACACTCACACTCACAGACACAGACAGACACAAACACACAGATACGGAAACAGGTACACACACACACACACACCCACACACACACACACACACACACACACAGCGACACACTCACACACACAGACACGGACACACACACATACACACTCACAGACAGAGACACAAACACACAGATACGGAAGCAGACACACGCACACACACACACACACACACACACATGCACATATATACACACACACACACACACACACAAACACACACACACACATACACACACAGGGATAACATGAGGTTCATTTGTATGCACATCAGGCTTCTGCAGCTCTTCTCATTAGCCATTTAGATGGTTAGAATGACTCTGATTGGACTAAACCCTGGCTCGAGCACAGCTTTGCATACATTGATACAGACACAATAATGGCCAACAAAGGTTTCTCCCCCTGGGATTTTTCTGCAGAGTGTATGTATGCCCAGTTTCTACACACGTACACAGAGGCACACAAATACATGCACATGCATTGCACACTGACAGGCACCGCACCGGTTTTCAGTGTAATATAGGTCTGTTATATTGTGTAAGTGCACTGTCTATGAATCTATGAATGTGAATATTGCAATGGTACTACTGATGTTGTATACACAATGTATATTTATATATAACACTCATACAAGTGATACATGTCACGGAAAAAAGGTTTATTGAAAAATAAAGTTCTATCCTGCTTATTCATCAAAAAGTGACAGCAAATCTTTTCTTTCTGTTGCTTGATCTACATTTTACACAGCTGTTTGAGACTTTTTCTTTTCACTTCCACAATCGGCTACAAACGACATGAAACGTAAACATTTTTTTAACAAATTATCTGGACAGTAACCTAAGGTTGCAAGTTGATAATATCACTAAAAACATGCCCAACATCGTCCTACAGTTTGAATAAAAATATAATTCACCTGGAACTCACTTTTGTTTTAAAGGTAAACCAAAATTTGGGTCCTAAACTATGAAATGTCAACCCGTTCCCAGAAGAGTAGTGAACACACTCACTGCCATTAAACCAAATCACAGGCTAAACTCACCCAGAACTTAATCACAGGCTGAACTCACCCAGAACTTAATCACAGGCTAAACTCACCCAGAACTTAATCACAGGCTGAACTCACCCAGAGCTTAATCACAGGTTGAACTCACTCAGAACTTAATCACAGGCTAAACTCACCCAGAACTTAATCACAGGCTAAACTCACCCAGAACTTAATCACAGGGCTAAACTCACACAGAGCTTAATCACAGGCTGAACTCACCCAGAGCTTAATCACAGGCTACATTCACCCATATCTTAATCACAGGCTGAACTCACCCAGAACTTAATCACAGGCTGAACTCACCCAGAACTTAATCACAGGCTGAACTCACCTAGAGCTTAATCACAGGCTGAACTCACCCAGAACTTAATCACAGGCTGAACTCACCCAGAGCTTAATTACAGGCTGAACTCACCCAGAACTTAATCACAGGCTGAACTCACCCAGAGCCTAATCACAGGCTGAACTTACCCAGTCACTCCAGTGAACACTTCAAGAGATTTTTTTTACCATCATCATTGCTAAATGTAATGATCGCATTCACTTGAGTTTTTAAAAATGGAACCCTTCAGATGCAATAGGACTATTTTACAATTTCCCAGGTAGTAGTTCTTTACGGACAGAGAAATTAAGCAAGTCTACTAACCATTAAAAGGCACATCATTTACTTGAAAATTGTAGCTTGGCTGCAAAATCATTCTCATATTTACAACCTTTACAAACAAGGGTTAAAATACAACTTAACGAGTGGAAAATGATAGGGACATGGGTCAGTATTTACACATGTGCAAATCAATTCGCATTTAGAAATGAAAACTAGAACAGAAAAATGAGGTTCTTGCTGGCATTGAGAATAGGAGCGTGCGAGGAAGGTACTGTGAAGAGAGTGACTGGCAGTTTCATGCCACCACAGACAGGGGTGACATCCACAGCAGGGCAGCTACCCAGCTAAAACGAAACATTGCAGAAAGGTTGGGGGAAAATTCCGGTTACATTCCCATATGGAGTCTTAGAGCGTGTTGTTCCAAAGAGGTCACAGGTCAAAGTCACAGAAAAATGTTCCAGGCATTTTGCACACAAACTTCCTGGTACCATCCCCCGATAGTTATTATTTAGATATGAAAAAAAAGATAATGGAGTGTCAATAACATTTAAAGATTGTTCCGAATCGAAGATTGTTTCCAGATAAAATTAACATGATTGACCATCCACAATTCAAATATATATATATTTTTTAATGGAACAACAAAAGCAAATAATTTAAGACCGTTCCTGCAATTTTCCTTGTAAAAATAGCGCTCAAGGTACATTCGGGAAAGCAGACAAATATGTTCAGAACGTTTACCCGACATTTTGGTAACATTGTGGAAACTCAAAACGGTTAGCTAGGTAGCTGTTCCCACCACATGGTGGCATGCCGTGCAGCTGCTTCTGACTAGATTAATACTTCACTACCGTTAAATGAGAAATGTCACCCTCCAAAACTGCCACTTTGCTTATTTAAATGTATTGGGCTCACCTGGTCCTGTTTTTTTGTATGCTTTCCCCCCCTTTTTCTCCCAATTTGGAATGCCCATTCGTATTCTAAGCTCACTGCACTGCAACCTCTACTGTCAATTTGGGAGAGTGTAGACAAACGTGCGCACTCCTGCGAAACACGTGATTTCAGCTGCCTCTTCCTTTCACGACACAGCCTACAAGTAAAGCATGCACAGTCATGAGTCGAAGGAAGACACCTCTTGCGCAGCTTTATACCGGCAGACTGTGGGCGCCCAATTGACCAGCAGGGGTCACTGGACCATCACTCCCTCACTGGGTAATGCTGCTGCCAATAGTGCGTTGCCCTATGGGGATGGCCACAGTCGGCACTGGTACGACCTGGATCCGATACCAGACCGCGGGCTCATCCACACACTTGGAACAGTGCCTTTAATGGGATGAGCCTCCCAGCAGCCCCCACTTGGTCTTTTGAGGTTTCCACATCTCTCGTCACAGTCACTGACCCGATCTGTCACGGACAATTGACTCCACCCGTCGCACCCCACTTGAATATATGCTTATAAAGACTTTATTATATTATTATTTTTAAATAAAATCACCTTTAAAAGAAAAAAATAAGAAAAATCTCCCTTCTCTTTCATAAATAAAAAAGAAAACAAGTACACAATTTTTTCCGGCAAAAGTCCAACACCGATAAAGATCTGTATACAAAATAAATTAAAAAAGAATTTAAAACCTCATATGAACAATATACAGTGTCATTAAATATGTTATGCTTCAACAAATATGTTAACATTGTGCAATTTATTCACAACATTTAGACTACTTTTTAAGTGTTTCTTTTCAATCTGCAGGCAAAATGAGAAACGTGAAAATGAATTGCTAAAATAACAGATTAGTGATCCAATCAACGTGTTCTACCGTCTTTACACTCTGCAAGGAACTATAACACACATCCACACATATGCCAGCATGGATTAATTTCTATATGTATTAATGTACATACTTATTTATATAAATAAATATAGAGATACATTTCTATATGTATAAATATTTTGAATCTATGCGTTTTTTATCACATTATTTTAATAACAGAAATTGTGGCAAAAAGCCCAGAATGTGGTATCTATGGGAATTGGTTTTATAGTGCTCAATTTTCTGCTTGGCTTTAGAATAGCTGGCTGTTCCCCTTGTGTTTTCTTAAAAGTGAGCCCCATGGATTCTTCATTACAAAGCGTCTAAAAGTCTAAAAGTCCGAATAAAACTATGCCGGCAGCAGAGCCTATGTTAATTTGGGCTTGGACTTAATACACTACAGTATGCAAACAATTTACTTTGAGAAAAGATCATTACTTTTATGTCAGAGCTTTCAGGTGTGAAACCCCTAACGACATCTTGACCTTTTAAACGCTTGTAGCCTCTTTCCATTAATGCCCTGTTGTGTCGGATTGTAGCTAGCTGAACGTAGACGAGGATGGGTGGCGTTTCACTTTGCAGACATTCAGGCTTTTACAACCTAGAGGACAGTTGAGTGTGAGGGTAAGCGCAATCACTTTGTACAGAGTTGATCATCTAGAGTGAACGCACCTTCCTAGTGAAATCAAACGACGACAGGCCCTCTTCTCAGCACGCCTGTGGCTGCCAAGAGAAGTCAGGCCTGTACATATACGTCTACAGTGTAGAACAGAAGCAGGGTGAACCTGTACTCAATGCTGTTCTTCTCTGGGACGAGATCCTTCTTTCTGTAGCCTCACAAGCACGCGGCTAGTGCAAACACAAATCTAAAAGCGTTCAGAGGCCAGCTGGGCACAGTCTGCTGCAGGCGGGGGCCTCTGGCCACTTTTGTCTCTGGACCTGTCCTGGCGGGTTGGTGCCACAGCGGGACGTGGGACAGGAAAGGGGAACGGGCCGGGTGAGAACGCTGTGCTGTAGCACCGCCGCCAGGCAGCCATGCGGCGCCAGAGAGACCTGATGCATTTCGGCCTCCTCCTTCGTTCAAGTATTTCAGGTCGATACGAGGTTCTCCCGCCTCTCGGCACCCCTCGACACGATTTAACTGTGAAGTTCAGACCCCCCCCCACCCCCCCCGACTCCTCTTTATTTCCAGCCGTTCACGTCTGTTCGCAAGCCTCGATCCCGGTCTGAAACGCAAGCAGTCCACCTAGACTGTCAAAACAAGTGAGAAATAAACGGCGGTTCACCAGGCCCACCCCGCTCCCCCGGCGTGCGTGGGTTTGGGGTTAGTGGTACACGCGGCGAAAACCGCCGGAGCTCTCCGGACCGGTCCTCGTCCAGCGTCTGTGGTTTTCAGCAGCTCCGCGGCGCGGGGGGAGGGGTGCGGGGCGGGGGTGGGGTTGGGGGGTGTTTCGGTGGGATCCGGCGCTATAGGCAGCCCGTGCAGAGCGCCACCTGGCCCTTCATGTAGTCTCGACAGGGGCACACGCGCTTGAGGGACGGGTGCGCGCCCGCGCAGCTGAAGAGCAGCATGTCCGTCTGGAATATGCAGTGTCTGCGCACGTCGCTGAACGCCGGCACCACCGTGTCACTCAGGGACTCCGCCGTGTGGCACTCCACGCCGAACCTGCCGGGACACGGAGCCGAGGCGTGGCCGGTGAGGATCACGGTGAACCGAACTGCCATCAACAATACACCTGTACGGCCCCTTGCGCCGATCATGCACATCCTGTCAGAATGGAGCTTGCAGCAACCACGTTTCAGTGTTTGCTTCTTTTCCCAGAATGCTCCTAAAATATTTACTCCCTTCGCACCCTACTGAGCTACATACAGTAAACTCCACAAGTATTGAGACCCTTGAAAAAGATGAGCAAAAAAGGCTGTATAAAATCTGACCAGGACACCCGGTTACAATTGGAGCTACAGTGCCAAACTCTGATTGCAACCGGGGGTTACGGTCAGATGAGACCAAAAGGCTTTTTGGCCATGCGCACCAGCGGTGTGTCGAAAGAAGAATACTTATGTTGAAAGTGACATATACCCACAGTGAAATACGGTGGTGGATCTTTGATGTTATGGGGTTGTTTGGCAGCTACTTGTCCTGGGACTCTTGTTAAGGTCAATGGAATCGTGAAGTACCAATATTCATTTTGGCCAAATATCTGGTTCCCCCCCCCTAATTGACGATGATCCCAAGTATAGCTCAAAATCAACCAAGAAATGGTTAACCGACCACAAAATTACTGTTTTGCAATGGCCATGTCAGTCTCCAGAGTTGAAGCCAATCAAAAATGTGTGGCGTGAATTGAAGAGGGCAGTACACGACTGGAGGATCTTGAAAGATTCTGTATGGAGGAATAATCAACTCCCACTGCAATATGTTCACTAATCTCATAAAACACCACAGAAAATGGCATGTTAATTCAGATATATTTTTGTTGGAATTCATTTAAAATATTTATTAGACTCAATAACTGTGTCACATATCTTTTTTGGAAAAAGCTATTAAAATAAATCTCTCAGGATAATTGTATTAGCATAAAATAATATCATTTCACAATTTTTTGAGCATACAATATAGGTCATATCCTGTATTGTTTATTTTACACAGCCTTTTTTGTTCATCTTTATCAAGGGTCTCTATAATTGTAGAGTTGACTGTATATGTAATATGCAATAAAAAGACATATTATTTTCTTTGTGAAGAGCATATTGTGTATTTCACCGTCTTTTTTAAAAGAAGCTGACATACGACCTCTTGTGGCAGCCATTCGGTACTACAGGAGTTTAAGACGATGTCCAGATGGAAAAAAAAAACAGCAGATAAAAGACAGACGTAACCAACAAAAAGCCACACTAAGAAACCTGAAGTTACATTTTTCACAGCCTTGAAAATTGACTTTAATTTGCAAATGGGCAAAATTTATGGACTAAATTTGGACTAAATTGACTGAAAATACGCAATGATTGCTGTGTTGTGTCGATGTGTCAGTGTTTTGGCGTGGCGCACCTGGCCAGGTCTTTGTCCTTGTTGAGGTGCTGGAAGAAGGACGGCTCACAGATCAGCTGCTCCTCCTGACACACCTGCTTGCAGGACTTCCCCGGCTCGGCCATCTTCACCCGCAGTGCGCTCAGTGGGGGCCACATCACTTGCCCATGGCAGAAATCCTACAGGGGAAACAGAGACAGAGAGAGTCAGCAATACAGACAGAGAGAGAGAGAGGGGAGAGATGGAGAGAGAGAGGGGGCCCTGTAATGTAGATGTCTGCCATTAAGCAGAGACAGTCCCACCGTTGGAGTGGATCTTAATGGGAGAGGTTTCCAGAAGCAGACTGGAGACAGTAAAAATCGATAAAGAAAATGATTGCTCTACCAGCACAAATACATTCCCCCCCTCACTTCCCCTCCAAAATTCTTCAACTTGTCTGCGACTATTGTCAATTCGAAAAAAGAAGAAGTTTGTTTGCAAAAGCATTGCTCCTCCCCCCTCACCTTCACTGAAGGAAATACGTAGTAAGAGCTTGGCTCATATATACAACGTTCTCCTACACAAACAAAAATAGTCTTACTCTGCTTTTTAGACGTATCATTCATGCGTTTGAGAGGTTGAGAGCACGGCTACAGCAATCTCTTGATTTCTCTGGATTCTTAGATCCCTATCAAGGATGTTATCACTCAAAGAAAACACAAAGATCAGACTGGAAGGCTTGAGTCAGAGGCGGCTTTGACACACGCACCATTTCCACTCTGAAAAACAGGATTTCCTGTTAATACAAGTTCAGGACAAATCACATCCCTGCATTGTGCATTTTATGCCTTCATTGTGAGGACTTTGCGTACAGGTGAAGAGGAGCTTTCAGTTTGATGTGCAGTTTGCGAATGTAGGTTTAAAAAATGAGGAATTTCAGAGCTTTTACTTCAAGATGTAGCATTTTTTTAGGTTAATGCGGTACAGTACAAATCACATTCCTGCTTGGTGCATGTAACGTTTTCACAGTGAGGACCTTATGTACAGATGAAGGTCAGAAAATATCGCCTTAAAAACTGAGGAGCTGGAGACCGTTTCCGTCGAAATGTAGCCTTTCTAGTTTCTGAACGCAGGGTTCACAGCGTGCCTACGTCTTCACTCTCGCGGTCTGCCCAGATCACGTTTGCGACGACGCACGCAGACGTAATCGCCTCCGAGGTCTGCCTTTTCGACAGAGCTAATAACAGCGCTCCCGGTGGACGCAACGTGCTGGTGAGATTAAGTGATCATCGGAGGCCCTCGACGATTGATCCAATCAGGGAATTGACAGCTGGGAAGCCTCTGGAATTCAAATGACAGATGTCTGGGCAGCAGTGAGCGAGAGGTAGAGATGATGTTATGATCAGAATTACACTGTAATTTGAGAGAAGGGATAGGATATACTCTCAGCCAGATGTTCCCAAACTGGGGTACTGGGAACCCCACGGTTCCACAACAGAGTACCATGGGGTCCTCGCGTAAATGGAAAACGTGTTCCCATTTAAGAATACATTTAAAGTATTTCCATATTTCATTCGATTAAATTCAGTTCAATAAAATTTTAGACTTTCAGACTAATTCTGGCTTATGGTTCTGTGTGGCTCAGTAGGTAGAGCATGGCGTTGACAACGCTTAGGTTGTGGGTTCGATTCCCATTGGGACCATATATACTGAAAAATGTATGCATTCAGTACTGTAAGTCGCTTTGGATAAAAGTGTCTGCTAAATGACATATGTTATGTTATGTTATGTTATGTTATGTTTGCAATAAAAGCTTGGTTCACATGTCATTTGCTAAATATTTATATTGTAGTTAATACATGCCAGACATACTAGATTCAAAGTAAATGACGCCCTGTTTTACACATGCCTCCATAAATTAGCGTAGCCAGCCGATGGAGGGTGTTGGATAAAGCTGTCAACAGATTAGCATTCTATTGAGGTGGGGTATCAGCCAGATGGTGGTTGTTTTAGGAGCCCTTCAGATTCAAACATTCTCGAAATCCCTGATCTAAGGGGGGGGACACGACACCTGGACCTGTCTGGGCTTCTCACTGCACTGCAGGGGCTGTATATCTAATATATCACTTCATGTTCTTTCAGTCCCACCTCTGGAACAATGGAAGCTGTCTCGGGCCATGGGTGGGGAGACACAGGCACCTGTAAGATGCGGAGATTGCTGTGCTAGTCTTTCTAATGTATTATTGAACTTTGGATCCAGGCTGGATGGATAGGCAGCAGTGGATCTATAACGGAGATTAGGAGTTGTTTCTGAACTGCGCGCACGTGACGCTCTACTGAACTAAAACGACAAAAAAAACTAAAAACACAACTGCACAAGGCTTCAAAGTTAAGATGGCAGAGGCTAGAAGACGGCGTACCTGGTTCTCGATGAAAGCGTTGACTCTTTGGAGCATCCCCTCACATGTGAACTCGTACGGCAGATAAGGCTCGATCTGAGGGAGAGAGCACAAGCTAGTCAGGGGCTGCAAAAAAATAAAATGGGTCTGCAAAACGGCAGATGGCAGCGGATGTTTCGTGCCGTTTGCCAGGAACATTTTTTAAAGTAAATGCAACTGAACTGAACTGATTTCAAGGTCCTGTGTTAGTCAATACGACTTTTGTTGCAAGTCTCTTCCGCAAGAGACTCAAAACCCACCTTTTCAGACGCCACTACCACTGAATTCTGTACATCTAGCTAATTGTCATCACCACTGCCTACTTGCTCAACACTATGTATCCCTGCTTACTCCTCATTTCACAAAAAAAAAAAAAAAAAAAAATGTTTTACTAAACTTTTCCTTCCCAGTGTTTACAGGTATGGTACGCAGTTGCCTGCATTTATGTCTATCGCTGTATTACTGCACTGATCTCTTGCGCAATCTATGATTGTTCCTACCATGTATTAATGCACGTCTTGTAAGTCGCTCTGGATAAGAGCATCTGCTAAATGCTTAAAATGTCAAATGTAAATGTAAACGTAAGTCAAAGTATTTTCATTCATGCGTATTTTCAACTTGATGCAGTTGGGGGAATGTGTGCTGGTCATCTGTACCAGCTGTGGAAAGAATATCCTCTTAAGAGGACAATAACTATCTATCTGTCTATCTGTCTATGGTGGAGTTAGTGACAGGGTCTGAGTGACATTAAGAGCTGTTCTTGTGGTCCTTGCGGGGGGGAGAAATGGCTTTGGTACCTTACTATGACTATGCGACTCTTACAAAGAACACTGCTGCACTGTGACATCAGGAAGGCTGCATGGGACATCTCATCTCCCTCACGCAATAATAGAATGTCATGCAGCTGCTGGCACAATGCTCATTCATATTTTGAACACCAACTCGGGAAATTGATTGCCAATTTTGACAATTATGGTCATTAGCTGCCTGAGTGAGAGAGACAGAGAGTGAGAGAGGAAGAGAGAGTGAGACAGAGAGAGAGAGAGAGAGAGAGAGAGAGAGAGAGAGAGAACCAATAGCTCCTTTATGAAACCTTAATAAAAGGCTCACTTAAAAACTTCAGTTAAAACGTGTTGGTCATTTCCTCGCTTCAGATAACTTTAACCGGTGGAATAACATTCTCTTAAATCCGTAATGGGGTCAGAATAACGAGATCAAAGACGCTCGGCTCTGCGAACTGGAAGCCGCGCTGTGCTCGAGGAAGGCTGGCTCTCCCAGAAGCAGGCTTCTCCCATGAAGAAACCTATTGTTTCAGGACCACAACAGAACACCAGCACTGCCTTCGCTGTTAAACGCACGTGGGCCAAGACCAGCCACACAAGACTCCCATTATCCTGCTCTCTTTCTTCTACTCTCACATAATAAGCACTCATGGATGCTTAGTCATGAATTTTGTCATTTTTATGTTGTTTTGCTGTTTAGCACTGCGGCACTGCTTTTTGGATGTTATGCAATGTAACTGTTTTTATTGTATGACATAAGCAAGGTGCCTGACCAAAAGATTATAATAGCTAATAGGAGTGTATTTACTGCAATTGCCAAACAGATGTCTAGTGTACACGTGTAGCAGATTTCAGAGATGTGCTGTCACCCAATAAGAGTACGACTATTTCCCTTGGCTGGGGAACTTGGTCTTTAGCTCAGGAGGCTAATCGTATCTGTAGTAATGCGGAGCAGCCAGTGAGGGCCTATCCCCATTACACATGCGCAGTAAAGTTAGCTGCGTGGCAATAAGCGTCGGGTTTAAATAACAAGGGGGAGAAAATGGCAGCTCCACCTTCTGGCTGAGGATGGACCTGACAGCTCTGTCCACCTCCCCGGCGTTGTCGATGTTGACAGTCCACACGTGGGGCTGGCCAATGTACACCTCCGCGTAAGGGTGCTGGGAGGTGAGCTGCAGGAGAGAGACATGAGGCCACGACATGAACACGAAAGAAATGTATTCATCGCCCTGTGGGCTTTCACACACAGTCAGCCCCGGTATGGATTCGCCTTGGATTCGATCCCAGGCCGTTGGGCGTACGGCTTCCAGTCAACGTTATGCATAAGTCATCATTCATTTCCTTTCGCATTAGCTGACTGATCCACCGGTTATCCAGTTCGCTTTTAGTAATAAATCAGCTAAATTTACTCCATTTGATATTGTTCCATATTCTATTCTAAACCGGATTCTGTACACTGTACTACCTCTACATAATATGTCATATCATTCTATACGCAGCTTTTCAAAGAACAATATATTGCAAATATTTGCAAATGCTATCATTTAAATATGGATTCATCACAGTCTAAAGCTTTAGCTGATTTACCGACCCTGGTACACTATGAATCAGAATGACCCCTGGCTAATGTGCAACCAGGGGCATGTGCTGAGTGTAAAAGGCGACCCCTCACCTCTCGGAGTGTGGGCTTTCCTTTGAAGAAGTCGGTGTTCTTGCTGCTTTTGGGAGGGGTGAACTTGGGATTGAGGAAGGCGCAGCCGTTGGCGATAGCCTCCAGGGGGGCAGGCCCTTCATAGGGGAAGGACAGTCCCACAAACAGCTGCGAAAGCGCCAAACAAAACGAGCGTCAGGCTTGGGTTTCGGATTAAAGCCGGGGGCGGCCGCTCCCTCGGCGACGCGCCGCAGAGCTTACCTACCTCAGACGCAGTTAATTTTTTTTCTGAAACACAGGTTTTCCACTTCGTTTAGCAATAAAAGGAACGTGGGCCCGTTTGAAAAGACATCCACATGTTTTTCAGGTTTGGGCCAACTGCGCGAGTGAAGTCCAGCTCGCTGTGAGACTGCAGCTGTGTACACAGAGCAGATTGCTGTCGCACACACCAGATGGCATTGTGGGAAAGTGTGGAGAGCCTAGAGCGCTAGCCAGTGGATACACGGACCACGGGCACAAATCCCAAGTGGAAAACTCTTCATATCCCTTAATCCCAAATATACTTTACCACATACAGCTTTTAAAATAACTGAGGAGTGTACCTGTTTTAAATCATGATGAGTATTGCAAACGATCTGTGCTCTCTATCAAAAATGTCACCTTTTGTTGCCTTACAGCCTGAATTTCAAACATATTAAATCAGACTTTTTATTTACACATTTTACCCTATTATTTTTTCCATTTCTGAACATTAGTTAAAAATAAAAAGACTAGAATAACATGGACTGATAAGTCTACACCCTTAGTACTTGGTAGATGCACCCTTTGCTTGAAGTATAGCCATGAGTCTGTTTGGATATGTCTCTACCAGCTTTGCACACCTAGATTTGGCAACGTTTGCCTATTCTTCCTTACAGAACTGTTCAAGCTCAGTCAGATTGTGTGGTGACTGTGGATTGACTGTCAAGTCATTCCATAGGTTTTCAATAGGACTTAGGTCAGGGCTCTGACTAGGCCACACAAGGACATTCACCTTTTCGGTTCTTAACCCTCTGAGGTCCGTGCTAAGCTTTTAGATGTTTTTTGATTTTGGCATGGTCTGATATTTATCTCAATTTCATCAATTTAACACACACTTACTCCAAAGTGTTTGATATTTTTATTTGAAGGACAATCACAGCTACATTTGTATGCCATCAATAGTTTGGTCAGTATCATATGCAGCTTGTAAATAGATCTACAAACACACAAGTTAAAAATAGTAAATTTTTCTGCTGTCACAAAAGTTGTGAAAGCACACACTAAACTATAGTGACGAATTGTTTTGCCAATGTGCGTTTGTTCATCAGGGTCTTGGTTATGTAAGGGTGTGAAAACAGTTTAGCACATCTGAGATCTAAATAGCTAAAAACCTGTTTTTATCAGAACTGGTCACATTTATTTCAGGCTGTGGGAGGGCTAAATGCTAAATACCTGAATATTCATTATTCATTGTCCACACCTCTAAGATCTGTCAGATGGGCCATCTCACTGGGCCATCAGTGTTATATTCTGAGTTCCTGTTCTGTTGTTTTTTTTGGTCTTTGTTTTATTTTTCATTCAGTCCTTATTCATTATTCTTTATCCAGTATTGCATTTTCCCTGTTCTGTCACGTTCTGCTCCCTGTCTGTCCTTGTTCCGTTTATTTCGAGATCCACACCCTTGTCTTGTCATGCACTTCGGGAGTTTATACTTTTCGGGGTTTTCCGCCTTCGCTTATTATATCGTTTTCTTCCTTCTTACTTTCTAGATTGCACTTTGTATATATTAGGTAGATGTGTATAGTACTAACCAACTAATCTACTAACGTTAGGGATTTAGATTAAGTTACTAACACGCGGAATATGTTTGGCGTCACAAGGCGGAATTCATATATTTTCACGAGTATTTGAAAACAAGCGAAATAAATAACATTTTAGGCTGTTTGAAAAGTATTATTCCATAGATCTTGTGTGCATATTGCTATTTGTTATGTTGCAACACGCGGAATATGTAGTCACAAGACGCGGAATTAATATATTGAATATATATACGAGTATTTGATAACATGGCAAATCAAATATAGTTACTTACTCTTCGTCAGTTATTGTCTTCAGTCGCTTTTCATCAATACTCTCAAACACTGCAGCGCAGAAAATCTTTCCATCCTGAATAAAATTGTATGTCTGTATAAAATCTTGCTTCAAATTGTAGGGACAGTTTATGTGTTTACGCCGGCGTTTTCACACATGGCCCCACGCCCCTCCCCACACACCTCCCACACCTCCCGAAACTCGCACCTAGTTACCATGTCAATAGAAGGGGGACGTTACTACCAGGTAAAAAAGAGAGTAAAAGGCAAGGTTTACTTTTGGTCTAATTAACCTAATTTAAAAAATCCCATTTGATTTGCCAGTGCTCAAATCGGAAAGTCGCGATTCTAAGGTTTCTGTCAATGTTTTTTGTCGCGTGTGTATGATAAAATATCGCGAAGTTAGAAATAGTAATATACTTTTATTGCTGCTGGGAGCGGCGCCGCTCCCGTCGACCTCAGGGGGTTAACCACTCCACTGTTGCTTTGGCTGTGGGCTTTGGGTTGTTGTCATGCTGAAAGGTGAACCTCCTTCCCAATTTCAACTTTCTTGCAGAGGGAAGCAGGTTTTTCTCAAGAACTTTCTGTATTTTGCTTCATCCATTTCCCCCTTCTTTCCTGACAAGTGCCCCAGTCACTGCTAGAAACTAGACTAGAAACCCCCCCATAACAGAATGCTGCCACCACCATGCTTTACAGTAGGGATGGTGTTCTTTGGGTGATGTGCTGTATTGGGTTTTCGCCAAATGTAACATTTTGCATTTAGGCCAAAAATGTCTATCTTGGTTTCACCTGACCACAACACTTTTTGCCACATGGCTCCAGAATCTTCAGAGTTTTTTTGTTGCATACCTCAAACGGGACTGAATGTGGACTTTTTTGAGTAGTGGCTTCCTTCTTGCCACCCTACCATACACACCAGAATTGTAGAGAGCACATTGACCAGTCTTTGCCATACAGTCCTGTAGCTCCTTCATAGCTGTCATTGGCCTCTTGGTGGCCTCTGATCAGTCTCCTTCTTGCTCAGTCATCCAGCTTGAATGGACGGCCTGACCTAGGCAAGGTCCTGGTCGTGCCATGCACCTTCCTCTTCTTAATTATGGTCTTGACCATGCTCCAAGGAATAATTAAGGCCTTTGAAATCTTTCTATACCTATTTCCTGTTATGTGCCTTTCGACAGCTTTATCCCGGAGTTCTTTTGAAAGCTCCTTGTTGCTCATGGTGGATTCTTTACTCTGAAATGCACTACCCAGCAGTGGAATCCTCTAGGAGCAGCTGATTTTATTCTGAAGTAATCAGAATCGCTGCAATTGAGCACAGGTGGAGGCCAATTAGCTTGGTGTGTGATCTGGAAGGTGATTGGTTACCCCATTTGCTAGTTTACAATTGGTATGATAAGTGGGCTGTAGACTTATCAATCCAAGTTACTCTAGTTTTTTATTTTCAATTAATATTCAGAAATGTTTCGATTTTTTTTTTCACTTGGACGTTGTAGGGTAAAATGTGTAAATAAAGGTGGAAAAAGTCCACCATATTTAATATGTTTTAATTTCAAGCTGTAAGACTTTAAAGGAAAGTATTTAATCTAAATGTGTTTTATCTGGTAACATAAAGGATAAGCAAAATAAAATAAAAAAATGGTTCCAGTGGAATATGGTGTAAAGCTGTTGGCAAAGGCCTCCACTACACAAAGCAATAATATCACATCATGGGGAATGCATTATGTGCAATCTGAGAGAAATTCAAAGAATTTTGAAGGTCTGTGGATCCTCACCGAGTAGCTTTCTCCAAGGCTTTATGAGCTTCCATGAGTAATTTTAATCACAAATAATTATCCACTGGGCAGATTCAATTCTGTTTTACATCTGCTATAGATTTTATAGTCCAAAGCAGACAACAACCAAAGTAAATACGGTACCTAGAGGAAAACAGAGCCGTGACTGATCATTAAGGAGACATATTTGTCCATGATAAGGCTTGGGAACAATGAAAACCTATTCAACTGGATGCGTAAAACGAACATTTGAAAGGCTTACTGCCATGCCGTAATAGCAGAGGTGAATTACTCATGAAGTACGCCATGATCATCTGTTTCTCTAAGCTGCTGGTGATTATGCATTATTGCATCACTTTAATGGAGGGGACTGATTGGTCAGCACAATGTCTGCAGTTGCAGCAGCTGGCCAGATGATCACAGGGCCGGGCTCGGACAAACAGAGGGCCGTTTGAGCGCCCGGCCTGGCCCACAACAGCCACTTTGACTTTGACTGCACTCAATCACGACCGTCACCCACCCTCGAAATGCAACATCACCGATGGCCACAGCCATCGGCAAATACAGGAGTTTTCATGCAGGCCAACAGCACTGGCTTATCCCCTGTGTGGGCCCGACCGACAATTGGGAATGTGTGGCCCGAGGGTCGATGGCGCACCAGTTCAGGAATGAGTGTGGCCCAGCTGAGATTTTTAAACATTATTAAGAATGATTATTCATGAAAATAGTATGATTAGGCCTACATGTTATCCTTGCCACCATGCTATTTCTTTCCTTGTTTACATACATGGCTAAATGTAAAGATAACACCTCAATTCCATTGCTCACATAATTATGTAATATTTCAGCACTTTATACAAAGCTCTATGTCTCCAAGCTCACAATACGTTGGTAGACTATTGTTAAATTGTATGGTTGCAGCCCACACAGCCTTTCGTGGGCCACAATGCTGGCGCAGGGTGGCGCACATTTGGGGTCCATACCCCAGCTCTAGACGCAACACCACAGGCGGCCCCACGCGTCCACAGACCGCACAGGTTATTCCCCACAGACAGACATCGCCGCTCTATCCCGCTTCCTGTCAACAGGGGGCAGCAGAGGTACACTGGCAGAGAGCAGGGCCCTTTGAGCTGCCTGCAGCCCATAGTGCTGGGAAACAGGTGCTATATATAGACATCTTCTGTCTAATGCACGTAATGGCCAGAAAGCCACTGTGACTGGTGTACACAGAGGACGGAGCCAGCATGGGGAAATGTCACAGAGCGTGGGCGGGTGTCGGGGAGCGGGGAGCGGGAATGACCATGACCCTGGCCATAAATAAGAGAGCTGCTGGCAAAATGAACTAGAAAATGTACCCTCGAAGACATATACCATTCACATACACCTGTGCATATCCTTCCCGGACTTTTAAACTCCCGTGCATACAAAAATGGGGCCTCACAAAGCGCTTTATAGGGCAGAACCAATTTGCTAAAGGGCTTTACAGCTAATTAACCAGGTTGGACAGTTCTGTTGGCATGAATACAGAGATGATAAAAATGAGCTGAGCTGAATCGGTCACTGTGTAATGGCAGCCAAGTGCACACAGAACAGAGACAATAGGGCGCCCTCTATCTAAGCTGTCAATGTTCAGCCCAGACTGAAGAGGGAGCTCTTTAGCTGGGTGTAAGGGCGCCCATCTCTACCCCCACAGGGCTTGGCTGCAGGCTATGCCAACCCAGCGGGTTACACCAACTCCACTGGGAAAATGCTAATTTCAACTGCCGAAAGATTACTCACATAGCTGTTTAATTCCGTCTGACACCTAGCACAATGAGCCCTGTCCAAAAAATACCATCTAAGATGATGACTGCGCCAGTCCTGTGATGAAATCAAAGGCGGAATGGAAAATGAGAGACAATTGAATTTGTAAAGTGAAAAAATTCGAACTTTAAATGAAGAGTACTGTGCCCTGTTAAAAGTGAAGGGCTGACAGTGAGATAAGGCGAACACGGTATCATAATCTCCCAGAGGGTTTGATTTCAAAAGCCAACCGCAGGACAGGTAGAGAGATAGAGATCAGAGAGATGAAAAGAGTTACGGATAACAGAACCCTCTTCTTCACTCCTGCCCCCCAGATCCACAATGTCCCAATACACAGACAATATCACACACGAACACACACACACACACACACACGCCCACACACACACACACCCACACACACACACGTGCGCAAACCCAATGCGCAAACACACAAACACGCACACACCTACACACACAAACCCAATGCTCAAACATTTACATTTACATTTTAGGCATTTAGCAGACGCTCTTATCCAGAGCGACTTACACAGTTTACATTTCTTTACATACAATCCATTTATACAGCTGGATATTTACTGAAGCAATTCAGGTTAAGTACCTTGCTCAAGGGTACAACGGCAGTGTCCCACCTAGTAATTGAACCTGCAACCTGAGTTACAAGCCCATCTCCCTAACCATTACACTACACTGCCAGCCCGAACAGACAGACACGCACACACACACCTGCCTGCCTGACACCAAGGGCGGCCTCTGAAACAGACAAGGCTTCCCGTTATCTCCGAGTCCCGCATAAACAGGCGAGATACCCCCCGGAGCATTATCGCTCAGAGCTCCCGTTCCAGCGTGCCACAGGAAAGCAGCGTCAGGCACCGGAGCCATGGTCCTTTGTCATTTCCTCCTGCCTCAACCTTTGCTCTCCTGTTCGGTCCCCCGCGCCCACGCGGCATGTTGCCCTTTCGGTCCGAGGGAGAAGGCCTTTCGAGGAGGGAGACAACTGGGTGAGCAGCTGCCGTGCGCGACGACGGACGAGGGTACAGACCGTCGCCGCCCTGGCACCGCCCAGCTCAAGTGTTCGATGAGCCTGGGCACGCATTTGTCCAGTCTGCTGTGCATGACACCCCGAATGTCGCAGCACTGTTACAAAGACCCCTGCTACTACACTTCCACCTGTCTGCTCCTGAACCTTTATTCTCAAGGTTCTGTGGTTCTGTGTGGCTCAGTGGGTAGGGCATGGCGCTGACAACGCTTAGGTTGCGGTTTCAATTCCCACTGGGATACTGAAAAATGTATGCAGTCACTACTGTAAGTCGCTCTGGATAAAAGCGTCTGCTAAATGGCGTATGTAATGTATGTATGTAGTCACGCCCCCCTAAAATGACCACCCTGTGACTGAGGACCCCCAGCTCAGTAAAATGACACCTTTATCCAGTACCCACTACAGGCTGCAATCCAGTGGCTGTTTAACAGACTGGTACATGGCAGTATGCCTAAGCTGTGATGTCAACATGTCATGGAGCTATATAAAACTTGTGGGTATTTGCACAATATGAACATTTTAAAAGTACAGTGATCACAATATTAACGAGAATGTGTAAACCAGTTTTTTCTTACATCTAAAAGTCTAAAATGTTATTTATGAATATACTTGGGAAATATCAACAAAATATTGTTAATAAAGGAAAATATATTTTTAATTTTCCCTGAGAAGCCCCTGCGACTCTTTCACGGCCCTCCAGGAACCACCGGACTAGAACACTGTCCCCAAGGACTCTGGCTCAAAAGCCTTTGTGACAGGATAAACATATGCACTCCAAAACAAGACTTAGCATAAGGTGCCGAGTCAAAGTAGCATATTATAATTTAATTTTTATAATTTAAAGACTGAGCACACTTACAAGATGCTCTAAAAAATGTATCGTGTTCACAATGCTTATTGTTCTGACGAAGACCCAGGGTTCGAAACGATAACCAACTTGCACGGTTAAATAAACTGTTACATTTTAGCATCTAATTGTGTGCGCAGACTAAGTGTGTGAGTCTCATTCGTTCAATTCAGAAGAACATGTAGCTGGAGAGCAAACGTGCATGCCGTTTCCATCGGGGCCTCATGAATTTACATACATTCTATGCAGAACTTGCGTGTTTATTAGCATAACAAGACCTGCAATAGAAACCGAGGGTCAGTAAATATGGGCTTAGCATATCTCAACATATGGTAAGTTTGCTGTAAGCCTACATAATCAACACAAAAGCTGAAAACAAGGAAATGTGAATCTTTTTTTCACTGACGGATGAGAGACGACCTGCTCTGCCGACTGTCAGAATATTAAGTGCGACGCCTGAGAACCTACAATGTTTACTTTCCCACACGAAGACATCTGAGCCACGGCTCTTTTGTGCCTTTTCTGCTGCTTAAATTCTGGGACTTTGTGAACAATTGTTCAGTTTCTACCTATTGCAGTCGCTTTTTTCCCTGTTGTGCTCCACGCTTGCTTGGTCTTCGAACCTCAGGAGAGCAATTAGCACAAGCAATCTACATGCAGGTGAATTCTTTACTTAAAGGCATATGGCACGCCAAGCTCTTTGCTTGTTTTCTAAACGACAATTCAGTGCCGATAACTGATACAGTTTTATAAGAATTAATTAGAGCTCCCAATGGCAATTTGAAAGCAGGTAATGAGATGTGGAAATCTAAGCTCTCGCTTTCAAAATTAATCCCATTTATTTATTTATTTGCTTGTTTGTATGTTTCTACCTTGCAACTTTGTAACTGGAGCCTGGATTCAATCAATGTTTTCTTTATTTGTTTGAATTACAAATTTTTCTTCACATAGTTTGGCGACACTTGCATGTATTTGCTAGTTGAAGTACAAATGTGGATGAAATCCAGGCCTAGACCTTCGGAAAACTAAATGCAGAACAGTGTTGCTTATATTTTGCATTTAAAGCAAAACATAGGCAAAATGGGAGCAGGCAATTGGACACAACGTTATGCGTGCAGATTTTTGGCCAGTACCATGAGCCTTCTATACCTGCACTAGCAGCACACTAATAGCATTATGGGAAATGGTGTGCCGTGAAGTTCCAGCCACCAACTCTGCACTGTCAATGATGTCATGAGGTGATGATGCCATATACTGTGTTCTGTCCAGGGCTCACGGTCTCCACAGCTGTGACATCCCTGCCCAGTGGAACAGAACAATTGTGCTCTCAGCCATGTCGTCATTCCAACTTGTGGAAGCAGTGGGAGGTCCTGGACAGTCTTAGTTATCTCAAAGGAATCCACTCAAGTAGGGGTGTTAGTGACGGCTAAAGAGTTTCTCTTAACATGGTGACATCACTGGCACCTGAATAATGCGTTAGTCTCTTTGAGTTTTTAATTTGAATTGAATTGGTATTATCTGGCAAATGTTGTTACATTTTTATCCCCATATATCTTTATTCCTCAATGCAGAATTCCCAGTTGTCATTGTAGGCCCATCCCAAAGCTGCAGCATCCTCTGTCAATTTGGGAGGGTGCACACAAACACCTGAGTACTCCAAAATGCATGCAGCCAACTGTCACTTTTTCTCACTCTGCAATCCATAAGCTGAGCTGTGTGTGTAGGTTTTGAGCTGGAGGGCTGAATAACTTACATAGATGGTGCAGGCAGATCGCAGGTTCCTAACCAACCTGAGGGGATTGCAATTATGTGACAAGACGGGGAATACACTGCTGGGAATTACTATGGACAACAATGTGTCACCTCACGGGACTCCCAAGCCACATTAGGCACTGGCACAGTCAGAATGAGGACCACATTTTCTTAATTTTCAAGCCTCTGTTGATGGTGCACAGGGAATGGTTTCTGCCCTAACCTTTTGGTGAAACCCTCAGACTTAAGTCTAAGTCTAACCTTTGTCTCCCTCAGCAGGAACTGCAGGTCGCGGCCGCTCAGGATGCCGTGGTTCTTGACGTAGGCGGGCAGGTGGACCGTGCTGGTCCCATGCACTGTGCCGTGGATGTCCATGTAGCTGTGGATAATGTCCAGGTACTTCCTCTTGTCCTGCAACACAGGGAAATGAAACACAACACTATCATTAGGGGAACCCCTGTACACTCCCCCTGACTGGGGAAACATCACTGTCCTTCCAGGCTGCCAGGGGCTTTGTCTTTAACTCTGAACTCAAAGTAAATGCCAGCAAGCGAATGTGTGGCAAGCTAATTTTGGTGATCGCTGAACCCGCCAAAAAATGAACACTTGAATTCATTCGTAAGTCAAAGTTGAGGACAAATGTTGAATCCAGGCCAGGGTAGAAACCCAGCACATACGGAGGACATGATGGCTGCGAGTTGCAGCGCACTGAGGTGTTTTAGAAGAACTTGTTTCTGTTTTTCTCCCATTTTCTCCCAATTTAGTAGCCAATTACACCCTCTATTTTTCATGTCAATCCCCCCCTCGTGTTGCGAGTTCGCTGCCGTAGCCCTGTGACCGGCAGTGAGAGAGGCAAAGTATTGCTAAGCACTTGCTAAGCCTGTCGACCGTAACTCCAGTGCACAGAGCCACTCCTATACGCAGCGGACTCATGTCGGCTTCCCTCCCCCCTCCCTGGGGCGGACAGCCAATTGCCGCCCCCTAGTGGCACTCCCGGCCAGAGCCGACTCTGGCGCGGCCGGTGGAAGGGAACCCCGGTCGCAGCGTTGTAACCGCTAGACCACCCGGGAGGCCAAGACACTGAGGTGTTTTGAGGCTTGTCTGGGGCGGACGGATGCTGCTGCGCAACGAGTCCCGGCTCACGGCCCTGCTCTCTGAGCACAGTGCGAGGGAGCCCGGCCTCAGAGATACCTGCTGTTTGAAAAGCCTCCTCGCCCCCTTTTGGCTTAAAAGCAGTCTGGCCTTGGCACCTGCTGTACCGACACACTGCAACGCTCCCACTTCACTTCACAGCAGTGCCATTATCACGCTCAGGTTATATGCATTTCAATGCCTCTGAAGTGGCATCATTGCAATGTTATATTTGGCAGCAGTACCCCGAATGCGCTGTTAAAACAACAACAACGCAATCTTAAAAGCTTTACAGAGCAATGTGTAACAGCTTCACTGTAAAGAGAGAGCTTGTGATTGCCACATGCCCATCAGACGCACAACACGAAGCTCGATTATTTCACTTCAGTTTTTACTCCGGGAAGTTTTCCGTTCACGTCAAGTGGACTTGAACAGAAATATCCCTGAACATATGTAACGTTTGACTTTGAGTGGTGAAAAAATGACACATTTGTCGAGCAGGGAAGCAGAAAAAATATTACGTGATCTGTTTATGCGTAACGAACTGACCAAAATATGTTTTTGGGCAGCTTGTCCACCATGACTCATTGCAGTTGGATAAAAACAAATTGGCTGTCGATCAGTAATTACTTCCCTGACTTTTCGTTCCTTCTGCTGCATGAAAAACAAACTGACCCACATAAAGACCTGAGGACTGGAAGTACAAGCTCAGAATTTCAACACTTCACCTCTCTACCTCTCCAGGGCCTGATAAAAGTAGTACATTACTTTAAAAGTAATATAAAGAGACAAGAAAAGCTATCGCTAGGCCCTAATGTGGTATTATTAATGTATGAACTAACAATAGCATAAGCTCAGAAAAGGAGTGAACTTAGACAAATCTTCCCAGAAGAGAGAAAGGTGAATTATTGATAGCACATGAGTGAAGTACAGACTGAAACACCTGAAAAAGGAAACAGCTGATTGGACACAATTGCTAGTGATTGGCTGCAGTTGCAGCGATGCTGACCAATGATGCTAATCTGCTAATACATAGTGACAGGCACTCATAGACCGTTATCAGATGGCATGAAAAGATTACAGCATCCCAAAGAAACTGAAGCTAATGCATATCATATATAAGTTGATATATTATTATTTCGAGCGGCACGGTGGTGCAGTGGATAGCACTGTCGCCTCACAGCAAGAAGGTCTCGGGTTCGAATCCAGGCCGGGGGCCTTTCTGTGCGGAGTTTGCATGTTCTCCCCGTGTCCGCGTGGGTTTCCTCCGGGTACTCCGGTTTCCTCCCACAGTCCAAAGACATGCACGTTAGGCTAATTGGAGAGTCTAAATTGCCCATAGGTATGAGTGTGTGAGTGAATGGTGTGTGTGCCCTGTGATGGATTGGCGACCTGTCCAGGGTGTATTCCTGCCTCTCTCGGAACGCATGCTGGGATAGGCTCCAGCACCCCCCCGCGACCCTGACCAGGAATAAGCGGCTTAGACAATGGATGGATGGATGGATGGATATTATTATTTCATCTCACTGTTAAAAGGTTGATACATAGTAACAAAATACAGTTGATGTGTTATTTGTTACCACTTATGTTACTACGAAAGCCAAACACTGTACAGAAAAAAACAAATGATATACACTGTATTAAATGAATATGACTTCTCTGTGGGTAAAATGATGAACTCAAAACATTAGTCCATATGTCCAATACAAAACAACAGAGGAACACAATTAATTTATCAATTAACTTAACTTACTTGAGGTAAACCTGTTACCTGCTATAACCATTAACATACGTATTAAATTCTCATGTTAAAATCTCACAAACTCATTATTTTATAGGCCACAGCCGCCAATTATCACAACTACAGAAAAATGGACTAGCGACCATATAATTAGCTCTTGTACATCTCTGTTTTATGTTTCCTTTGCTCTATTATAGTATAATTTACTTTAATATTGTCAAATTAAAAGTTATTTATAAATAAAATGTACTATTATTATTATTACAAATATTATTATTTGGTCAATTCTTTCTATTTATTACATTTTATAAGTATGTTCATATTAAACATTTCTAAAGATAATTGCACTTTCGACAAGATAATTACCTAGCAATTTTGTATTAAATGGTAGTTTCATAGAAATCATGGGGTAAAGTTCAGTGAAATTGTATTAATAAACTTATGGTTAATACCTTGTTGACAGCATTCCCATACTTGAAATACTCTATGACGTACTATGACTGGACTCTCAACTCTAAACTATCTTTAGCTCTTCAAAGCGAACACCTCGGCTGTACGGTTATCAAGTGCACACAGGGGAGTAGACAAAATAATGGAAACATGAATGAAAAATGTGGTTTTAATTGAAGAGGACAGTCCATACGGGCAGACAGAAGGATCTGAAGGATCTTTTCTTTGATTTTATTAGGCATGATAAGGCATATTACCAATATAACCTCCTTTGATTTATAGTCAATATATCCCAGCATGCTGTTGGCCCTTTTCACTGTTACAGCAAAATGCTTAGATCCTGATAGACTTTCATCAACTGCAGTTCCCGAGTCTTTTTCAAACTGAACACATTCTAATTGTGCTCCTCCCATAAAATAATGTCTTACATTTGTATTTCCCACATGCATACCTTTACATTTGGCTAAATTGAATGTCATCTACCAGGTTTCTGCCCACTTCTGGATTTTGTTTAAATCATCTTGGATTACTTTAGTAGATTAATTTCTATTTCTGTAAATAAGGAAAAGCAGAGGTCCTAGCAGGACTCCACTGCCCACAGAACATAGGTCAGATATGATCCCTCCTTCGGTTACTCTTATTCTATTTGCAGCCCATTTCAAACCCACTCTCAAATGACTCCTATAATTCCTACTGAATTCATTTTGACAATTGAGTGTGGTGCCTTGTCAAATCCTTTTTGACTGTCCAAGGACATAATATTGTATACATTTATATATATTTGTACATATGCATATATTTTGTGTAACCTTTTAGCACTACTACATATCCAGTTAAACCTACAGTAAAGAACCTGTGTTTCAGACAGATAGCTCTTCTTCAGGTTCACCTAAGCTACCTCATATATGCTCCTTACCTATATGCACCTTATATGACACACCACTGCTATGACCCTTTACCTCACATACCCAGTTAAATAGCAGGCATAGCTCAATTCCTCATAATCTCCTTAAAATATCCCTACCTGCATGCCTGATCACAGCATGCAATTCAAACACAGGCAATGGTATTGGCTGGATTTAAAAAAACACCATTTCACTGTTTATTATTTATTATATATTTTACCATAGCCTAATGTATGTAAAGACTATGCTGTCACAGAGACAGCATTGTTTAAATGTGAATTATACATTTCCTTCTCTGTACCTCGGAGTGACAAAAGATCAGGAGAATGTGAGGGGATTTGGAGAGTTTTCTGCCTACAGGTAGAGACTCGGTGGAGCGTGAGGGATTACCCATGCATATTTCAGCATAAAGATTTCCCTGGAGAAAAGAAAATCGTGCCTACTCTGCCTGTCACTTATCCCTTAACAAAAATGGCAGTTAATGGCCTCTATTAGTATGGAATAAAGGACATTGAAGGATCTTTTCCTTTTTGTTACTTTTATATTAACCCATTCAGACCTAAAATGCCTGCTAAAAACGCCTATTAAAACCTAAGCAATTATTCTACACAACCTCTTAAAACCTGAGGGTTTTCTGGAAAAAAATTTCAAAAAAAAGCCGACACCAACGTGCACTTCATTTCCCCCACGTCTATTTCAGCGAATCACAGCGCATTTCATTAATCGCAAAATCGATGCGACCTAAACGTCACTCCAGGTCTTAATGGGTTAAAAGGCTAGAATTGCCTAGAACCGCCTAGAATTGATGCAAGTCCACATTGTCTTTAACTTTGCTCAATTGGATCACAATACAGAAGTCTCATTTATTATGCCGCTACAGTGACTTTTTGTATTACCTTTGCTTGCGTAACCCCCTTCCAGTAAAGGATTTATGAGGAGGACATTAAAGGTCAACTTTAAAAATCCATCAAGCCTGCATGCATATATTAACAGGCATTCCTTGCCAAGTCTCTTCCATTCAGCATGGTTTTCAACATAGTCTTTTTCTTCCCGAACGCAGCATTCATAACTTACAATCACGGCGACTTATAGTGTACGCTGGAGACATGACACTGACACAGGTGATAAACTTCTATTTGCTTTGAACATAAAATATGCCATATTACTGATCATGGCTCCTGTCTCGTGGAACCTAGTAAATAACCCCTTTTAAATTACAATTAGGTAATTCAGTCGGCTTCCACAAGGCCTCATTCTTAATGACAGGGTATGTGATGGATGACATGTACACCCCGTGACTACAATAGACAGGCAGAAACAGATGTTCTTCTCCCCATACACCAATGGGCATAAATCCTCCTCAGACAGCTCTTCAGGTATACAGCCGCGCTGGGGGTCTACGTTTTTTTTGGCCTGTCCGGCGATGTTGCTCAAATACAGGGCAGACGCTGCTGCTCCACATTTCCATACGCGGCCATGCTAACACAATCTTAACAATACTGAGAGTTTATTTTAAAATGTGCGGTGTTGACATTCAAGGGATGATGGGAGCTGTAGGAGGATGGGTCTGAGGGAAATCGGATGGGTTGTGTGCCTATTTTATGACAATGCCACTGCAATTACATCATTGTAAAGTTCACGGTGAGGCTCCTTGTTTTGCTGTCGGTGATTGAGGAGCACAGAAGCGTTTCCACAAAATATGGTTTCATGACCCTGCCCTCTAATTCAGTAAATACCCTGCCTCTTTCTTTTCATATGGGGAAGGCTCCATTAAGACTGAGATGGCAGCATGTGACTAGAGTGACTTGCTTACATAGAAATATTATTTCCAACAAAGCTTGGAATTATATTTTTATTGAAGCACAGATGGAGTATTAGCTAGCTACCTAGCTTTCTAGGAGAGTGCAGCAAATTGTTTAAATAGAACACAGACAGTGTGAAATTACGAAAATCTGCTTTGATAATCCTAAATATTAAGGTATGCTTGTGAATGAGGAAATTATTTTCAGCTAGCCAGTTATATCAACGAACAGCAAAGATTGAAATTCAATTGAAAAATGACATTTTGAGGGACAATTTTGGAAAACTAGGCCAGCCATATCTAATAAACTAACTCAGGGTGAACTATATACACTTTTAATGTGGCAAAAATACGCAAACAGATTAAATGCTATTTTCACATGCTCAATAAAATGCACAAATATACATATATAACATTGTAATAAAGGTGTAATAATACCATTTATGAATACATTATTGCATGATATTTTACGGGCTCAGCATGTGTACAAAAGTTACGTTGCTAAAAATCTAATGGCCATTCCCTAACTTTTAAGTAGAGTCTCTATGTTTACCATACGCAAGCCAATAATCTGCTTCCTCCTCCCTGCTTCCTGTTCTTCCAGAAAGTCCAAGAGCAGATGAAGATGAGATCATTCCATTCCCTCCCACTCCACTCCTCCCCTCACGCAATCTGCGCACTTGGGAAGCATTTGTGATGTCCAGCAGCACGTGAAGCGCTCATTCCAAGCATGGTGATCAAAGAACGTGTGCAACATTGAACAAATTAGAACTGGGGCCCATTTATCGCAAAGTCGCTCACACAGAGATAGTTATCATGCGGCATGGGGTGATGAAAAGCTGCGGATCGCTTTGATTGTGCATCCTTTCCGGGAATTTAATTGGTCAAAAAACAAAATCTGTCTTTTGGAGCGTGCATTACGAACGGCAGTCGGTATGGTCCTCTGGGGACCGCGTTATCAGATACCTTTAGCTAGTGAGTTGTAATTGGAGAATTAGAGATCCTGCAGAATGCAGATACAGCTGAGGTGGTGAAAGCGCTCCACTCTAATCCCTTTACCTCAGGGAGGGGAGCGCGAGGGAGAGCAGACGGTGTTACCGCGGGAACGGGGCGGCCAGCCGCAGGGGGTGTCCCTGCTGTGCTCCCACAGCATCGGTAGTAATGATGGTCATTACTGCGCTCCTACAGAGAATGACTACAACAGTGACAGACATACAGGGACATGGAGACACACACACACACACGCAGGAATATAGACACACACACTCACACACAGATACACACACACACACAGAAACAGGGGTATAGACACACACACACACACACACACACACACACACATACACAGGGATATAGGCACGCGCACACACACACACACACACACACACACACGCAAAGAGGTATAGACACACACACTCACACACAGATACACACACACACACGCAGATACACACACACACACACACACAGACACACACACAAAGAGGTATAAACACACACACTCACACACATACACACACACACACATCCAGACAATACCATAGGGATATAGGAACAGAACAAAATATGTTGAGTGGTAGTAAGCTGATAAAAAAATAAGCATACATAATTTTATGATCACAGCCTGATTCCTCGCAGACTTGACTGGAGGTTGAGCCCCAGCCTTGTGGAAGCATTGCATGTGTTCTCTGTTTTCTGGTCCGGCCAGGGGGTGAAGAGACGGAAACGGCTTTCTTCCTTCTCCAGTCCCGCTAGCCTTCCTCCCTCATCAGCGTGTCTCCCTGGAGCTCTCCCCCCCCCCCGAGAAACTCCCAGACAGTGATGGGACCCGCCTGGGGCTTCGGTCTGCTAATTACTCACACCAACACTCTCCAATGATTCAGATGATTAGAGTCTTCATGTGTTATATCCAGCAACAACAGCCACGGCTTCCTTATAACAAGTCAGTAGTCACACCTCACTGTAGCCGAGCTTTTGTGGGTGCTTGGAAAATATATCGATATAGACTCACCTCACTCACCGAGCTTAGCCAGAGGTTTTGGCTGAAATTCTGAACTTGTGAATATTACGAAATATTCAACCAATTGACATTCCTTTCCAACTGAGGTTAGTCAGACCTGTTCATATCACAACTCAGAAAGTCAGTTGAGAGGGGTCACCTGTACATTATGGCTCAGTAAGAACTTTTTCAGACCTCTGCACTGCAGATGGCTGCCAAGACAAAGGAATGAGGTTGAAAGACATTCTTGAGCGCATGCCACTATTAACTAATCCCTTTGTCCACACAGTATTGGAAATGCCTTCAAACAAGGTAAACAGGGGTCAGTGGCTGGGTCAGTGTCTGTGTGTTCGTCTGGAATGCACAATGAGTGCAACTGTCTCCAAAACACAACACAGATATGCCTTAGCTGTGGCTCAGCAACAATAAAGAAGCCATTTCCAGCATAGCTTTACTAAATAGCCTACCTTGGGCCAGTGTCAGAGTAACAGTGAGGAGTCTTTTATTTATTTATTTTGTTAAACCAGTTTTTAGCCATGACTTATTTTCGCCCAATTTGTAATGTCCAGGTGTATTTCTTTCCACAAACACAAGCACACACACATGCACACACACACACACACACACACACACACATACTCGCACACACACACAAACACACATATACACACACATGAGCATACACACACTTGCGCACACACACACACACACACAAACAAGTGCATGCACACGTACGTACACAAACAAACGCGCATATACACACACACACACAAGCATAGACACGCGGAAACACCCATACACGAACACACGTGCACACACAAACAAGTGCATGTGAACGTACATACACACATGCACACACACACACACACACACACACACACACACGTTTCTTCCGAGGCCCGGGTGGATCTCGAAAGCGTGGCCTCCTTTCATCCCGGGTCAGTGAGCAAGCCTGTTACCATGGAAACCCCTACTTGAGAAATGGCCTCCTGGCTGGCGCGTTTATTACTCCCACCACAGGCCCCTCTCCTCTCTCAAAGGAAGCTCAGCCTCTCGGCCCGCAGCTCTGCTCCACACCATCAATATGTATGGGGCTGTGTCCTCTCTCACTCATGCATTTGTTTGTGGAGCGCGCTCACCGGTCACCTACCTGTGATCGGTGAGGCGGAAACGGCGAAGGGCACAGCGAAACCCGAAAAACCAGAATTCTCCACACACCCCCAGCACCCTGGCCTCGATTCTAATCCTGGAGTCACGCTATTCGTCAAACGACAGTGCCCTGCCCTTCAGACGCCCCGTGGCTCTGACATGCCTAGCTCGTCGACGGTCATCATTTGTGCGCGTCGCATCACCGCCACGGTAATTCAGAGAGGAGTGAGCTTTTTTATGGACACTCACACAGCCTTTTCGCCAAGGTCAACTGTTCCTTATTTACTCTCTCTGTACACTCCTGGAGCAAGAATGGGAAGGCATCCCATGTTACAGGAAGGGGATACAAAGATACAAGCATATGTGGAGCTCATAACCCCCAAGCTCCATCGGGATGCCAGGATGTATGGAAATTCCTTAGAGATGTCTTTTTCGTAATGCTATTCTAGTACAGGATGGCCTAAGAAATGAGCAGGATGATAAAGATGAATCGCCATCTGTATTACCTTTACAGAGAGGAGGGGGTTGGGGGCAGGGGGGTGGGAGTGGGCGTGGTTTAAAACGGAGCAAAAGCTGTACGAGCGGAGCAAAAGCCTTTGATGCGGATGGAAGCAAAATGATTTTAAGGCTTTGCATGAATAAGTAGGCCATGCCGACGCAAGACAGATGGTTCTTTTTGCGGGATGTTCAGATCTGTAATTACATTTAATGTCTCTCGTAAAGCAGCCTAATCTCCCCACTCTGATTAGGGTCTCTGGATAAGGCCATTATCACACACCCTGGCGAAAACATGAATCAGACCGCAGACGCCAGCCTGGCAGACACAACCAGAGGGACACTAAAATGCAGAGGCACATATTATTGGGGGGGAAGGGGGGCATGTCCCCCCTCATATTTTGAGGGAACGTCATTCACCCCACTTTTTGAGTGACAGAGCCATTGGATGTCAGTCCCTCGTCACCGCCTTGCGAGAGTGCCCCCCCCCATTTTAAAATGGGAGCTATTCCCTTGATAACGTGTATTTGCATTCGAGCATGTAAAGATTTCATTACGCATGAAATGTAGCTTCAACCTGCGATGCTAATACTGGCTCACCTCTATCCAAATATTAGTATTATTTAAGAAGAGCGTTATATAGCTTACTGGTGGAAAAAGAACTGCCACTTTTTGATAGATACACATATTCAATGGGTTTTAAAGATTCTGATGACATGCTGAAGCATAAATTGGGGTTTATCCTGTTTACTATTTTTTTGCAAGAATTTGTTTCTGATTTTATCCCATTTTCTCCCAATTTAGTAGCCAATTACACCCTCTATTTTTCATGTCAATCCCCCTCAGACAGAGTTCGCTGCCGTAGCCCTGTGACCGGCAGTGACACGGGCGAAGTATCGTCTCTTCCGAGACAGCACTCGCCAAGCTGTCGACCGTAACTCTGGTACTCCAGAGCCACTCCTGTATGCAGCGAACTTCATGTCGGCTTCCCTCCCCCCTCCCTGGGGTGGACAGCCAACAGCCAACTCTGGCGCAACAAATCCTGTTTTTTGAGACCGCCCGACTTTCTCCATTCAACACTTCCGCTTCAAACGCGATATAACCGGGCGCTGAAACGTCAGGTAAAGAGACTACGGCGCAGGGGAGTCAAACCACAGCTACTGTACAGTGGAGTAAATCAGCCTAATGGGATGTTTATGAAGTGAAGGAGGCTGGGATTCAGTGTCATTATCATGCAAACACCGGACATCACAGCCCACGTGGCCTCAAAGGGGCTGTCTGAGGAGGAGGTCTGCTCCAAATTACACCTCATTTTAAAACCAACTGCACAGTGCCATTTTTAATTAAAATTAGGGCGTAATGAAAGCAGCAGGGAGTCTGATTAGCGGCTAATGTTTTCGGTGTGTCAGCTTAAGGCATTTGAGCCAGCAGTCACTCTGCACAAGAGAGCAAACGCTCAGAGATGGAGGGGAGCTCAGACCCCGGTATTGTTTACGCGACATGATTAAACTGACGGACACACAATGTTGGGTTTGTAACAGAGAAATGAGAACTTCCTTTTACGGGGCTTTGTGGTACTGTATGTGACTAGGAGGGGCTCGTTGTGCTGCATTGTTTGAGTCTGACATGCCTCCAAACCTGAGGGGTTTGATGTGTTTTGTTATACTGAGAGCTACACGATACCCCCGAAACTACCTTTGGCATCCAAAATTGCACACCGGCACGCATGTCTACGGTTTTATTAACTGGGCTTACAAGTTTTGGATGAGTTCCCAGATGATATTTCCTCTTATGCAACACCACCAAAAATTGCAACAAAAAGAACCGGGGTTGTTTGTCTTTTACGGAACTATGTGCCTATATCACACAAAGTGGAATTACCAAACATGTCATCTAATACTGGTCAAAGAGATTTTAAAGGTCATCTGTTCCCTTTAAAACCTGACATGAGACATTGGCTGTGGCCGACACACCCTCCTGCTTGTCTTAAGCGGTGACTTCAGGCCATGGGGCTGTTGTCACAGATTGAGGATTATCTGGTCAGTTGCAGTTTGAATCTGCTCAAATCGCATTCCTTTGCATTGTACCGCTGAAACCGCGGTGGCTTTAGGTTCATGCCGAACTTACATGCGTCACATGATCAGGGCTAAAGACATGTCAAGCTAGCCTCGCCAACATTAAGGAATTTCAACCAGCAGAATGCAAACAAAACAAAAAACGACCAGAATGTTAAGTCTGGTTTACCACAGCTCATTCACCTTTGGCACAATGAGAGCAATTCCACGAGAGTGGCTTAGCAAATCGCTGGGCACAATAACAGGAGCATTGAAACCTGATAACTCTAATCAGGTTGAAAAGTAAATACATGCGGTAATGCGGAAGGCCATGGTTTTCAAAATGCTTTAGCCCAAGACTTGGGGGAGCAGCGGCCAGGATGGGTTTTGCATACAGCTCCAGGACCCTGAGTGCGATATGTCTCTATGATTCAATCCTCAAAAGGTGTATGAAGTGAGGCTCGCTTTGTGCAGGGGATCCACTTCCACCTGTCTTCATCGGTAGTCAGTTCTGCAATCATGTGGTCACTTCGACACAGTCACAGATGGGTCGTGGTGGAAAGAATGCAATTTACAATAATGACATTTCCTCTGACTGGAGAACACTTCACTTGAAGGACAAGGCGCCTGCTCTTTGCATTATGACAGTTAGCTTCAGATCAAGATGGAGATCCCATGATCCCAAGGAAAATCCTAGAAAACAGTCCCCTATCATGAACGGTCAAATCTACCAAGACCTTATTAAACATGATCCAGCTGGCCCAACGATGGCCTTTTTTTATCAATGGGACTCAACTCCAACCCAAAGGGTCAGCAAGAATGCTACAACATTGCCCACCAGCAATTGCCAAGCAGAAACCATCCAAGCTGACCCCAGTGTGATTTTCTCTTTAGAAAATAGCACTAATTGGTGTTATATTCTAGTTTTCGACTGATACTGATTGGCTTGCTTATGTTGGGTGTATCCACCTGTGAGCCTGGTAGTTGGCATAGAACCAATTTGACCCAACACTGGGCAAATCCAAGTCTACGTTTACAAGGGAAAATATGTTAAGCTACCCAGATGGACAGAGCAAGTGATATACACAATGCGCATATACACACACACAAGCAAGTGTGCACTCATAATGACACAGACACAGACACACACACACACACACACACACACACATATGTTCTTTGTATGTCACAAGTATATAACTGACAATGCCATTTTGTAAGCCCAATCAGAAGTAAAAATAATCCCTCACAACCACAAAATTCTACATTGTACACTGATGAACTAAAGCAGGCCTACCTTCCAGAAGTTGTCCACCTTTCCGTAGACAAGGGACTGATTCTGCCTCTTGATGTCATCGATGTGTCGGATGTCGCTGGCATTCAGGTGCTGTTCCACCACAAACCCCAGAAAGCTGTTGTCTGGTGTGTGAGCTATGGGGATAGAGACAAAACTTGTAAAATGGGTTAGGAAGCCCTGCCGTTGAACCCTTGAGCAAGGTACTTAACCTGATTTGCTTCAGTAAATATCCAGCTGTATATATAAGAAATGTAAACTCTAAATGTAATTGCGTATGCTAAACTTCAACCTAACTGAAGTTGAACAAAACTATGGACAATCTTGCCAACGTAAAACAAAGAAACAAACACATCACCATTGTGGGTAGGGTTAGTTCCTTGGTGGTTGGGGAGGGACGAGCATCAACAATTTAAGGGGATGAATGAAAGCTCCCTCAACATAGAGGTGGGCATGCTTCCTCATTCCCCCCCACTAACTACACTATATCCAATCTAGGGTTACATTTAAAAGGGCAAAATGCTGTATAAAAATACATTTTATGTTAAATTGAGTGGCACATCTTGCATTACATTCTATTCCACTTTCCTAAGTGCCAAATGCTGGATTGTCAAATGGGCAGCACAGAGCTGGCTGAGCTGCAGTATGCCCCAGTGCCATCTGTTTCCAAACACAAATCAGGAGATAGAGTTTCTTGCATCCCTCCGAGGAAAGAGGGGGAAAAGACTAATAGATTATGAAAGGAAGATAGCTACAATCCTCACATTTAGAAAACAAAAAAACCAAAACAAAAAAGACACTCAAATAAAGCAGCTATTTTTGTGAACCCAGATTCTCTGTGGGCAAAAAGGGACCCATTTATCATTCCCCCTCTTACAGGTAGTGGCCCCATGAATCCCCATCAGCTGCCATGTTCTCTGCATATTTATCTGAAGAGTGACACTCTGGTGCTGCTTTGTAAGCCAACTCATGTCCCGGCTCTGCTGTAAATCTGACAGTCCTATAGAATGTTTGTGGGGAACATGCGGCGCAATGATATGGCTCTCCCGGCAGCAGGCTCGGAGCAGACCTGTCATCGTTTCCGCTTGACGGCGGGGAAAACAGGGCGTGCAAAGACAACAGCCCCCCAAATATGCCAACGAGCCGCACATGTGCACAGGAAGGCTGAGACAGTATGAAAGCACACTCCTTCTCCCTTCACACAGCCGTGTGTGCAGGGACACAATGTTGCTCTTTTGCTAACGTGATACCACTACAGTATACAATAACACTAATATACAATACAAACACTACAATAACCAATTAATAAATGAATGAACAAATTAATTAACAACTAAATTAATTAATGTCTTGGTCGCATGTGTAGTTGATATTGCCCAGGAATCCAGACAGAAGGAAGGACGCAACACTCTAGACGAGCACAAGTTCAGAATCTTTATTCATGAGCTGTACCAGCTTTATGGGACCCTGGAGACCTTGCATGCAGAATTCTGCCTGGTGGTCTGTGGGCCTCCTCCTTATAGTGTGTGAGTGTATACAGAATTGAATTACTGATTGATCATCAGTTGATTTATTCTCCTTTGGTTAATCTTGATTGTTTATTGGGGTTTCTTGATGAGTGGTCTTCTTCCTCTGATGTTTTTTTATTTTGGTCTGTCACGCCGCATCGCATGATAAAACACATTTGTACTTTTCATATTAACAAATTGACCATCAATAGCCTTACATACAGATTTCCATGTACAGTAAATATGTTGGCCATTACGTAAACCACAGTTCAAACATAACATAGCACTGCAGAGACATGGAAAGATTTATAAGCTGGGTGATACTGACGGAGAGAGGACTGAAAACTCCTGGTGATGCTGCTGGCAATGGTAGGCACCAGCCATCACCAACTGCAACTGAATATGCCACTTTGCGACCTGCAGAAGGGTTTATTGGCCTTGCTGGACGATGCCAAGAGGAAGGCCAGTTAGCTCTAATCAGTGCCGATGAAAAGAAACATCCTGCCAGGCTCTGTGGCAGACAATCCAGACAATTTGTGTCATTTTGTGGACTATCAGTGTGGTGACAAGAAACATGAAGCCCCCCCGCCACCTGACTGAGTGTGACTAGAAAAATCAGGACACAGGGCAGACGTTGTAACAGAGACACATGGACAACACCGTAGCACTGCTATTGTGAATGATAAATGGCAGGTAATGAGTGAACAGTAATTCTGCTCTCAGGCAAGCTTTCTTCATCTTTTCCAATACAAATCTTAATTTTCCTTTCCAGCAAATCCACTCCATCCTATAGGATCTTTGTTAAGATCCTGCAGGATCCTTATAGATACCTTCAAGATATACTTAAAACCTGACCCAGGATCCTACAGAGATCTTAAATCACAACCTTACTAGAATCCTCCAATATGATTTTCTACCAGGGTTATTGCTGACAAACTAACAACAACAAAAAAAATACAGTCGCTAAAGTTGCTATGGTGAAATAATGCTAAGACTGGTTGATGTTCCATGTGCGAGGTGGAATGCAGTGGTACCATACTCCAAGACAACTGAACAGCTATGGCCATTAACATAGTACCACCCTTATCACCAGTGTTTAGTAGCAGAACACCAAATGGCTACCAAAAGAGTCACATGGTGAAGCACTGGGTTGAAATGAAAGCCTATGCTAGAGCACTACAGCGAACACCATGACCATTATAATCAGGAAGATGTCAACATTTTGCCAAAAATATTTTAGAGTACTGAAAAAGAAGGAAGGTCAATGCTAGGCATGTCCGATGTGAAACATGGTGTGTCAGTCTGAAGATGTTCAAGTTGTTGAGAAAAGTACAGGCATACATTACATTACAGTCGTGTACAGTCTAATGTTCTGTATTTCAATAAAAACATCAGCTTTGAATTGGTAGGTTCTGTTTAAAATGATTGCGTGGGCTTGAGAAGCAGAAAAATGACTGATGTATGCATGATGGAAACAAGTTGGTAACACTTCCTATGAATACCCTTTTACGATTTATAAGCATATTTATAATGCCTTATGAGATTTGCATAATGTCTGATAATGTTTGACGTTGAGGCTAATAACTGCTCATAAACATCTATAACTATAGTTGTATAGCATTATGAGAAAGCTGCGTAATGTCTTATGAAGTGATATAATACCCTACTATATGAAATACTCACCAGGAAATAGTGAGGAAATTAATAATAAATGCCCTTCAAATTCTAAAGAATATAACTTATAAATGACTGATGAGCTTAGCCCAATATATCCAAATATGACACTTTATTTCATAAGGTATTATGCAGTTTTCTCATAAGGCATTATAAATATTCTCATAATGCATAAATTAATATAATTAATGTAATATAATGCAGAACTTTTAAGACAATGAAGACAACAGGAGAAAAGGGGTATTAGGCAAACAGGGTTAACATGTTTATATATAAATGGGGACATACACTATATGGCCAAAAGTCAGTGGACACCTGACCATCACACCTATATGAGCTTGTTGGACATCCCATTCTAAAACCATAGGCATTAATATGGAGTTGGGCCCCCTTTGCGGCTATGACAGCTGCCACTCTTCTGGGAAGGCTTTCCACAAGATTTTGGAGTGTGTCTGTGGGAATTTGTGCCCATTCAGCCAAATGAGCATCTGTGAGGTCAGGCACTGATGTTGGACGAGAAGGCCTGGCTCGAAATCTGCGTTCTAATTCCTCCCAAAGGTGGGTTGAGGTCAATAGGGTTGAGGTCAGGGCTCTGTGCAGGCCATTCGAGTTCCTCCACACCAAACTCGTCTAACCATGTCTTTATGGACCTCGCTTTGTGCACATGGGCACAGTCATGCTGGAACAGCAAAGGGCCTTCCCCAAACTGTTGCCACAAAGTTGGAAGCTTGTCTTCGTATCCTCGGAAGATGTCTTCGTATCCTGTAGCATTAAGAATACCCTTCACTGGAACAAAGGGGCCTATCCCAAACCCTAAGAAACAGCCCCAGACATCCCTCCTCCACAAAACTTTACAGTAGGCACTATGCATTCCGGAAGGGAGCGTTCTCCTGGCATCTGCCAAACCCAGATTCGTCCATCAGACTGCCAGATAGTGAAGTGTGATTCATCACTCCAAAGAACACATTTCTTTGTCTTTGTTCAATTAGTCCAGTTGCGGCATGCTTTACACCACTCCAGCCGACGCTTGGCATTGCGCATGGTGATGTGAGGCTTGTGTGCAGCTGCTCGGCCATGTAAACCCATTCCATGAAGCTCCCGACGCACAGTTCTTGTGCTGACGTTGCTTCCAGAGGCAGTTTGGTACTCTGTAGTGAGTGATGCAGCAGATGATAGGCAATTTTTACACGCTATGCGCTTCAGCACTCGTCGGCCCAACTCTGTGAGTTTGCGTGGTCTACCACTTCATGGCCGAGCTGTTGTTGCTCCTAGGCGCTTCCACTTCACAATAATAGCACTTACAGTTGACCGGGGCACATCTAGAAGGGCAGAAATTTCACAAGCTGACTTGTGGTAAAGGTGGCATCCTATGACAGTGCCGCGTTTAAAGTCACTGAGCTCTATACATTCTGAATTCTAAATGTTTGTCTGTAGAGATTACATGGCTATGTGCTGGATTTTATGCACCTGTTGGCAATGGGTGTGGCTGAAACACCTGAACTCAATAATTAGTAGGGGCATCCATTGACTTTTGGCCATATAGTGTATGCAATTCTTGTTTGTAGTAGTTCAGTTACTGTGATTAGTATCCACAAATTACTGAACAGTGGGATGTGAAGACTTGCATATATTAGATGTTTAAGATATTGTTTTAAAAATTGTGAGAAATGAAGACGGTAAAAGGTATTTAGAAAACAGCTCTGAAAAAGATGGTGGAAAAGAACAATAAAGTGAATTTTAACGTTGTTAACACACCAGCAAAATGACGCTCTCACTAGAAGTGCATTTCTCTTGACTTTCAGCAAATGGAATGCTGTGAGCGTTGCCTATGATAACCCCAAGAGTTATGCAAAATAATAATATTAATAATAATAATTGTAATATTTGGCTGCAGCCAATGAAATGCATTCTAAGTGAGAAAGGGAAAGTAGCGTTGCAGCCACTGTCCGGTGACCAGCTCCTTGAGGCATGGGCCTCATCTAGCTCTCAATAAGATAACCGCTTTCATCAAATTTCACACTTCAGCTGGTTGGCAATGTCTTGGGTTGAAACCCTATTGTGAAAATCACTGGCAGTGGAAAAAAACCCATTATAGGTGCCATAAGAAAGCTAATTGTGGGCCTCCGATACCGCAGCAGTCTAACGCACCCGTATTGGCTGGTCCTTTATGAGTGTGAGCTGCCTATCACGGTCACGGTTCAAAACCCGACTGTACCAGACCGGCCCTGGTGGGGAGCCCTGATCGGGGGTGGCGTTTGGCTGTCCGCCCCAGGGGGAGGGTGAGCCAGCACGAATTCACTGAGAAGCGTGTAAGGGTGACTCCCGTGGGTGGGTGAATTCCGTTTCGAAGGAAGCGGAGTTCGGGGGGGGAGGGCAAATTGAAACAAATAGAGGCTATAATTGGCCACTAAATTGGAAGAAAAACGAGAAAAAAACTGAAACAAAAAAAAATTAAGAACATTTTAATCGAAAAAAGAAAGGAGAAACGTTTGAAAGAAAGGAGAAACCTTTGAGAAACCTTTTATTTGTATAGATTTTTAGCACAGGCAAAAGCTGATAATTGCTTATAAAGCACTAAAGAAAAAAAAAGAAAAGAAAATCACAGAACAAACAGAACACAGTGATTCAATTTATACCTGTGTTCAGGTGTGCCCGACATGTTTTGACCCTAGTCTTGGCCAGGCAGAATAGGCTTAAACTGATCTAGAATCACTAGAAGCAGCCATGTGATATTTCAGTAATGTTACAACAATATCACCTTGCTACAACATTCCAGCAATATGGTGAGAACATGAACCATCCCCTTGCTGTAAATTCCTGCAGGATATTTACTGACACCGGCCTGGATTCTATCAACATTTGTTCTTACCTTTAGTTCACAATTAAACACAAGCATTTGTTTTTTTCTTTTCAAAAATATTTTGGCAAGTTCTTTTTGTTGAGTGGTAAAATCACTGTGTTGAGGAGTGTGTACCCAAGTCAAAAAGTAAAAACCACTTTGACAAAAATTAGCTGCACACATCGATCTTAAATGACAATTTTTAATTTGACAGGCTAGAACAGGAGCTCTTCTCTCAAGGCCCATTCCCGCACTGGCATGCAACTCTCAACTTCCTCCACAGTGGCATTCACATGAACCATAAGGTACCATTCTCTGCATAGAAAACAGCTTCAGCCAATGAATGGCTTGCATTCATTGTGTTAGCACAACTCTTGTGCCATTGTCATGCAGTCTCTTTTCTTTTATACATAACATTGCATCAATGCAACTTTCAAACAGGCTTTGAACTTTCATAAAGATTAATCCCAGCTACACTTGAAGTAGAATGGAAGAAAGGAATTGTTTATTCACTTAAACTTTCGAAACATTAACCTGGAGTCAGTCTTAGTGGCAATGGAACTGTAAAGGTAAGTGAGGTCAAGCATGACCTCTGACCTCCGAATTAATTGCACTAAGGTGCTCTGGGGCACCAGGCACCTGCCTCGTTCTTCATGAATTTCCCCTGGCTGTTGCAGTAACCTTCCCAAGGACATCACGGCGAGCTCAGCCAGCGCATGAGGCACATCGCACTGTGCGTTCCCATGGGAAAGTTAATTATACGAAGGGGAATGCAAAGCTTGAGCTGGGTAAGGCACACACTGTATGTCAATTTGTATGTAAAAATAATGCCCTGCTGACGCCCTTGCTGTTGTACATATCAATATCAAGAAAACTGGGAAAAATCTATATTGACATTGTTGATTGGTAGACTAATCCACACTGGCCTCATTCTGTGCCTGTTGTTGATAGAGGTCAATAAGCCAAAACTGCTTGGAGAGGGGAAGATGCAAGCATGCATCCTACGGGCAAGATGGGACATAAACAAAATCTAATTTAAATTACACTAAACAAGACTCAAGAAGGAAGAAAACCAATCTGTGACCGCATTATGTAACATCCTGACTACTTCTCCTTGCACAAGTTGGCCAGAGATGTTTTTTTCAGAGCTTTCATCTGCCCGTAATTTATCACAATCACGTTTATTTCCGCATGAATTATTAATTGGTAAAGGGACAATTACCATCTGTCTGATAACAAAAATAGCAGGCATTGAGAACAGATGTGTTTCTGTGTTGCTTCATATATTTTATCATCAAAAGACAGCATTAACTCATAATGCTTGTTTTGAACAACAACCTTGCAGTTATAAACTGACCTTAATAGTGAACGGGGCTTGCTTCAATCCCACATTAAAATGCATATTTTTACTGGATGAAAATAATCCCCTGATGCTGCCGTTTATGTCATGCCACACTGTATCCTATTATTAAAAAGAGCAGAGTCTGGCTGCTCTTTTGAATATTTGAATGTTTGAAGAATTTCGCTTCCTTTGCGAATCATTCGGGACACTCCGAAATAAATCTCAGACTTGTTTTCTATCTTCAAAGTGATGGACGGGTGACACAGTATCTCATCTGCCAGCAGCCGCTCAAATCGTACTGACACTTTCACTTTGCGAGTGTCAAAACCTAATGACCTGCTCAAAAACAAATCCAGTAATGGTAGGCTGACAGACTGCATGCTGCATTGCGCTTAATCTGCCAATCTATGACTTTCAGTTGACCAGACCACCACGAAGACAAACATAGAAATATACCCCCAAAAAAAAAAAGTCTTATCTAGATAGATGTCAATTTAGTCAACAAGGGCTCATTACTAAGTAAGCTAAATAAAATCTTCAGGGGGACTCCTCGATGAAAGGACAGAGCTGTAGATTGGGGGCTAGCTCTAGGGAGACACACTGGGCCACTGGGTAATGGCACGGTCGTGGGAGTTGTGAGTGGGAGTAGGGCAGAGACAGACAGCAAGCTCCCTAACCCTCCTCTAGGGCAGGAGTGAACCCTTCATCTGGTACCGGTTACTGTACGAGCTGTCCTGCTTATTCTCATACAGACACCGAGAGGCTTGCTCTCTGGCGACCGTCGCGGAGAAGGACAGAAATTCCCACACATGAAACGATATTCCATCTGTCTCTGTTTTTCAACAGCGCCTAGCTGAGAGCCCTCTCTCAACTCGGTTCAAGTTCAATTATTTCCGAGTGATCATGCACCGAAGTAACTTTCTGGAGCCGGAATGAGCGTGAAAAGCGTTTGCGCAGAGACAGGACTCTTGAGTTGCAGTTCAGAAGCGGCGCGCACCTGCTGTAACGGGAGAGGAGGAAAGTTAACTCACAGGCACAGTGCGACCGTGTGCTGATCGATGTTCCTGCCCTGCGGTTGTGCGCGGTCCTGCAGTGGGAGTGAGGTTGGTGCCGGTCGATGGCGCTGATGTCATGGCAGGGTACGGAAATAAGACCCACGGTGAAGGATCTTGAGATGCTTGGAGCATTGCTTGATGTGGAAAAGCTCTCCATTTCCATTGTAAACTTGGATCCCTGAGTGGCTCACGCTCCAAACCATCACACAATGGGCCATTGTGCAGCTCCTAATTTTGATTTCTTGTTTATTTGGTTTTGCAGTCAGCCTAACGCAGAACAGCTTGGCTAGGCCGCATCCATCATACTTATTCACTTATTCATTGATGTGATTAGATATAACTACTGCTGTCTAGCGAGGTACGAGTCTCACCGCATAAGCAGGCACATATCGTTACCACCTGAAGCAGAGCAACAGCACTGTGGGCAAAGGTGAATTGAAAGGCAGAACCACGCCAACCGATAATGCCTGTCTCTCTACAACCGGCCTTTATGTGACAGGCGAAGATCAATTTCCTTTAACTAGCTTACTTTCATGGTTCATTTATCATAAACTCATATCGTAATATGGGACAGAACATCTTCCTGTCACTGACAGACAAAAGCTTGACGTTCCTCACGCATTTCGTGGGTCAACACTGAAGCAAAAAAAACGGAAGAAAGTTGTACAAGAATATGAGGGCCGCGGATTCTTGGTTTTTATTTTTTTGACCTATATAGACTCACCATTGCAACAAAGGATTTTAAACATATGCTCACCATGGTGAAGGTACTATATGTGCCAAAGTGTTGGTCATTCATTAAAAAAAACACAACAGGAAGAAACCAGAGCGTGTGACTCCCTTGTTCTTATTGTAACATAGGCCTCTTTTAAGAAGAGTGCTTTGGAACTCATTTGTATTTTTAATGTAATTCCCATATTAGCACTCAGAATATCTAGGCAAGCTCTACTGAAGCTCACACAATCACACCAATCACAATCTCTCTCTCGCTCTCTCTCTCAGATAATGACCTCACCTCTAGCCAGTAAACAGATTTTTGAGACACTGCCCTCCCGATTCCAGTGTCCTATGTCCCGGAAAATGAGAAGGGAACAATAGCTTGGCTCTGTCATTAAAGATACTTCCCTCCGCCCTGACCCTCCAGCCGCAATTCACAGCCCAAAACAATATCTTGCATCACCGCGCAACGGCTCATTTGGTGAGACGGTGAGAAAGCCTTTCAGGCCGAAGACCAAGAGCTGGGACAGTAGGGTAAACACAATGTAGAATGAAGCCGACGTTCCTTCTCACGGGCTGCAGTAAAAAACCTGGCCGCCCCAGAAGGGTCCAGCACCACGTGTTAAACTAATCTCGACTCCAGTATTTCCACTCATCTGACAGAGCTGTGAGCTGGTCTTGCAGGATTGAACTGGCCTCCGTGTAAAGCCATATGAGAATGTCATACTCTATCTGGAGGACAAAGGGCCTATTCAGATGACCCGGGATCTCAGCCTAGTGAGGCCTAAACCCCTGATATTGAGACCGTGGGCTAACAATTCAATTATAAGGGTCTGAAAAAGAAACGTTAAACTCGAGGGGGTGGAATTTGGCCCAAGCTATGCGGTGCCTCTTGGTCACCACGGTGATGCAGAAGGGTGGTGGTAATGGTGGTGGTGGTGGGGGGGGTTGGGGGTTGAGGTTGAGATGAACTTACGGAACATGGTGTTAAATTGTTGGGGGTTGAGGTTCCACTTGCCCCAAGGGGTCTTGTGCCCCTTTGACTGGGCGTAGAGGGCATGGTTGAACTCGGGTTCGGTGCCAAAGGAATCCAACACACGGAGCATACACCTAAAACACACACAAACACACACACACACACGCAAATGACAAAACACTTTTTAAAAATGTTTTCATGAAAGCAGGTTTCTGGATTCAGAAATTAACTCTGAATAACTATGCAAAAAAAAGTATCCTTTACATAACAGGGTAGAGGTTGCCAATCTTAATCATAAGCCAGATAAATTATTATCAGATACATTTTTTCCCATTTTTTCCCTTTCCCTTTCCCTTTATTTTGCTTTTTTTAAAGGGTCCACAAGCCCCCATCAATCTTCCACCGGAAGAGATAATAATGGAAATCGTTGTCATCCAATTTTTTGGAAGAGTAAAACATTTTTAGGTGTGAATAAATATATACCAGTTGTGCAGATGGCTCTCTTTGCTTCTGTGGCATTTCTCAGATGTTCAGAAAATAAAGCCCTGATGTGGAATCAACGGTGAGGATGCTCTGAACCAACAGGATCGAGCCTTCTGCCCTCTTTAGTCTCTGAGCTGCTGAAATACCCGCTGTTGGAGACGAACCCATATTCGACTCTTGGGTAAGAGTGCTCAAGATTTCTGTCTCCAAGCCAGCCTATTGCGTATAACGTTCCAAAGGAGAGCATTAAGAAGCTGAAGGCACCTCCTCTTATAAAATACATGTTTCTTTATTCCGTTTACCAACATAACGCAACATTATGGTTTAGTCACGTGTGGTTTTGAACCAATTTTATTTGTTGCCGGGTCATAAGACATTCACAGTGCACTGAGCTGCGTAAGAAAATATATACTGCATTACTCATATCAATATGTAAAGTAGAAAAATAAAACAAATTGAAGGACATTGTTTTTGCTTGACACCGACAATACACCCCATGTGGACAATCAAGCCCTGCATTTAAGGGTTAAACCACCCTGAATTTTGGTGGACTCCACATGTTTTCAGAACCAGAGGATGGACAAGGTCACGTGACACACCTGTAAACTTGTCAATTATATATCTGTACACAGAGACAAAGGGTGCAACACCTCACTGTTCCAAACCCACAGAGGGTCCTCTGAATGCACAGCACCTTCATCATACACACAATGCCATTGTTGTATCAGTTCACGCACGTCACCCCTCTACTCTCCTCTCTCCACTGGCTCCCCATCGCAGCACACATTAAATTCAAATCCCTGGTGCTAGCTTATCAAGCGGCTAGAGGAACTGCTCCCCCTTATCTCCAGACACTCATCACAGCCTACACCCCAGCCAGACCCCTCCGCTCCATCTCCTCTGGCAAACTGACTGTCCCATCCCTCCGGGTGCCCGGCACAGCCGCTCCTCGCGGTCTCGCCTCTTCTCTGTCCTGACCGCTCGGTGGCGGAATGATCTTCCGCACTCGGTCAGGACCGTGAAATCACTTGCGATCTTCCGCGGGAGACTCAAGACCCACCTTTTCAGACTCCACTACCACTGAATTCTGTACATCTAGCCAATTGTCATCACCACTGCCTACATGTTTATTACTGCTTTTTGTATGTATGTATACTTGTTTAGAACTTCCTCTAAAAATATTTATTTTAACCTTTTCTTCCCGGTGTTACAGGTATGGTATGCAGTTGCCAACAACGATGTCTATTGCTGTATTACTGCACTGATCTCTTGCGCAAACAATGATTGATCATACCATGTATTAATGCACATCTTGTAAGTCTGCTAAATGCTTAAAATGTAAACATGTAAATGTGCTAAACTTCGGTGCATGCAATAACAGACACATCAATTACAGTGAACTGGTCCGGTATCTTTCGGAATGCGGGGGCATTCCAGTGCAGTGTTTGTTTGAATTAAAATGTAAGTGACACTCCAACTCTCGGGAGGAAGGCAATTAAGATTAAAACAGGAGCAGGAAGCATTTTTCTTTTGCAAAAGGCAGCTGTTGCTTTATCGTTGGTGGGAGTCAGAAATGTAATGCAACCAAGCAATGTTGCAGGAAAGTGAATGAATTGGTTTCCTATTGGAGACCCGACTGTCGGTGTCTGTACAACCAGATACATTTACATTTTACATTTACATTTTACATTTTAAGCATTTAGCAGACGCTCTTATCCAGAGCGACTTACAAGATGTGCATTAATACATGGTATAATCAATCATTGTTCGCGCAAGAGATCAGTGCAGTAATACAGCGATAGACATTGGTGTTGGCAGCTGCATACCATACCCGTAACACCGGGAAGGAAAAGGTTAGAAATTGTGGGGTTTTTAAACATTTTTTTTTAGAGGAAGTTTTAAAGTATACAAATACAAAAAGCAGTAATAAACATGTAGGCAGTGGTGATGACAATTGGCTAGATGTACAGAATTCAGTGTTAGTGGAGTCTGAAAAGGTGGGTCTTGAGTCTCCTGCGGAAGATATCAAGTGATTCCACGGTCCTGGCCGAGTGCGGAAGATCATTCCGCCATTCTGCCGGGCATGGTAGGGTGTGATGAGTGTCTGGAGATAAGGGGGAGCAGTTCCTCTAGCCGCTTGGTAAGCTAGCACCAGGGATTTGAATTGAATGCGAGCTGCGATGGGGAGCCAGTGCAGATGCTCTGCATAATCATTTTGACTGGGAATGAAGAATGCAAGTCTAGCCGCATGGGGGCGGGATGCGGAGGAGGGCCACAAACTCCTTCCTCACACAGTCCGTGACAATTTTACCAGTACAGATTTACCAACGGTTTGACAGGAGGGCCAAGCTACTAGCATCAAGGCTGGTGCAAATGTTTGATCAGCAGAAACAATAACCTGAGACATGGTGTGGTGTAGTGTTACTCCATGTCGTATCACTGTCCTACATAACCAGTGCTGATTGGTATGTGCGTGGATGCCTTCAGGCTACAAAGAAAGCCACTGAAAGAGACAGCTAGATATACTTCTTCACAGTAATGCTTTCAGATTGCTGGGATTCAGCTGGACCAGGACAGATAAGACCATTGGCTTACTGAATTACTGGCGAAACACTGGCATTTAATGTCTTCTAAACAGAGTAGAACACCATGCACTCAAATACCCTGCGACTCGAGTCAAATGAAACTTGGACATTGACATACAGGCTGTCACACCCACACGCCGCCATTTCAGCCAATTCTTGAGATGGATGGCCCAACTACAAAGACACACGATTACTGCTGGCTTCTTCAGTGAGTGAGGATTAATGGTGTAGGTCCGGACTATAAAGGGTCGGGAGGTCACTCAGGTTAAACGCATGATAAATGACAGTATATTGACTGTCTCTCGATCACTTACTGAGTATGTGTTGAAGAGGCACATGTGATAGAGCTACCCAGGTTGACAGGACCGGGGACACAAATACACTCCTTGAAGTGAATCGGGGCCACTTTCCACACAATGTCAATTCCTTACTTATTGTAGATAGTGTTTGGTCCAGAAACAGAAGATAAGAATATTAGCAGATACCCTTGAGGCATGCTCAAAACCATACTTGACTCAATGCTAGATACTCTTTAGACAGTAGGCAAAATGACAAGCCTAGATGGGCTGAAAGGTCTGTCCTTGTCATTGAACATTCTTATATTCTTAGGTTGATACTCACTGGTAGTGCACCCACGAGGGTCCCAGGGTCTTCTTGAACTGAGTCAGGCCCACAATGTCAATGTAGATGAGCTCCACCACCTTGTCCCCCTGGGTGGGGCAGCTGGACTTGTTCCCCATCACCCTCCTCATGATCCTAGTCCAAGGAGAGACCAGTGTATTCATCGAACAACAGGAGTAGAGAGAGCAGTGTGTTCACAAACTACAAGAGAGAGACCAGTGCATTCATCAAACAATAGGATAGAGCACTGTATTCATCAAACAATAGGAGAGAGCACTGTATTAATCAAACAACAGGAGTAGAGGAGTAGAGAGCAGTGTGTTCACCAAACTACAAGAGGAGAGAGAGCACTGTATTCATCAAAGAACAGGAGGATAGAGCACTGTATTCATCAAACTACAAGAGGAGAGAGAGCACTGTATTCATCAAACAATAGGAGAGAGCACTGTATTCATCAAAGAACAGGAGGATAGAGCACTGTATTCATCAAACAATAGGAGAGCACTGTATTCATCAAACAACTACAGGAAAGAGAGCATTGTATTCATAAAACTACAAGAAGAGAGAGCACTATATTCATTTAGCATTTATGTTGCTCTCTTTCTGTAAGACACATTTCTCTGTGTTTTCTATGGCAGCATATGCAAGGTGTTTTCTATACTTTTTACTTTGTATATGATCTCGTTTTTATCCCAAAAACACCCCCCTATGTGCGTTTCACTGAAATCTAAGGCTGGGAAGGAAACGTCGGCTTGTCCCGGAATTCTGGACATACATCTACGGAGACAACTGGCGAGTAGCCTGAGTTCGGAGGGGAAAGCTGAGGATTTGCATTACAAAGAAGTGTGTGCTCATCTCCTCGCTCATTACAGAACTGTGCTCCTGTTTTCTGCTGTGCTAAGAGGGCCCAAGTCTGCGTCTCTGTGTGACTGCAGATCAGTGGAGCTCTCACAGCCTCCCTGAACTCAATCATATGCAACTGAGGATGTGCTCACATACTGTATGCACCATCCCCGCTCATCCTGTTAAGGCACTGTTGTAGTGTGTGGATAAGCCCCACAGCCTGGTATTGAATCCAGACCATGCCAGTGCTGACTGAGGCCAGCAGCCCCACGTGGCAATGCATAATTGGCAGTAGCATCGCTCAGGTAGCAGGGAGGGAGGGTTTCAGTTGGCTGGCTTGTCCGTGTCTCGTCGCACGACAGCGACGACAGTTGGTCATTCGGGTGTCCACCGTCTGCCGGTATAAAGCTAAATTTGATGTGTCGGTGTGAAAAGAAGCGCCAGCTGACATAACATGTTTACTTTTAAAAAATGTATTTCTGTTTCTTTCCCCTGATTTTCTCCCAATCTGTGGCCAATTGTGTCCTCTATTGATTCAACTACCCCCCCTGCCACGAGCCGGCTGCCTGAAACTACGAGACCAGCTGCTACTCTGGGACCAGCAGTGACAAAGGCGCCGAATCGCCTCCTACTGTTGACAAGCTGTCGACTGCGATTCCGATACACACAGATAAGCTTTCTGTCCCTGCAGCGAGTTCATGCCGGCTTCCCTTCCCCCTCCCTCCTTGGGGCGGATAGCCAAACGCCGCCCCCGAACGGGACTCCCGGCCAGAGCCAGGCTGGCGCATCCAGGGATTGAGCCCAGGCTGCACTGGACAGCCTGCACTTAGAACAAGTGCCTTTACGGTTGCGCCATACAGCAGCCCAAGTGATGTTTCCTTTAATAAAGTATGAAACTCTTGTAGTACTGGGGATACATACACCACTCCCAACAGAAAGTAGCTTTGCTTTACTTTAGTTTCTGTCGGCAGTATGCATGTATTTTTGAAAAAGAAGTTTTCCTGTTATTTGCCTGTTGAGAGCCTTTTTCACCACTCTGTGAACATACAACAAACAAACTTGGCCAACAGCCACCCTGGTACTACATGGGCATTTGTTTAGAGAGGTCATGACTCAGATCCACTAGTTGATTATGAAAATGTGATTATGACCACTCCACTATGGCACAAAAACACATCAATTTTTGGGACTGACCAGCTACTGCATGATGATGCACAGACATTTTTTTTTCAAACTTTACACTTCAGATTTCCATTTTTATGGGATGAACACTGCTTTTAAATTCTTGGACAGGATAAAATACACATTTGTGTCATTTTAAATCAGTGACCCAGTATTACTGACATTATTTATGTACAGAATCAGTTCAGACTTGCTTTTTAGAGAAAAGCTGTCACCTACAATTGCCAACGAGCAAGTAACGGGCCACAGGTGCAACAAAGTTTCCTGTTTCCAAATGTGGAAACTTCTAGGTGCTTGTTCAAAGGAGTTTACTGCTCCCTTTAACTGTGCAAGAAAATATTTGGACTGAACCTTCCACCCTGGTGTCCCACAAAATTCCTAAACAAGAACCAGGAGCAGAGACAGCAAGGCTGTGCGCAACCATGACTTCATACGCTAATTATCTTTGACCACAGATTCCAGTAGAAGGAGGGCAAGTCCAGATGCTGAACTAACCCTGAACAAACAGATCGGTCTGACATTCACACTCGTCTTCCAGAAACTGCAATTTCATTTTCCGGTACCGCATCTCAGTTTGTGTATCAAATGACATTTGAGATGTTCAAATGTGTGTGTGTGTGTGGATGGTAAGTTAATATCTGGGCGACCATGGTACAGGGGGTTCTCACTCTTTGAGTTCGGCCAACGAGGCGGAGATGCGGACGTCGTGCCCCAGCAGGTAAAGCGTGGTGATGAGGTCACTCCACTGCACCAGCTCACCCAGGGGACCCCCGCTGAAGGCGTTCTCCGCGATCTTGAACCCGGACTCCTTGGTCAGCAGGCCCAGGTGCACCAGGATCTGAGAACGGGGGGACAAAGGCCCTTTTTTCACCTGCACTGTCACATCAAGGCAGGGCTTCACAAACTACGGGTCGGAAGAGGAGTCGAGGTGAGTCATGAGTTACGCAAACAAACAAAACAACCCCACTGTAGATTATACTCTGCATAGAAAGAGCGCAATTTAATTTAAAGGCAAATAAAGACCATGCTACTCATAGTGTAAATCCAGTTGATTTCATGTATGTCAACAAAATACATTTGAATTCCAACAAAGGCTTGCATACTACGTAGGTATTTGTGCAGTTGTATCCATACCATCAAGTGTACATGAGCAGGGTTGCCAGAGTGGGGGTTTTACCCCCAAGTCTAGATGTTTGTGAAATATTAATGGGGGAAGTTTCACTGTAAGAACGCATGGAAGCCAATGTAAAATGAAGGATGTTATAATGATGTATACGCCCTCATAGTCATGGAAATCTGTATGGGAGTCAATTGAAGATTTTTAGTTTTGAAGACAATTTGGGGGAATAAATCACTGGCACCTGGCAACACTGTATACGAGAGTCCAGTATGCACAGAAATTTGAAATACGCTTTTGTGTGTGCACTTAAATGTGTATTGACTACATTTATCAAGCTTCCTGATTTACTTCAAACTTCAAAGGTCATAAATATTGACCACTTCAGGTTTTGAGCATAAATCCCTCACTGCTTTCTTCTTCTACCTAAATCTGAAAGAGCAGCGTCAGCAAGCAATGGCTTCTGGCTACGACAGCTATAAGATAAGGATAAGGTATACTTCAATGCACGCCGCGGTTTTCGGTCCTCCCAAACATGCCAGAACGCATCCAGAGAATTTCAATGCATTCTCGCTTTCGCATACTTGAGTTTTGGAACAGTACTTCATACAGTACGTCAGTCACAAACATTCACAAAAAAATGTATATACACTCTAGGTACAACAGTATGCAAATATGTTTTTCCCTTATCATTTGTTTTTGGTCTTCATGCTTTGTTTTTGATGTTCATGCAAGGAATATAGGAAAATATAACAACCAATCTTACAACTGGCTGGCACTGGTTGATGCCCTTTTGGATAAACCACTTTTTTTTTAAAGTTTGGATGCTCTAGTAGCGAGAGCTACTTTTTCTTCCCTGCTGTTTGAAAACGCCTGCTGAGATGTGGAGGTACGCCTTTTCTGCCACACAACATCATAATGCTACTTCTGCAGACATGACACATTTGCCGTGCAGTAAAAACCCACCTACAGCTCTGCAACGCATTGTTATGAGATCAATGCAGAGAGGATTATATTAACTAGACGGGCAGCATATAGCATGCTCACTGCAAAAGTATTCTCTGAAACTCACAGATTATTCTGGGAGTAGTTTTTAAAGACCTGTGCTCCTGTCACTGCTGCAGTAGTCTCATGTGCCTCCTGCGAGCTGGGTCTTTAAACCTGGGAGCTGGTACCTGGTTCTGGCAGACCCAATGAACTCCTGCATTTCTCTCTCCCTCTCTCTCTCTCTCTCTCTCTCTCTCTCTCCCTCTCTCTCCTGCTCATTCTTTTATGTACAGTCACCACCAGGAGGCTGGATATAGTCAAGGCCAAAGTAGGGGCAAGGGCTTAACTGTTTTGCCGGGTGGTGTACATGTATCTGTGTTGGGGCAGGTGTGCAGCTGTGTTGGGGAGTGATGTACATGTAGCTGTGTTTGGGGAGAGGGTGTAGCTGTGTTAGGGGAGAGGGTGTGTCTGTGTTAGGGGAGAGGGTGTGTCTGTGTTAGGGGAGAGGGTGTGTCTGTGTTGGGGGAGAGGGTGTGTCTGTGTTGGGGGAGAGGGTGTGTCTGTGTTAGGGGAGAGGGTGTGTCTGTGTTGGGGGAGAGGTGTATCTGTTAGGGGAGAGGGTGTATCTGTGTTAGGGGAGAGGGTGTGTCTGTGTTGGGGGAGAGGGTGTATCTGTTAGGGGAGAGGGTGTGTCTGTGTTGGGGGAGAGGGTGTGTCTGTGTTAGGGGAGAGGGTGTGTCTGTGTTAGGGGGAGAGGGTGTGTCTGTGTTGGGGGAGAGGGTGTATCTGTTAGGGGAGAGGGTGTATCTGTGTTGGGGGAGAGGGTGTGTCTGTGTTAGGGAGAGGGTGTGTCTGTGTTAGGGGGAGAGGGTGTGTCTGTGTTAGGGGAGAGGGTGTGTCTGTGTTAGGGGAGAGGGTGTGCCTGTGTTAGGGGAGAGGGTGTGCCTGTGTTAGGGAAGAGGGTGTGTCTGTGTTAGGGGAGAGGGTGTATCTGTTAGGGGAGAGGGTGTATCTGTGTTAGGGGAGAGGGTGTAGCTGTGTTGGGGGAGAGGGTGTGTCTGTGTTAGGGGAGAGGGTGTAGCTGTGTTAGGGGAGAGGGTGTGTCTGTGTTAGGGGAGAGGGTGTGCCTGTGTTAGGGGAGAGGGTGTGCCTGTGTTAGGGAAGAGGGTGTGTCTGTGTTAGGGGAGAGGGTGTATCTGTTAGGGGAGAGGGTGTGTCTGTTTTAGGGTAGAGGGTGTAGCTGGGAGAGTGTGTACCTTCTTTCGTTTGCGTTTGACCAGGTTCTGCTTTCCGGCCAGGGACCTGATGGCACCGACCCACAGCTCCGCCATGCGTTTGATCCGCAGCATCATCCATCGGAATTCCTCCCGCCGGGACATGACGCGGTACAGCTCCTCAAAACTGGTCCGGATCTCTGTCTGTGGGGCAGTGACACGGGATGTGACTTTAGCGTGGGGGTGTCAGGCGGGGGCAGTTGGACAAATGGGTGTATGGATTTATCATGCAATGAGTGCTCTCATTTCCACAGTTACACAAGCACTTATATTTGCTTCCTAAAAATCCTAAACTTCACTCCACTGTTCTACAATAACCTATAGTTGTTTTTTGAATATTCAATGTGGCTTGACACAACTCATAGGTATTTCCTCTGAAACGATCTCTTTGTTGTGTGTCAGTTGTTAAAAGAGCTAGTATTCAGCTTTCATGGCTGGAAATGAGTATAAACCCCCATTAACAACAGAATAATTGGGAAACAATGCACTCGCAACGGATTAGCATCGCTCTCCGTGACAGGAAATCATTGGAAATTGTCAGGCAGCTGCAAGGAATTTCAATCACAAATCCAGCAACAGCAGAGAGAGAGAGAGAGAGAGAATCTTGAAAAACAAAATATCATGTTGAAATACAGTAAAAGTGCTATGTGGTTTTAATTAAGACGTATTGCACAATCCACAACAGAGTCATTCATATTTTAAACTGACACCACTGCGGTGCTCAGGTCCCAGTGTAAGCTGGTTGGAGGCCTGGGACCGCAGAGTGTTTGAGCGGGTGCCTGTTGGCTCAGAGACAGGCATCGCTCTGCGTTATCTGCCCTCTCCGTTGCACCGCTGCTATGCCTCATGACCCCGGCCACCGAGGCGAGCCTGTCGAGTAACTGACTCTCCTTTGGTTTGTCTGAAACTTTTGGAACCAGGCCATTTCATTAATTGGTTGAGCACAACTTCACAGACATGCTGTCACCTCACCTCCACTTATTGGGAAGTGATGGTGGGGCAGTGGTGGGAGTTGGGCCAAGCGGCCATAGCCAGGCACGGGCATTAAAGCGCTCACCTGGCCTTTCCTGTCGGCCTCCTCGTTGAAATTCTTCGTTCTCCACGGCAGGCGCGGGCACCAGTTCTCGACCTGACCGCGGCAAAAAAACAGGGGAAAACATGGGCGCCCTGGCGTTCTGGAAAATCTGAGCGAGTGCATTCCCAACTCCGCCATGGGAGAGGACGCCGAGCGAGGTAGCGGGCAGGGGGAGCCATTATTAGCCTGGTAATTGTTTCTGCGCAAAAACAGATGTCATGCTGACAGACCCCCCTCTCTCTTTGTTCTCACTTCAAAGGTCCTGACGAGCAGGTGTTCGATCCATCAACCACGGCCTGTCCTGCCTCTGTCTCTGACTGCTGAGTGGGGTTTCTGCTTCTACCTGGAGTCCGGCGGTTTCACTCCCCCCCGCTGTAATTACTTTTGTGTCTCGAGCGCGCGTCATCAATTAAGACCCATCACCCTCGCTCTTTGAGCGCGCACTCGAGCTGGTCAAATCGCACAAACCGCGGGGCGATATGAATTACCGGCCGAAATGACGGCTTCTAATTTATCTCTGACAGCCAAAAAAAGAAAAGAAAAAAGGCCGGGTGCAATCAATCTAGATTTTCTCCCCAGTTAGGGGAGATTAATTTAGTGCCCTCATTCCGGGGGCATTTAAGCTCTGTGCTTTGATGCCATGCATTAATCACCAGCACAAGTGTATTTGGATTTCTGACCTGCGTCCTCTTCAAGGTTAATAACATGTTGGCTAAATATGAATTATACATTGCACTATGACAGAGGAAGAAGGAGAAAGGGGGGAACTGTAGGATAGAGATGCACGTTTATTGCCATGGAGATAGAGGTCATGTGACAGAGGTCATGTGACAGCTCATGCCGCGCCCCAGTCAGTGCGAAGCTCACTGTGATAAGAGTACACATGCCCTTACCCTCCTTTTTTTCGTATTTTTTTCCCGTTTTTCTCCCAATTTAGTGGCCAATTATACCCTCTATTTTGATTCACCTTCCCCCATGAGCCTGCCGCCCATACTCCGGGTCAAGCTAATTCCCCGAGGCCGGCGATGATCCACC